>JAAGEH010000018.1:66817829-66880414 GCA_011751065.1 Lasiurus cinereus
TCAGTCATTTCTTCAAGTAGGTTTTCAGTATTTTACTCTCTCTCTTCTTCTGGCACCCCCATAATTCTGATGTTGGTATGCTTGAAGTTGTCCCAGAAGGCTCCTTACACTATCTTCACATTTTTGGGTTCTTTATTCTTTTTGCTTTTCCAGTTGAGTGTTTTCTGCTTCTTTGTATTTCAAATCTTTGACTTGATTCTTGCGTTCCTCTAGTCTGCTGTTAGGTCTCTGTATAATATTTTTTATTTCAGTCATTGTATGTTTAATTTCTAGTTGGTTCTTTTTCATCTCCTCTTGAGTCTTGCTAAATTTATCCATCTTTTCTAGGAAATTTTTGAAAAACCTTATAACCGTGGTTTTGAACTCTATATCCAGTCATTTGTTTTCTTGCATTTGTGATCTTTTCCTTTGTCTCCACATTTTCACTGCTTCCCTGAGTTGGTAGACTAGCTTTGTGTGCTAGGTGTCCTTTATGGCCCAGTACCTCCGCCTCCCCAGTTACCTGAGGTGGACTCTCTTGGTGCACCCCTTTGTGGACTGTGTGGACAGCCTTGTTGTAGTTAAGTCTTGATTGTTGTTGTTATTACTGGGGGGAACTGACCACCAAACCAACTGGTTGTGAGGATCAGCTGGGTCTATGCTGGGAGAACTCTGTGCTGGACTCTGCCTTAAGACTTGCAAGATTGCAAAAGTCTCTGTGCTAGGCTTGGATGAGGCAGAGTCTCAGGTCTGAGCAGACAGCCTTAGCTTCCTGTCAGCCCTGCCCTACACGGCCCTGGGTCTCAGTGTCCCTCGGTAATCACTGCAACCCTCTCCGCGCACCTCCAGACCTCTGCCTTTCCAGCTCCCAAGTTTCCATGTGCTCTGGGGACCCATATGAATCTGGATCCCCAGGGTCTTGCCCCAAACTGGGGTTCAGTGCAGTCTGACCTGGATTTCAGCCCAGTTGGGAGATTCTATCTTCCTCCAACTAGAGAAAGCCAGCAGCACAATCAGCAGTCAGTTTTCTCTGTGCGCACTTTCATGCGCACCTCCAGTCCTCTGTCTTTCATGGCTCCCCTAAGTTTCCCTGCACTCCTCCCTTTTCACAACAGCCAGACGCCCCAGTAGGAGTCTCGCCTGGAACTGGGGTTCAGTTCAGTCGGAAATGGGGTTTAGTGTAGTCAGGAGTTTCTTTCTCCCTCCTGCTAGAGGAAGCCAGCCAGGCACTCTGGCGCCCATCCTCTCCACGCACTTTTTGTAGCTCCTCTGAGTCTCAGCGAGCCCCTCTCTTTCCTTCTAGTTGTAGAATTTCCACTCAGCCAGCTTTCCTATGGCTCTGGATGATGTCCGTTCTGTCTTATAGTTGTAGTTTTGAAACTGTTATGTGAGGCAGCAGTTTAGGTGTTCACTTATACTACCATCGTGGGTTTTCCCAAC
Organism: Lasiurus cinereus; assembly: GCA_011751065.1. Classification (NCBI taxonomy): domain Eukaryota; kingdom Metazoa; phylum Chordata; class Mammalia; order Chiroptera; family Vespertilionidae; genus Lasiurus; species Lasiurus cinereus. The sequence continues at coordinate 66,819,249 of JAAGEH010000018.1, forward strand.
ATAGGAAAAGATTTAAGCTCATTGTCTATGAGGCAAGAAGAAAATGGCAGTAGATTTTTATTCTCCAGGATAGAAAGAGAATACGCAATACATCTCCATATTAGGAAGCACCAGTACTGCATTACCCAGCAACCACTACAGAGGCTGATGGAAACAATACTGCAGCTTCATGAGACCCTTGGAGAAATCTCTCTCTCTGTTTCCACCCCTCTCCCCCCAACTTATTCCCAGATTATTCTTATTAGCTTTTTTAAAATTAAATCTTTATTATTCAGATTATTACATTTGTCTCTCTTTTTTCCCCTCCATAGCTCCTCTCCACCCCGCTCCCACCCCTCCCTCTACCCTTACCTTTCCCCCCAATTGATGAGTCTATAATAGGTGTATGATTTTTGTCCAATCACTCCCTGTACCCCCCTCCCCTCTTTCCCCCTGAGAATTATCAGTCCACTCCCTTTCTGTGCTCCTGATTCTAGCATAGTTACCAGTTTATTCTGTTGGTCAAATTTTTAATTCACTTAATTTTTAGATTCTCTTGTTGATAGATATGTATTTGTTGTTCATAATTTTTATCTTTTACCTTTTTCTTCTTCCTCTTCTAAAAGAGTACCTTTCAGCATTTCATATAATACTGGTTTGGAGTTGATGAACTCCTTTAGCTTTTTCTTATCTGTGAAGCTCTTTATCTGCCCTTCAATTCTGAATGATAGCTTTGCTGGATAGAGTATTCTTGATTGTAGGTTCTTTCTATTCATCACGTTGAATATTTCTTGCCACTCCTGTCTGGCCTGCATCGTTTCTGTTGAGAAATCAGCTGACAGTCATATGGGTGCTCCCTTGTCGGTAATTGTTTTTCTCTTGCTGCTTTTAATATTCTCTCTTTGTCTTTTGCTCTTGGTATTTTAATTATGATGTGTCTTGGTGTGGTTCTCTTTGGATTCCTTTTATATGGGGTTCTGTGTGCTTCTTGGACTTGTAAGTCTATTTCTTTTACCAGATGTGGGAAGTTTTCAGTCATTATTTCTTTAAATAGGTTTTCAGTATCTTGCTCTCTCTCTTCTGGCACCCCCACAATTCTGATGTTGGTACGCTTGAAGCTGTCCCAGAGGCTCCTTATATTATCTTCACATTTTTGGATTCTTTTCTCTTCTTGCTTTTCCAGTTGAGTGTTTTCTGATTCTTTATATTTCACATTTTTGACTTGATTCTTGCCTTCTGCTAGTCTGGTGTTAGGTCTCTGTGTAATAATTTTTATTGCAGACAGTGTATGTTTAATTTCTAGTTGGTCCTTTATCATCTCTAGTTGGATCTTTTGCATCTCTAGTTGGTCCTTTTGCATCTCCTCTTGGGACTTGATAAATTTATCCATCTTTTCTAGCATATTCTTGAAAAACCTTATAAGCGTGGTTTTGAACTCTATATCCAGTCAATTTTTTCCCTCCATTTCTTTTGTTTGTGATCCCTTCCCTTGTCTCGGCATTTTCACTATGCTGGGAGAACTTCACTGTTGGATTCAGTCTTATGATACCAGACTTGAAAAACCGCAAAAGCCTCTCTTGAGCTCGGGATGGGTGGAGTCTCAGGGCTTAAGGGATTTGCCTTGCCTTCCAGTTGGCCCCGCCCTCCATGGCCCCTGAGTCTCACGTGACTGGGTAATCGCTGGAGCAGTCCCTGTGAGCGAGCGCGCTGGCCCTCTCTCAGTGCCTCTAGACTGATGCCTTTCCAGGTCCCCTGTGCTATGGGACCACAAGAGTCTGGGTCCCCAGGGTTTTGCCTGAAACTGGGGTTTAGTGAAGTTAGAAGTGGCACAGTTGGGAGGGTCTGTCTCCCGCCCACTCATGAAAGCCAGCGGCACAATCAGCAGTCTGTCCTCTGTGGCGCAGTGCCGTTTGCGCCACCAGATTTCTGATCTTTTGCGACTCCCCTAAATTTCCATGCACTTCTCCCCCTTCACAGTCCAAACTCCCCCCCAAATGAGTTTCGGCTGGATCAGGGGTTTAGTGTCGTAGGATAAGGAGTTCAATACCTTTGAGAGTCTCCATTTCCCTCCTGCCAGAGAAGGCCAGCCAGGTTCTCCAACCGCTCTCTCCACGCTTGCGTCTCCATACCTCAGCTTTTTACAGCTCCTCTGGGTCTCCATGAACCCCTCTCTTTTCCTCTAGTTGTAGAATTTCCACTCCGCCAGCTTTCCTGTGGTTCTAGATGATGTCAGTTCTGTCTTTTAGTTGTAGTTTTGAAATTGTTGTGCTAGGCAGCAGTGTAGGTGTTTATCTATGCCGCCATCTTGGCTTCTCCTCTTTGTAGCTTTTAAGATTGCCAAGATAAGTGGCTTAAGAGCCCTGAATTATGAATTTTATGGTGAAGAGAAATAGGAAATGTGGGATATGGAACTTCTAGAAAATAGAGAACTCTGATGACATATATTCAGTCTAACTCCCTCACAGACAGGACATAAAAAAAGATCAGACCTTTAATTCATTAACAGATGGTGGGCTCTACTTCTCAAGGATTTGCATCTCTATGAGGAAGTAAATTCACTTGTCTAGTTTACCCAATACTGTTTTTAGGACAAAGGACTTTGAGTAGACTTGGGGGTACCTCTCAAGAAGAATACAGGAAAGAGGACATGTAAATGCTGAGTAACTTACCATGACTCTCTCACCATATTTCATGGGAGCTGCTATCTCTCCTGCAGATTTTCTACCTCCTCCAGGTAATGTTTCCCTTGAGATACAACTTACTTCTATCTATATAGCAATGTTCATTTCCCTGGATCCAGAGGACTGAGATGGGAAAATGGATTGAGATGGGAAAGACAGGTCCAACCATTAACCCGCTAAGTTACCTAGAAGCAGAAATTAGATTCTAGGGGAAATAATAAACAAGCTAATTCAGATTTGAAGAGTCAGAGATAGGTTAGGCTGTGTCCTAGTCCTCAAGGAGGAGATGTGAGTCAAGCCAGGGAGTCTAACATGCAACCAGGTACAAGAACAACATAGAGGCCTAACTATGAAACAGAGCTAAAAATCAGAAGTAAAAGAAAGGAATAGAGCTGGTCAGATGAAAGTATAAAATGTCTATGCAATTTTGGGTTGGGAAGTCTACTGCTTGTTTTTAATTTAGCAGAGAACAGAATACTGAAATTGTATTGGACTGGCTTAAAAGAGACACTACTATTTGTAAGAATGTCCTCTACATCTACATCTCAAAAGCCAGTAGGAATTGTCAGACCCATTTTCTATGCAAAATTAAAGTACAAGTCGTTACCTAAAATTCTACTTTATCACTCCTTAGCATGTGTGTTAGTCAGACTGTAGGTTGTAAGCAAAACAAATTGACATGGGATGATAAGCAAAAAAATATATACCATAATCCATAGAAGTGCTAGTTGGAGGCTGAGAGCAAGGCTCAAGGATAAACTTGGTTATAATGTCAAAAAAACATGGTGTAGCTGGCCTGTTAAAGAACAATCACCATTGCTAAGGCCCCACCCAAACTACAGAAACCAACTGTGGCCAGTGTCACCACTATACCAGAAATCACAAAGCTACATATAGGCCTGTTTGCTCATATTGCTTCATTTTGTATCACATTTTCTCATGGGTATATATGATGGGTGAGTCCTGGGCCACATGCCCCATTTTAGCTGCAAGAGAAGCTATAAACTTGAGGTTTGACTCAAAACAGAGAATATAGGACTCAAAAATGGAAACTTCTTCAAATACAGAAAAGACTATTCAAAAAGTAATAGCAAAATAACTCAAGGAGGAAAAATGTGCTGAACAATTGGATAATCACATGGAAAAAAAAAAGTTAAAAGCATTCCTACACCACATACAAAACTTTACCCCAAATGGATCATAGCTCTAAATGTAAAAACTAAATCTATATAACTTTTAGAAGAAAATAAAGAAGTAAATCTTAGAAACCTAGGGTTAAACAAAACCTTCCTGGATATAGCACCAAAAATATAAGTGACCAAAACAAACCAAAATGATAAATAGAAATTCACCACATTAAAAACTTATGTCCTTCACTGTAACTGGTTTGGCTCAGTGGATACAGCACTGGCTTGCATACTGAAGGATCCTGGGTTCCATTCCAATCAAAAGCACATGCTCTTGTTGCAGGCTCAATCCCCAGTAGGGCGCATGCAGAACACAGCTGATCAATGATTCTCTCTCATCATTGATGTTTCTATTGCTCCCTCTCTCTTCCTCTCTGAAATCAATAAAAATATATTTTTAAAAACCACTTATGTCCTTCAAATGATACCATTAAGAAACTGAAATATAACACAGAAAAGGAAAAAGAATGCAAATTTATACATATATATACATATATATGTATTATTATTATTATTATTATTATTATTATTTTTGCTTTCCCTTCGCCTCTTGGAAGGGACAGATTCCTGCCCGAGGGTTATGGAGATAGCCAAACATACGATGAGAATGATAGCGATTTATTAGTCCCATACACTCGCAGCCCAGAAGAGGATGACACCATGCCATGTAGGATCATGTGGGAGCTGCACTCAGAACAGAGTGAAGAGTAAGCTGTGGAGGTCAACTTGGTAGTATCAAGTGGGGGATGCCCATTGGGTCCCAATAAAGGATGTAATTGGCTTATTTGAATAATTTCATTGAAACACACTAGTCAAGCATAAGTGGAAACCATATTTGGTCCATATGATAAGGAGTGTTGTTTGGCTAAGTAGCCTTACTCATGGGAGCAGAGTGGAGAGGGGAGCAAAGAGTTAGGCCATTCACAGCTCTTTCAATTTTTTTAGATGTCAAGGTAGTATATGATACTGAACTTTAATTTGATGTCCTATACCAGTGGTCGGCATACTGCGACTCGCAAGCCACATGCGGCTCTTTGGTCCCTTGACTGTGGCTCTTCCACAAAATAGCACAGCCTGGGCAAGTCTATTTTGAAGAAATGGCGTTAGAAGAAGTTTAATTTTAAAGAAATTTCAATTGTTGTTCTGTTGATATTTGGCTCTGTTGACTAGTGAGTTTGCCAACCACTGTCCTATACCACCATAAGACATGAAGTTGTGCCCTGGGTAGTGTGTGTTTAGATCATCTGCCCTGGTACTGAAGTGTTGAGGTTCAATTCAGTCCCTAGTAAGGGCATGTGTGGGAGGCAACCAATCGATATGTCCACAACTCTCTCTCTCTCAAAAAAAAAAAAATCAATGGAAAGGAATATACTCAGGTGAGGTTTAATGAAACAAAATCAAAATAAACAGACACCAAGTCTTTTAAGGGGCTTGTACCCAGGATATATAAAGAACTTTTACAACTGAACAATAAAAATACAAATACTCCAACTTAAAAATGGCTAAAGAATTTCAATGGACATTTCTCCATAGAAGATATACAAATGGCCAATAAGCATATGAAAAGGTGCTCAACATTATTAGCTATTAGGAAAATGTCAGGAAATACCACTCCATACTCACTAGGATGATTAAAATAAAAAAGACCGACAAAAACAGTTGGCAAGGAAATACAGAAATTGGAGCCCTCATACACTGCTGGGAGGAATGCAAAGTGATACAGCTGCTTTAGAAAACAGTTTGGCAGTTCCTCAAAATGTTAAACATAGAGTTACCATATGAACCAGCAATTTCACTCATAATTATATACCCATGAGAAATGAAAACATATGTCCACACAAAAATCTGTACATAAATGTTCACAGCAGCGTGATTCATAACAGCCAAAAAGTGAAAACAACACACATGACCATCAACTGTGGGATGGATGAATAAAATGTGTGTTCTTGTAATGAAATATTATTCAGCAATAAAAACTACAAAGGTGTACTACAACATGGATGAGCCTTGAAAATGTAACTGAAAAAAGAGTGTCATGAAAGAATGCCTAGCATATGATTCAATTCACAACAATGTACAGAATAGGCAAATCTATAGGAACAGAAAGTAGATTACTGGTTGCATATAACTGGGGGCAGTGGACGAGTGTCTGCTAATGGCTATAGAGTTTCTTTTTGGAAAATAAAAGTGTTTTAAAAGCAATTATAATGATGGTTACACAACTCTGTAAATGTATGAAAAACCATTAACTTTTATACTTTAAATGGATGAATTATATGGTATGTGAATTATTGAGATATAAAGTTATTTTTTTTAAAGGTAATAAGTAGCCTGAATATGACTGGTCTGTGATTTAACTATTCTCAAATATCTCTTTGAATCTTTTACTTTAAAATGTCTTCACAAAATTTGGAAACTCTTCTCTATGCTGATTGACTACAGTAGCCCTTCTGATTCACAGGGGATACATTTCAAGACCCCCAATGGATGCCTGAAACTGCAGATGGTTCCAAACACTATGAATGTACACTGTTTTTTAAAGCATATATACTTATAATAAAGTTTAATTTATAATCTATGCACATAAGAGGTTAACAATAATAATTAATAATAAAATAGAATAATTATAACAATAAAATAAGCACTACTTGAACACAAGCACTACAATTGGTATTATAGTGCTTGTGTTCAAGTAGTGCTTAACTTGAGATTGTGAGTCAATCTCACAACCATGGCTCTAAGCAACTAACTGGCAGACAGCATACTCAGTATGGGTACACTAAACAAAGGAATGATTCACATTCCAGGTGGGAGGGAGAGGGACGGTGCAGGATTTTATCACATTACTCAGCACAATGTGCAATTAAAACTTATAAAATTTTTATTTCTAGAATTTTCTATTCAATATTGCTGGACCACAGTTGATTATAACTGAAAATGCAGAAAGCATATTTGCAAATAAGGAGACTACTTTATTCCCTCATAAATCTCCTATAATCTTGCCAAATTTGTTGCTGGTGGCAACAGTAAAAAACATAATCACTAAAGAAGGTAGATGAAAACTGCAATTTTATTTTTTAACCATCTGTGCAAACAAGGTTTAGGGAATAAGCTGATAATGTTTTTTAGAGGAATAAAAGTTAATAGAGACATACCAGATGATAAAAACGCATCTCAAAAATGTTAGGTGAAAAGGATGAAGAAATTAAGATAAAAAATACTCATAGACACAGACAACAGTGTGGTAATTACCAGAGAGAAAAGGGATGGGAAGAGATAGAAGATGGTAAAGTGGAGATAAATGGTGATGAAAGGAGACTTGACTTGGGGTGGTGAACACGCAATACAATATGCAGATGATGTATCATAGAATTGTATACCTGAAACCTATATTATTTTATTAATCTATGTCATCCTAATAAATTCAATTTTTAAAAAATATTATCTAATTTTTATAAGGTCACAATAGCCAAATAATGAAGATATTGTGTGTTGTGGAAACCTAGACACCGTCTGTGATAGTCAGTCTCTAGGATCCTTGTCTCCTGGCATTTATATTCTTATGTAGTCCCCTCCTCCATTTCCCAACACTCATTCTGGTGGAAGCTAGCTGAATGTCATGATGATAGTCAAGCGAGCTGTGGAGAGGTCCATGTGTCCAGGAACTGAGGCCTGCAAACAATCACATGAGTGAGGTTAGAAGCATATCCTCCCTTAGTTGAGCTTTCAGACAAGACTGCAGCTCCAACTGAATCATTCCTTTGTCTAGTGTACCCATGCTGAGTATGCTGTCTGCCAGTTAGTTGCTTAGAGCCATGGTTGCGATATTGACTGATCTGGTATTGTAGTGCTTGTCTTCAAGTAACCCTTATTTTATTGTTATAATTATTCTATTTTATTACTAATTATTATGTAGATCATGAGCTAGAACCATTCAGCAAAGTTACTCCTGAGTTCCTACCCCACAGAAATAGGTAATATATTGGTATAAGTTACCAGGTTTGAGGGAAATTTGTTATGTAATAATAGATAACTAATACACCATTTATGCTGTTTCCCTCTAAAATATATTTCTTACCTGGGAACTTTTCAATATTTACAATAATTTTCCAAGCTGCAAGGGTTAAAAGTCAAACTCTAACTACTCTGGATAAGATTTTGATTTACATGTTTTCAGTTAAGGGAGAAAAATTAAATAACATAATAATTGTGTAACTTTTTTCTATCTGATTAGTTTTTTCCTCCCACCTCTCTGTTTCTACTCAGTCTCCTTTCCTGATTCCTCTTCTTCCACCTGCTTTCCAAATGTTTCCATTTCTCACGGCCAGTCCAAAAACATCTCTTCTCTCTCCTGCAAGTTTTTTTTCTACTCCCAACAAATGAAAGTCCATAAAAAGGCCAAAATTTCCACATTTATCCCTCCAGATTTATATATCCAACTGTCATCTTGAGATCGCTACTTGCCATGAATATAGATTAAACTCAACATGTCTAAGAACTCTTCATCCCCAAACAAATTACTCTCCTGGGTATCTCTATCCAGGCTAGATACTCAAGCCTGAAACAAAGTGGAGTGTTACCAATTATTTTCCCCCCTCCCATAACCTCCATTCATATTCAATCTAACAGCAAGTCCTCTAGAGACTGTTGTCAAGATGTGCTTGAATCCATGCACTTGATGGCAAATGCCACCCACCTAGTACAAGCCATCACTCTCTTACCCATGTAATACTGCAATAGTTCCCTGTTCCAGTTTTCCCTCTAATCCATTTCCCACACAGTAGCCAGAAAAATCATCTCAGATGACACTTAGCAAACTCAATAACAAACTTTCAACTCTCTGCCTAACTCTCCAATTTCATCTACTGCTGACTTCTCCTTATTTGTGAACTACAATCACTGGGACCTTCCACCTGGAGCAAATTATGGTCTTTCCTCACAGGACCTCCCCAATTACTGTTATGAATTGTAAATATTTAACAGCTTCCAGATAAGAGGCAGCTTGTAGAGTGGAAAGAGACTAGTGGTATATTAGTTAGCTACTACTACATAATTAATTTCATCATGTCTAAAGTAAGTCCCTACCCCATCCCATCCCATCCCATCCCATCCAGTAGGCCAGTGGTCGGCAAACTCATTAGTCAACAGAGCCAAATAACAGTACAACAATTGAAATTTCTTTTGAGAGCCAATTTTTTTAAACTTAAACTTCTTCTAACACCATTTCTTCAAAATAGACTCACCCAGGCCATGGTATTTTGTGAAAGAGCCACACACAAAGGGCCAAAGAGCCACAAGTGGCTTGCGAGTCAGTTTGCCAACCACTGCACTAGATTCTTTAGTTAATTAGTTTTTGATTATTGTTTATATTTTAAACTAAATATAATCAAAGTTTCTGACTAAATCCTTTTATTCTCTCTTTTACAAGTTCTCTACAGTTTATAATTGCAAATGTTTTTACTGCTGCATTACAACTCTACCCTTCCACACTGTAAATTCCATAAGCAAACTACCATGTCATCTTCATTCTAAACTCAATGTCTAGAACAATTATTTGAATATACTAATTCCTTATTAATATTTTAATTAATGATTATTTAATAATAATAATGACAATGTTCTATATGGTTAAAGAATATTCTGTTTAAGAATTATAAAATCAAAAGACTTTTATAAACAAACTAGTCATTTTTGTGAAAGGGTACATGTTATTAGTATGCCTTACATTTAAGAAATTTACTAAACACGGTAATGAAATTTACTGTATCCCCATCTTCACCAGCTACATATTGTATATGTGTATGTGTCAGGTTATTTATTTATTTTTATTTTAAAAATATTGAATTTATTTTTAAAGACAGGGGAAAAGAAAGAGAGGGAGAGAGAAACATTAATTGGCTGCATCCTGCATGCCCCCTCCTGGGGTTTGAGCTGAAACCTGGTCATGTGCCCTGTCCAAGAATTGAACCAAAGACCTCTCAGTGCACAAGACATTGTCAACCAACTGAGCCATACTGGCCAGGGCAGGTTGTGTTTATTTATTTATTTTCATTTTTAATGTTTGTATTGATTTCAGAAAGAGGAAGGGAGAGGGATAGAGAGAGAGAAACATACATAAGAGAAAAACATTGATCAACTGCCTCCTGCACACCCCCCACTAGGGATCAAGCCCACAACCTGGGCATGTGCCCTAACAGGGAATTGAACCTTGACTTCCTAGTTAATGGGATGACACTCAACCAACTGAGCCATACCAGCTGAGCAGTATTTATTTTTCAAAAGTTCTTTTTCTTTTTAATATATATTTTATTGATTTTTTTACAGAGAGGAAGGGAGAAGGATAGAGAGTAAGAAACACTGATGAGAGAGAAACATCAATCAGCTGCCTCTGGAACACTCCCCACTGGGGATGTCCCCCAACCAAAGTACATGCCTTTGACTGGAATCGAACCAGAGACCCTTGAGTCCACAGGCCGATGCTCTATCCACTGAGCAAACCGGTTAGGGACAAAAGTTCTTTTCTACTCTTCTAATTCCTGTCCTCAGCACCTTCTGATTCAGATTGACCAGAATCAATCGCTCCCATCTTGATTCCCCTTAGAATATTTGATCTTAAAAGACCTCCTATCAGAAGCCTAAAAATGTCATTTCTTCAGATGCAGAGGCTTGTCTCATCTCTTTAACCACTAAACTAAATGATAAATCAAAGATACTCTAAGGGGGAAGGGGGCCAGAAGTCTTCCTTGTAAAAAGGAATTAAAGTTGAAAAGAAAGTAGGAGTGAGAATACTATCTGGGCATCAGTAGCCACAGGGGAATCCTGACAAAAAGTCAGAAATAACTTCTCAGGGGTAACCATTTTCAATCTATTTTATTTCTTTTGATTACTCTTCCCAGGTAATACAAAACTTCAACTGATATGAAACTTTTTAACAAATGCAGCTGGTAATATGATCTATTTATATTCTTGTTTTATTTGATTCAATTATTCTCCTATAATTCTCCTGGTATTAAAAGTCCTTTTGATGGTTGCTCTGTTTTTCATTTCCAAAGTTATTAACCTCATTCCCTACCCTAGGTAAGAGGAATGCTCGGTGAGTGACAGCCTTGTTTACAGAGAGCAGGAAAGGACTTGGCAGCTGCTCCAAAGTGTCAAACGAGATAGCCTGAAGAATGCTATAGAAAAGTGTCACCAAATGGGGAAGCCACGTCACACTAACTAGACTGCCTGCTTGTCGACCACTAATAGAATTCTCTGATGTGTACCTCTTGAGAGGGAAAGATTTGCTAGGAGGAGGGAGTACTAGGTAATTTTTTTTGTACCTTTCATATGACTTTTACAGTCTTCAAACTTTCAAAAGCATAGGGGTTGTCTCAAAAAAGCAAATAACAAGAAGAAACTGTATTAATTTGAATTAAAACAGTGTCCTTTTGAGAATGACTTTATTGTTAACATCTCAGAGTATCTCTAACATGCCGAACTTTCAGCACAAAGCTGATGCTTTTTATATTTCAAAGGTATAGCTGAGAGTATGCCAAAGTGTTCATTTGAATTATGTCATTACTTAAAAAGCATATGTTCAATTACTAATTGGCCAAAGTTCTCTAAAATATTTAAGCATTTAAATCTCAATTTTCTTGTTGCATTTGGATCTTGGTGAGTTTGATTTGTTCATTCTTAGACATTTTTAAAATCACCTATTATGTGAAGGCACATTTCCAGGCACTTGAAAGCAAATAGAATTTAAAATTCAATTTCTAAATTGCACTAGCCACATGTGGGAGACATCAAATAATTCACATCTTATAGGAAAAAAAGGGAAAGAAGAAGATAGAGGTATTGTAGTAATAAGAACATCCACAAGGCAACATTTCCCTGTGCTTTCTCTGGGTTCAACACTTTCATCTGAATCTTAATCTATTTCTTCTAACTCATAGACTCTCCCATCTTCACCTTAAAGTCAGAATGTTCAAGGTCAGATTTTGCCATTGCTCCTAACCCCAGTTTGGTTCCTATCCCTATATTGTTAAAATAATACCCAACAATGAGCATAAACTATGTGCAAGGGATCACATTGTTACACAGATTATCTGATTTAACCCTCAAAATATTCCTATGAACTAATATTATTAGTCTAGTTTACAAATAAAGACACAAACATTAAAAGTTTTTCACTTAATGAAATTCTACAGGAACTACTTCAAAAAATAAAGAAAATAAGAGATTAAAATAAAAGAATGGTGAGTAAAAATATGGTAATGTGATAATAAATCTAAAATATATCTATACAAAATAATAATAATAATTTATAATTTTTAGGGTTTAAATAGATAGACCTAAAATATTGGGTGGAAATTAGATATAAAGTGCAACAGTGTGATTGGAATTTAAGTCTTCTAGAGCCTTCTATAGTTCAGAAAAAGGTTAAGGTAAAAATGGAGCTCCCATTTGACTCAGTAATTCCACTTCTAGGAATATATCCAAGAAACTAGAAACAAAAATCAGAAAGGATATATGCACCCCTATGTTCATAGCAGCACAATTTACAATAGCTAATATTTGGAAACAGCCTAAGTTCCCATCAGCAAATGATGAATTAAAAAACTGTGGTACATCTACACAATGGAATACTACACAGCAGTAAAACAGGAGTTCTTACCATTTGCGACAGCATGGATGGAGCTGGAGAGCATTATGCTAAGTGAAATAAGCCAGTCAGAGGAAGATAAATACCACATGATCTCACTCATTTGTGGAATATAATGAACAACATAAACTGATGAACATGGACAGATCCAGAGGCAAAGAAGCATCGATCAGACTGCCAAACCTCAATGAGAAGTTAGGGGATGGAGGGGAAGGGAGGAGGAGAGATCAACCAAAGGGCTTGTATATATGAATATAAGCCTAAACCAATGGACATAAACACCAGGGAGGTGAGGGCATGAGGGGCAGGAGGTTTGGCGGGGGAGGGGGGGTGTTAATGGAGGGATGGGGACACATATGTAATATCTTAATTAATAAATTTTTAAAAATGAAAAAATAAATAAACAAATAAACAAACAAACAAAATAAACATAGTCTTAGCATACTATCCAACAATTGCATTCCTTGGTATATCCCAAATGAGTTGAAAATTTATGTCCACACAAAAACCTATACTCAGATGTTAACAGCAGTTTTATTCATAATTGTAAAAAATTTGGAAGTTACCAAGCTATCCTTTAGCTGGTGAATGGATAAATAAATTATGTTATATCCAGACAACCAGAATATTATTTAGTACTAAAAAGAAATGAGCTATGGTGTCATGGAAAGACATAGAAGATACTTAAATGCATACTACTAAGTAAAAGAAGCTAATCTTAAAAGACTATATACTGAATGATTTCTGCTATATGGCATTCTAGAAAAAGCAAAGGTATGGAGACAGTTAAAAGATCAGTAGTTGGCAGAGATTAGGGTACAGGAAGGGGTGAATAGATAGAGTACAGAGATTTTTAGGGCAGTAAAACTATATATTATACAATAATATAATGTTAAATACATGCCATTAAAAAAGATACATATGTCAAAACCCATAAAATGGACAATTCCAAGAAGGAATCCTAATGTAAACTATATACTTTGGATGATAATGATATGTTAATGAAGATTTATTGAAACAAATGTAGCATTCCGATTCAAGATGTCAAGAATAGGGGAAGGTGGTACATGTTTAGGAGTGAGGGTGTATAGAAATTCTATATAATTTCCACTTAATGTTACTGGGAATTTAAAATTACTCTAAAAAATAAAGTCTACTAAGACTTACAAATTAATAAATCAGTCAAATATACATGTAATTAAAGTCCCATAAAAGGAGAGACAGAGAAATATATTTGAAGAAGAAACAGTGATCAAAAGTTGCTGAACAAGAAACCAAGATAGCGGCAGAGGGGAACACCTAAGCTGCTGCCTCGCACAACAATTTCAAAATTACAACTAAAAGACAGGACAGACACCATCCAGAACCATAGGAGAGCTGGATGAGTGAAAATTCTACAACTAGAAGTGAAAAGACAGATTCACAAAGACTCAGAGGAGCTGTAAAAAGCTGAAGTACGGAGACACGCTCGTGGAGAGGATGGGCGGCAGAGTGCCTGGCTGGCTTCCTCTAGGAGGGGAGAGACGGAAAATCCCGACTGCACTGAACCCCAGTTCCAGGCAAAACTCATACGAGGGAGTCTGGACTGCTGTGAAAAGGAAGGAGTGCAGGGAAACTTGGGGGAGCCACAAAAGACAGAGGTCTAGGGGCATGCAAAAGTGCACACACAGAGTGCTGATTGTGCCACTGGCTTTCTCTACCAGGAGGAAAACAGAACTTCCCAACAGCACTGAAGTCCAGGTCCAACTGCACTGACCCCCAGTTTTGGGTGAGACCCTGGGGACCAGACTCATACGGATCCCTAGAGTGCACGGAAACTCAGGGGAACCGAAAAGACAGAGGTCTGGAGGCAAGCGCACATGTACAGACACAGCTGATCCTCACAACCAATTGGATTGGAGGTCAATTCCCCCCAGTGATACCAACAACAATCAAGACTTAACTACAACAAGGCTGTACACACAGTTCACAAAGGGGTGCACCAAGAGAGTCCACCTCAGGTAACTGTGAAGGCAGAGCTACTGGACCATATAGGACACCTAACACACAAAGCTACTCTACCAACTCAGGGAAGCAGCAAAAATGCAGAGACAAAGGAACAGAGCACAAACAAAAGAAATGGAGGAAAACAAATGATTGGATATAGAGTTCAAAACCATGGTTATAAGGTTTTTTTAAGAATTTCCTAGAAAAGATGGATAAATTTAGCAAGACCCAAGAGGAGATAAAAAAGGACCAATAGAAATTAAACATACAATGACTGAAATAAAAAAATATTATACAGAGACTTAACAGCAGACTAGAGGAACACAAGAATCAAGTCAAAGATTTTGAAATACAAAGAAGCAAGAAACACGCCACTGAAAAAGAAAAAAGAAAAAAAATACAAAAATGTGAAGACAGTTTAAGGAGCCTCTGGGACAACTTCAAGCATACCAACATCAGAATTATGGGGGTGCCAGAAGAAGAGAGAGAGCAAGATACTGAAAACCTACTTGAAGAAATAACGAGTGAAAACTTCCCCACCTGGTGAAAGAAATAGACTTACAAGTCCAGGAAGCACACAGAACCCCAAACAAAAGGAATCCAAAGAGGACCACACCAAGACACATCATAATTAAAATACCAAGAGCAAAAGACAGAGAGAATATTAAAAGCAACAAGAGAAAAACAGTTAATTACCTCCAAGGGAGTACCTATAGGATTGTCAACTGATTTCTCAATAGAAACTATGCAGACCAGATGAGAGTGGCAAGAAATATTCAAAGTGATGAATAGCAAGAACCTACAACCAAGATTATTCTACCCAGCAAGGCTATCATTCAAAATTGAAGGGCCGACAAAGAGCTTCAGAGATAAGAAAAAACTAAAGGAGTTCATCAGCACCAAACCAGTATTTTATGAAATGCTGAAAAGTATTATTTAAGAAGAGGAAGAAGAAGAAAATGATAAAGGTAAAAATTATGAACAACAAACACATATCTATCAACAAGTGAATCTAAAAATCAAGTGAATTGAAAATCTGATGAACAGAATAAACTGGTGAATATAATAGAATTAGGGCCATAGAAAGGAAGTGGACTGATAATTCTCAGGGGGAAAAAGTTGAGGGGGGAAACATAGAGACTAGTAAAAAATCAAATACCTATGGATGAGGACAAGGGGGGGAGGTAAGGGCAGAGGGTGGGGTGAGAGGCAGGTGAAGGGGAGCTATGAGGGGAAAAAAGAGGAAAAAATGTAGTAATTTGAACAATAAAAATTTATTAAAATACAAAAAAAAGTTGCTGAATACTAGAAAGCAGCAATCCAAGATGTTGAACAAAATGTAAGAAACATTTTTTAAAGTACATCATGATCAAATTGCTGAATAAATGCTAAAAAGAAAAACTTGTTTTACCATTTTGCATTTATTTATTTTTTAATATTTTGATCATAGTTTACTTTCAATAGTATTTTGTATTGGTTTCAAGTGTATAGCACAGTGGTTATACAGTCATGTACTTTATAGTGATCCCTCTGATATTTCCAGTACCCACCTGCTACCATACATAGTATAGTATTTCTGACCATATTCCCAGTGACTATTCTGCAACTACCAGTTTGTACTCCTTGATCCTTTTATTTTTTTCACCCAGTCCTCCACTCCTCTGGCAATCACCAGTTCAGTCTGATAAAGAAAAAATCTTAAGCAAGGCTAGAGAGAGAAAAAGTAACACATTATTCATGAAACAACAAAGATAATTATCACTGCTGACTTCTAGACAAAAAACAATGCTATCCAGAAGACAATGAAATAATACCTTAAAAGCAATGGAAGAAAAACTCAAATACTATACTAAATGAAACCATCCTCTAAAAATGAAACATTTTTAGATCAAAACAAAAGTTAAGAGAATCTCACCAGCACACCTGCACCTAAACAACCAAGCTAATGAATCACAAATCTGCAAGTAAACCTATATAGACTTAACACTTTGTTTTCCAAGTGAATTAATTTCATGACTATTGCTATATAGTCAGATACTCTAATTCAGTGGTTATGAAGCCTAGATACACAATAGAACTATTTGAGAAACTTTCTTAAAATTAGAGCTGTCCATGCCCCAGACCAGAGCAATTAAGTAAGACTCACAGTGAGTGAGACATAGTCTCAGGTGAGTCTATTATTCAGGTAGAGCTCAAACTATCTGTTTAACCTCAGCCCTTAAATCCCTACTAGTTCCAATCTTCAGTATGCCCTGCTTAAAGTAGCTAAGATACAGGCCAGGCATGTTTTCTACCAGTTAAACAAAAGCAAACAAACAGAAACCCATAATGAACAGGGAAAGCCATATAAAGAATATCAAGTGAACAATTTCACACTCTATCGCCATCAAAATCCAACGTAGATGTTTAATTTGCCCATTGGGCTAAATAAACCCCTTGGCCTCTCCTGAAGGCAGCATTTCCAGATCTCCCACACTTACAAGCAAGTCAGTCTTGGGTATGGTTCCATGTCTTCAAGGAAAAAACATAGGAGGGAACCAGCAGTTCCTTTTATCTCCACGTAGCCACCTTGACTGCTTCTTCCTGTGTTCACCTTCTGCTTTTCTTTTACAGGCTCTTACTTTGCAGGATTGACAAACACATGACATCTCTGTCATCCACCTTTCCAGGGCTTCTTTCTCACTCCACTCTCTGATACCTTTTGAATCACTGTCCTGTTGGTAAGAAAGAACAGGTCTGTTTCTTCCTATCTTAATTAATAGGCTTAGACTTAACCCTAAGATTAAACTAAAGCAAATGTTTCTTTCCCTGGCCCAACATTTATTTCTCCTGGGTAAAACTTTTCTAATCTTTTCCACAGTAAAAGTCTTTTACCCTTCTTTCTTTCCTTCCTTCCTTCCTTCCTTCCTTCCTTCCTTCCTTCCTTCCTTCCTTCCTTTCTTCTATCTTTTTTTTTGTCAAGACAATGTTAGGTGAGTTCAATTCTATGTTACAAACTATACAAGAAAGAGATTTTCACAAGAATAGGAACATTTTAAAGCCATATTCTTTCTAATGCAATCTCTGACAATCTGAGATTGCCTGTGCCCTAACTTAATTATTAATAGCACCCCTGCTTACTCTAAAAATTCTCCTACTTTGGATGATAAATTATATGTTTGCCTTGTTTGCAGACCAAATGAAGACCAGTTTTCAACAGAGTGGCACAGAAGGAATTTTACCTACCTTAGTAAACATTCATGAACTAGCAGATCCACATGGCCTAACCATCCTCCCTGTGCTGTTGTAACACAAACCATTAAAATACCAAACTCTTACGGTTCAGTAACTAGAATTAAAGCTGAATGCAATTAATTCTACAGGTGTGAGCTCTTACATTTGAGTCGCCTAAAATTATATAATATAACTGGAGTATTAGGAAGGCTTGCTAGCAAAATGAAAATAAGAGTAGGTATTAATAACTCCTATTCAGTTGGTATGTATCTGTTATTCATATGCCAAGCCAGGACTCTTTTTGACCCACATTGTTCTCAATAAAACATTAATACACCTCTTCCACATATAAATTTCTGAGCAGGTGGTCTCCTACTGATACAATTCAGATGCTTCTTGTTGAAAACATAATTTCTTACAACCTCCAGCTTCATTTCTATCTACGTCTATCTACCCTCAGGAGTTACTGACATATGTTTTCCACTTTTCCTGATTAAAAGTTCCATTCTTCATAATTTGTATCCTGGTATAAACATTGGTAGTATCCTATATAATAAAAGGGTAATATGCAAATCATGGAACAACCAGTCGCTATGATACACACTGACCACTAGGGGGCAGATGCTCAATGCAGAAACTGTACGCTGGTGGTCAGTGTGCTCCCACAGAGGGAATGCTGCTCAGCCAGAATCCAGGCTTACAGTTGGCAAGCGCAACAGTGGTAGGCGAGCCTCTCCTGCTTCAGTGGCAGCACTAAAAATTGAAATCAGCTGACAATCGTTTGGGCGCTCTCTGTAGGTAATTAACTGTTTTTCTCTTGCTGCTTTTAAGAAGAGGAAGACATCTTTCAAGGACTCCTGGACTGTGAGAGAGAACAGGTCAGGCTGAGGGATCCCCCTGAGTGCACGAATTTCATGCACCAGGCCTCTAGTGAATAGTATAAGGCAGTAGTCAGCAAACTCATTAGTCAACAGAGGCAAATATCAATACAGTGGTACCTCGAGATACGAGTGCCCTAACATATGAGATTTTTGAGATACGAGCCATGGAACGAGCGATTTTTGCTTTGAAATACGAGTAACATTTGAGATAGGAGTAATCGCGCAGATCGGCCGGCTGCACACGACCCACCAGTTTACCTCGACTCAAGCATCTCATAGTTTCCCATGCCTCAAGGTTACGGAACGAATTAAACTCGTATCTCGAGGTACCACTGTAGTACAATGATTGAAATTTCCTTTGAGAGCCAAATTTTATTTATTTCTTTATTTATTTTAATAAATCTTTATTGTTCAGATTACAATTGTTCCTCTTTTCCCCCCCATAGTTCACCCCACCCTCTGCCCTTACCTCCCCGCCTCAGCCATAGGTGTATAATTTTTGTCCAGTCTCTCCCTGCACCCCCTCACCCTTTTTCCCCTGAGAATTGTCAGTCCACTCCCTTCCTATGCCCCTGATTCTATTATATTCCCAGTTTATTCTGTTCATCACATTTTTAATTCACTTGATTTTTAGACTCATTTGTTGATAGATATGTATTTGTTGTTCATAATTTTTATCTTTACCTTTTTCTTCTTCCTCTTCTTAAAGAGTACCTTTCAGCATTTCACATAATGAACTCCTTTAGTTTTTTTACCTGTGAAGCTCTTTGTCTGCCCTTCAATTCTGAATGATAGCTTTGCTGGGTAGAGTAATCTTGGTTGTAAGTTCTTGCTATTCATCACTTTGAATATTTCTTGCCACTACTGTCTGGCCTGCATAGTTTCTGTTGAAAAAGCAGCTGACAATCATATGGGTGCTCCCTTGTTGGTAATTAACTGTTTTTTTCTTGTTGCTTTTAATATTCTCTCTTTGTCTTTTGCTCTTGGTATTTTAATTATGATGTGTCTTGGTGTGGTCCTCTTTGAATTCCTTTTTTGGGGGGTTCTGTGTGCTTCCTGGACTTGTAAGTCTTTCTTTCACCTTGTGGGGGAAGTTTTCAGTCATTATTTCTTCAAATAGGTTTTCAGGATCTTGCTCTCTCTCTTCTTCTGGCACCCCTATATTTCTGATGTTGGTGGTATGCTTGAAGTTGTCCCAGAGGCTCCTTATACTACCTTCACATTTTTGGATTAGTTTTTCTTTTTGCTTTCCCAGTTGAGTATTTTTTTCTTCTGTATATTTCAAATATTTGACTTGATTCTTGTGTTCCTCTAGTCTGTTGTTAGGTCTCTATATAATATTTTTTTTATTTCAGTCATTGTATGTTTAATTTCTAGTTGGTTCTTTTTCATCTCCTCTTGGGTCTTGCTAAATTTATCCATCTTTTCTAGGAAATTCTTAAAAAACCTTATAACAGTCATTTGTTTTCCTCCATTTCTTTTGTTTGTGCTCTGTTCCTTTGTCTCTGCATTTTTGCTGCTTCCCTGAGTTGGTAGACTAGCTTTGTGTGCTAGGTATCCTATATGGCTCAGTAGCTCCATCTTCCCAGTTACCTGAGGTGGACTCTCTTGGTGCACCCCTTTGTGGACTGTGTGTACAGCCTTGTTGTAGTTAAGTCTCGATTGTTGTTGGTATTACTGGGGGTAATTGACCTACAAGCCAATTGGTTGTAAAGATCAGCTGTGTCAACCCCGGGAGAACTATGATAGACTCTGCCTTAAGACTTGCAAGATTGCAAAAGCCTCTGTGCTAGGCTTGGATGGGGTGGAGTTTCAGGGCTGAGCAGACAGTCTTGGCTTCCCATCAGCCCGTGGGTCTCAGTGTCCCTCAGTAATCGCTGCAGCCCTCTCTGCACTCACCTTCAGATCTCTGCTTTTTCAACTCCCCTGAGTTTCCGTGCACTCTGGCGACCCATATGAATCTGAGTTCCCAGAGTCTCACCCGAAACTGGGGTGGTTGTGCAGTCAAAGTGGATTTCAGTGCAGTTGGTAGGTTGGTCTTCCTCCTGCTAGAAAAAGACAGTGGCACAATCAGCAGTTAGTCCTCTCTACATGCACTGGTGTGCATGCCTCTAGACCTCTGTCTTTTGTGACTCCTCTAAGTTTCCCTGCACTCCTCCCTTTTCACAACAGTCCAGACTTCCTGGTGAGTCTTGCCTGGAACTGGAGTTCAGTGCAGTTAGAAGTGGGGTTCAGTGCAGTTGGGAGTTTCCGTCTCCCTCCTGTTAGAGGAAGCCAGCCAGGCACTTCACCGCCTGTCCTCTCCACACACGTGTCTCTGTACCTCAGCTTTTGCAGCTCCTCTGAGTCTCCATGAGCCTCTCTCTGTCCTCCTACTTATAGAATTTCCACTCAGCCAGCTTTCCTGTGGTTCTGGATGAGGTCTGTTCTGTCTTGTAGTTGTAGTTTTGAAATTGTTGTGCGAGGCAGCAGTTTAGGTGTTCACCTATGCCGCCATCTTGGTTTCTCAAGAACCAAATTTTTTAAATTTAAACTTCTTCTAATGCCACTTCTTCAAAATAGACTCACCCAGGGCTGTGGTATTTTGTGGAAGAGTCACACTCAAGGGGTCAAAGAGCCACTTGTGGCTCACAAGCTACAGTTTGCCAACCACTGGTATAAGGTAATATCCTCTATTAGAAAAAGTAGGGTCAAAGATCAACATTCAGATAGACTGGGATGTCCTTGTGTTGATCCATGTTCCTCTGAGTGAATGAACCTGGATAAACTATGCAATCCTGCTTCACTCTGAAGAGAATGAGTGACATATACCTCCGACTCAAATAAAGGCTAGAGAATCTTATATAAATAGCTATAGAACGGAGAAAATGGCGGTGGAGTAGACGGACGCGTCTGGAGCTTTGTCGCTGGGCAGAGGGAGAGAGAGCGGCTGAGAGTTGCATTGGTAGTGTTTGTTGGCAAGCTAGGAGTCAGTTGTCCTCCAGGGGAAGGCGGGGAACTGCTGGAAGGGGCTCTCCCGGCCAGGCAGCCCCACTACCACGGGGTTTTTAACCGCCGGAGCCACCTAAGCGAACACGGAGCCCGAGCCATCTTGCAGTGGGAGGTGGATGTCTGCGGCGCTCTGAAGCCTTCGGCTGGGCACCCATCGAGCAGCCAGGAACCCGGGAACTCAGAACTCCGCTCTCCAATCAGCGCAGACACGCGGCGGAATCAGAGATCCACAGAGCACACGGAAAGGTCAGATTGCGCCTGACTTAAGGGGGAGGTGGATGTCTGCCGAGGTCTGAAAGCTGCGGCTGACGGAGGCACCCACAGAGCAGCCAGGACCCAGAGCAAGGCTTCCCAGGCAGCACAGACACGCAGACGGAGGATTCAGAGATCCACACAGCGCTCACAGAAGGGTCAGATTTCACCTGGGCCAGGGTGCGGTCTCCTACCCCCACAGGGCAGAATCGCGCACACTGTGGGAGCCGGGCTGCGGGAAAGCTGCCTCTGGAGAGGTCCGCAGAGGTGGTCAGGGCGTGATCCCTGAGTGTGAAGGCAAACCCTCTGAGCTGTTGACAGAGGAGAGCTCCGGAAAACGACTCTTTTTTTTTTTTCTTTTTCTCTGGGGCAGAGGGACAACCTGGGAGTTATTGCAGTGTCCAGGCTGCAAACCCCCCACAAACTGGTTTTGGGAACCACAGAGTAGCAGGATCTGAGCACAACCTAGAGAGGTCCTGTGCTTTGTCTCAGAGATCAATTCCGAAACACTGCCACCCAATGGATGACACACAAATTGACTCTCACATAACCACAAGAGAATAAAGAGATTAAAACACGAAGAGGGGAACACAGGGAACTGCAATACTTCCCCTACTGGGAAACAGGAGTGCCAAGCAGAATAATAGTGGAAGTGAAGGACCATTCTATTTTTCTTCTTCTTTTTTTTTCCTTTTTTCTTTTTTCTTTTTCTTAATTTTTAATTCTTTATTTTTCATTTTCACATATTTTAATTAAAAGAATATTTTTTTTCTTTCTGCCTCAATTGATTTTACCTTTATAATTATTACATTTTTGTTTTAAACTAGTATTATTAATTACTACTAGTACTTTACTGTTTTTGGAAAAAAAAGTGTCATTTTGTTTTCTCTCTATTTTATTTTGGGATTAGAGTTCTACATTCTATTTTCATCTTCCCTTTAGCATAATTTTACTCCAACTCAACTCCACCTTTATGCCAACACTTTTTTCCTAACTTTCCCCATTTTGCTGTCTTGTTTCTCTTTCCCTTTTCCAACTTTAGATCTCCCTATTTTTCTCTTTACCTGGTTAAAATTTCACTCCATTTATATATCTAATTTCAAATCCCCTACTACAAGTCCACACAAACCTCTCCGCTCTTGTCTTCACTAGCCAAAAAGTTGTTTTTTCTCTATGTCCTTTTGTTGCTATTTGCCTGAAAAGTGATTATATCGATTTTTTGAAATTTTTTTTGAGAGATTGTTTTAGTTTATTCTACTTGTTTTATTTTGCTTTTTGCTTGCTTTGTTTTCTACCTCTCTTTTCCCTCTTCTCCCTCGATACCAGTTGCTATTTGCAATTTGCATCAATCTCTAGGTACTGGTTGCTGGCCTTTATTGGGATTAGTGACTGTTTTATTGGAGTTGTCTCCTGACATCTATATTTTGTTCCTCTTTTCTCTCTTATACAATTTCTTTTCTCTCTGACATTTTTCTCTTCCTCTTTCCTTCTCCTTTTTCTCCTTTTTATTTT
Source organism: Lasiurus cinereus (assembly GCA_011751065.1). Lineage (NCBI taxonomy): Eukaryota > Metazoa > Chordata > Mammalia > Chiroptera > Vespertilionidae > Lasiurus > Lasiurus cinereus. The sequence goes on from JAAGEH010000018.1 coordinate 66,842,578, forward strand.
CTTATATTATTTTATTTTATTGTTCATTTATTTATCTTTTTTTTTCTTCTCACTCTCCCAATTTGATTTTGGCACTTCTTTCTTTTCTTTCTTCCTCATTTTCCTCTTCTTCTTTCTCTATTTACTCCTAATTTGTCCTTCATTGGTGGTCACCTTATTTGTGATTATTAACATCTTGAATACATTTCTACTCAGTGCCTTGTGTGCTGTACCTGGTCGTGTTGTAGTTTGTGCCTTTCAATGAACATAGGAGAGAGCACTACATAACCAGACACCCAGAGAAGAAAGACCATGGGCAGAAAAAGAAACAGCCCACAAAAGACAGAAAGGCAGGTTTCACCAGAAAAGGAAGTAAATGAAATAGAACCACAAGAAAGCCTACCAGAGAAAGAGTTCAGAGAAATTATCATAATGTGGTTGAAAAGAATGGAAGACAAATTTGACAATATGAGTAAGAGCCAAGAGGAAATGAAGAAGAACCTAGAGGAGGTGAAGAAGCATGAAAAGAAATGCAGAAGAAACTAGAGGAGGTGCAGAATAAACAAGAAGAAATGCAGAAGAAACTAGAGGAGGTGCAGAATAAACAAGAAGAAATGAATAATGACATCACTGCTATAAAGAACTCAATAGAAAGCATCAAAAGTAGACTAGAAGAAGCAGAGGACCGCATCAGTGAGCTAGAAGACACGGTAGGAAAAAATACCCAAGTACAGCAGCTTCTAGAAAAAAAAGTTAAAAAGCAAGAGGAGAGTCTAAGGGAACTTTGGGATAACATGAAACAAAATAACATCCGCATAATTGGGGTTCCAGAAAGAGTGGAAACTGAACAAGGATTAGAGAACGTGTTTGAAGAAATAATGACAGAAAATTTCCCCAATATAGGAAAGAAAAAACCCACACAAATCCAAGAAGCTCACAGAGTCCCAAGCAAAATTAACCCCAACAAACCGACACCGAGGCACATTATAATTAAATTGGCAAACACCGACAACAAAGTAAGAATCTTAAAAGCAGCCAGAGAGAAACAGAAAGTTACCTACAAAGGAACCCCCATAAGACTAGCTACTGACTTCTCAACAGAAACTCATCAGGCCAGAAGAGAATGGAATGAAATATACAAAGTCATGCAAAGGAAGGGTCTGAATCCAAGAATACTGTACCCTGCAAGACTCTCAATCAAAATCGAAGGTGAAATCAAAAGCTTCACAGACAAAAAAGGACTAAGGGAATATATTACCACCAAACCAGCAATGCAAGAAGTGTTAAAAGGTCTGCTGTAATAAAAAGAAAGAGGAAGCGAAGAAGGAACTCGGGAGTAAAGACTAAAAATGGCAACAGATAAGTACTTATCAATAATAATTTTAAATGTAAATGATTAAATGATCCAATCAAAAGACATAGGGTAACCGATTGGATAAGAAAACATGACCCATATATCTGCTGTCTTCAAGAAACCCACCTTAGGAAAAGAGACGCACACAGATTGAGGGTGAAGGGATGGAACATGGTATTTCAGGCAAATGGAAATGAAAAAAAAAGCTGGGGTTGCAATACTTATATCTGACAAATTAGATCTCAAAGTGAAGGACATAACAAGAGATAAAGAAAACCACTTCATAATACTTAAGGGAACAATCCAACAAGAAGAAATAACTCTTGTAAACATATATGCACCCAATATAGGAGCACCTAAATACATAAAAAAACTCTTGGAGGATATTAAGGGAGAGATTGACAGCAATACAATCATAGTAGGAGACTTTAATACCCCACTGTCACCATTGGACAAATCCTCTAAACAAAATATCAGCAAAGAAACATCAATCCTAAATGACTCACTAGACCAGATGGAATTAATAGACATCTTCAGAACATTTCACCCCAAAGCCACAGAATATACATTCTTCTCCAGTGCACATGGGTCATTTTCAAAGATAGATCATATGTTGGGTCATAAGAAAAGTCTCTTCAAATTCAAGAAGATAGAAATCATATCAAGCATTTTCTCAGACCACAGTGGCAGATAACTGGAAATCAACTATAATAAAAACAATAGAAAGAAATCAAACACATGGAGACTAAACAGCATGCTTTTAAACAACAACTGGGTAACCAGAGAGATCAAGGAAGAAATAAAAAACATCATGGCAACAAATGACAATGACAACGCAACAATACAAAATTTATGGGACACAGTGAAAGGAGTCTTGAGAGGGAAGTTCATAGCCGTACAAGCCTACTGCAAAAAACAGGAAATAATGGTAATAAATCACCTAAACCTACAACTCAAAGAGCTAGAACGTGAGCAACAAGAAAAGCCCAGTGTACTCAGAAGGAAGGAAATAGTGAAGATCAGAGCGGAGATAAACAACTTGGAGACCAAAAAAACAATTCAAAAGATCAACAAAACAAAGAGCTGGTTCTTTGAAAGGATAAACAAGATTGATGGACCTCTAGCCAGGCTCACCAAGAAGCAAAGAGAGAAGACCCAAATAAACAAAATCAGAAATGAAAGAGGAGAAATAACAACAGACCCTGTGGAAATACAAAGGATTGTTAAAAAATACTATGAACAACTCTATTCCAACAAATTGGACAACCTGCAAGAAATGGATATTTTCCTAGAAAAATATAACCTTCCAAAACTCAATGAGGAGGAAGCCAAACATCTCAATAGTCCAATAACTATGGAAGAAATTGAAGCAGTAATCAAAAAGCTTCCAGCAAATAAAAGCCCGGGTCCAGATGGCTACACAGGAGAGTTTTACCAAACATTCAAGGAAGAATTAAAACCTATCCTCCTCAGACTATTCAAAAGCATTCAAGAAGAAGGAATACTACCAAACACCTTCTATGAAGCCAGCATCACCCTAATACCAAAACCAGATAAAGACAACACAATGAAAGAGAATTATAGGCCAATATCTCTCATGAACATAGATGCCAAAATCCTCAACAAAATTCTAGCAAACCGGATCCAGCAGTACATCAGAAAGATCATACACCATGAAAAAGCAGGATTCATCCCAGGAATGCAGGGATAGTTCAATATCCGCAAATCAATAAATGTGATACATCACATAAACAAATTGAGAGATAAAAATTACATAGTCATATCAATTGATGCAGAAAAAGCATTTGACAAAATCAAACATCCTTTCTTGATAAAAACTCTCAGCAAAGTGGGAATAGAAGGAGCATACCTCAACATCATAAAAGCCATATATGATAAACCCACAGCTAACATCATACTTAATGGGCAAAACCTAAAACCATTTCCCCTAAGAATAGGAACAAGACAGGGATGCCCACTCTCACCTCTCCTGTTCGACATAGTACTGGAAGTATTAGCCATTGCAATTAGACAACAAGAAGAAATAAAAGGCATCCAAATTGGAAAAGAAGAAGTAAAGCTGTCCTTATTTGCAGATGACATGATATTGTACATAAAAAACCCAAAGGACTCCATTCCAAAACTAATTGACTTAATTAATGAATTCGGCAATGTAGCAGGATACAAAATTAATGCTAAGAAGTCTGTGGCATTTCTATACACTAACAGTGAAATTATAGAAAGAGAAACTAAAAAAGCAATCCCATTTACCATCGCACCAAAAAAATTAAGATACCTAGGAATAAACCTAACTAAAGAGGTAAAAGACCTTTATGCAGAAAACTACAGGACAGTGAAAAAAGAGATAGAGGAAGATGTTAACAGATGGACGAGCATACCATGCTCATGGATTGGGAGAATCAACATCATTAAAATGTCCATACTACCCAAAGCAATCTACAGATTCAACGCACTACCCATTAAAATACCAACGACATATTTCACAGACCTACAAAGAATTCTTCATAGATTCATCTGGAACAAAAAAAGACCATGGATAGCTACAGCAATTCTGAGAAAGAAGAATAAAGTAGGTGGGATCTCAATACCAGACTTCAAGCTATACTACAAAGCAACTGTTCTCAAAACAGCCTGGTACTGGCACAAGAACAGACATATAGATCAATGGAATAGAATAGAGAACCCAGATATCCACCCAAAGCACTATGCTCAATTAATATTTGACAAAGGAGGCATGAACATTCAATGGAACCAAGATAGCCTCTTCAATAAATGGTGTTGGGAAAATTGGACAGATACATGCAAAAAATTGAAACTGGACCACCAACTTACACCAAATACAAAAATAAACTCAAAATGGATACAGGACTTAAACATTAGAATGGAAACCATAAAAATACTAGAGGAATCCACAGGCAGCACAATCTCAGATATATGCCGAAAGAACTTCTTCATGATACTGCTCCAAAGGCAATGGAAGCTAAAGAAAAAATAAACAAATGGGACTACATGAAAATAAAAAGCTTTTGCCCAGCAAAAGAAACCATCAACAAAACAAGAAAGATCAATGCATGGGAGAACATATTTGCAAATGCTATCACTGATAAAGGTTTAATCTCCAAAATCTACAACCAACTTATACAACTTAATAAAAGGAAGATGAAGGATCCAATAAAAAAATGGGCAACGGACCTAAATAGAACCTTTTCAAAAGACGACAGAAGGAAAGCCAAGAGACACATGAAAACATGTTCAAAGTCATTAATCATCCGAGAGATGGAAATCAAAACGACAATGCGATACCATCTTACACCTGTCAGAATGGCAATCATCAACAAATCAACAAACGACAAGTGTTGGCGAGGATGCGGAGAAAAAGGAACCCTTGTGCACTGTTGGTGGGAATGCAGACTGGTGCAGCCACTGTGGAGAACAGTATGGAGTTTCCTCAAAAAACTAAAAATGGATCTCCCATTTGACCCTGTAATACCACTCTTAGGAATTTATCCTAAGAAATTACAAACACCAATCAGAAAGGATTTATGCACCCTATGTTCATAGCAGCACAATTTACAATAGCCACAATTTGGAAACAGCCTAGGTGCCCATCAGTAGATGAGTGGATCAGAAAACGGTGGTACATCTACACAATGGAATTCTATGCTGCCATTAAAAAGAAGGAATTCTTACCATTTGCAGCAACCTGGTTGGAACTGGAGAGCCTTATGCTTAGCGAAATAAGCCAGTCAATGAAGGAGAAGCATCACATGATCGCACTCATTGGGGGATAATAAAGAACATTATAAACTGATGAACAAAAGGATAGATACAGAGACAGTAAAGCTTCAAACAGACTGTGAAATTACAGCAGGAAGATTAAAGTTAGGTGAGGTAGATAAGAGATCAATCAAAGGACTTGTATCTATGCATATAATCATAACCAATGAACATAGACACTGGGGGGTTGGGGTATGCCTGGGAGGGAGGGGGGGCAATGGGGAGATATGTATAAAATATTAATAAAAAAAGAAAAAGAAAAAGTAGGAGGAAACACAATAGATTTATCCAAATCACTGAAATGGAAATACCTAATAAAAGTGAAAAGAATATTTAGCTAACTCCCCAGGTGTGCTGAAAATAAGTAACAGTGAATTTCTCATTCAAGAAGGACTTCCTGAGGACAACTAAATGAAAATAGGCGTACTTTCCTGAGTCCCCATAGAGCCAACTCCATAGCAATGGTTTGGCAATATTTCATCTAACAGATCCACTCATAAAATCTTCTAAATGAAATTAGTTTCTTTTAAATAACAAATGACTTGATATTGATTGTTTCTGCATGGCTATTCACTATAAATAAGCTAGACCTTTAACACAGGGCATCACTGAAATATTAGCAGGCATGTTTCTCAGTAGAAATATACCAGAATGCTGAGCTACATCTATTGACCTTTCCAAATAATCTTGCTTTGTGAACAAAAGGCAATGTTAATTTCCTCAAGAGTAAGAGCTGATGCAGTTGTCAAAGATAAAAGAAAAAGGACACAATAGCTGCAAACTTCAAATGTGCTCTGGATACTAAAATAACGATAGCAAAGTGACCTCGAGAATGACAACATACTAAAGTGGGATTTAGAGGTCCCCAAGTATAATGTATTCACCAACACTTTTTATTTTAAATGGACAAGCAATGGAGAATTAATGCCCTGTGGAACTCATGGCTATGCATCGAAATCCACCAAGTTGCTAAGACTTATGGGCCTTCCAAACCACCCAGGTAAAGGCAACGCTCTTTACGGTGTGCCTGACCAGCAGAATACAGATTTGATTCTTTGACCCTTGAGGAAAATACAAAGCAGTCACTTTGAGCTAAGCCTCCAAATTACAGCTCAGATTCCTTTTGTAGAATAAAACTTGCTGACTAAGGCCATAAGATTTGATTTATCTTTTCCTTTTAATGGTGTTTATCAGAATAGAATTGGTCTCTTGCTACCACTCTGAATACATTGGGCTTTGGTGCATACCTAGCTCGGTACATTTATTCTAACCTCGTTGTGGCTACCAGGAGATGAATTTGCTAATTAATAGTAGAAACCAAAGAATAAACAGAGCAAGTGAATGCAAAAAGAATAATATTCTTTAGGAGCAGTGTCAAATATATTTCAGATAACTCCCTCTTGGCCAAACAGCACACAAAACAAAGCATGCAGGGACTTTCAGCCATGAAGAGGCAGAGAAAAGAAAAAACAGCAGATTGAACATAGAAATAATTTGTCATCTCAAAAGACTTGCAAAGTGCAATAAAAGACTGTTTGGAATCTAATTGAAATGATTCTGGGAACGAAATGACATCAGCGCTTGGTGAAGGCACATTAGAAAAACACAGTTGCTTCAGTGAAAAGCTAACGGAGCCCTCACTTTGGCCTAATGGTGCATGGGAAAAGGCACCTTCCAGGGTCACCCTTTTCAGCACCACCACAAATCAACATGATGGGACCAACCAAGGACACAGGGCAGGCCCCTTGGTGGTGTGTGTCAGTGAGGCTCTTCTGACTTCAACTGGAAGTACTTGTGATAAAAACAAAAAATAAACAATAGGGCTTTGCCAGACTCTCCACAAGAATCTGTTTCAGGCTTCCCTGAAGATAAATGGTACTGCTCTTTCCCCTACAGAAATAGTAGGGCATACTGCTAACCCATAGAAATGGAAGGGAAGACCTGGACCCTACTTTTCTTTAAAATAATTCAGTTTAATTTACTGAATGCCCCTCTTTTATATATATATTTCAGAGAGGAAGGGGGAGAGAGAGAAAGAAATAGAAACATCAATGATGAGAGAAAACTACTGACAGGCTGTCTCCTGAATGCCTACGCCCCCCCCCCCCCCACTGGGGACCTAGCCTAGCCTGCAACCCAGGCATGTGCCCTTGGCTAGAATCGAATCCGGGACCCCTTCAGTCCACAGACCGAAGCTCTATCCACTGAGCCAAATTAGCCAGGGCCTGAATGCCCCTCTTACTTAACTGAATATTACTAAGTACTAGGGACACACTGTATGTAGCACTGGGGACCCTGAAAGTCACAAATTTGTTTCCACAAAGTTACTGCTTACTGAGGGATAAATTATACTACTGCAATGTGATTATACTAAAAACGTATGTGAAGTCCAGGATAATTTTGTTCCATGTGAAGATGCCTAAGTGTGGTGTTGGAGCCTGACTATTACCAGGACCCACAAAACCAGTGAAGACTGTGGCCAGGAAAATACAACCAAGAGAAAGTTGGTCTGAGAGAAGGTGACAGCATGTATTTTGTCAAGTTGCAAACTTTTGGAGAAATTGTGAAGCTATTCTCAGTGTTTCCATAGCCCTTATTTGACTCTGTGAGTCTTCTTTATAGAGAAAATATGTAAATTAGCTGAGGTCCCAGAGTTCACTTTGCAGATACATACAGTAGAGAAGGGTAGGCCCACCTGACACTGAGAATGAAACTGTTGCCAGGGAACACTGAAGGGCATTGACACAGCAAGTTGCTGCCCAACTTTGGGTTTCCATTGAAATTTAGACCCTACACATTAACAGAGATGTCCCAATAAAATCTTCCCTTGAAAGAGTTGTATACCTTTTTCTCCTATTCCTCTTTTCATGTTTTCTCTTGAACTTACTCCAAACAGGCATTTGACTCCACCACTCTCCTACAATTGCTTTTGCCAAGGTCATCAATAATCTTTATGTTGTTGAATCCAAAGTCAAATTTTAGCCTTTAAAAAATTTTATCTACTAACATTTAATAGAATGTACCATATCATCTTCCTTCAGCTTCTGGGATAATACCAGTCACTGGATTCTCCTGCTATCTCATACCAGCCTTTGGGCTCCTTTGGTTCCCCCTCATTTCTTTGCACTCTAAAAGTTGGAGAGCCCCTGGACTCAACCCTCATACCTCTTCTTTGTTTTGTTCAAATGAACTTCCTAAGATGTCTCACCCAGCCTCATAGGTGTAAAAGTCAACTATACCCTGATGACTCCCACATTTCTACCTTTGGCCTAGATATCAACCATGAACTCCAATGTTCACTGCCTGCTAAACATTTATATTTGGAGGTCTCATTAGGAATTTCAGTCTTATCATATCCCCCCAAGAAACTTCATACTCCTCTACCAACCTGTTTCTACTATAATCTTACCTATCTCTGTTAATAGGATCTCCATTTTCCATTGTTCATGCCAGAAATCTTGATGACTCTTCTCTTCTTTTACACCCGACATCCAGTCCAACACCAAATCTCTTTCAAAATACATCCAGCCCTGGCCAGTTTGGTTCAGTGGATAGAACAGTGGCCCCTCAAACTGAAGGGTCCTGAGTTTGATTCCAGTCAAGGGCATGTACCTATGTTGCAGGCTCTATCCCCAGCCCCGGTTGGGGTGGGAGGTGACCAATTGATGTTTCTCTCTCACATCGATGTTTCTCTTTCTGTCTCTGCACAATCGTCTCTCAATAGGAAAAGTGCAATGGCCTCCACAAAGGGTCTTCTACTTCTGTTCTTGCAACAGACTGTTCAAAAGCTTAAATCAGATTTTGGCATTCCTCTGCTCAAATGCTTCCAATGGTTTCCCACCTAAGTCAGAGTAGAATCAACAATTCCCTCCCAACACTACCACCCCTGACCTTACCTTCATCACTTTTGCCCACTTCCTGCTGGCTTAGCCTCAGCCAGACTGGCCTCCTTGCTAGTTCTTGAATATGTAGAGCAGACTGCCACTTAAAGGATTTATACTTACTCTTCCCTCTTTTTCTAAAACTCTCCCTCATGGAATTGCATGTCTCACTTTCTCACTTTCTTTTTAAAACTATTTAAATATTACCTTTGCAGCAAGGTTTTCCATGACCAGTTTTTATAGCATTCCCTATTCCTCTTTCCCTGCTTTTTCTAAATTGTACTTATAACCAGATGACATAGTATATGGGTATATGTATATTTATTTACTTGACTCTCTACTGTCATCAGAACAGAAATTCTGTGAGGGCCTAAATTTTGTCTCTTGTTTAACTGGTGTACCTCCAGCTCTCAGATTGTAGTAAGCACCCAATAAAATTTTTTTGACTGACACATGAATGAACAGAAATGGTTTCTAGCACCTGCATACTCAGAAAAAGGCCAGTTCTTCAGAATACTAACCCCAGTTCCTCCAGAGAGGAGCTAAAGGCTGATACCAGAACTACATAATTTTCTCTAGCTTATACAAACAAAACACACACATATATATATACACACACACACACACACACACGCACACACACACACGCACATTATTGAAATTCTCATAACAATCATTTATAAAGTTCCCCTATAAACTTCATAAAGTTGCTAGTTTAAGAACTTCTTCTTAAGTATTGCCATATTTTATACTTGTGCTAGATTTAGACTTGAAACTTACCTGACTATAGAGTTGAGATTCTATTGCCTTTAGAAAAAAATTTGTACAAACATTTTTTTGAAGAATTTTTGGATAAAAATGGGTACTAAAATTTAAGATGTACATGTCCTTTAACTGGGAATTCCATCCTAGGTATATAACCTAGGAAAACCATATCACGTCTACACAAGAAGACATGTATGCAAAATGTTTATTGAAGCATTGTTTCTAATAACAGGATATTAGAAAAGCCTAAATATCCACCAATAGGAGGTAGATAAGTAAACTATGGTATGTTCAGACAGTGGAATACTAAGAAACCCTTCAGTACTGTATCAGCTTGGATAGATCTCAAAAGCATTTTGAACAAATCAGCAAGTTGTAGCATGTATACTGCATAATATTACCTACACAAAGCTTAACGTGTGCAAAACAATACTGTATATAATTTATGGAGACAAGAGCAATATATTAAAAGAATAAAATATAAATACCAAATTCAGTAGGGTGGCTACTTCTGGTAAGGAAGGAAGGAGGGGAATAAGGGTCTTGAAGGTATCTGCAATGACATATCTTTTTAAAATTTATTTTAAGACAGTTGTATTTATTTGTTTGCTTGTTTATTTTTATTGTCAAAAGTTTTACATATGTCTCCTTTTTTCCATATGTCACCCAACCCCAGTCATTCCCACCCCAGGCAAGCCCCCATGGCCCCAGTGTCTGTGTCCATTGGTTATGCTAATATATTTGCATACAAATCCTTTAGTTGTTCTCTAAGCACCCCTCCCCTGCTATTTGTCTCTGGATCTATTCTTGTTCATCGAATTATGTTTATTATATCCCACATATGAGTGAGACCGTGTGATATTTATCTTTCTCCGACTGGCTTATTTCACTTAGCAGAATGCTCTCCAGTTCCATCCATGCTGTTGCAAATGGTAAAAGTTCCTTCTTTTTTATAGTAGCATAGTATTCCATTGTGTGGATGCACCACAGTTATCTAATCCACTCATCTGCTGATGGGTACTTAGGTTTTTTCCAAATCTGCATTATTGTAAATTGTGCTGCTATGAACATAGGGGTGCACATATCCTTTCTGATTGGTGTTTCTGATTTCTTGGGAGATAGTCTTAGAAGTGGGATCACTGGGTCAAATAGGAGTTCCATTCTTAGTTTTTTGAGGAAATTCCATACTGCTCTCTACAGTGGCTGCACCAGTCTGCATTCCCACCAGCAGTGCACGAGGGTTCCTTCTTCTCCACATCCTTGCCAGCACTTGTCGTTTGTTGATTTGTTGATGATAGCCATTCTGACAGGTGGGAGATAGTATCTCACTACAATGACAATTCTTAACAAAGAAAGTATACCTAAAGGAAATGTGTCAAAGTTTTAAGATCCAATGAAGCTTCGTGATGATTTTCAATATTTTTCTCTCTGCTTTCTATGGCTTGAAATATTTCATAATAAAATAGATTTTATTCCAAAGTGGGGAAACCAGATAAATAGCCCCCTTAACACAGTGTGATATCTATGAAGCTCAATTATATGACAAGAGCATTGCAGGTGGAGAAACTGTATTTATAGAATTGCCTATTTTGGATAACACTAATAGTCAGAGTTAAAATATGAAGGAATTTATAAGTCATGATAAGCAGTTGGAATTTTATCCTGTTGGCAAAGGGACATCATTGAATTTTAAGCAAGGGAGTAAAATTATTTGATTTACATTTTGTGAGATCACTCTTGGGGAGCAATTTTGGGAATAGAATGAAGGACTGAAGTGAATGGAGGCAATATGACCAGATTGGAGGCTTTCATAATGATCCAGGAAAAATACAATGCAATCCCAGACTAAGGTGGTGGCATTGGGAATGGAGAAAATCTCATAATCTAAGAGTATTAGAAAATCAAATAAACAAAACCCTGGTGTGTAAAGTGCAGAAGAAAGGAAGTCCAGGATGCCTTTTAAGTGTCTTCCCCTCCACGTTGCTGTCTCCCTGCTCCAGGTGTGCTGGCCTGGCTCAGGCTCTGCTTTGGGGGGAACCCAGGCTTAGAGAGTTGGGATATTTTGTAAGAGGAGGCAGAAGGAGTAAGAACAATTTCATTTAGCAACTTTCCGTCTTCCATTCCTGGCCTTCCACCAAAGGACAGGTCACCTTAGGGAGAGTGGTAAGAGAGAAAGCAGAACAGGACAAAGACCAAAGGCAACTGTGCCTTATTTTACCCAAGTAAAGCAAGGCTTGGTGGCTTATCTTCCTATCTGTCCTAGAACTAGAATATTTGAGATATTTGGAAGGCACACTAGGAAAGCCAGTTGGCTATCAGGGGCACCTGCTCTGCTGTGTGTGTGTGTGTGTGTGTGTGTGTGTGTGTGTGTGTGTGTGTGTTTTCTATGAAAAACACTCAGTGAGAACTCAATTTAGGTGTGTCTTGATCTACCTCAGAAGTTTTTCCATGATCTCTAGGGGGAAGAGAGCAAGTTCCTCAATCAGTAAGGGCTACAGCTTCAAGGAAAAAGAACATATTTGAAGGTAAGTTAGAATTTTATAGACTCTTGAACATTTAGTCAGATGTGTGGGAGAAGCAATTTTGTTAACTTGTACTAAAATGTTATTGAATCCATATTCACTTTTTTCTTATAAGCCAGTATCCTGTTTGCTGCTCCTTGTCAGTCATTTCACTGCTACTTATTCATTGCTGTTATATGTATATTAAATTTTTATTAACTTAATGGAAATACATTAATTCTACTGTGAATAATGTTAAACATCATTAATTCACCTAAGTCACATATTTACTAGTGGCCCAATGCCCCCCCTTTTTTTGCTATGAATTACCACAAAGCAGGTTAAAGTGTACTTTTAAAGCTGAACATTTCATTGTGTATGGAAATAGGATAAAACGTCTCATTAATCCATTTAGTATGTAGTGCCCTGAAATCTAGAAAAATTACTCTAATTAATATTAATTTCTCCCTCTCAGAGGCAGATATGCTGTTTCATTCTCTGAAGGTATAAATTTAAACAATTATCTTCAACTATAAAATGAAATCACCAATCTATGTATAATAATACTCAAGTATGTGACTTTCTGACCTCCACATATTTAAGCCAGTTTTTGATAAAGTAGAAAATTAAACTTTAGATGATTATATAGGTCTCCATTCACAGCCAATGGGAAAAGTCCTAAAATAGAACATTTTCAATTTGTGGTATTCATTTTTGCTCAGTCGTCGTGTATTTTTAGCTCCATGTGCAATGAGTTTCTAAATGAAAGAATAGCAGATCTAATTAAGAGGCATTTGATCAGCCTTGATAAGCCTTCTTGGTATATTTCCCAGAAAATGAGAAAGTTGGTAATTATCAAAGGTTAGTCAGCACTTTGGTAGTCAGCACTTTTCTATGCTTTTCCTTCAACAAAATTAAATGTAGATATGACAATGGTCAGGAGCTAAAGTTTAAATAAAAACTTTTATATATTACTATGAATTTGAGTATATAACTTGGAAGAATTTCAACAAATTGAGTGATGTTATAAAAGTTACTCCATTTTTTCCATGTACTATGTAAATAATATTTTGTATTTATCATATGTAATATAGGAATATGGTTAGTGCCGAGCCCTGTTTCTTTCTAGCAATGTCATACGTATTTACCTATAGCTACATAACCTTATTAGGAAAAAGAAAGCCATCCATCTCAAAGAACAATGCAGCTCCCCTAAGGTTTTACTTTGTGGAATTTTCATTATACATAACACATATATTGATTTGATAAACATGTATTAAAAGTAATTATAGCCCTGCTGGTTTAGTTTAGTGGATAGAGCGTCAGCCTGTGGACTGAAGGGTCCAAGGTTAGATTCCAGTCAAGGGCACATGCCCGGGTTGCTAGCTCAATCACCAGTAGGGGATGTGCATGAGGCAGCCTATCAGTGATTCTCTGTCATCATTGATTTCTCTCTCTTTCTCTCCCTCTCTTTCTCTCTCTCCCTTCCCTCTCTCTTCCTTTCCCTTTCCCCCCTCCTCCTCTTCCCCTCTCCCTTCCTCCCTTCCTATCTGAAATCAATAAAAATATTTTTTAAAATAATCATAACTTATATTGACATACAACCTTATCTTTGAGAAAAATATTAAAATTTCCATTTACATATTTTTATTGCAGAGAAGTTTGATAGAATGAGATATAAGACTTTCAAGCATAAAATCATATTACATTAGGATGCAATTCTGTGGGGGAATTAAAATGAAAATATTTCAAGGAGAAAAGGTAATGATGGAAATTTTTCATCTGTTAAGGAGCTCATATTTATAGATGATGGTGAATTAAATAGATGATGGTAAATATCAAATCATTGTGCAGTTAAATTTCCTTGTTTACATTAAAAGAATGATGTAACAACACTTTTTTAAAATAAAATATTTACATGCAGCAGAAATTATATCCTTTTTAAATTTTTAAACTTAGGATGAAAATTTTAGATGTTTGCATAAAAACATGTGAGTGGACATATAGATTTTTAAAATGTATTTAAGATTAATGTGAGCAAACATATTTTGAAGGTCACCCTATTAGTTTTCTTTTGCTACTGTCAAAAATGACCACAAGCTTAGTGACTTAGAACAGTATACATTTATTCTTCTCTGGTTCTATAGGTCAGAAGTCTGACATGAGTTTCTCTGGGTTTGAAGCAAGGTGCTGGCAAGGCTGAGGGATCTAGGAGAAAATCTGTTGCCCAGCTTTTCTAGCTGCTAAAGCCATCAGATTTCATGACTCAGGACCCTGTTGCTGCATCTTCAAAGCCAATGATATTAGACCAAGTTCCTGTTACACTGCCTTCTCTTTTTGGCTGTCTCTTCTGCTTCCTTCTGGCACATATAAGGACCCTTATCACATTATGCCCACTTGCCGTGATTCTGACTAGTCTCTCCATCTCAGAGTCAGCTTGTCAGCAACTTCAATCCTCTCTTGCTGTAATATATCCTAACATATTCACAGCATGAGGGATCCGGACAAGAGCACTCTTGGGGAGCCATTATTCTGCCTACTGCAACTTTGTTGTCATTACCATCCACTTCTTCATTTTCTGATGCCACACACTATCAGTTATTCATTCTCTCTTTGTATTGCTAACTCCTTTCTACTTGTCTCTCAAGATAGAGAATACATTTATCTTATTCATGTAATCTCTTTGTTGTACATAAATGAATAAATAACAAATTATTTAAACAAAGGCTTCCAATCCAGTAAAAACTTCTGACATTAAACTCCCCAGACTTTGTCCAACCTCTCCCTGTCCCTTCACAGCCAAACATCTTGAAAGAGTTTTTACTTCCTTCACTTTCCTCACTTCTGACCTTCAACTCATACATAACCTTCTTTTCATTCATGAAGATGCCCCCTCCACCATGGTAAACAATGAACTTTGTCATTAAATCCAAAGATCACATGAAAGCATATGACCAGTTTCTCCATTCTGAAATTCGTGATGCTCTTGGTTACTGTGGTTCCATCCCTCTGCTAGGTATTTCCAGTCTCCTTAATGGCCTCCTTATTCCATGACTAGCCCATACATCTTACTGTTTTGGGGGTTCTGTCATGAACCCTGTCATGATTCTGCACACTCTCTCCAGACAGTCCCATAGCTTGATTACATCTATAGCTGAATTGTTCCCAAATTCTGCAGTCAGACCTGTCTCCTTAGTTTGAGATCCATAAATTTTACTATTGATTGAATTTCTCTGTTTGATGCCCTGCAAGTACCTCAATTTTAACATACTAAAAACTAAATTTATAATTTGCGACTACACTTCAACTTTCTTTAACTCTTGTAGTCTCTATTTCAGTAATGCCACACCAAACCCTGGTAGAACATGCCAAGACCCTGGGCATCATCCTCTCCACCCTCATCAGCCATCATAATGTTCTTGTCAGTTTTATCTGCTAAGTGTAACTTGAATCAACCACCTACTCTCCAAGTTTAAACAATCATAATTTATTGCCTGGATTACTGGTCTTCCTGCTTCCAATGTTAACACCTTCTTCATAATCTCCATACTTGACCCCCACTGAAGCTAGAGTGATCTTTCTGGAAGAATGATCTCATCACATCACTCCCTGCATAAAACAATGCAATGACTCCCCTCTTTCCTTAATTAGGATAAAGATCCTTGTCTGGTCTCTCACTCCAAACATGCTAAACTTATTTCACTTTCTCCAACTCAATATATTGCTTCTCATTTTCAGACTATCTTGCATGCTGTTACCCCTGCCAGGCATATGCTTCCCATTCTTCTCACCTCCCTGTTTAACTCCTACTTAATTCTGAACAGGGAGGTGTCTTATTTTCTGAGATTTTGGGGGAAAGGAATGGATGGGTAGGAGAATAAATATCTTGTAGCTTGGGAATAAGAAGTTGGAATTCACATCTGATATAGGCACCTGCTTTGGACAGGGATAGGTACAAGTAGGAAGAGCACACAGAAGCTGGTAAAGGTTTGATAGAGCTTTATAGGAAATGGGAAGGGGGGCTGACCAAAGACAAGCAATTTCAAATGGAGCTCAGTTATAATATACTAGTGGCCCAGTGCATGAAATTCATGCACATTAAAAGGAGATTAACTAGAGGAAATAATTTAATATTGCTATTTGCACTTTCTCTATAATAGATGTGTCAGAGATGAATGAAAATTAGTAAATTGTATATGAAAATCTTCCTCCTGTCAGAGTCTGGAATGAACTACGGGATCCAGAGTCAAGTCCTCACCCACCCATATGCACCTCCAAATCGCATGAGACCCAGATCTGGCCGGTCCCCATCCCCATTGGGCTATATCCAGACCTGGCCAGTTCCACCGTTGTCAAGTCCTGCTGGGCAGGGGACATAGCTTCAGATCCCCTGGCCCAGCACCAGGATCGGGGGTGTGGCCTGAGGTCCCCCAGCTCAAACCAGGGTGGGGGATGTGCCTTGAGGTCCCCAGTCAAGCCGTGTTAGGTTGGGGGTATGGCCTGAGGTCCCCCCCATCAAGCCCCACCAGGCAGAGGGATGCAGCCTGAGTTCCCCTGACCCAGCACTGGGGGTGCACCTTGAGATCCCCGTCAAGCCCCACTGGGTGGGGAGCATGGCTTGAGGTCCCCTGTCAAGCCCCACCAGGCAGGGGGGTGCAGCCTCAGGTCCCCTGGGCCAGTGCTGGGCTGGGGGGTGCAGCCTGAGGTCCTGCAGCCTGGTGCCAAGGTGGGGGACACAGCCTGAAGTCCCCTGTCAAACCCCACTTGGTGGGGGGCGTGGCCTCAGGTCCCCTGGCCTGGCACTGGGTGGGGATTATGGCCTGGTGCCAAGGTGGGAGGCAAAGCCTGCAGTTCCCTGTCAAGCCCTGCTGGGTGGAAGGTATGATCTGAGGTGGGGCACAGCCTCAGGTCCTCTGACCCAGTGCTGGGGAAGGGGGCATAGCATGAGGCAGGGGTATGGTAGGGGTGCAGTATGAGGTTCCCTGTCAAGCCCAGTTAGGCAGAGGGGTGCAGCCTAGGTCCCCTAGCCTGATGCTGGGGTGAGGATTGTGGCCTGAGGTCCCCCATCAAGCCCCACCAGGTGGGGGGCATGGTCTCAGGTCCCCTGGTCTGGTGCTGGGGTTGGGGGCATGGCTGAGGTCCCCTGTCAAGCCCTACAGAGGAGGGGAGGGCTTAGCCTCAGGTCCAGTCTGATTGCTTGTTAAGGCTCCTTATGGGAACTTGGCTTCAGCTGTGGGTGCAGCCATCTTTGTGATGGAGTGATGGTCAATTAATATATTCCCTCTTTATTACATGGGATTTGGTAGCTTCCAATCTGAACACTTGAGTAGATTTTTTTCAGCAATAGTAATTCAAGCTTCTTTATCTAAAACCTATTCACCTAATGCTAAATCAATTAACCAGATTGTTGAAAAATTCAGACCTCTTTTGAATGTCTTACATCTCTTCACATGCTCTGTTTTTATTTTTGCCAACCATGATTTTATATATGCATGTATTGTGAACTAATTATAATAAGTTAATTTATATTCATCCCCTCAGATGGTTACCATTTTTTCTTGTAAGTTTTTAAAAATGTATTCTATTAGTAATTTTCATATACACAATATAGTATAGTTAACTCTAGTCATCATGCTGAACATTACATCTCCAGGAATTAAGTCTTATAATTGGAAGTTTGTATCTTTTGACCACCTTCACCCATTTCTCCCAACCCTCAGCAACAGTCTGTTCTCTGTATCTATGAGTTTGGTTCTTTTAGATTGCACATATAAGTGAGATCATACAATATTAATCTTTCTCCAACTTATTTCACTTAGTACAATGCCCTCAAAGTCTATCTATATTAGTACAATAACAAGATTTTCTTTTTTTTGTAATTTAAGAATATTCCATTGTGTGTGTCTGTGTATGTGTTTATGTGGTTTCCATGTGTTGGCTATTGTAAATAATATTGCAGTTAATATGGGGGTGCAGATATCTTTTCAAGATAGTGATTTCATTTCCTTCAGATAAATACCCAGAAGAAAAATTGCTGAATCATATGGTAATTCTGTTTTTAATTTTTTGAGGAGTCTCCATACTATTTTCCAGAGTGGTTGGACCAATTTATATTTTCACCAACAGTCCACAAGTGCTCCTTTTTCTCAGCATCCTTGCCAACACTTATATCTCATTTTTTTTATAATAGCCATTCTAATAGATATGAAGTGATATCTCATTGTGGGTTTATTTTTAATTGAGATATATTTGACCAATAACATTACAATAATTTCAGGTATACAAAGTAACGATTCAATCCTATATAATAAAAGGCTAATATGCAAATTGACCAAATAGTGAAATGAGTGGTTGCTATGACGTGCACTGACCACCAGGGGACAGGCTCTCAACACAGGAGGCAGCCCCCTGATGGTCAGTGCGATCCCACAGTGTTAAGGATGTCTGACTGCCTGGGAAGTGGGCCTAACCCATCAGTTGGACATCCCCAGAGGGCCCCCGGACTGCAAAAGGGTACAGGCTCATGGACTGTTGCCCCCTCCCCCCAAAGTGCACAAATTTCATGCAACAGGCCTCTAGTATTCATATATGCTCCAAGTAATCACCACAGTAAGTCTAGTTAACATCCATCACCACACAGTTACACATTTGTTTTTGATGAAAATTTTTAATATCTACTCTCTTAGCAACTTTAAAAATACAATGCAGTATTATTACTACTATATATTGTGCATTACTGTTTATATATAATACTAGAGGCCATGTACACAAAATTTGTGCATGGAAGGGTGATTCCCTCAACTCAGCCTGTACCCTCTCCATTTTTGAGGACCCCTTGCAGGATGTCTGACTCTCTCTCACAATCTAGGACCACTGGCTCCTAACTGCTCACCTGCCTGCCTGCCTGCCTAATTACCCCTAACTGCTTCTGCCTGCCAGCCTGATCACTTCTAACTGCCCTCTTCTGTAGGCCTGATGTTGCCAACAACTGCCTTCATCTGCTGATCAATTTGGTTTTAATTGGTTGCTTCCTATGCCAGCATCAAAAGCTCTACCTCCTAGACAGCCATTGGCTCCCCACAGCATCCACCTTTGATTCTCATTGGTCAGTTCCTATGCCAGTCAGCAACAGAAGCCATGCCCCTCAGCGACCCAAGCAGAGGCCCTGGTATCTGAAATTTATTTATCTTCTACAATTGAAACTTAGTAACCTTAAGCAGAAGCTAAGGCAGGCCAGGGCTGCAGAGCTTGGCTTCCTCCATCACTAGGGGCAACCCTAGCCTCCTGCTATCTCAGCTCCGTGGCTGCCACCATTTTTGTTTGAATTTATTTATTTTCTGTAATTGAAACTTTGTAGCATTGAGTGGAGGCCTGGGCCAGCCAGGATGTGCGGAAAGCTTGGCTTCCTCCATTGCCTGGGAAACCCAAGCGTCCCTCCTGCTCACTCCCTGGTTGCAGCCATCTTGACTGGGGTTAATTTGCATACTTGCTCCTGATTGGCTTGTGGGTATGGCTGGTGGGTGTGGCTTGTGGTGTAGCAGAGGTATGGTCAATTTGCATATTATCTTTTATTAGATAGGATTTATACATATATATATATATAGAGAGAGAGAGAGAGAGAGAAAGAGAGAGAGAAATACACACACACACACACACACACACACTAATAAAAAGGTAATATGCTAATTAGACCAAATAGACTGGACATCCTTCTAGACATTTTCCGGACAAAGCAGTGGTGGCAAGACCAAGGTAGAGGCAGTTAGGGACAACCAGGCAGGCAGTGGAGCAGTTAGGGGACGATCAGGCTATCAGGCACAAAAGTGAGGGGCCATAGGGCAGGCAGGCAAGCAGATAGGAGCCAGCAGTCCCAGGTTGTAAGAGGGATGTCTGACCTACGGTTTAGGGCCAATCCCGGAGGACATCCCCCAAGGGGTCTTGGATTGGAGAAGGTGCAGGTCAAGTTGTGTGTGTGTGTGTGTGTGTGTGTGTGTGTGTGTGTAGAGAGAGAGTGTCTACCCTCAATTTTTAGCTCAGAGCTTCTAAAACACATAATTTCTGAAGTGATAAAAAGCACTAGGAGCATTTTTGCTCTATATTTGGTCTTTGATCTGTCTCCTTACACTAAGGTTTAATCCTTGGGATTTCCTGGGTGATAGATGTCTTTTTTCCTTAATGAGATGACTCTAGGTGGACCCCTGGATGGGTGCCAGTCACCAGATAGACTGAGCCATGATAGAAACTTGACATTTTCAGCCACACCTCCACTTCTCTAGAGAAAGGAGAGGGCCTGGAAATGAAGTTATCGATTTGAAGAAGCCTCCAAAAATCCCAGTTGTATGGGGATCAGAAAGCTTCTTGGTTGTTGAACACATAGATTTTCTGGGAAAACAGCCTAGAAGCTCAGGCTCCTTTCCACCTTGCTCTCTACTTCTCTCCCATCAGAATGTTCATCTGTAGCCTTTATTATGTCCTTTATACTAATAATAAACTGTTTTCCTGAGTTCTGTTGAGCATGATGTTAGATGTGGGCTTTATATGTTGAGGTGCATTCCCTCTATACACAGTTTGTTGGGAATTTTATCATTAATGGATTTTAAATTTTGTCACATTAGTTGTTTGCATTGTAGAGATAATCATGTAATTTTTCATCTTCATTTTGCTAATGTGGTATATCACATCGATTGATTTGCACATGTATCTTGATTTGCCCTGTGGGTCTCATAGACACAAGCTCCATTGGCTTACAGAGCTAAATGTTTTCAGGACCTACCTCTGAGGTGAACATATTAAAAGTTGTGGTATGATATGTGGCAGGGCAATTAGGGGGCCTGCACTGGCACCTGCCTTGGCTGGCCTGGGGCCTGTGGGCAGCTTCTGCGTTAAGCTTCTATCCTTTTGTGGTCATGGAGGAGTATCCTTTACTCCTCATGGAAAATCTGGGAGTTATCAGTTTTCTCCCATTTGTGTGTTGCCATGCCTGATGGGTGGGATTTATGACAAGATTGTACCTCAGCCTCTTCTACCTATTTCGATGTGGGGTTTTGTTCTCATTTGCCCAATGTGTTTATGCGTTTCTTTTAAAAGGTGTATGTTGCTGTAGATTCAGTGTGTCTCTGGGAGGCATTGGGTTCAGGAGCCTTCTATGTCACCATCTTGAACTGGAACTCCCACAATCTCTGGAATTTTAAGAAATTTTTTAAACATTCTTATATATGTTCTTTCATAGAATAATCATTAAATCTTTAAAGAGCATTTCAATATTCAGAAAAACATTTCTAACTTCTACAAGTGTTTATCAAATTTATAATCCTGTGTAAATTATGACAGTATTTGATAGCCCTATAAGTGGCTTTTTTTTCTACATTTCTTTTGAACACTCTAAACACTCATCAGTTTGTCAGAAATGTTAGCTGTATTGAATAATAGTCTGTTATTACATGTACTGTACCACTTGATCTTATTCTTAAAGTAAATGCAGTGATGACACTGCTTTAGGACACAGGACTCTACACTCTGGAAATGTATTCATTTTCCCATAATGCTGGGTCCTGACCAGGCCCAAGGCAGAGAAAATAGGGTCATAGTGCATGTTGAACACGTTTTCACTGTGTGGGAGCACTCTGGAGATTTCTCTGTTTTAGTTTGGGCATGCTTCTTATTAAAGATCTTTAAAAGATAGTAACAAATAATGATAGGGTGTGTTTATCTGAGATGTGAGAGAGAGAGCCTTGACTGGCACTGCCAAGCCCAAACTGATGGGCACCCAAAGTCCATGCACTCAAAAAAAAAGTTAAATGTGGTTTGATGTGTTTTTTATTTCCCACCAGAGGCCCGATGCACAAAATTCATGCATGTGTAGGGTCCCTAGGCATGGCTAGTGATCAGGGCCGATCAGTGGGGTGACTAATGGGGTGATCAGGGGGCCCCTGTTGGCACCTGCCTTGGCCATCCTGGCACCACCTGTTTGCCAGCCCTACCCCCTGCTGCCACCGGTCACCTCCCTATGTGGTGCGACTGGCAGGGCAATTAGGGGGCCTGCACTGGCACCTGCCTTGGCTGGCCTGGGGCCTGTGGGCAGCTTCTGCGTTAAGCTTCTATCCTTTTGTGGTCAGTGCACATCATAGCGACTGGTTGTTCTGCCATTTGGTCAATTTGCATATTAGGCTTTTATTATATAGGCTAGAGGCCTGGTGCACGAATTCATGCACATTGATTAGAAAATGGCTGGTGGGGTGGAACTGGGCGAGACAGGCTGGATTTCCCAGGAACCAACCTCTTGCAGTCCCTCCCAGGCCAATTGCACCTGGAGAGGCACCAAAGCTTGAAGGTTATCTGTGAAGTAAGCAGGGTCCCTCCGCAGGTGGGGTTCCTCAGCTTGGCCTGCAGGGATCAGGATGAAACTGGCAGTCTGACATCCCCTGAGGGATTCCTGAGTGCAAGAGGACACTCTGCAAAGTTGCTGTCACTGGGCAGTTCTTGCATTGAGCATCTGACCCCTGGTGGTTATTGCACATCATAACTACTGGCCAGTTAGCTGGTTGGCCAGTCGGCCAATCACTTAGGCTTTTATATATATAGATTACCCTGGAGAACAAACAAACAACAAAAAAAAACTGTGGAAACTTTTAGGCTTTTTCCAACTGGATTCCATCATGTGAAAGAATTACAGAATTTGTTCCTGGAAGTATCTTTAGAGATCATCCAGTTCAACACTTTCCCCTCCCTAGTTTTATTTCATACTTCATTTACCTATTTGCTGGCATGAATAAATGCCTCTATTTTTAAATGTCTGTATCTGTAAACATTTGTGCATGAATATCCACTGTGAAAGTTACAGGGTGTGCTTATTGCAGGTTATTTGATTTCCTTTGCATATCTTCTCCTTAAAGGTCTAGTGCAGCAATTTTCAACCTTTCTCATCTCATGGCACATATATACTAATTACTAAAATTCTGCCACACACCAAAAAAATACATATTTTTGCCAATCTGACAAAAAAATTAGGTATAATTTTGATTCATTCACACCAGACAACTGTTGTTGTGTTGGCTGTTGTCATTTATTTTATTTGAAAATCTAACAGCGGTCAGTGCCCTTGACTAAATAGTCAGATGTTGCATATTTTAAAAATTCTTGTGGCACACCAGTTGAAAAATGCTGCTCTAATGCAATGACCTTTTATGAGTAAATATCAGAAAAAGCACATTAAATACTTGATTCTGTCTTTAGGTGCCTAAATATTAAGGAAGCAGGGAGCGGTGTGGGATGGAGAAAAGGCAAAACCAGAGAAGGCCACTGTGAGAATCCAAGGGTCAGGGGAAGTATCAGGAGCAAAGGACAGGTTCTTCCCAGGCCCTTCTTTTGTTTGAGTAGAAGGTCAAAGCGGCTCACCAAGTAGAGAAGTAGAAAAGGAGTCTCAATTTGGAAATAATTATCATAGTCAATTTCCCTTCCATGTCCAGTTTCTCTCAGGGAAGTAAGAGATTTGAACACGTTTGCCCTCAGTGCCTGACATCCCTGTGCTTGCTGAGCAGCAGAGAAAGTGCTAGGGCTGGATATAAAGAGCAGTGGCTGTCAGCATTGGGCAGTGTGGGGAAATTTCAGGTTGAAATGTATTTCTGATACTATCATTTTGTGTCACCTGGAGCATTGCCCAACCTTTTCTAGCCTCAGTTTTCTCATTTGGTTAATTGATTTTAGTCTGGAAAGCTCTATAAGATCACTTCCAACTCTAACACCCTATACTTACAGGTTTTGAGCATCTTCTAACCAGGGCCTTGCCTTACATGGGCTTCAGTGAAACCTGAGTCCAATGGGGCCCTGTCTGAGTGAGGCAGCAAAACCTCAGTGGAACCCAGTATCTCCTCTAAAGCTAGTATCACCCACAACAAGGTTCTCATGAGTTCAGGTTTGGAAGCTGCTCTCCTGCATGCTTCCCAGCATGCCTATAAACTGCAAAGCTTAAATACAGTTCTTCCACTCAGTACGTACAAATGCCAGGCTCTCGGGTTGGAGCTGGGGGTGAGAAGAAAGATGGAGCCCTGACCCTCAGAAGAGTAGAGATGACTTCTATTCAGTGAGTGATAGAGAGGAGATGTGCACAGAAGGCTGAGGAGGCAGAGAGAGTGATGAGCTTTCTGCGAGTAGAGAGGGATGTTCCCAGGGTGGCTGCACAGCCTCTGAGCAGGTGGAGAGGCATACATGTGTTTATGAGATAGTAACTGGCAAAGAACAGTTTCAGGTAAAAAAAAAAACACAGTTTGGATAAAGGCAGAGTGAAGGGCATTGCTGTTTCAAGAAATGCACTGAAATGAACTGAAGCTGGAATGTAGGGCATAGGATTACAGTGGGGAAGAAGAAAAGGAGTAAATTGGGTTGAGGTCAAGTTGTAAATGGCTGTATGTGTCTGTGGAAGGAATTGTGAATTACACGTGTGAGCAACAGCTGGGAGTCAAGAGGTTTTAAGGCAGGAGACAGACACAGATTTATTTATAGGAGGAAAATGTACTGGCAGCAGCATGGAGGTTGAGGAGTCCAGTTGATGGGAAATTCGACCAAAGAGGGCGTTCATGGTTCATGCAGAGTGGATAACCAGCTCATCCTGGCTCACCATGTGCCATTTGCAGGATGGAAACTGAATTATATTTACACGTCCATTCAGGTCTGATCAGCCATAGATACAGAGCTGCAGAAAGACTTTCTAGGAGTCGTAATGAAATAAGCCAAATCTCTAGA
The DNA here is from genome assembly GCA_011751065.1 of Lasiurus cinereus. Classification (NCBI taxonomy): domain Eukaryota; kingdom Metazoa; phylum Chordata; class Mammalia; order Chiroptera; family Vespertilionidae; genus Lasiurus; species Lasiurus cinereus. The sequence goes on from JAAGEH010000018.1 coordinate 66,867,594, forward strand.
TCCATGGTGTCAGTCTTATTACAGAAATAAGACTGGAGTTTCCTGTTACTCAATTTATTACACAAATCTTAAATAATTTATTACCGATATTCATAGTATGCTACTTTCCCTGCCATAACCCACATCCATAGGGAGAGCTTCCAGAAAGGATGTCTGTTTCTCCATCATCGTCCCCTTCCCTGGGCTGCTGACTGTGTCTGAACAGTGGCCATCCAGTTGCTGTACATACTGTGTTAGAAATGTGGCAGATACCAATTCCAGGCTTTGTCTTTACAGGGAATAACAAGTTAATTAATTTCATTGAGTCACAAAGATTATAGAAAACTCAGGTATGGGCAAACATAAAAATTTAACTCAAGATTCCCAATTTCATCCTACTAAAGTCCATTCTTAAACTTAATAATAATGCAAACACCTGATATTGAGAGACTGCTATAACTCTAAGAAATTACTTTTGAAACACTAAAAGTTTGTTGAAATTCTCTTTTGTTCACCCATTCTTCTCTTGAACTTGATGAGCATTTTTATGACCACTATTTTGAACTATTTATCAAGTACAACAACTTTTTCTGTTTGTTAAAATTATTTTCTGAGTTTTTCTCTCACTTTTTTGTTGTTTGCAACACATTACTTTATTTCTTTATTTTCTTTGACTTAATGTTAGTGTCTGTACCTTTGATAAAACTGCTATCTCTTAATCTTGAAGAAGTGGCCTCAGGTAAGTGATGAAACGTATCTTTCAACCCTACCCTAGCTCTTGATTGTCTCTTAAATCTTTATTGGTATCTAAGCAACCTATTTTATTGTTATTTTTCATTTTTATTGAATTTATTGGTGTGACATTGGCCAATAAAATTATATGTTTCAGATGTACAACTCTATAATATATTATCTGTATATTGTATTTTGTGTTCACCACCCCATGTCAAGTCTCCTTCCATCACCATTTATCTGTCCTTTAACCTCTCCTATCTCTCCCAGCCCCCTTTCTCTTGTAATCACCATGCTATTGTCTGTGTCTATAAAGTTTTTGGGGTGTTTTCTTTCTTTTTTTTTCTTAATCCCTTTACCATTTTCACCCAGTCCCAGAATGCCCTTCCCTCTGACAACTGTCAGTCTGTTCTCTGTATCTATGAGTCTATTTCTATTTTGCTCACCTTTTTATTTTGTTCATTAGATTCCACATATAAGTGAAATCATATGGTACTTGTCTTTCTCTTATTAGCTTATTTCACCTAACACAGTGGTTGGCAAACCGTAGCTCTGTTGACTAATGATTTTGCTGACCACTGACCTAGCATAATACTCTCCAGGTCCATCCATGCTGTTGCAAAAGGTAAGATCTTGATCTTCTTCTTCTTCTTCTTCTTCTTCTTCTTCTTCTTCTTCTTCTTCTTCTTCTTCTTCTTCTTCTTGTTCTTCTTCTTCTTGTTCTTCTTCTTCTTCTTCTTCTGCTTCTGCTTCTGCTTCTGCTTCTGCTTCTGCTTCTTCTTCCTCTTCTTTCTCCTCCTTCTCCTCCCCTTCCTCCTCTTCCTCCTCCTCTCCCTCCTCCTCCTCTCTTTCCCTACTCCTCCTCTTTCTCCTTCTCTCCCCTTTTTCTTTTCTTTCTCTTCCTTCTTTTTCAGCAAACAGTATCCCACTGTGTAAATGTACCTTAGTTTTTTACCCACTCATCTAATAATGGGCAGTTGGGCTACTTTCAAATCTTGGCTTAATTGTAAATAATGCTGCAATAAACATAGGGATGCATATATTCTTTTGAATTAGCGTTTCAGGTTTCTTCAGATATGTTACCAGAAGTGGAATCACTGGGTCATAAGGCAATTCCACTTTTAATTTTTTGAGAGAACTCCATACTGTTTTTCATTCCCACTAACAGTGCATTAGGGTTCTCTCTTCTACAAATTCTTACTAACATTTGTTGTTTGTTGATTTATTGATGATAGTCATTCTGACAGGTGTGAGGTGATATATCATTATAGTTTTAACTTATGTTTTCATATGTGTATTGACTACCTGTACAACCTCTTTGGAGAAGTGTCTAATCAGGGCCTTTGCCCATTTTTTAATAGAATTGTTTGTTTTTCTAATGTTGTGTTATATAAATTCTTTATAAATTTTTTATACTAATCCTCTTCAGATATATCATTGGCAAATATATTCCTCCATTCATTGGGTTGTCTTTTTATTTTGTTAATAGTTTCTTTCACTCTGCAAAATCTTTTTAGTTTGGTATAGTCTCATTTGTTTATTTTTTTCTTGTGCTTCCCTTGTCTGAGAAGATATATTAGCAAAAATACTGTTCTGAGAAATGTCTGAAATTTTATTGCCTATATTTTCTTCTAGGATTTTTATGGTTTCAAGCCTAACTTTTTAAATATTTTTTTTACTGTTGATATAGTACTACAGATATCTCCCGTTCCCCCCTCCCTTTACTCCCCTCCTCCTAGCCCCTACTTCCCTCTCCCTACATCTCCCTCCCCCACCAGGTCTTAGCTACCCTATTGTCCCTGTCCATAGGCTAGGTATATAAGTATACTAGAGGCCTGGTCCATGACATTCGTGCACTGGGTGATGGTGGGGGGGGGGCCCTCAACTCAGCATGCACCCTTTAACAGTCAGGGAGCCTTTGGGGGATGTCTGATTGATGGCTTAGGCCAACTCCCACCACTGCCACTGTGCTCACCAGCCATCAGCCTGGCTTCTGGCTGAATGGCGCTCCCCCTGTGGGAGCACACTGACTTTGAGCTTCTGCATTGAACTTCTGCCCCCTGTGGTCAGTGTGTGTCATAGCGACCAGTCGTTCCACTGTTCAGTCGATTTGCATATTAGCCTTTTATTATACAGGGTAAGTTCTTTGGTTTATCTCTTCTTATCCTCCAATCCCACATGGAGGTATGACAGTGTATTCCATGCCTCCATGCTTTGGGTCTTATTTTGCTGGTCAATTCATTTTGCTCATTAGATTCCATAAAAAAGTGAAATCATGTGATATTTGTTTTTCTTAGATTGGCTTATTTCATTTAGCATAATATTTTCCAGATACATCCATGCTGTCCCAAAGGGTAAGAGATCCCTCTTTTTACAGCTGTATAGTATTGTGTAAATGTCCCACAGCTTTTTTATCCATTTATCTATTGATGGGCACTTGGGTTGTTTACAAATCTTAGCTGTTATAAATAATGCTGCTATGGGTGCATATATTCTTTCTGATTGGTGTCTTGGGGTTTTTAGGATATATTACCAGAAATGGGATCTCTGAGTCATTTTTAATATTTTGAGGAAATTCTCTACTGTTTTCCATAGTGGGTGCACCAATCTGCATTCCCACCAGCAGTGAATTAGCGTTCCTTTTTCTCCACACCCTCACCAGCACTTGTTGTTTGTTGATTTTTTAATAATAGCCATTCTGACAGGTGTGAGGTGATATCTCATTGTGGTTTTAATTTAAATATCCCTGATGATTAATAATTGAAGCATTTTTTCATATGTCTCCTGGCCATTTGCATGTCATCTTTGGAGAAATGTCTATTCAGGTCTTCTGCCCTTTTTTAATTGGATTGTTTGTCTTTAGTTTGTTGAGTTATATAGAATACTTTACATATTTTGGATATTAATCCCTTATCAGATATATCATTGACAAATATGTTCTCCCCTAGAGTGGGTTCCCTTTTCCTTTTCTTTTTTAATTTTAATTTCTTTATTGATTGTGGTGTTACATATGTGTCCTTATTCACCAATTACTCCCCCAAACCTCCCTCATTCCCTCACCCCACTGTTGTCTGTGTCCATTGGGTGGTCGCCAAGCCCATTACTCAATAGAGCTGCAAACTTCGGCTCTCGATCTGCATGTGGCTCGTGAGCCGCAATTTGCCAACCACTGGTTAGGCCTATATGCATGCATACAAGTCCTTTGTTTGATCTCTCCCCTTACCTTTTAACTTTGATGGTGGTTTCTGTTACTGTGCAGAAGCTTTTTATTTTGATATAGTCCTATTTGTTTACTTTTCCTTAGTTTCCTTTGCCTGAGAAGATGTATCCGTAAACATATTGTTACATGAGATGTCTGAGATTTTATTGCCTATGTTCTCCTCTAAAACTTTTATGGTTTCATGCCTCACACTTTAATCTTTTATTCATCTTGAATTTATTATTGCATATGGTGTAAGCTGGTGGCCTAGTTTCATCTTTTTGCAAGTGTCTGTCCAGTTTTCCTAACACCATTTATTGAAGGGACTATCTTTATTCCATTGTATGTTCTTTGCTCCTTTGTCAAATATTAAGTGATCTTAATGGTGTGGGTCAATTTCCAGGATCTCTGCTCTAATCCATTCATCTATATGCCTGTTCTTATGCCAGTACCATTTTGGCTTCATAATGGCTTTGTAGTATAGTTTGACATCTGGCATTGTGATCCCTCCTACTTTGTTCTTCTTTGTCAAGATTGTTGCAGCTATTCAGGGTCTTTTATGGTTTCATATAAATTTGGGAGTATTTGTTCTAGCTCTATGAAGTATGTCATTAGTATGTTAATAGGGATTGTGTTCAATCCATATATTGCTTTGGGAAGTATAGCCATTTTAATGATGTTAATTCTTCCAATCCATAAACATGGTATATGTTTCTATTTATTTGTATCTTCCTCTATTTTTTCAATGTCCTATAGTTTCCGAAGTACTTGTCTTTTACCTCCTTAATTTAAGTTTATTCCCAGGTATCTTTTAATTTCTCTTTCTGAGATTTCATTGGTGTATAAAAATGTCATTGATTTCTGGATGTTGATTTTGTATACTGCTACCTTGACGAATTCATTTATCAAATATAGTAGTTTTCTGGTGGAATCTTTAGCATTTTCTATGTACAATATCATGTTATCTGCTAATAATGACAGTTTTACTTCCTCCTTTCCAATGTGGATGTCTTTTATTTCTTCTTCTTTTCTGATTGATGTGGCTAGGACTTCCAGTACTATGTTGAATAAGAGTGGTGAAAATGGACATACCTGTCTTGTTCCTGTACTTAAGGGAAATACTTTTCGTTTTTGCCCATTGAGTATTATGTTTTCTGTAGGTTTGTCATATATGGCCTTTCTTATGTTGAGGTATAATCCTTCTATTCCCACTTTACTGAGAGTCTTTATCAAAAAGGGTGCTGGATTTTGTCAAACGCTTTTTCTGTACCTATTGATATGATTATATGGTTTTTGTCTTTCAATTTGTTTATGTGATGTACCACATTCATTGATTTGCTTATATTGTACCAGCCTTGCACCCCCAGAATAAATCCCATTTGATCATGGTGTATGATCTTTTTAATATATTCCTGGATCTGATTTGCTAATATTTTTTTGAGGATTTTAGCATCTATGTTCATCAGGGATATTGACCTATAATTTTCTTTCTTTGTAGTGTATGTAACTGGTTTTGAAATTAGGATAATGATAGCTTCAAAAAAAGAACTTGGAGGGTTCTTTCCTCTTGAAATTTTTAGAATAGTTTGGAATAGATGTTAGTTCTTTGAGTATTTAGTAAAATTCTCCTATAGAGTCCTCTGGTTCAGGACTTTCGTTTGCTGGAAGTTTTTTAATTGCTGCTTCAATTTTATCAGTTGTTATTGACCTACTCTGGTTTTCTGATTCTTCCTGATTGAGTTTTGGAAGATTATATGTTTCTAGGAATTTGTCCATTTCACCAAAGTTGTCTAGTTTGTTCTTCATAGTATTTGCTTACAATCCTTTGTATTTCTGTGGTATCTGTTATATCACCTCTTTAATTTCTGATTTTATTTATTTGGGTACTCTCTATTTGTTTCTTGATGAGTCTGGCCAGAGGGTTATTAATCTTGTTCATCTTTTCAAAGAACCAGCTCTTGGATTTATTGATCTTTTATACTTTTTTTGTCTCTATGTCATTATTGCTGACCTTTATTATTTCCTTTCTTATACTTCCTCTGGGCTTCTCTGCCTGTTCTCTTTAAATAGTTTCTTTGTGAGAGAGAATCCAAGATGGTGGCAAAGGTAAACACCTACACTGCTGCCTCGCACAACAATTTCAAAACTACAACTAAAAGACAGAACGGACATCATCCAGAACCACAGGAAAGCTGGCCGAGTGTAAGTTCTACAGCTAGAAGGAAAGAGAGGGGCTCACAGAAACCCAGAGGAGCTGCAAAAAGCTGAGGTACGAAGATGCGCACGTGGAGAGAGCGGGTGCTGGAGTACCTGGCTGGCTTTCTCTGGTGGGAGGGAAACGGAGACTCCCAACGGCATTGAACCCCTTCTCTTACGACACTAAACCCAGATCCAGTCGAAGCTCAGACAGGGTAAGTTTGGACTCTGAAAAAGGAGAGGTGCACGGAAATTTAGAGGAGTCGCAAAAGATCAGAGGGCTGGTGGCGGCGCACATGGCACTGCGCGGAGGACAGAGGAGACAGACCCTCCCAACTGTGCCACTTCTGAGTCCACTAAGCCCCTGTTTCGGGCGAAACCCTGGAGAACTAGACTCCTGTGGTCCTGGTGTGCAGGGAAGCTGGAAAGGCAGTGGTCTAGAGGCACTGCAGGTGCTGCGCACAAGGACCACTTCAGCGATTACCCAGTCATGTGAGACTCAGGGGCCGTGGAGGGCAGGGCCGACTGGAAGGCAAGGCGGTCCCTTAGCACTGAGACTCCACCCATCCCAAGCTCAACAGAGGCTTCTTTGGTTTTGCAAGTCTGGCATTATAAGGCTGAATTCAACACAGAAGTTTCCCGGCATAGTGAAAATGCCGAGACAAGGGAAGGGATCACAAACAAAGAAATGGAGGAAAAACAACGACTGGATATAGAGTTCAAAACACACTTATAAGGTTTTTCAAGAATATGCTAGAAAAGTTGGATAAACTTAGTGAGAGCCAAGAGGAGATGAAAAAGGACCAACTAGAGATGCAAAAGAGCCAACTAGAGATGGTAAAGGTCCAACTAGAGATGAAAAAGGATCAACTAGAAATTAAACATACACTGACTGAAATAAAAAATATTATACAGAGTCCCAACAGCAGACTAGAGAAAGGCAAGAATCAAGTCAAAAATTTGAAATATAAAGAAGCAGAAAACACTCAACTGGAAAAGCAACAAGAGAAAAGAATCCAAAAATGTGACATAATGTAAGGAGCCTCTGGGACAGCTTCAAGCGTACCAACATCAGAATTGTGGGGGTGCCAGGAGAAGAGAGAGAGCAAGATACTGAAAACCTATTTAAAGAAATAATGACTGAAAACTTCCCACATCTGGTAAAAGAAATAGACTTACAAGTCCAGGAAGCACATAGAACCCCATATAAAAGGAATCCAAAGAGGACCACACCAAGACACATCATCATTAATATACCAAGAGCAAAAGACAAAGAGAGAATATTAATAGCAGCAAGAGAAAAACAGTTCATTACCTACAAGGGAGCACCCATACGACTGTCAGCTGATTTCTCAACAGAAACGATGCAGGCCAGATGGGAGTGGCAAGAAATATTCAACGTGATGAATAGCAAGAACCTACAACCAAGAATACTCTATCCAGCAAAGCTATCGTTCAGAATTGAAGGGCAGATAAAGAGCTTCACAGATGAGAAAAAGCTAAAGGAGTTCATCAACTCCAAACCAGTATTATTTGAAATGCTGAAAGGTACTCTTTAAGAAGAAGAAGAAAAAGGTAAAAGCCAAAAAATTGTGAACAACAAATACATATCTATCAACAAGTGAATCTAAAAATTAAGTGAATTAAAAATTTGATCAACAGAATAAACTGGTGACTATACTAGAATCAGGAGCTCAGAAAGGGAGTGGACTGATAATTCTCAGGGGGAAAAGGGTGAGGGGTATACAGGGAGAGACTGGACAAAAATCATACACCTATGGATGAGATCAATGGGAGGGACGGAAGGGTGGGAGCTGGGTTGAGGGGTGCTATGGAGGGAAAAAAAGAGAAACAAATGTAATAATCTGAATAATAAAGATTTAATTAAAAAAATAAATAAACAAACAAATAAATAAATAAATAAATAGTTTCTTAGTGCTTTTTCTTATTTCTTGAGGTAGGCCTGGAGTGCTATGAACTTCACTCTGATGACTGCTTTTACTGTGTCACGTAGGTTTTGGGTGGTTGTTTGTTCATTTTCATTTGTTTCTAGGAAGTTTTTAAATTCTTGTTTGATCTTATTCGTAACCCATTCATTGTTTAATAAAATGCTATTTAGTCTCCCAGTTCTAGTATTTCAATGTTTTTGAGGGGATTTTTTTGTAGTTGATTTCTAACTTCATGCATTGTGATCTGAGAAGATGCTTGGTATTATATCAATCTTCTTGAATTTGTGTAGATTTGTTTTGTGCCCTAACATGTGGTCTGTCTTGGAGAATGTTCTATGTGCACTTGAGAATGTTGTTGTTTTTTAGTGACATGTTCTGTAAAATCAGTTAGATCTGTCTGATCTAGTGTTGCATTTAAGGCCTCTGTTTCCTGGTTAATATTTTTGTCTGGAAAATTTATTCTGTGATGTCAGTGGGGTGTTCAAGTGACTATATTGCTGTCATTCTCTTCCTTAAAGTCCATCAAGAGTTTTGGGTTTTTTTATGTACTTGGGTGCTCCTATGTTGGTGTATATATGTTTACAAGGGTTATATTTTCTTGTTGAGTCATTCCCTTTAGTATTATGAAGTGGACCTCCTTGTTTCTTATTATGGCTTTTGTTATGAAGTCTATTTTGTCTGATATGAGTATTATTACTCTAGCTTTTTTCTTTTCCCTTTCCATCTGCATGGACTATATTTTTCCATCCTTTTTCTCTCAGGCTGGGTGTATCTTTTGTTCTGAGGTGGATCCATATAAGAAAACATATATGGATCATGTTTTCTTATCAATTCAGTCACCTTATGCCTTTTGACTGGAGCATTTAACCCATTTACATTTAAGGTTATTAATGACAGGTATTATTTATTGCCATTTTTCTTTTCTTTTTCCTTTTTTAATATATATATTTTATTGATTTCAGAGAGGAAGGGAAAGAGATAGAAACATCAATAATGAGAGAGAATCATTGATTGGTTGCCTCCTGCATGTCCCCCACTGGGGATCAAGCTCACAACCCAGGCATGTGCCCTTGATGAAATTGAACGTGGGACCTTTCAGTCTACAGGCAGACACTCCATCCACTGAGCCAAACCAGAGAGGGCCATTTTTATTTTCTTTATGCCTATAATCCTCTCTCTCTTCTTTTCTTCTTCTTCTTCTTAAAGCAGTCCCTTTAATATTTCTTGCATTGTTGGTTTGATGATAATGTACTTTAACCTTTTCTTGTCTAGGAAGCTTTTTATTTCACCTTTAATTTTAAATGATAGCTTCACTAGGTACTGTAGTCTTGGATTTAGGTCCTTGGTTTTCATTACTTTGAATACTTCATGCCACTCTTTTCTGGCCTAAAAGTGTTTTATTGAAAAGTCATCTGACATTCTAATGGGAACTCCTTTGTAGGTAATTTTCTATCTCTCTCTTATTGTCTTTAAGATTCTTTGTCTTTAACATTTGCCATTTTAATTATGATGTATTGAGGTGTGAGTCTCTTTGGGTTCATCTTGATTAGGACTCTCTATGCCTCCTGAACTTGTGTGACATTTTCCTTCACCAAGTTGGAGAAGTTTTCTGTCATTATTTCTTTAAACAGGTTCTCTGTTCCTTGCTCACCCTTTTGCCCTTCTTTTTATTAACATAAAACAAAATGATTTTTTAAATTTTTTTATTGATTTCAGAGAAGGGAGAGGGAGATAGAAACATCAATGATGAAAGAGAATCATTGATTAGCCGCCTTCTGCATGCCCCCTACTAGGGATTGAGCCTACAACCCAGGCATGTGCCCTTGACCAAAATCAAACCTGGGACCTTTCAGTCCAGAGGCTGCTGTGGTATACACTGAGCCAAACCAACTAGGGCCTCTTCTCTTTCTTGTATTCCTATAATGCAGATATTGTTACATTTCATGTTGTCCCAGAACTCCCTTAAGCTTTCTTCCTGCATTTTAATTCTTTTTTCTATTTGCTGCTCTAAATTGAGTATTTATTTTTACTTTGTCTTCCAAATCACTGATTCAATCCTCTGTTCCATCCAATCAACTTTTTACCTCCCAGTGTGTTCTTGATGTTAGATATATCATTCTTCATTTCTGCCTGGTTCTTGTTCATGGCCTCTATTTCCCTTTTTATGCTGTTGTAATTTGAATGAAAATCCTTAAGCATTTTTATAATCATTGCTTTGAATTCTTATGACTGATAGGTTGCTTGCCTCTATTTTATTTAGTTCTTTTTCTGGTGATTCCTTCTTTTCTCTCATTTAGGGGTTGTTTGTTTCCCATGTTAGTTATCTCTTCATATTTGCTTCCATGTATTAGGTAAGACTCTTATGACTCCCAGTCTTTGTGGGATGGCTTTATATAAGTAAGTGTCTTGAAGGGTCCAGTGGTGTAGTATATTTGTTTATGAAAGCTGGATGCTCTAGGAATGCACCTTGTGTGTGTTATTTGGGCTCTCCTGTTGTAATTGAGACTTGATTTTTGATGTTTGTGAGAGGGATTTCCCCTCCAACTTGCTGCCAGTGAGGTTGAAAATCAATGTCAGAGTGCCAGCTATTATACAGATGCTGAGAGAACAGGTAAGGCACAACAGAGCCAAACCACAAATACCATGAAAATCAAGCTACTCTGTGCAACAACAATATTAAAGACTAAAAAGGAAAAAATAAAAAGAGAAAATAAAAAGAATACTAAAAGATATGTAATCAAAAAGATAAAAAAATGGCTATATGGAAGCAAGGAAGCTAAAAGGACTAATAAAAATGGAAAAAAGAGGAAACAGAAAATAAATAAAACAATAATGCATTTTAAAAAACATAGTAATGATGGGTATATTAACATAAGAAAAGTAAAACAGGAAAGAAATGAGAGAAAAAGAAGAAAAATTAATAATAATAAGACTAGACTAGAGTAGAATAGAATCAAAGGAAAGAGATAAATTAGAGATATACAAGAAAGAAGAAAAAAGGGGAAAAAAACAAAAAAAATCTGCGCGCGCGCACACACACACACACACACACACACTCATACTCAAAGACCTTTGGGCCCACTATTTGTGGAGCTCACTGGATTTTGCTCTGATGTTGTTGAATCTGATTTCTTGGTGTGTCTGTCTATCCTGGGTCTCCTGAGAGTTTATCTAATGTAGGTGAATGTGAGTCACTGTCACTTTCTGGCCCCATGGAACCTGATTGAGGTCTGAGAGTTTGAAGCCCCTAGCAGACCTTAGCCCAGAGGCTGGGTCTGCCTTGAGTCTCACACCTTGATTATCCCTGTTCTGAGTTGTACTCCCTTCCCCCGCAGAGCTGGTACTGCAGGTGTCAGCTGTAAGTGCTCTGGGTCCCACTGTATTTTTACCTCACTGCACAGGGTCTGTCTTATGTCCTTGCAGTGCACATGCATGGAGTCTAGGGCGGGGGGGATGTCTGTGCGTTCAGACCTGGGCCAAGGCTAGTCTGGACGGTGACAAGGCTGGGTGCTTAGCCACTGTCACCCTCCCACCCCCATCTTTCCTCAAGTCTAACATTTAAGTCTTTAATCCATTTTTAGTTCATTCTTGTTTATGAAGAAGGTAGTCTTATTTTTTGCATGTATCTGTCCAATTTTCCCAGTAACATTTATTGAATAAACTATCTTTAGCCCATTGTATGTTATTGCTTCCTTTATTAAATATTAATTGACTGTCAAGTTGTGGGTTTATTTCTGGGTTCTCTATTCTGTTCCACTAATCTATATGTCTGTTTTTATGACAGTATCAGGCTATTCTGATTATTATGGCCTTGTAGTATAGTTTGATATCAGGAAGTGTAATTCCTCCAACTTTGTTCTTTCTCAGTAGGTGAGGCTATTCAAGAGCTTTTGGGTTCCATATTAATTTTTGGAATATTTGTTCTACTTATATGAAATATGCCATTGGTATTTTAAAAAGCATTACATTGACTATATAGATTGCTTTGGGTTGTAAGGATATTTTAATTATGTTAATTCATCCTATGAAAACAGTACATGCTTCCACTTATTTGTATCTTCTTCAATATCTGTCATCAGTGTCCTATAATTTTCTGAGTATTGGTCTTTTACCTCCTTAAATTTATTCCTTGGTATTTTATTTATTTTTGATGCAATTATAAATGGGATTGTTATGTTGGTTTTTCTTTCTGATAGTTCATTATTGGTGCCTAGAAATGCAACTGACTTCTGGATACTTATTTTGTATCCTGTTACTTGACTGAATTCATTTGTCAGTTCTAGTAGGTTTTTTTTGTTTGTTTGTTTTTTCTGGTAGAACTTTTTTTTTCTTTTATTGATTAAGGTATTACATATGTGTCCTTATCCCCCCATTGCCCCTCACTCCCCAGTTCATGCCCTCACCCCTCCCCCAGTGTCTCTGTCCATTGGTTATGCTTATATGCATGCACACTAGTCCTTTGGTTTATTTCTCCCCCTTACCCTCACCCTCCCCTGCCTTCCCTCTGAGATTTGACAGTCTGATTGATGCTTCTCTGTCTCTAGATCTGTTTTTGTTCATCAGTTTATGTTATTCATTATATTAATGGCCCAGTGCACAAAATTTGTGCACGGGGTGAGGGTGTGCCTCAGCCTAGCCTGCATCCTCTCCAATCTGGGACCCCACAGAGGATGTCTGACTATCAGCATTCGAACATCTCTCTCACAAACCAGGACTGCTGGCTCCTAACCACTCACCTGCCTGCCTGCCTGATCACCCCCAACTGC
>JAAGEH010000018.1:66880514-66959529 GCA_011751065.1 Lasiurus cinereus
CCCCCCCCTGGCCTGGTTGCCCCTAACTGCGTCTGCCTCAGCTCTGCCACCATGGCTTTGTCCAGAAGGATGTCTGGAAAGTCTCCTGGAAGCCTCCTGGTCTAATTAGTATATTATCCTTTTATTAGCATAGATTCCACAAATGAGTAAGATCATGTGATAGTTATCTTTCTCTGACTGACTTATTTCACTTAGCATAAGCTCTCCAGGTCCATCTATGTTGTTGCAAATAGTAGGAGTTCCTTCCTTTTTACATCAGTGTAGTATTCCATTGTGTAGATGTACCACAGTTTTCTAATCCACTCATCTGCTGATGGGCACTTAGGCTGTTTCCAAATCTTAGCTATTGTAAATTATGCTGCTATAAACATAGGTGTGCATCTATCCTTTCTGATTGGTGTTTCTGTTTCCTTGGAATATATTCCTAGAAGTTGGATCACTGGGTCAAATGGGAGTTCCATTTTTAGTTTTTTGAGAAAACGCCATATTGTTCTCCACAGTGGCTGCACCCGCCTGCATTCCCACCAGCAGTGTACCACAAGGGTTCCTTTTTTTTTTTTGCATCCTTCCCAGCACTTATCATTTGATAATTTGTTGATAATAGCCATTCTCATTGTCATTTTGATTTGCATCTCTCAGATGGTTAGTGACTTTGAGCATGTTTTCATGTCTCTCAGCCTTCTGTATGTCCTCTTTCAAAAAGTGTTTATTTAGGTCCATTGCCCATTTTTTGATTGGGTTGTTTATCTTCCTTTTGTTAAGTTGTATGGGTTCCCTGTAAATGTTGGAGATTAAACCTTTATCTGAGATAACACTGGAAAATATGTTCTCCCATGCAGTGGGCTTTCTTGTTGGTTTTTTATGGTTTCTTTTGCTGTGCAGAAGCTTTTTATTTTGATGTAGTCCCATTTGTTTATTTTCTCCTTAGTTTCCATTGCCCTAGGAGCTGTATCAGTGAAGATAATTGCTTCAGTATATGTCTGAGATTTTGCTGCCTGTGGATTCCTCTATGACTTTTTTATGGTTTCCTGTCTTATGTTTAAGTTTGGTGGAATCTTTAAGGTTCTCTATATACAGTATAATGTCATCTGCAAATAATGGCAGTTTTACTGCTTCCTTTCCAATTTAGATGCCTTTTATTTCTTCTTCTTATCTGATTGCTGTAGTTATGACTTCTAGTACGTACTATGTTGAATAAGAGTGGTGAAAACACACATCTCTCTCTTGTCCCTGATCTTAATGAAAACCATTTTAGATTTAGTATGATATTGGCTACAGGTTTTTCATATATGGCCTTTATTACACTGAGGGATATCCCCTCTATTTCCACTTTGGTAATAGTTTTTATCATAAACTAGAGGCCTGGTACATAAAATTCATGCACTAGGGGAGGGTCACCTCAGCCCAGCCTGCACCCTTTCCAATCTAAGACCCTCTGGGGATGTCCTACTGCTGGTTTAAGTCCAATCCCGGGGGTCGGACCTAAACTAGCAGTTGGACATTGCTCTCACAATCTAGACAGCTGGCTCCTAACTGCTCACCTGCCTGCCTGTCTAATTGCCCCCAACTGCCCCCCCCTGCCAGCCTGGTTGCCCCCAACTGCCCAATTGTTCCCCCATTGCCAGCCTGTTCACCGCTCATTGCCCCCCTCCACTGACCTGGTTGCCCCAAACTGCCCCCCCACCAGCCTAGTTACCCCCAAATGCCCCCCACTGCTGGCCTGTTCACCCCTCACTGCTCCTCCTGCCAGCCTGGTTGCTCCCAACTGTCCCCCCTCCACCAGCCTAGTCACTTCTAATTCCACCCCCCCTCCAGCCTGGTTGTGCCTAACTTTTCCCCTTTGCTGGCCTGGTCATTCCCAACTCCCTGCCCTGCCAGCCTGGTCACTCCTTACTGTCCCCCACCCCTACTGACCTGATCACCCCCAACTGCCCCACACCATCTGTTCACTGTTCACTACTCCCTCCCAGCCTAGTCTCCCCCAACTGACCCTCACTGCCAGCCTGTTCACCCCTCACTGCCAGCCTGTTCACCCCTCACTGCCCCTCCTGCTGGCCTGGTCACCCCCAACTGTGCTCCCCCCACCAGCCTGGTCACCCTCAATCCCCCCACTCTGGCCTGGTTGTGCCCAACTGCTCCCCTTGCTGGCCTGGTCACTCCCAACTGCCTGCCCCACTGGCCTGGTTGCTCCTTACTGCCCTCTCCAGCCTAGTTACCCCAATTCTCCCCCTCTGGCCTAGTAACCCCCAACTGCACCTCACTGCCAGCCTGTTCACCCCTCATTGCCCCCCTGCTGGCCTGGTTGTCCAAACTGTCCCCCACTGCCAGTCTATTCACCCCTCACTGCCCCTCCTGCCAGCCATAACCCCCAACTGCCCTCTTCCACTGGCCTGGTCACCCCAATTCCATCCCCTCTGGCCTAGTTGCCCCCAACTGCTCTCCTTGCTGGCCTGGTCACTCCCAACTGCCCGCCCCGCTGGCCTGGTTGCTCCTTACTACCCCCACCCCAACCTGATTACCCCAACTGCCCCCCACTGCCAGCATGCTCACCCCTCATTGCCCCTCCTGCCAGCCTAGTCACCCCCAACTGCCCTCCTGCTGGCTTGGTTGCCCCCAACTGCCCTCCACTGCTGACCTGGTCACCCGAAACTGCCCCCCCTCTGCCAGCCTGGTCATGCCAACTTCCCTCCTGCTAGCCTGGTCGCCCCCAACTCCCCCCACACTGGCCTGGTCAACCGCATCTGTCCCCCACTTCCTGCCTGTCCACTCTTCATTGCCACCCCCAACTGCACCCCCACTGCCTGCCTGTTCACACCTTACTGTTCTCCCCCCTCCTCCCCACTGGCCTGGTTACCCCCAATTCTCCCCCTCTGGCCTGGTTGTGCCAGCTGCTCCCCTTGCCAGCCTGGTCACCCCACGCAGTCTCCTATTCAGTCATTTGGTTGTCCTTTACTAACCCCCCTGCTGGTTTGTCACCCCACGCAGCCTACTGTTTGGTCATTGATGGTGTCCTGGACAATTTGCGTATTTCTCTATTATTAGTATAAACTAGTGACCTGGTGCATGAAATTTGTGCACATTAAAGGGGGATTAATTAGAGAAAATAAGTTAATATTGCTATTTGCCTTTTTTCTATAATAGAAGTATTAGAGATGAAAGAAAATTAGTAAAATGTATATGAAAACTTTCCTCCTGTCAGAGTCTGGAGCACAGCACAGGACCCAGAGTCAAGTCCCTGCCCACCCACATGCATGTCAAAATTACGTGAGACCCAGACTTGGGCACCTCCCCTCCATTGGACTAGATCTAGACCCAGCCTGTCCCACCCTTGTCAAGTCCTAGTGGGCAGGGGTCCCCTGGCTTGGCGCCAGGATGAGGGACATGGTCTGAGGTCCTCTTTCAAGCCACACTAGGTGGGAGGTGTGGCCTGAGGTCCCTCAGCCTAATGCCAGGGCAGGGGGCACAGCCTGAGGTCTCCTGTCAAGCCCCATGAGGGCAGGGGAGGGCGTAGCCTCAGGTACCTGCTGATTGCTTGTTAAAGCTCCTTATAGGAACTTGGCCTCAGCTGTGGGTGCAATCATCTTTGTGATGGAGTGATGGTCAATTAGCATATTCCCCCTTTATTAGATAGGATGAGTTTTTTCAAATGATTTTTCTGCATCTATTGATATGATAATGAGGTTTTAAACTTTCATTTTGTTTACTGTTTACATGGTGTTTTCTTTCTAGTTTCTTTATGTGTAAAGTTAGGAAGGCCTGTATTACTAATTTATTGATTTTAGGGTTTTGTACCAACCTTGCATCCTTGGAATAAATCCCACTTGATCATGGTGTATTATCTTTTTAATGTGTTCCTGGATCTCAATTGCTAACATCTTATTGAGGATTTTAGCATCCATGTTTATCAATGATATTGGCCTATAATTTTTTTATAGTGTCTTTATCTGATTTTGATTTAGGATAATGCTTGTCTTATAAAATTAACTTGAGAGTTTTCCCTTCTCTTGATTTTTTTGGAATAGTTTAAGAAGGATAGGTGTTAGTTCTTTAAATATTTGGTAAAATTCACATGTTTGTTGAGAGTTGGTTTTTTTTTTGTGTGTGTGTGTGTTTTTTTACTACTGCTTCAATTTCATGAGTTGTAATTGGTTTAAAAAGATGTTCTTGATTCAGTTTTGGAAGATAGTTTATTTCTAGGAATTTATCCATTTCTTCCAGATTGTTCAATTTGTTGGCATATAGTTGTTCATAATATTTTCTTACAATCCTTTGTTTTTCTTTGGTGTCAGTTGTTACTACTTCTCCTTTTGTTTTTGATTTTATTTATTTGGGTCCTCTCTTGTTTCTTGATGAATGTGGTTAAAGATTTGTCACTTATTTATTTTTTCATAGGAAACCATCTATTGGCTTCATTGATCTTTTGTATTGCTTTTTTAGACTCTTATTTTGTTTGTTTCTGCTTTTATATATATTATTCTATTTGCTTTGGGCTTGTTTATTGTTCTCTTTTTGGGTTCTTTATGTGTAAAGTTAGATTGTTTATTTGAGATTTTTCTTGTTTCTTGAGGTAGGCCTGTCTTATTAAGAATTACCCTCTTAGGATTGCTATCACTGTGTCTGATAGATTTTGGATTATTGTTTTCTCATTTTCATTTGTCTCAAGGTATCTTTTGATTTCTTTCTTGATTTCATTGTTAACCCATTTGCTGTTTAGTAATATGTTATTTAGCCTTCATATCTTTGTGTGTTTTTCAGGGTTTTTTCCTTGTGATTGATTTGTAGTTCCATACAATTATGGTCAGAGAAGATGTTTGATATGATTTCAGTCTTCTTAAATTTATTGATACTTGTTTTGTGTCCTAAAATGTGATTGTCCTAGAAAACATTTCATGTGTACTTGAAAAGAATGTATATTCTCCTTCTTTGGGTAAAATAATCTGAAGATATCAATTAAAGTCCATTTCATCTAGTGAGTAATTTAAGGCCACTGTTTCCTTGTTGATTTTCTGTCTGGAAGATCTATTGTTGTCAACGAGGTGTTAAAATTTCCTACTATGACTGTATTGCTATTGATCTCTTCCTGTATGTTCATCAAGATTTGCTTTATATATTTAGGTACTCTTATGTTGGGTTCATAAATGTTTATAAGGGTTATATCCTCTTATTGGATTGCTCCCTTTATCATTATGTAGTGTTCTTCTTTGTTTCTTACAATAGATTTTGCTTTAAAGTCTATTTTGTCAGATATAAGTATCGCTACACATTTTGTTTGTTTTTTCATTTCTATTTGCATGAAATATATTTTTTCATCCTTTTACTTTGTCTTTATGTATCTTTCATTCTGATGTGGGTCTCTTATGGAATATGGAAGCTGGGTGGGGGGTATGTCAAGCCCTGCCAGGTGACGGGGGGCAGGGTTGCAGCCTCAGGTCCCCTGTCCAGCCCCACTGGCAGGGGGGCACAGCCTCAGGTCCCCTGACCCACACTGGGGGTGAACCTTGAGGTCCCCCGTCAAGCCCTGCTGGGTGGAGGGTACAGCCTGAAGTCCCCTGTCAAGCCCATCCAGGCAGGGGGTGCAGCCTCAGGTCCCCTGGTCCAGTGCTTAGCAGGGGCTGTGGCCTGAGATCCCCTGTCCAGCCCTACCTGGTGTGGGCCACGGCCTGAGGTCCCCCAGGTTGGTGCTGGGGCGAATGGAGCAGCCTGAGGTCCCCTAGCCCAGCACCAGGACAGGAAGCATACCTTGAGGACCCCTGTCAAGGTCTGCTGGGTGGTAGGCACAACCTGAGGTCCCCTGTCAGGCTCCACAGGGGCAAGGGTAGGAATGGCCTCAGGTCCCTGCTGATTGCTCCTTAAGACTCCTTATGGGAACTTGGCCTCAGCTGTGGATGCAGCCATCTTTATGATGGAATGATAGTCAATTAGCATATTCCCTCATTATTAAATAGGATATTTCTTTCTTTTCTATTCAGCTACCCTGTCTTTTTTGTTGTTGTTAATTCTCATCTGAGGATATTTTTCCCATTGATTTTTAGAGAGAAGGGAAGGGAGGGGAGAGACAAAGAGAAAGAAACAGTGATGTAGGAGAGACACATTGATTAGTTGCCTTTACAATGGGCCCTGACTGGGGCCAGGGATTGAGCCAGCAACTGAGATATGTGCCCTTGATTGTAATTGAACTTGAAACCCTTCAATCTATGAGCCAATGCTCTAACCACTGAGAAAACTAACTAGGCCTACCCTGTCCTTTTTTTAAAGTGTGCTTCTATTTATTTGTGTGTTTTTTTAATTTAATCTTTATTGTTCAGATTATTACAATTGTTCCTCTTTTTTTCTCCCATAACTCCCTTCCACCCAGCTCCCACCCCACCCTCTGCCTTTGCCTCCCTCAGATTGTCCTCATCCATAAGTGTACGATTTTTTGCCCAGTCTCTCTCCACAGCCCCCTCACCACTTTCCCCCTGAGAATTGTCAGTCCACTCCCTTTCTATTCCCCTGATTCTATTCACCAGATTTACTGATTCATCAGATTTTTTATTAATTTGATTTTAAGATTCACTTGTTTGATAGATATGTATTTGTTCATAATTTTTATCCTTACACTTTTTTTCTTTGTCCTCTTCTTTCAGCATTTCATATAATACTGGTTTGGTGGTGATGAACTCCTTTAGTTTTTCTTATCTGTGAAGCTCTTAATCTGACCTTAAATTCTAAATGATATCTTTGCTGGGTAGAGTAATCTTGGTTGTAAGTTCTTGCTATTCATCACTTTGAATATTTCTTGCTACTCCTGCCTAGCCTGCATGGTTTCTGTTGAGAAATCAGCTGACAATCCCATGGGTGCTACCTTGTAGGTAATTAACTGTTTTTTTCTTGCTGCTTTTAATAATCTCTCTTTGTCTTTTGCTGTTGGTATTTTAATTATGATGTGTCTTGATGTGGTCCTCTTTGGATTCCTTTTGTTTGGGGTTCTGTGTGCTTCCTGGACTTGTAAGTCTATTGCTTTCATCAGGTGGGAGAAGTTTTTAGTCATTATTTCTTCAAATAGGTTTTCAGGATCTTGCTTTTCTCTTCTTTTGGCACCCCTGTAATTCTGATGTTGGTATGCTTGAAGTTGTCCCAGAGGTTCCTTACACTATCTTCACATTTTTTATTCTTTTTTCTTTTCCAGTTTTCTGCTTCTTTGTATTTCAAATTTTAGACTTGATTCTTGAATTCCTCTAGTCTACTGTTAGATCTCTCTATAATATTTTTTATTTCAGTCAGTGTATGTTTAATTTCTAGTTTTTCATCTCCTCTTGGGTCTCGCTAAATTTATCCATTTTTTTCTATGAAATTCTTGAAAAACCTTATAACCGTGGTTTTGAACTCTATATCCAATCATTTGTTTTCCTCCATTTATTTTATTTGTGATATTTCTTTGTATCTGCATTTTTGCTGCTTCCCTGAGTTGGTAGAGTAGCTTTGTGTGCTAGGTGTCCTATATGGCCCAGTAGCTCCGCCTCCCCAGTTACCAGAGGTGGACTCTCTTGGTGCACCCCTTTGTGGACTGTGTGTATAGCCTTGTTGTAGTTAAGTCTTGATTATTGTTGGTATCACTGGGAGGGGAGGAGGGGTGGAGGTATGGAGGGTTGGCTGGGGGTGGAGGGGTAGGATTGACCTCCAAGCCAATTGGTTGTGAGGATTAGCTGTGTCTATGCCAGAAGAACTTTTGTGATGGAGTCAGCATTATGATACAGGACTTGCAAAATTTCAAAAGCCTCTGTGTTTGGCTTGGATGGGACAGAATCTCAGGGCTGACCAGACAGCCTTGGCTTCCCATCAGTACTGCCCTACACAGCCCCTGGGTCTCAGTGTTCCTTGGTAATTGCTCCAGCCCTCTCTGTGTGCATGCACACTGGCCTGCAGACCTCTGCCTTTCATATCTCACCTGAGTTTCCATGTGCTCTGGGGACCCGTTTATGAGTCTGGGTCCTAGGGTATCACCCGAAAATGGGATTCAGTGCAGTCAGAAATGGATTTCAGTGCAATTGGGAGGTTTGGTCTTCCTCCCGCTAGAGAAAGGCAGCGGCACAATAAGCAGTCAGTCCTCTCTGTGTGCACTGGTGTGCGTGCCTCCAGACTTCTGCCCTTCACAGTTCCCCTGAGTTTCTGTACACTCCTCCCTTTTTCAACAGTCCAAACTGCCCCCATATGAGTCTCGCCCAGAACTGAGGTTCAGTGAAGTCGGGAGGTTCTGTCTCCTTCCGCTAGAGAAAGCCAGCCAGGCACTTTGCTGCCCATTCTCTCCAAGCACGTGTCTCCATATCTCAGCTTTTTCCAGCTCTTTTGAGTCTCTGTGAACCCTTCTCTTTCCTTCTAGTTGTAGAATTTCCACTCAGCCAGCTTTTCTATGGTTCTGGATGATGACCAATTTGTCTTTTAGCTGTAGTTTTGAAATAGTTGTGCAAGAGAGCAGTTTAGGTGTTCACCTATACCACCATACTGGTTTTTCCCTACCCTATCTTTTTATTAGTATTTAAGCCTTTTACATTTAAAGTGATTTTTAAAGATATATATATATATATATATATATATATATATTTATATTGTTTCAGAGAGGAAGGGAAGGGAGAGGGAGAGAGAAATAGAAACATCAATTATGAGAATCATTGATTAGCTACCTCTTGCATACCCCTGACCAGGAATTGAACCACACTAGCTGGTCTAAAGTATTATTGATAGGCACGTGTTTATTGTCATATTATCCTTTTAATTATGTTCCTTTCCCCTTTCTTTTTCAAGAAAATCCTTTAGCATTTCTTGTAATACTGATTTGGTGATATCGAACTTATTTAGCTTTTTTTTTTTATCTGGAAAGCTCTTTATTTCTCTTCCATTCTAAATATACCCTTGCTTGGTTGTAGGTCCTTGCTTTTCATCACTTTGAATATTTCATACCAATCCCTACTGGCTTGAAATATTTCTGGTGAGAAATCAGCTGACAGTCTTATGGGAGTTTCCATCTAGGTAACAAATTCTTTCTCTTGCTGCTTTTAGAATTCTCTCTTTGTTTTTAGCCTTTGCCATTTTAATTATGATGTGTCTCAGTATTGGCCTCTTTGGGTTCATCTTGTTTGGGACTCACTGTGCTTCCTGGTCTTGTGTGTTATTTTCCTTCACCAGGTTAGGGAAATTTTTAGTAATTATTTCTTCAAATAGATTCTTTATCTCTTGCTTGCTCTCTTCTCCCTTTGGAACCTATATGATGCAGATATTGATATTCTTTTTTAAAGATCCCATAAACTATCCTTTTAAAAAAATTTTTTTTTCTCTATTAATTGGGTGTGTTCTGCTACCTTGACTTCCAAGTCCCTTATTTGACCCTCTACTTCATCTAATCGACTGTTTATTCCTTCTAGCACATGCATTATTTTAGATATTGTATTCTTTATTTCTGACTGATTCTTTTTTTTTTTATAGTTTCTATGTACTTTTTCATGCTATTGAGTTGGTGGTTTTTCTGAGCAAGTTGCAAGGATAATTTCTTTCCCAGGTTCTTGTCCAGGTGGACTCAAAGAATGAAGCCATGAAAAAAGGTGGTAGATGAAAAGGGTATGAATTTATTGGAAGCAAGTACAGACTCCCATTTAGGGTGGGGTCCCAAGGGAGTGACCCACTAAACTCTTTTTTGCTAAGGTTTATAAAGGCTGCAGTTCTTTGTTTCTTCACACTGCCTTCCAATTGTTCACTATATCAGTCTCAAAGCTCCAAGCTCCCTACTCTCTCTTCTCCTTCAGTGATAGAATCCTCTGACCTGTGAAAAATCTATTTCCCTTTTTCTCCCATTCGTCAGCATTTCCCTATCCTTTGTGAAAGTTTGTTTCCTCTTTCTTTCCCTAGCCTGTGGTTTTTTTCTTATCTTATGTGAATGGATGTCTTCATCTCCCCTTATCCTGTGTCACCTCTTCTTTTTCTCTGTGAATGTATGCCTTTGGGCAGCTCCAAGCTGTCATCTAGGCA
Organism: Lasiurus cinereus; assembly: GCA_011751065.1. Lineage (NCBI taxonomy): Eukaryota > Metazoa > Chordata > Mammalia > Chiroptera > Vespertilionidae > Lasiurus > Lasiurus cinereus. The sequence continues at coordinate 66,890,514 of JAAGEH010000018.1, forward strand.
GTCCTCCCCTATGAACCCCCTAATTCTTAAAACTCCCTAAACCTGCCTATTTTACCCTTAAAACTCCTTTCACTGCTATAGTTATCACTAAGTTCCTTGTAGTTCTAAGTTCCCTGAACATCCTTATAACCATTCCCTTGCACTCTATATTTGGTAAATTGCTTGCCTCCATTTCATTGAGCTCTTTTTCTGGAGTTTTTCCTGTTCTTTCATTTCATTTGGAATGTCACTCTGTCTCCCCATTTTGTAGCCTACTTATTTTTAGCGGTTTCCAATAGTTGAGGCTGTGCCAAGGCCTGTCAGTGTCCCATAGTGAAGGATATCAGTTAGCACCTAGATAATTGGATGAATTCCACTGCCTTAACTACAAGTTTGCTAATATTTTCTTCCACTTGATCTATCTAGTCTGCTGCTGAACTGCTCTATTGAAGTTTTCAGGTCAGTTATTGCTTTCTTCAGCTCTGTGATTTCTGTTAGATATTTTTTAATATTTTCTATTTGTTTAAATTATCACTTTATTCACACATTGTTTTGCAGACCTCAGTGAGCATCTTTATGACCATTATTAGTTTTCTTATGACTATTATTTTGAACTCCTTATCTGGTAAATCACTTATCTCCATTTCATTAAGGTCTCTTTCTGGAGTGTTATGTTGCTTTTATATCTGGGCCATATTCCTATTTTTCCTCATTTTCCTTGACTCTGCATTGAAATCTATGCATCAGATTAAATACCCACATCTCTCAGTCTTGGCAGATTTGGTGTGTCCCCGTAAAGAGGTGTTTTTGTCTGCTGCTTCTTTGTTGAGCCATCGTTTCCTGTAGGAGAATAATCTTATCATTTAGTCCAGCCCCAGCTCTTGGTTTTTCTCTCAATCCTTTGTGATTGTCCAAGCAGCCTATTTTACTTTCAGTGGCTCCGAGGAGTTGATGCTGGGGAAAACCTGTCAGTATACCAAAGAGGAGGATTTTAGTCAGCATCTAAATGCAATCTCATTGGAAATTAGAGCTGGTAGCTGCTCTAAAGTGTGCAAATAGCCTTTTAGGAAAAGGCTAGGAAGTGGACATTTCTGTCTTTTCCCTCTGCACTGAGCTCTGAGAAGATAGCCAATTAACTGTTACTTTGTTTACTGAAGTCTTGTGGGATCTTTGAATTCAAACTCTGCTGGCCACTAGAGCCAGGTTATAAAGGTTGTGTCCCTGAGCTACAGCCATAAAAACCAAGGCCCCAATCATGTGCCTAATATCCTTCCATAGAAATACTGATGACCTAGATCTGGTCACAGGGAGAATGTGGAGATGATATAAGGAGATGATAAATTATCTCTTCTTGGTCTCTGGGTAAAATAGCAGTCAGCCTGAAAGTGTGCTAAATTTGAAGTCTGACCTTCAGGATGCAATTTTTAAGATTATGCAAATAGGCCTCTTTCAGGGAAAGAATTCTAGATGAATGTTTTTGTCTGCTGCCTCATTGTTAAGCCATGGAAAGATATCTGGCTGAGAACTGTTTGTTTGCTGCAAATCTTTTGAAATCTAGAACATAAGCCTTTCTGGCCCACTAAAGCCAGACTTTCAAGATATGTGTCCTCTGGGCAGCACCCACAAAGCCAGGGCGCCAGAGATGTGCCCAACCTCCATTCATAGACACTTGCCATCTGGAGTGGCGCAGAGAGAGAACATGAAGATGATACCACTGACCTCCCAGTCTTGGGAAATGATCACAGTAGGCTCTTAGAACTGTGTTAAGTTAGAATCCTGATTCATATATTTAAAGCTTTGAATATATGAAAATAGGCCTCTTTCAGGGAAAGTCAGAGAGACATACAGTTCTATTTGCTGCTTCTATACTGAGCCCTGGCCCCCCAGGGGAAGGGGAGAGGGATGGAGGGGACCATGTTGGTCCTTGTGAACCCATTGGGTGGGTACTATTCTTTAATCATTTCTTGTGGGTCTCATGAATCTAGATCCACTATCTTTTAGAACTAGGGTGTTAGGGGACTGTCCTTCAGGCAGAAGCTTTAAAAACGTGTTGAATTCAAGCCTTACTCCTCAGGGAGAAGCCAGAGTCATGAGTACCCTCCAGATTGTATGTTATTGTATTGGAAATGAGGTTGGTGGCAAGAGTGTGTCTCAGCATTTTCTACCCATTTTAATGTGTGGGGTTTTTTTTTTCCTTGTTCACCCAATGTGTAGGAGTCACTCAGCTAGTTTCTGACATTATTTCAGAGTTAACAGTTCCCTCTGAAATAGTGTTACAGATTTGGTGTGTCCATGGAAAGAGGTGAGGGGGTCAGGGGCCTCCTATATTGCCATCTTGGACAAGAATTTTCAGTTCTGAGTCCTAGCCACGAATAGTATTCCTTTCTATTTGGATTTTGGTCATATGCTCCTGACTTAGAGGCTGAAAAGCTGAGCAGATTACAGTACTTTTGTAGATTAAGGGAAATAAAAATTGTAGTTCAGAGTCTTGCCGAAACCGGTTTGGCTCAGTGGATAGAGCATCAGCCTGCGGACTGAAGGGTCCCAGGTTCGATTCCGGTCAAGGGCATGTACCTTGATTGTGGGCACATCTCCAGTGGGGGGCATGCAGGAGGCAGCTGATAGATGTCTCTCTCTCATCGATGTTTCTAACTCTCTATCCCTCTCCTTCCCTCTCTGTAAAAAATCAATAAAATATATATTTTTAAAAAAGTCTTCCTAAAAGTATTGGTTTTGGTAAATACCCAAGGATTTCAGTTGAAAGGCTATAACAACATTTTCATAACAAAAAATAAATTAAACCTTACAAAGACCAAAACCATGCCTTAAATCACCCCAATCCCTGAATTGGATTGGATTGGATCAGATATTCCTGCTTAATTGCCTCATAGAAGAAAATATAAATCATTTCTAAAGAAAGACAAATTATCTCTCCATTTTTTCCCCTGTATTCTGACATTAAATAAAAACATTATGAGGTAACTTGGAGATAAAACTATCAAAAAGCAAGAAAAAAATCAAACAATAGAAATACAGCCAGAGGCAATACAGATATTGGAATTAATCAGGGGATTTAAAATAAGCATGAGTTAATGTTTTAATTGATAATAGATGGGGAATCTTAATAGAGAATTGAAAATTATACAAAGAATCAAATGGATATTCTAGAGCTAAAAAACTAACCCATGGTCAGAGACAATAGAGGACTTGGGGTGGTGGGAAATGGGTGGAGGGAAGTCCTGGGGGAAAATAGGAGAAATCCATAATACTTTCAGAAAAAAAAAATTAAATACAATAACAGAAATTTTAAATCTCATTAGATAGTTTTAATAGCAGATATGAAAACAATAAAGAAAACATTAGTGAACTAATATACAGACAAGGAGAATCATTATAAACTGTGCCTGAAATTTTATCCTATTTGTAAGCTAGTGAATTGGACTGACACAAATTTATAGATGCTGGAAAGAAAACACGAGAGATTCCTGGGTGAAAGACAGATCTTTATTACTCATGGCTTTACACTCATTTGTTTATGTATTGTCTATGATTTTCTTTACACTACACCAGTGGTCGGCAAACTGCGGCTCATGAGCCACATGCGGTTCGTGAGCTGCCTGCGGTTAACTGCTCTGTTAACTAATGAGTTTGCCAACCACTGTCATATACTACCTTTTACCGCTTTACACACAATATGCCACAATTGCCTAATCTTCACACCTTCTAGCTACATGGTAACATTTAGTCTAGCAGTGGTCGGCAAACTCAATAGTCAACAGAGTGGCAAACCGCAGCTCGCAAGCCACATGTGGCTCGTGAGCTGCAGTTTGCCAACCATTGCACTACACTAACAGAGTTGAGTAGTTGTGACAGAGACAAATAGATCCCACAGCTAAAAATATTTGTTATATTGGGTTAGAAGTTGACTTGGTACCTCTCTAAAGTGCCTGCTATTGGGTAGGTATAAAACTAGGATACACAATTAGACATGGGATGGGTTGTAATCTCCCTGTTTAAGTGGTGGGAATCTGCAGATAGCCTTTCTCATTAACTTTGCCTTCTAAACAATGGGTAACACCTAAAAAAAATAGGCTAATTTCATAATGTAAGGATGAAGTCACCCAGAGGCTATATATACTGAGTGGCCAGGTTATTATGACCACTCAATCAGCACTTCATTGGGCCACTTTTTGCCTTCAGTACTGCAGTGATTCTTCTTGGCACTGACTCCACAAGATGTTAAAAGGTGATTTTGAGGAATCTGACACCATGCCTGATGAATAGCACTGTCCAGTTCTGTGGGATTTGATGGTTGTCGAACTAGCTGCCTGATGGCTCTTTTAACTTCGTCCCACAAATACTTAGTTGGATTGAGATCTGGTGATTGTGGGGGCCACCTAAGCAAGGTAAAGTCTCCCTCATGTTCTTACCACTCCTTCACAATATGAGCATCATGGCGTGGCACATTGTCTTGTTTGAAGACGCCATCTCCATTGGGATACACCATCAACATGATAGGATAAACTTGATCAGCAATGATACTTAGGTATCATTGTGCTATTTAGAAGTTGTTCCACACCAATTAAAGGGCCCAAATCATGCCAGGATATCATGCTCCAAACCATAACACTGCCCCCATGCATGTGGGGTGCATGCTTTCATGCTGTTTCCACCAAATTCTCACTCTGCCATCTGCATGATGCAACTGGAAACGTGATTCATTGGACCACATGACTTTTTTCCAATGCTTGACTGTCCAATCCTTGTGTTCCTGTGTGAATTGGAGACATTTTATCTTGGTAACTGCAGACAGCAAAAGTATTCGAACAGGCCTTCAGCTTCCATATCCCATAAGATGCATTATAGGGCTAATTTTTCTACAAACATAGGTGGTCATAATAATCTGGCCACTCAGTGTATATTCCTTTTTGCCTTGGTGCTTTTTTTTTATTGTTTATAGTAGTATTACACATAGTAGTACATATATATTCTTTATTTTCCCCCATGGACTTTCCTCCAACCTCCCCTACCCCCTGTCGCATGCCCTCGTCCCAACCCTGCCTTGGTGCTTTTTACAGCCTATAATTTGATGTGAATTAGAAGCAGTATGTAATTCTGATTCTTATATTTTGATGCACAAATCCATTTGCTGAGTATATTGTATATGAGTTTAAGTAGTATGCTTAGTACCGAGAAGTTGCATGCCATACAGTTCTATGAGAGCTCCCTTATAAGTAACAAACTGCTTTTCTCTTATTAACTGCTAGAGGCCCAGTGTACAAAATTCAGGCACTAAGATGGGGGGAAGGTCCTCAGCCTGAATTGCGAGAGGGTGCAAACCAGGCCAAGGGACCCCACTGGTGCACAATTGGGGCTGGGGAGGGATGCAAGAGGTTGGCCAGCTGGTGGAGGGGAGGAAAGGAGGACTGTGGGAAGGTTCCAGGGTATGTCTGGCCCGTTTTGCTCAGTCCTGATTGGCTGGACCCCAGCAGCAAGCTAACCTACTGGTTGGAGCATCTGCCTCCTGGTGGTCAGTGCACATCATAGTGAGCGGTTGGGAGCAGCCTTAGCATATCATTAGCACATTACGATTTGATTGGTTGAATGGACAACCAGATGACCACTTAGCATATTAGATTTTTATTATATAAGATTAACTTCTAGCTACTATTAACTATTGACAGTGGCAACAGCCATAATAGCTCAGAGGCCTGGATGGTATAGGAAATGAGAAAAATCCAGTTTCTTTTTTAATTTCTTCTTTGAGCCATGAATTATTTAAAATATTTATTGTTGAGGGTATTACAGGTATCCCCCATTGTTCCCCTCCACCTGGTTCCTGCCCCAGGCCTTCACCCTCTATTGTCTGTGTCCATAGGTAATGCATATATGCATGTAAGATCTTTGGCTAATCTCTTTCCTTAGAGATTTTTCAGTCTGATCCATGTTTCAATGCCTCTGATTCTATTTTATTCACCAGTTGATTTTTTTCATTAGATTTCTTGCTCATTTATTTTGATTTATATATTCAATTATTGATAGACATATATTTATTGCCATTTTAATGTCTGGTTTCTTCTTCCTCCTCCTTCTCTTCAGAAAGAATTCACTTCAACATGTCATGTAGTACTGTTTGGTGGTGATGAACTCCTTTAGCTTTTTCTTATCTGTGAAGCTCTTTTTTTTTAATTAAATCTTTATTATTCAGATTATTACATTTGTTTCTCTTTTTTTCCCCTCCATAGCACCCCTCCACCCAGCTCCCACTCCTCCCTCTGCCCTTAGCTCCCTCCCATTGATCTCATCCATAGGTGTATGATTTTTGTCCAGTCTCTTCCTGTACACCCCTCACCCCTTTCCCCCTGAGAATTATCAGTCCACTCCCTTTCTGTGCTCCTGATTCTATTATATTCACCAGTTTATTCTGTTGATCAAATTTTTAACTCACTTAATTTTTAGATTCACTTGTTGATAGATATGTATTTGTTGTTCATAATTTTTTGGCTTTTACCTTTTTCTTCTTCCTCCTCTAAAAGAGTACCCTTCAGCATTTCATATAATACTGGTTTGGAGTTGATGAACTCCTTTAGCTTTTTCTTATTTTTGAAGCTCTTTATCTGCCCTTCAATTCTGAATGTTAGCTTTGCTGGATAGATTATTCTTGGTTGTAGGTTCTTGCTATTCATCACGTTGAATATTTCTTGCCACTCCCGTCTGGCCTGCATTGTTTCCGTTGAGAAATCAGCTGACAGTCGTATGGGTGCTCCCTTGTAGGTAATGAACTATTTTTCTCTTGCTGCTTTTAATATTCTCTCTTTGTCTTTTGCTCTTGGTATTTTAATTATGATGTGTCTTGGTGTGGTCCTCTTTGGATTCCTTTTATATGGGGTTCTGTGTGCTTCCTGGACTTGTAAGTCTATTTCTTTTACCAGATGTGGGAAGTTTTCAATCATTATTTCTTTAAATAGGTTTTCAGTATCTTACTCTCTCTCTTCTTCTGGCACCCCCACAATTCTGATGTTGGTACGCTTGAAGCTGTCCCAGAGTCTCCTTATATTATGTTCACATTTTTGGATTCTTTTTTCTTCTTGCTTTTCCAGTTGAGTGTTTTCTGCTTCTTTATATTCCAAATTTTTGATTTGACTCTTGCCTTTCTCTAGTTTGCTGTTAGGACCCTGTATAATATTTTTTATTTCAGTCAGTGTATGTTTAATTTCTATTTGGTCCTTAATCATCTTTAGTTGGACCTTTTCCATCTCTAGTTGGCTTTTTTGCATCTCCTCTTGGCTCTCGCTAAGTTTATCCAACTTTTCTAGCATATTCTTGAAAAACCTTATTAGCGTGGTTTTGAACTCTATATCCAGTCATTTTTTTCCCTCCATTTCTTTTGTTTGTGATCCCTTCCCTTGTCTCGGCATTTTCACTATGCCGGGGAAACTTCTGTGTTGAATTCAGCCTTATGATACCAGATGTGCAAAGCCGCAGAAGCCTCTGTTGAGCTTGGGAGGGGTGGAGTCTCAGGGCTTAAGCGACCGCCTTGCCTTCCAGTTAGCCCCGCCCTCCACGGCCCCTGGGTCTCACGTGACTGGGTAATCGCTGGAGCGGTCCTTGTGCACGCGCCCGCAGTGCCTCTAGACTGCTGCCTTTCCAGCTCCCCTGTGCACCAGGACCACACGAGTCTAGGTCTCCAGGGTTTCGCCCGAAACAGGGGCCCAGTGGACTCAGAAGTGGCACAGTTGGGAGGGTCTGTCTCCCGCCCACTTGCAAATGCCAGCAGCGCAATCAGCAGTCTGTCCTCCGCGCAGTGCCGTGTGCGCCGCCACCAGCCCTCTGATCTTTTGCGACTCCCCTAAATTTCCGTGCACCTCTCCTTTTTCAGAGTCCAAACTCACCCTGTATGAGTTTCGGCTGGATCTGGGGTTTAGTGTGGTAAGAGAAGGGGTTCAATGCCATTGGGAGTCTCCATTTCCCTCCCACCAGAGAAAGCCAGCCAGGCACTCCGGCACCCGCTCTCTCCACGTGCGCATCTCCGTACCTCAGCTTTTTGCAGCTCCTCTGGGTTTCTGTGAGCCCCTCTCTTTCCTTCTAGCTGTAGAACTTACACTCAGCCAGCTTTCCTGTGGTTCTGGATGATGTCCATTCTGTCTTTTAGTTGTAGTTTTGAAATTGTTGTGCGAGGCAGCAGTGTAGGTGTTTACCTATGCCGCCATCTTGGATTCTCTATCTCTGTGAAGCTCTTTATCTGACCTTCAAGTCTAAATGAGAGCTTTAATGGGTAGCTAAGTTATAGGTCTTTAATATTCATCATTTTGAATATTTCTTGCCACTCCCTTTTGGCCTGGAAAGTTTGAGAAATCAGTGTCATACAGTTGTAATGGCACTCCCTTATAAGTAACAAACTGCTTTTCTCTTGCTGTCTTTAACCATGGCATTTTAATTATGAGTGTCTTGGTATGGGCGTATTTGGGTTCCTCTTGTTTTGGACTCTGCACTTTCTGGATTTGTAAGTCTATTTCTTTCACCAGGTAGGGGGAGTTTTCTATCATTATTTCTTCAAATAGGTTTTCAATATCTTGCTCCCTTTCTTCACCTTCTGGCACCCCCATAATGCAAATGTTGGTACACTTAAAGTTGTCCCAGAGGCTCCTTACACTCTCTTCATATTTTGGATTCTTTTTTTTCTTTTACTCTTCTGTTTTTTTTTTTGTTGTTGTTGTTTTTTTTCTTCCTCATCCAAATGATTGATTTGATTCTTGGAATTATATGCTCTACCATTGAATCCCTGTAATTTAGTCTTTATTTGAGTTACTGTGTGCTTAATTTCTGACTGATCCTTTTTCATGTCTTTGACATTTTCACTAAGTCCCTTAAAGCACTCTTTGAGTCCTTTGAAGCTTTCATTAAGATCCCCAAGTAACCTTACCACCATGGTTTTGAAGTCTGTATCCAGTTTTCTTGCTTCCATTTCTTTCATTTGTGATCTGTTTCTTTGTTGCCACATTATAGTTGGTTCCTGTGTTTGTATTAGGCAGAGCTGCTCTGTCTCCTAGAATTGGTAGAGTGCTCACTGAGTCTGCCCCTGGAATGTGTCACTTGTGGTTGTGTAGAGCTGTAATATGGTCTGGTCTGAAGCCATGCACTGACTCTGGGGCCTCCAAGGAGGTGCAAAGTCAGCTACTGCCTAGAGCCACCTACCAGGAACTACAGAGAGGTCTGCAGATGGCTGCTACTTCTATTGGCCTTGTGAAGTGCCCACAGTAGGCCCGGCTGTGAAGCAAAGCAGGTTGGTGCTAGTGCCAGGTCTTGGGCCTTTTATTGATAGGTTTGGGGCATGCTGATGCCAGATGCTCCTTGTTTGAGAGATTTGAGCAAAGTCTGGAGCCTGAGCCAGAACAGGCCATTCATATGGAAAAACAGCTTCAAACAGCTTGGGTAGGGCTGCAAATTGGATGGGATAGGGTCTCCGGGAATCACCAGGGCAGAACAAATAGTCTGAGCCAAGATGATGAAAACATAGATATGACTTCCAGTCAGTTCTTCTCCAGGGGAGGTCCACACATAGGAAAAAGAGGGATATCTTGGCTGTAGATCTCCGCCCCCGCCCCCCCCCCCCCCCCGTGAGGAGCAAGGGGTCCCAGCCCCACACCAGACCCCCAGCCCTGGAGGGAAGAGTCCCTATCTGAGAGAAAGCCACCCCAGGTTCCTGCCAAGACACCAGACAATTCAGTTCCTTCCTGTATGGAAGCTGCCCAGCAATGGAGATCAAGTCTGGGTAAATTTGTGTGCCAGTCCTTTAAGAGAAACACCTGAGTCTCCAGCAGCCTCTGTGTCACCCAGCCTTAATCCCCAGTGGTTTTTAACAGCACAAGGTTATGGGGACTTCTCTTACCAGCTCTGGAATCCTGGGCTGGGGCTCTGGTGTAGGGCTGGGACCCCTTGCTCCTCATGGTGGGGTTTGGGGGAAATCTGCAGCCAAGATATCCCTCTTGATTAAAAAATAGTACACATGGTTGTTGGATCAGCCCATTCTGTGCCTCCTTCCCTCCTACCAGTCTTGGTGTGCTTTCTTCTTTACTTCTCTAGTTGTAAGACTTCCATTTAGCCACCTTTCAAGTGATTCTGACTGATAGCTGTTTTGTATTTAGTTGAAATTTGGTGTAGTTGTGGGAGATGGCAAGTACTGATGTTTGCTATGCTGCCATCTTGGTTTTCCCAAAGCTTTATAATCTCTATGACTAACAACTCAGATTATGTCTTATAGCAGATAAGTTGTTGTGGTCTAGGGAGGGGAATTGCTCAATATGATAGGGAAGATGCCATGGAATAGACAAATAAATAAAACTGTAGTACTCTGACCAAAGCATGAAGACAATGTGTGAACTATTCTTGGAAGCTTATGGACAATACAAGGCATATAAATTTTTCCATGATTTCGCTTCCAGTTATGGCTCTACTTTTTCTGGATTATTCCATGACACCAAGGAAGCCACAGTTAGAATAAGTCTTGGTAGAAGAAACTTCTTATAATTTTGAAAGTCTGTAGTTTGCTTTTATTTAAAAATCTATGGGAATTTTTATCCTGTAAAGCAAAATTAAAATATGATTATCCTTTAATATGAGAAACATTCTATTGTAGTTTTCAATTTTTATTTTGGACATACCTTTAAACAAAATTTAATAGAACTTCCATATAATAATAGCTAACAGTTTAAAGCTTATCATGTGTCAGACCATGAACAAAGCTTTGGATAAGTTATCTCATCTCAATTTTACAGATAAGAAAAATGGAAGCAAGATGGTTTATTAGCTTGTCAAAGACAATAAAAAAGTTAGTCTAGCTGGGAAGTGCAGTTTGGGCCGCTCAGTCATGGAGCAGGTCCTAAGGCAACTTGAAGACCAACAATGGAGATGTGTATAGGCCAGAGTTCCAATTCCTGGTATCATCAGGGAGTTTGTGACCCAGCTCAGGGGATTTCACCTCCTTGTGTGTCACTTTATCTTTTAGGGAAAATGCAGATGATGATTATCCACTTCCAGAGGAGCCATAGTAAAACCTGATTTGATCTGCATGAAGTGCTTTTGAAGTGCTTGGAGACTAGGTAACACACAGGCATCACTGTCATTGGGAATCATACGTAAGCCCACTGAGATATCACAACCTTGACAGAGGACATCTTAGGATGTTTTCTGTGTACTAAAGCTCAAGTTGCCTCAGGTCTTTCAAAGGACAAGTAGTCAGTATTCTGTGATACCATTTCAGCAACTTTTCATACCACAGTATGTCATGTATAGGAAATCCTCCAGTCTCCCAGTTTGCATTTCCTCCATCTGTGCTGCCTAATTACAAAAGCATCAAGGTGAAACAGTCACAGGTTGAATCTACTGACATTAGTTTCTTTTACTGAAACCTTGTTTGATTGATAGCTCCCTTAAATCCCCACCAACTTACCACTGTATAATGTACATTACAGGATCACTCTAGGTAAGAATTCTTCAAAATGGATGCCCATATATAACATTTTTGTAGGGTTATCAAATAACAACATCTAAGGTTTACTAAGTGTTACCATGAGTCAGATGATTTCTAAGGGCTGCAGATATAATAGCACTATTATAATAGAATATTGTATTCTAATAGAATAACCCTTGAAATGAATGCAATTATTATCTTCATTTCATAGGTAAAGCAAATTAAGTACAAGGAAATTAAGAAACTTGCCCATAAGTACATTGCAATGTAATGTAACCCCAAGTCTGGGGCCCCAAGTCCATTCTACCACTTATTTGTAGGTTTTAGAAACTGAATTTGAGACTCCTGTGGGATAAATAAGTAACCATCCACTCTACACACATTTCCTGAGTGCCTAAGATTTGTGCATCATTGCTAAAAACTAGAGACAATGCTAATTATTAAGGATTCAAATATGAAAGTGACATAGTTCCTATCTTTAAGGACTTTATAGTCCAATGAAAGGAAACATAAGTAAATAGATGTTTATAAACATAAGCATTATGTTAGAAATCTTAGATGTCCTCAAAGGGACAATGAACCTATACTAGGCTTATCAGAGAAGGCTGAAAGAATGTATAGCTAACCTGGGCCTTAGAGGAGAAACTTTAGTCAGTAGGAAAGGGAATAGAAGGAAGTTCCAGGTAGGAAACATAACAAGGATGAGAGATAGGAGCATAGTGAATGTGCTGGGCAAGCTTGTTTGGAATGGCTAAATCACAGGACTGGATCAGAGAATGGAGGGTGACTGGCAATAGATGTGACTGAAGAGGTCAGCTGGGGTCAGGTCATAAAGGGCATCATACATGAAATTGTGGAAAGTTAAACTTCATATATGTAAGGGAGAGCTGTGTTTAAGAAGATAAACACTTTTAGGGAGAAAAGTACTAAGGTTGCATTTTGAAGGAGGACATGAAAATGGGCACAGGGAAGGCAAATGGAGACCAGGATAATAAGTTAAAAGGTCACTGTGGTAATACAAGCTAGAAGTGGAGAGAGGAAGGCAATATAGTACAAGTGAGACCAAGAGCAGAGACCATTTAGGATTTCTCAACCTCAGCACTAATGACATTTTAATTAGATATTTCCATTATAAAGGGTTGTCCTCTACATTGTAGGCTGTTTAGCAACATCCTTGGCCTCTACCCATTAGATGAAGTAACAGGCCGCCTTACAGTCCTGACAATCAAAAACCTCTCCAGACATTACCAGATGTCTCCTGTGGGCAAAACTGCCCCTTGTTGGAATCCACAGGTCTAGCATACGGGTATTAAAACAATCCATTGGAGTTGGATGTGTAAAGAAGGTGAAAAATGAGAGAATGGTCAAGTATTTACAATGAAAAACTCATGGGAAAAAAGAACAGGTTTGATTTTGGACACATTTGAGATACTGGTGGGATATCTGAATGGAAAGGCCCAAGAAGCGGTTGGATGGATGGGTCTTTTGTTTTCAGAAAGAATTGGAGATACAGATTTGGGAATTACTTGCATATAGATGGGAAGTAATACCATGGGAGTGAATGAGATCACCCAGGAAGACTCCTGGAGTGAGAAGAGCACCAGGCAGGAACTGGAGAGAGAACCAAGAGTTAAGGGTGGATTATTAAATCACCATCCTAATTCTCAGCAATGAAAGGGACTAGAGAAGAGGAGCCGGTAGCACTACATCCTTTTAGTCAGTAATAATCTTGACATCTTCTATGACCCAAGTGCAACCTTTAAGTAAAAAGAAAAAAGTATGTGTGTGTGGTGGGGTGGGGCATAAATTAGGAAAATTTGCATGAGATGGTTAGTTTTTTTATTACACAATCTTAAATTAAATGTATCATTTGCTGAATTTATTTTCTCTCTCTACTTTCAGTGTAAAACTAAATAAAATCAAAAACCCTCAGTTCTATTAGGGTGAATGAATATCTCAAAACACAGGGCTGAATTGGAAAATCCATCATGCATTTATTAGCAGTGTTGTTTCACTACCTTGTCATCAATGTTCAGAAACAATACTGCAATTGAAGGCTCAGGGGAAATGCAGAAGCCTTATGTACAGGGGAAATGCAGAAGCCTTAGTTTTTGATTAGGTTCACCAGTGATAATTCTTGGAGAAAATAAAATGTCATGAAGCAATGAACAGAAAGAGCTTTATGGTATAGAAAGCAAATCCAATAACAGGAAATACTATCACTTTTGGCAGGAAGGTCAGATGAAGTGGGAAGATCATTTCCTACCAGGTGACAAGATTCCCATAGAGTCACAAAGCTGATTGCTTACAAGGCCAATTATGGAGAGAAGTCTTAGACTAGAGCAACAGCTGTCAAAAAGGAACTCAGTACTGGAAAGAAGGCCAGGTGCTTGGGATAAATAAGTGATTACCTGGATGTAAGTTAGATCCCCTTGAGTGAAACACTGATCAGGCCAACCATGGATCTGGAAGGCCCACTCCCTAACAATGCAGTGCATCTTCCAAAGGGCCTGAGTACCAAACAGTACTACGCACTGCAGTTCTGCCTGTGCACCGAAAGACAAACCAAAAAAAGGTCTTCGAATAATTTCTCCATCATACTCATTTGTCAGAGGGGACTTTTGACATTTTTCTTTGCAACACAGTTTCTATAGGGAGCCCTGAACTGAGTGCCTCTCCAGCTCCTGCCTCTGTCAACCATCTCTCTTCCTCCCTTTGCCAACATTGGGAAAGAAGTTAACAAATGGATCTAATTACCACAGTGGTTTGAGGCTTCTCAGCTTTTTTCCCTTCCAGCTGTAAAGATGTCCTCAGACAGAGCATCGCATTCAGAACTGCTGTCAAACTTTCACTTTAATGGGCACTTAAATTTAATGTCAAGCTGATGCCTGTGGAAGACCTTGATTAAATTTGCAAACAGTAGACTCTAACCACACCAGAACTTGAGAGCTGCCTCATTTTGCCTTTCAAGCTTAAATTCCAGAAGTTTTTTCTTTTTTGCAAGGCATTATAGAAGTTTGCCTGCAAAGACCCTAAGTATCAGTAAGACAGCCAAGTGTAACAAGCAAAAACATTCTGAATGCTTTTAGAGAGAGAAGAAATCCCTCAGCTTATTAAAATTGGATATGTATTAAAGATCCTTCCCATTGCTTTATTTTACTCCCTCTCATTCAAAAATCTGTAACTGTTCACTTTTATGACAGTATTATAAGTAGCCCTAAAAAATTTACTTAAAATCTTGTTGGTGATCTTTTATGCACATTGCAATTAAGAGTAAGAAACATTATGGAGAAACAACATGAAAGGAATATGATGGGTCTTCACTAACAATGTCATTGTTTCAGCCTGCTACACAATTCCAACCTAGTCTCTTTCCTTAGCTGTTTCTTTTTTGGTTTCTGATAATCACAGCCTCTGCTCCTTAAAGTAGTCATAACCAACTAGAAGTTAAAAGACCTGGAAGACTCATATTCTTTTTCATTGGTTTCTGTTTTGAAAAGAGGCTGCTGGCTTTTGATTTTTCCTTTTTGGTTCTCCCTACATCATCTGATTCAAACAGATCTGTTTTCAAAGAAAACAAATCAAAATTGTCAAGACCTGTGAAGCATGAAAAATAAATTGCTTTTTCCAACTCCAGAAAACACCAGAAAGACATTAATTTCTGTCGTCTTCTATAAACCTCTAACTCCTCCAATCTACAGACTTCACAATATATTTATATATTTTTCTGTATAATACATGATGGGAGATCAAGCCTTATTACAAAGAAATTGAACTTGTAATACAACTAATATTTAAACTAGTATTGTTTTGGACTAGAAACATATAAAACATTCAAGTAGGATGGTAAATTCTTGGGACTGCCAGTATAAAATGAGTTGGCTCACACACACATACTGTGCTGTTAATGGCTGTATCCTTTTGTGGGTGGGAGCGCAGGCTTCATAAAGGTGAACATGAGGCAATGGAAAAAGATAGCTTTGCAAAATGTTGCCAGATATGAAATATCTTGTCATAAGATTTCCCATTGAACTACAGCAGCAAGACTGCTTCTAATATTCCCCTCTTTTTAATACAACAGAGACCTATATAGATTCTGTGCCCGGCTTTCTAAAGCTAACTTAAATCTGTGGTTAAAAAAGCCCTGTACGGCACTTATTGTTAACATTTAAAATACAAAAACAAAAAAGACTCCTAATTTTGCAGTTCATGGATAAAATGGTAGGCAATCATCAGATTCCTGTTGAGAACTATAAATGATAAAAAGAATAGCAGATGGTTTCCAAAGGGAGGAATTTATAGGGGTAATTTGTAATGGAATAATACTGTTTTCTGAACTAGGTAACAATAATTCACAAAGACAAGTAAAGGCTCAAATGGTATCTCATTAAATTATACATTACAGAATATTCCAAGACATCTTCGCTCAGCAGCTTAAAATAAAAACCTGATCAGCTGACATGCTTAGGTTCTGACATTTGATCCTTTTTCAATCCTTTTCATATTGCTGCCATTTTCCACGGGATTTAAAATGTGCTTCTCACAGTCTAGTTTTTTTGAGTAGTGTTCTCTTTTCCATGTAGTTAGTATCTGATTCAAGAAGATAAAGGCAAAGAATCCCTCTTCACCAGGAAAAAATGACTGAAATAGACATTTTTACATAATCCAAGGCAATAAGTGAGGAAGGGATGCATTTTAACCTGGGCCTCCCTTCTTAGAGCCACATGCTCTGGGTGAGCAGAGACCACAGGGAGGAAATATGTTGGTCAAGCACCTCCCACAGGGCACTGCTCTGCATAAAGTGCAGGGCCTGCTTCCCACAGCGGGCAGGTCATGACTCTAGTGTGTCTGTGATCTCAACCCCAGTGCTGGCAGAATAGTCATTACTGAACTTAATCAATTTACTAAAAGTATTCGGCAGCTCATAGCATCCACAGAAGCAATAAGGTATGGAAGTTGGAGGGTGCGATGAAGAAACACTTCAGACTTTCCTTACAACCTCTTCTTTTAATAATTGTCTAGTCTTCTTGAACCTAGCCCCAGAATGAATGGGAGATGATGGAGGATCAGGAGTTACCATCATAGCAAAACATAACAAAACGCTTCTATTTGTTAATTATATAGCTGACTACAAACTCTGGTTCTCTTAATTCCTGAATCACAATTCTTTTCAGTAGAATTTGCTGCACTCACGGGACAAAAGTTCTCCATGCTGGTGTAGAATTACCACAAATGGCCAATTCCAGAAAAACAGTTTAAAATCTTCATTGGTTATTGATTTTGTTGTATATTCCAAAATACCACTTTAAGAATGAAGGCAATGTAAAAAAAAAAAAAAAGAAAGAAAGAATAAAGGCAATGTCTAATCTGTTATGACATAATATGATTTGCAATTATATACAAACATGTTCATGTTCACTTTGATATTTATTTATTAACAAAAATCCAAAAAAGGGTTAGGTCAAAATTACAATAAGAGTTAAAATAATTTGTTTTTAGTTGTATTGTTTCTAAGGGACTGTAACCAGTCTAGAAAGATGTTTATCTCCTAAAACAGGCCTTACATCACCCCATTAAAATCATCTAATGATTTCAAGAATTCTTTCTCTTCCCTGTTGTTAAAGCAAAATATGGTGGAAGTCTTTATTTTTACCTGCAAACCTGCTTGAGACATAGATGGACTGAAGTAGGGTGGGTGGAGGGAAAAGTTAAAAAGTTTAAAAAGATATGTAGGTTATAAAAGCTAGTGAGGAAAAAGGGCCATGAACTGCTTAAGAATCAATCACTGAAGTAATCTTCGAGTCCCTCCATATCCATTTCCAGAGAGGAATTGAGAGAGGCCAGAGCAGAGGAGGCATCCTTGGTTTTCTGGACACTTGGTTTGGGCTGAGGAGTCTCTGGTTGGATGGGTTCCTTCTTCATGTCTTTACCACCATTTAGAATCCTTTGGCTCTCGACAAAGAATTGATTAGGATGATTCAATGAAAAGCCACAATCATCCACCTGTACAGGGAAGTGAATGTATATCACATTAACACGTAGCTAAAGTATAAATAAAAGGGCTTCACACACTGTTCCAGTTCTCATTCAAAATCTATTTAATACCTGAAACATGGATCCTAGCAGTTCTCATTCATAACATTTAATCTGCTACTTATATTTCATTCAGAGGCAGCTTCAACCATTGCCTCAACACAAATGACTCCTGCATTTACACTTACAGCCAATACTTGGCTCCACTCCCTATCCATCCAGTTCCATATCTAACTCCTACTCAACATCTTGAGTGGCTGAAAGGCAGTTCCAAGCAAAATGCCTGGCATATTGTCAGTCAATAAGATTTTTGTTGTTAAAAAAAGGCAGAATGGTCTTTAAACATTCCAGAATCAGAGGGAATGAGTACAGACACTGGTCCCCAATACTACCCAGATGTTAGAGCTTATTTATAAATCTGGCCTAGGTTATCCCATTTAGTATAATACAAACTCTGAAAAAGCAACCTAATTTAGTGTTATTTTCTTCATTCCAATCTTGGCCTTTCTCTGCTCTTTCTTTGTATAGAAAATCTTTTTATAATATCATTGTGGCTTAATGCAAACATGACCAGGTTCATTGTTTTATAGTATTTCTTTTCTCAAATACTATCGCTCAACTTGAGATTAAACTGTAAATATTTCAAATTACCCATTACTCTGTGTCTACTAAAGACTTACTTAGTGAGCCTTTGAGAGGGTATCAATTATTTAAAGCCTCAATAAACACTAATTTCCCTACATTTTTATTCTAAAATTTATTAATGGTGAACAAAATATATTCCTTAATAGTTGCTAATAATTATTTAATGACTACTATGATGCCAGATATTATTCTAAGTGGCATAAACACACACTCATTTGCGCGCGCACGCACACACACACATATAGATATATAGAGAGATATAAATATGGTTAACTTCCACAGGAGCCCTCTGAAGGTAAGTTATCAATATTTTCCTATTTCTTCAGATGAAGCATCTGTGAAAGGGAGAGATTAAGGAACTTGCCCAACAACACACACTGACAGGGCTGGAGATGAGATATCAATTAGCAGAGTCCATGCTCATAACCAGTGTGCGCAGCTGCCTTGTTCTTGTGCCAAGGTCAATATTTTTATGTTATACTGATGCTAAAACTTATAAATATTTACTAACTCTTAGTGCTTGATATTGGGGAGAAGGGGTGCCATAAGAGCAAGATAACCGTACAATGAATTTTTTCCTGAGTGTGAACCTTCTGCATGATTTACTTTCTTCATGTTTAACCAATGGATCAGACTGGGCTGATCACTAGTGACACAGCCTAATTCAAATCCCTGCCCTTTCTGCCTTCTGCAACTGGGAGTTGACAACAAAAAGAATACAATTTTGTTCAAGTTATTTTGCTGATTTTTGTTGGTTAAAGGGTATTTTCATTTCATATTTTTTATAAACTAAGAAATTATACTTTTGGTCATCTATCTTTATCAACCTTTTTATGTCTCACTCTTCATAGTGAAGTGATTTCTTTACTATAGATGTCTAATAAATATTTAAGTTGGGTCCAGAACTAATCAGTGTATGCCAGTCATGCATTTGACATATTGATTGAAGACTTAATATGTATAAGGGCATAGTAGTAGTTTTCAACATATAAGAATGTATCTCAGGAAAAAAAAGAAATGTATTTGACTAAGACTCTAAAGAAATTTCCAGCCTACTAAGTCATATACTCGAAAAACTCTACCAAGAATGAAGTTATAGGGGTCACAGATGAAGGCCTATTATACTCCACATGAGCAAGAAATTCTGGCTGGGGAGATCAAGGAAGGCTTTGTGAAGGAAGTGGTATATGAGTTGAGTCTGGAAAGATGGATAAAGTAAAAAGCTGAAAATGAAGTCAAGGGCAGTATAAGCAGCAGGACCACATGAGCAAGGTAAAGAGGCAACATCCCAGGAAAGGAAGTAGTTCAGGTGGCCTGGTGTGAAAGGCATATAAAAGGGAGTAATGGCAAATGAGACTGGAAAGACAGGCTGGGGCCAGACCTTGGAGAGTCTTGAAAACCAGGCTAAGTAGTCCAGACCTAATTCTGTAGGCAATAGGGAGTCATTTAAAATCCTTAAGAAGGGACATGATGTGATTAGAGCTATGTGTAATCTTATGGTAGATTAAAATAGGTTAGCAGGGGGTTAAAGGACTTGCTGTCATGATCCAAAATGAACCCTCTTAACAGATTGGCCAATAAGTTGAAATAAGGTCTTTTCTGGTAATACTTCAGTACTTCAGGATTTTGATTCTCTTTAGCCAATTGTTATACATGTTGGGCCAATAATTTTATTGTAACTTTGGTGTATAATAGGTTGATAGTTAACAGATTGATACAGACTAACTTAAGAGTTATTACCCATATCACTAAGAACACACTTTCATCTGCTATTTTACTGCTTAATCCTACCTAACAAAAGAGTAATATGCAAAATGACCATCACTCCAAGACACAAGATGGCTGCCCCCATGTGGACACAAAATGGCAGTCACAAGATGGCTGCAGGGGAGGGCAATTGTGGACAGTTAGGGGTGACCAGGCTGGCAGAGGAGGGTAGTTGTGGGTGATCAGACAAGCAGGGAGGGCAGTTAGGGGAGACCAGGTTGGCAGGGGAGGGCAGTTGGAGGAGACCAAGCCAGCAGGGGAGGGCTTCTAGCCCAGGATTCTAATTGATATTAGTAACAATGATCCTGAGTTATTATTAAAAATCTTAATTGTATTTGGTATATCCTGTTTAAAACTGTAGGAAAATGTGAGGTAGATTTTAATAAGATATCTGTAGAGATTTATATGGTTGGAAAAACATTATGCTTAGCTGTTAGGAAAATAAGTACCCCAAAAGACTCCAGCACCTAAAGAGGTCTATTTCTAAAGACATTGTTTTCTATTAAAAGTCAGATTAATCTACATAGGCTTAATGTTGTCATTTACACAGGTAGCATGCTGCAAGGAAAAAAGTGCACTACAGTCTAAAACACTGCTCCCTAAAAACACTGAGGAAAACAGTTCTCAAACAGGCCAGCTACTGACATCTACTAAGTGAATCTCCCCCAAAACATTTGCTTGGAATCAACACGTTTTGCACGCAGTGACCTTCACACAAACATATCTTATATTTCTGCCACAGAAAATGTAGATTTTGAAGGCATGGAAGCAATATTGTTTTACCTATGGGATGTTTGGGTTTTAATCAAGAAGTTTTGCACTGACAGCTTATAATGAGGCAGCTGGTATTACCAAAAAAGCCATATGGAATGATCACAGTGCTGCTGTAAATGGTATCAATTAACTGGTTTATTTTCAGAACTTTTATTAAAGTGAGTTTGATTATAGAAGCCTCAGGAAAATAAACAGAGAGTGCTTTTTTTTTTGGAGGATGGGAAAGGGGCAGGCAGAATGGCAAAAACCCAACAATAAAAATTCTGTTTTTAAATTAAATTAGAGAAAATAGTAAGTGAAGCTATTCACAACTAAAAATCTATACTGAGACATCCAGTGAACACAAATAGGCTTTTTATTTCATTGATTTATATATGGTTTAAGTTAGCCTATTTCTATATGTGGGAGGATTTAAACACGTCTTTTCAATGTCTTTATTAATTTAAGGTTTTAAAAATTGACAAAAGAAATAATATTCTTGTAGAAAAAATCAATAGGAGAGATACTACAAAAGCAATTGAGGACTAAAAAAATCTAGTGGATGTCACAAAGTCAATGTTTAAATTTAACTTTCATCTTATTAAAAAGGAAAGAGGTTGAATAATAGAACTTAATTTGTGAAAGTTCTGAGACCTCTTAATTAAAAGGGTCCACAAATACTTAAAAACATACACAAAATTAAAATTCTCAATCTGAGCAAGCAAATTCAGGAATTCAGTCTTCAAAGGTAAGAGTCATGTAACACTGGTGCTGAAAATATCAAACATATATATGTGGATTATCTATTGAAATTTCTATTCTGATAAAACCAATGAGATCATGTTGTTTACATTTTATTGATTTTCAGTCCTTTAAATTTTATAAAATTTATTTTAATAATTTTTCAATTATAGTTGACATTCAATATTACTAACTTAACTTATGAAGTAATCACCCAGATAATTCCAGTACATATGTAGTTATTGATGTATTTCAAATTCTGTGGCCATTTTGTAACTTCCAATTTATACTTCTTAATCCCTTCACTTTTTTCACTCACCTTCTCAACTCCCCTCCCATCTGGTAACCATCAATTTGTTCTCTGTATCTGAGTTTGTTCCTATTTTGTTTGTTAATTTGTTTTTTAGATTCCACATATAAATGAAATCATACGGTATTTGTCTTTCACTGATCTATTTCATTTAGCATAATACTTGCTCAGTCCATCCATGTTGTTACGAATTCTTTTTTGGGTTGAGTAATATTCTATGGTAGATATATATCACCTCTTCTTTATCCATTCATCTACCAATGAACACAAGTTGCTTCCATATATTATAAATAACGCTGATATCTTTTCAAACTTTTTTTTTTCAGATACTCTGAAGTAAAAATGTTGAGTCATATGGTAGTTCTATTTTTAATTTTTGAGGATCTTCCATATTGATTTCCAATTTACAGAACCACCAACAGTGCATACGGGTTCCCTTTTCTCCACATCCTGGCCAACACTTCTTTGTAGTTTTTCTGATAGTCATTTTGGCATGGAAAGTGTAAGGTGATATTTCCTTGTGGTTTTAACTTGCATTTTCCTGATGATTAGTGACACTGAGCATCTTTTCATAGGTCTATTGGCCATTTGTATGTCCTCTTTGGATAAGTGTCTCTTCAAGTCTTCTGTCCATTGTTTTGTGGGTTTTAGTTTGTTTGTGCTTAGTTGAATGAGTTTCTTATATATTAATTCCTTACCACATGTATCACTGGCAAATATCTCCTCACATTCAGTAGTTTGTCTTTTTGTTTTATTGGTAGTTTCCTTTGCTGTGTAAAATACTTTCAGTTTGATATAGTCCTATTTGCTTATTCTTTCTTTTGTTTCCCTTGCCCAAGGAGACATATAAAAAAAAAAATCGCTAAAAAAAAAAGTTTAAATGTTTACTGCCCATGTTTTCTTCTAGGAATTTTATGGTTTGGGGTCTTACATTTAACTCTTTATTCCATTTTGAATTTATTATTATGTGTATTCCTAACACCATTTATTGAAGAGGTTGTTTTTACCCTATTGTGTATTGTCTTTGTCACAGATTAATTGACCATAGAGGTGTGAAGCTATTTCTGGGTGCTCTATTCTGTCCCACTGATCTACATGTCTGTTTTTATGCCAGTGCCATGCTATTTCGGTTACTATTGCTTTGTACTATAGTTTGATATCAGGTATCATGATACCTCCAACTTTGTTGTTCTTTCTCAAGATGGTTGTGGCTATTCTGGGTCTTTTATAATTCTACATAAACTTTAGAGTTATTTGTTCCAGTTTTATGAAAATGCCATTGGTATTTTGATAGGAATTGCATTGAATATATAGGTTTTGCATAGTCTAGACATTGCAATAACATTAATTCTTCATATTCATTAATACAATATATTCTTCCATTTATTTGTATCTTCCTCAATGTCTTCCTTAAATGTCTTAAGAGTCTTCTGAGTACAGGTCTTTCATCTCCTTGGTTAAATTTATTCCTAGGTATTTTATTCTTTTGGATACAACTGTATATGGGATTTTATTAATGTCTGATAATTCATTATTGGTATATTAAAATATAACCAATATCTGAATATTAATTTTGTATCTGCTACTTTACTGGGTTCATTTATTAGTTCTAATAATTTTAACTGTGGAATTTTTAGGTTTCTCTATGTATAGTATATCATCTGCAAATAATAACTACTTCCTTTCCAATTTGGATACCTTTTATTTTTTCTTCTTATCTGATTGCTGTGGTCAAGATTTCCAATACTATGCTGAAATAAAAGTGATGAAAGTGAATATCCTCATCTTATTGATAGCTGTGGTTTTGTCATATATGGCCTTTATTATATTAAGATATGTTCCTTCTACACATACTTTGTTGAGAGTTTTTATCACAAATAGGTGGAGGATTTTGTCAAATGCTTTTTCTGCATCTATTGATATTTGATTTTTATCCTTTATTTTATGTCTTGTGCCACTTTAATTGATTTGTGAATACTGAACCAACCTTCCATCCCAGAGAAAAAAATCTCACTTGATCATGGTATATGATCTTTTTAATGTATTGCTGAATTTGGTTTGCTAATATTTTATTGAGAATTTTTAAATCTATGTTCTTTAGTGATATTGATCTAGAACTTTCTTTTTTAGTAGTGTCTTTCTCTCATTGTTATCATGGTACTGCTCATAAAGTAAGTTTGGGAGCCTTCCTTCCTATTTTTTTCAATACTTTGAGAAGGATAGGTATTAATTTTAATTTGAATGTTTGGGTTCTAATCAGTTGGGTCAGTGGAGAGACCGTCAGCCTGCGGACTCAAGGGTCCCAGGTTTGATTCTCGTCAAGGGCATATACCTTGGTTGTGGGCACATACCCAGTAGGGAATGTGCAGGAGGCAGCTGGTCAATGTTTCTCTCTCAACGATGTTTCTAACTCTCTATCCTTCTCCTTTCTTCTCTGTAAAAAATCAATAAAGTATATTTTAAAAAATAATAAGTTGAATATTTGGTAAGTTCATCTGTGAAGTCATTAGGTCCAGGACTTTTGTTTGTTGGGAGTTTTTGTTATTTACTGATAAATTTCCTTGATAGTTATCAGTCTTTTCATATTTTTCTGTTTCTTCCGGATTTGATCTTGGAAGATATGGTTCTAGGAATTTACCCATTTCTTCCAGGTTGTCCAATTTGGTAGCATATATTTCATAGTATCCTATTAATAAAAACCTATGTGGTCATCACATCTTCACACCATGATGTTCTCATGCCACAACCAGTGATCACCAGGAGGCTGCATGCACAGTGGATGCGCACAGGAGGGCGGGGCTGTATGCATGCGAGGGCGGGTGGGGGCTTGATGCTGTATGCACAGCGTGGAGGCAAGGCCTGCGGCTCCGCATGGTGAGGCCTAAGGGTCCCATGGCTCCGTGTGGCACGGTGGTGGGACCCCTGGCTCTGGCCTACCTTTTTGAGGCAATCCATTGAGGAGCTCCAGATGGGTGGATGGGACCTACTTTGTCGGGGTGATCGATTGTGGGGCTCCTGCACTGTGAGAAGGCCCAGGCCAGGCTGGAGGACCCGTTTCAAGTGCATGAATTTTGTGCACTGGGCCTCTAGTTTTCTTATAATTTTTTGTATTCCTTTGGTATTGTCATTTGTTTCTTATCTGATTTTATTATTTGTGCACTCTTTTTTATTTGATGAATATTGCTAGAGATTTATCAGTTTTATCTTTGCATAGAACCAGCTGTTGGTTTCATTAACTTTTTTCTATTATTTTTTTAAGACTCTATTTCATTCTGATCTTTATTATTTCCTCCTACTCACTTTAGGCTACGTTTGTTCTTGTTCTAGTTCATTTAGGTGTAAGGTTAGATTGAGCTTTTCTTGTTACATGAAGGCAAGCCTGTAGTGCTACAAATTTCTGTCTGAGAACTGCTTTGGCTGTCAATGTGTCTTCACTTTCATTCATATCAAGGTAACTTTTGATTTCTTCCTTAATCTTATTAACCAGTACAGTGCCATGCTATTTAGTTTCCAAGTGTTGTTCAGTTTTTTTGATATTGATTTCTATTTTCAAACCATTGTGATTGAGCAGCTGCTTGATATGGTTTCAATGTTCCTAAATTTGAGAATTGCTTGTGACTTAACATGTGGTCTATCCTGAAAAATGTTCCGCATGCACTTGAAAAAAATGTATATACTGCTGCCTTTTGGGTGAAATGTTGTAGGATTATCAATTAAGTCCATCTGCTCTAATGTGTTACTTAAGGCCAGTGGTCCCTTGTTGATTTTCTGTCTGGATGATTTATCCATTGATGTCAATGGGGTGTTAAATTCCCCTACCCTGACTGTATTACTGCCATTCTCTCAGTTTATGTCCGTCAATATTTGCTTTATATATTATGGCTCCTATCTTGGGAATGAAAACATTTACAAGGGTTATGTTCTGTTGTTGGATTTATCTTTATCATTATGAAATGCCCTTCTTAATCTCTTGTTACAGCCTTTGTTTTAAAGTCTATTTTGTCTGATATAAATATAGCTACCTCAGATTTTGTTTTTTATTTCCATTTGCATGAAATATCTTTCTCCATCCCTTTGTATATGTTTCTTGGTTTGAAGTGGATCTCTGGTAAGCAGCTTATGTTCAGCTCTTGTTTTTTTTTTTTTTTTTAATCCACTATGTCTTTTGGAGCATTTAGTCCATTTACATTTAAAGTAATTATTGACAGACATATAGTTATTGCCATTTTATTAATTGCTTTCTCATTATTTTGTAGTTCTTAACTCATTTCTAATTCTTTTACTCTCTTGTAGGTTAATACTTTCTATAGTGTTAAATTTGAATTCCTTTCTCTTTATTTCTTGTATATCTCTTATAGATTTTTGGTTTGTGGTTACCATGTACTTCATACACACCTAACTATGTTTATAGAGATCTATTTTAAATAGATGGTCGCTTAAGTATGACGCATTCTAAAATCACAATTTTTATTCAGCCCCTCCACATTTAGTTGTGTCTATGTGTATTCCTTAATTTACTGTTGTAATTACACATAGTCTTTCTACTTTTGCCTTTTAATCTTTGTACTAGCTTTTAGAGTTAGTTATACATTGCTTTGCCTCTTATTAACTATTTGCCTTTTCAATGAGGATTTTTTCTTATTTATATTTTTTATCTTTTCTTCTTCAAGAATTGCTTTTAATATTATTTATAACACTGGCTTAGTGCTGATGCAATCCTTTACCTTTTACTTATCTGCAAAACTCTTTATCTCTTCTTCAATTCTAAATGACAGCCTTGCTGGGTAGTACTTTCTTGGTGCTAGTTCTAACTTTCATCACTTTGAATACTTCATGCCATTTCCTCTAGCTTGCAAAATTTTTGCCAAGAAATCAGCTGACAGTATTATGGGAAACACCCTTGTACATAGCTAAATGCTTTTGCCTTGCTATTTTATGATTCTGTCTTTAACCTTTGGCATTTTAATTATGCTGAGTCTTGGTGTGGACCTCTTTTATTCTGTCTTATTTGAAACTCTGTGCTTTGTGGACTTGTATGTTTATTTCCATTAGCAGGTTAGGGAAATTTCTGCTCATTATTTCTTCAAATGGGTTTTCAATTCCTTGTTCTCTGTTTTTCTGGCATACCTCTGATGTGAATGTTGATATGTTTTAACATTGTCCCAGAGAAACCTTAAACTGTTCTCATTTAGTTTCTTTTTACTGTTCTGATTACGTGTTTTCTGCTATCTTGTCTTCCAGATCACTGATTTGATTTTCTGCTATACCTAATCTGCTGTTGACTTCATCTAACCTATTCTTCATATCAGTTATTGTATTTTCATTTCTGATTAGTTTCTTTTTATGTCTTCTATCCATTTTTGTTTACTATCTCTTCAGATGAACTCAGTGAGAACTTCAAAATTTTTCCCCTAAATACAATAAGCTTTCTTATAAACAGTATTTTGAACTCTGAATATGGTAGATTGCTTGTCTCCATGTTATATAGTTCTTTTTTTGGAGTTTTGTATTTTTTTTTTCATTGGGACATGTTTCTTTGTCTCCTAATTTTGACTAACTCCCTGTGTTTGTTTCTATGTATTAGGTATATTTGCTAATTCTCTTGGTCTTGCCTGAGTGACTTTATATAGTAGGTGTCCTATAGGGCCCAGTGGCACAACCTTTGTGGTCACTTGAACCATAAGCTTCAGGTGTGACCTTTGTGTGGGTTATGTGAGACTTTTTATTTTAGTTGATCCTTAATTGCTGTTGACATATCAATGGGTGGGTTTCACCCTCAGGCTGACTGGCTATGAGCTGTTTGTTCAGGGGCTGATCCCCAAGGAACAAGTCACTTTACTGGGACTCTAATGTCAGCTGAGTCTGCCCTTCAAGTGTGTTATTTGTGGAGTTGGTTGGGTAGTCCCTGGTGTGATCTGAAGCTAACTACTACATTATGTTGTTTCTGGAGCCTCTTAGGAGGAACTCAGCTTGAGGCCATTTGGTAGGACTTACAAAATGATCTGTGGTTGGTTGATGCTTGAGCTGAGCTTGGAGGTGCTTGGGAGAGACTATTCTGTGAACCAAGGATGCTTGCCACTAGTGTCAGGTTTGGGACCCTCTGGTGGGCACCACAATGTAAGTTGACACCAGCTGCCACTTGTGCCTGGTTAGTGGCCATTTAGTTGAGGCTACATTCCAAGGCAAGATTGGCCACTTTTTATGCCAGGCTTGGGGCTACCTGACAGGAGTTACTAAGACCATTTGTCACTTGTGCTGAACTTGGCATAGCTTAGCAAGAGGTACAGGGCACACTGAGGCCAACTGCTGCTTGAATGCAGTCTGTAGACCTTTGAGATTTTTAGGAATATCCACAGCACAAACCAAGGCGGGTTGTTTGTGTGAAGGAGCTACTGGAAGAGGTAGAGACCTGGTATACTAGTTGGGTGTGGCAGGGTCTCAAGATATCTCCGGAGACAGTTCAACAAAGGAAGAATGGTGCCTACCAGCACTCCTATCCCTGGAGAGAGTTGTTTTGAACCCTGCCCCTCCAGTTAGTTCTTCCATGCATTTCCCTAATACTTTTTGAGCTGCTGCCTCTTTGCTGGAGTCCAGAGCAAGTAAGTTTATGAGCAAGTCTGTGCATGGGCTCTTT
The DNA here is from genome assembly GCA_011751065.1 of Lasiurus cinereus. Taxonomy (NCBI): domain Eukaryota; kingdom Metazoa; phylum Chordata; class Mammalia; order Chiroptera; family Vespertilionidae; genus Lasiurus; species Lasiurus cinereus. Next base: position 66,918,846 of record JAAGEH010000018.1, read on the forward strand.
AAGACCTGCACTGCCTAAGACTACAGGAACTCTCCATCTCACCAGGATGCAATCCTCACTGGTTTTCACAGCCAGATATTGTATGGACTCATTTTCCCAACACTAGAGCCCTAGGTTGGGGAACCCAGTGTGAGACCCCATGCTCCTCAGGGGGAACCTCCACAACTGAGATATCCCTACTAATTCTTACTCACCACACCGTATATGTGGGATCTGCCCATTCCACATCTTCATCCTGCTACCAGCTTCTTTATATCTTTAGTTTTAGGACTTTTGTTCAGGTAGTGATTAGAAGGTTCTCAATGATAGTTGTCTATAATTCACTTCTAATTCTGCTGTGGTTGTGGAAGGAGATGAGTACAACATTTCCTATTCTATCACCTTGTCTGGCAGCCTCTAAATTATTATTTTAAAATAATAATACAGTGGTACCTCGAGATACGAGTTTAATTCGTTCCATAACCTTGAGGGGTGGGAAACTATGAGACGCTCGAGTCGAGGTAAACTGGTTGGTCATGTGCAGCCGGCCAATCTGCGCGATTACTCCTATCTCAAATGTTGCTAGTATTTCAAAGCAAAAATCGCTCGCTCGACGGCGTATCTCAAAAATCTCGTATGTTAGGGCACTCGTATCTCGAGGTACCACAGTAATATTTTTAACATTTAGGTATAATAGAATGAGGGCTAGACCCACAACAGACCAGAGTTCTAGCTCTTGATCTTCCATTAACCAGATTTGGTACCCTGGGCAAGTAATGTAGAATTGCTAGGACTCATATTTGCTTTAATGTAAACTATGACAGTTGGCTTATGAATCTAAAAAGGAAAATGCTAATGATTTCAACAGTAGTTATTACAAATCCAGTACCAGATACTATAGAATAGCACAGTCCTGGTTAGGCTCATAAGCTCTAGATGAGTTACTCAATAGCATGTTTCAAATCCAAATTCCATCCCCTATAAGCACTATGATTATATACAGGTTGTTTAGTTTTTCTAAGCTCTATTCATAAAAGGAGATAAAATAGGACTTAAGTGTGAATCAAAATAGCTAATGTGTCTAAAGTACTCTCGGCTGGGCCTGGCATGCATTAAGGGTTCTATAGATGTTGGTTGATGTCATTATTATTGTTATTTCCATCATTATTAGTAATATAATACGATACATTTTCCTATGGAATATTTTATAAAAAAAATTCTGCAGTTATATAACCACAATGAAAAAATTTCATGAAAACTAAATTTAAAAAAATATTGTAAAACTTAGCATAGCATGGTAGCTAATGATGAATTCAATAAAATACACCTTTGGAAAGCATTATGGATTCCTTTATATCCTAAAATGCTTGAAGTACTCACAGAAGCAATGTTTCTATAGGTGTACTGATCTCCAAGTCCATTCTTGGATGTCTGTGCTAGGTTAGGAGGCCATGACCAGGATCAATATTTGCAAATGGAGTGTCAGTGGGCTGAATGTGACCTGCAGATGTGCAGTTGACCTATACAGGGTCTTAAAACTTGTCAATGTGAATGCCTCTAAGGATATGAATTCTTTAGTATACCACAGTTTCTCTCTGGTATTAATCTCAGAAAGCTTCACCTTTTTTTTTTTAACCTCTGAGTTTGCAACCCTTGTTTTATACCTTTCAGAACCTACTACAGCAGGACTTTCTTATACTAAAGAGGCTGGCATTGAGAGAAACCAAACATACTTTCCTGACTCCCTTGAAGTTAAGGGTCTACCATATAACCTAGGTTCTTCATGTAGATAAATCAAGAATTGGGTAGTAGCTTAGATAAACATGAGGTGGCAGCAAGTAAAAGGATCACATTTTCTGCAGGGAAGACAGTCAAAGCCTTACGTTCCTCTGGACAGCTGTGGCCAAAAGTTTTAGATTTACTCCAGAGGTTAGCTGAGGCCTGTGTGTCAAATCTTTCCAGCTGTTTTTGTAAAGAAAGTTCTACTGGAACACAGCCATGCTTGTTTATTTACATATTGTCTATGGCTGCACTACATACACAGCAGAGCTGGGACAGAGACCATATGGACTGTAACATCTAAAATTCTTACAATCTGGCACTTTACAAAAGTTTCCCAACTCTTGGTCTCATCTTTGGATGTGGAGTGGTAGGTGACAGCTGTAATACAGTAAGATTTTCTCATGATGTAGTTCCTCCTAGTAACAACATTCTTGGTTCTGGAACATCTAAGCTTAATTCTCCAGCCCTTCTATAAATTTCATAAGCCGCCCCCCAGTACCGTGTAATAAATTCCTTTCTGCTAAAAATTGCTGGAGTGGTTTCTATTGCTGCAACTAAAATCCCTGAATGAAACAAAAAGTAACAAAAGACAAAGAATTAGGCTATAAAGTTTAAAAATATACTTACATTATGTGTTATCTCAAAGTACTTCTGACAGGCTACCTGGTAATGTGTCCCTTTTACTAAATCCAAAATCTAAAATGAATGGGAAGGAGAGAGAAAAGAATTAGAAATTCAGTTTCTTCTGAATCATTGTAGCTCATGGTTATTGGCCATCTTCATTCCAGACAGCAAACACATTAAATCATGCAACGTGTTGTACTTCTTCTGCAGCCTAGACACTGTGATAACGTTGACATTACACAGTACTGTTTAGGTCAGCATTAAACCACAGACAAGACATAATAGGTGATCTCTCTGATCTACTAACTGTGAATTTCAGTAACTTGACCTTGACAGCAAGATGAAAATATTCTAGTATTATGACTTTGACAGTTATTGTCAGATCATCATATTGCAACATCTAAAATTGTAGATAAAAATATGGTAATCTAAATGGTTGCAGCATGAGGCAATCAAGTATAGTATTTAGCTTTTTATTTTCCACATTACTAGTTTATACAGATACAGCATAAAATACAGCTGTGTGCCCATCAGGAAAATTTCATGAAAACCTTTTGGAAGAGTATCTGTGGAGAGGGAATGCTTTTACCTTCAATCAGATTTGTCCTTTTTTGAAATGAAGTTATTTCTAGTAAAGCTCAGCAGAATATGAGAGTGAATGGTCTATTCTGAACACCTATTAGGAACATCTTTTGTAAATACAATTTGCTTTGCAAGTCTACTTCATGTAATCTCCACAGAATGGTGCAAACTCCCATTCTTATCAGCAGAGTGCAATGCCAGTTGAAATTAGTAAAGTTTCACCACTTCCTCCACCAAATTAAAAAAAAAAAAAGTATATTTGGCCAGTTTATCAAACACTGTAAAATACTGGAATTCAGAGGCAGCTTCAAATGAAGGGAAATATCATTCTGGAGAAATGTGAATTTCTATCCCTTTTCAAAAGGCTGACTTTCCTATGACAAAAAGAAATGCACATCAAGTCTCAAATTCCTGCTGTTGTCATTATTGAATATAGCTTACATCTTTTGACAAATTACAGTTGCAGAATGGCCATCATACAGCACTGACAAGAGTATACTTAAAAAATTGTTTTTCTCTTAGTGTCTTATAGGTTACATTTCTGAATTTCAGGTCATCTTGTAATTAAATCCCATATAAAATGCCAACCAATTACAGCACCCAGGATCCTGCATGTCTGCCTAGCTGACCTATCCACTTTTTGTGAATTATTAGAGCAAAATGAAAAATAAATCAAAGTGAAAAAAGTCACAAAGTTTTCCAAATAATTCTAACATTCTGAGCTCACCTTAGCCAATGTTTTTACACATAGATAATACAAATTGAACTTGTAATTGGGTTATTGGCAAACATCAACAAAACCAATACATATATGAATTTTTGTGAATTAAATTTTTGGAGAAGCAAAGACACAGCATGAAGTTAACTTGAAATGATGACACAAATTACCTGAAAAGGAAAGGACTTCATAGAAATAAGCAAATAGTTCTGTGGTATATGTTACTTTTATATAAAAACAAAACAATGACTCCAATATCATATATATGTATTTCTTGATAAATGATATAAATTATATATTTAAGTAGCTTCCTTAGAAAGTAAATGTGTAACTTATACACATACAATATAATATACAGTGGGAAGCATGCTATAAATATTTAAAAGAAACATTAATAAAAATATTGGGTAATATACAAATAGTAAAAAAGTTATTAAGGAAAACTGACATATAAGCCATTACATGTGAGAAAAGCAGATTTATATGTCGTGAAATTTTAGGTTCCATCAGAAAAAATTTAGACAATCCTCCCACTACACCCCACTCTGAGTAGGCTCTTCATTAACAAATACATCATTTACTTTGCCTCTTTTGATCTTTCCAGGATGAATTTTTCTTGCAAATCCACAAATAAGTCATTTAACAATCTATCCTTAGACAACTTTACTGATCATGTCACAGCATATTTGAGTGGATAAAAGTTCCTATACATATGTAAAGGTATAGTGGGCGGAAATTAGGGTTTCAAAGAATCATTTAGGCCTAATGAGGGGAGCTAGGGTATACTAAGTAATGAAGATATGGAGACATTAATGTGCAACTAGGAAAAATTCAAGAGAAGGACTGCTCTAAGGTGACCAGGTGTTATTGGTAGATATTATCTGCATTTTAGAGATGAAAAAATACATCCTCTTAAAAATAGGGGTGTCTGTTTGTCCAGTGAGGGCCATTTATTAAAGAATTAAAAATTAAAAAATCATATGTAGCCTGGCCAGTGTGTCTGAGTGGTTGGGCACTGACCTATGAACTAGTGGGTCATAGTTTAATTCCCGGTCGGCACATGCCCAGTTGCAGCCTCAGAGTGTGCAGGAGGCAGCCAGTCAATGATTCTCTCTCATTGATGTGTGTCTCTCTTTCTCTCTCTCTCCCCCTTCCTGTCTGAAAATTACAAAAAAAAAAAAAAATCATATGCAACTTAATGACTCTGTTTTCCTTAAAAAGAACATAAAATATATGTTTTAAAACTAAGGTAGAAAATGTGCAACATTACGCAAAAGAATCCAACAACTAATAAAAAATATATGCTTTGATTTCACATTATAATCTAATAGAGGCCCGGTACACGAAATTCATGCACTGAGGGGAGTGGGGTGTCTCTCAGCCCCAACTATGTCCTCTCACAGTCCAGAAGCCCTGTGATTGATTACCCCAAAGAGGTGAGCCCTGCCCACCCAGCCCAGGCTCTGCAATGGATCACCCCCACAGAGGGAGGCCCCGCTCACCTGCTGCAGTCTGCTAGTCAATGGCCTGGGCCTCCCTCTTTGGGGCAATCGTGGAGCCCAATTGATCAATCACCCCATTGGCCGGTGGGCTGGCCTCCCTCTGCAGAGCAATAATGGAGTAATGGCCGGGCCCCCAACCAATCGCATTGCACCTGCCTTGGCTAGCCTGGCACCAGTGGGTGTCATAGTGTGGTATTCCAGAAGGTTGTCTGGCTGTCCAGTCTAATTAGCATATTACGCTTTTATTATTATAGATATCACAGAAATATAAGAAAAGAGAAGCGTCTTGTAGACCAATGAATGAAGGTTGGCTTCTCTGAGTAAAATGGAGAGCTATTGCATGCAGTGTTTTAAGTACAGGAGTGGCATTCACTGACTTCCATTTTTAATAGGAATATGCTTCCTTCAGTGTTAAGTACAGACTACAAGAGTGAAGGAAACAGCTAATTACAGAAACACAAGGTATAGATGATGGAGGCAGTTGTGGTGGTGAGAAGTGGATTTGGAGATGGAAGCATTTCCTACTTAATGACCATAAGCCGTTTTTAAAACTAGCTTTTCTACATGAAGATGCCCAACAGGTAGCTGATCTCCAATGTTTTGGCATAAGGCATTACTTGTCATTTAATCCCTCCCCTTCCAGACTGATTTTCTAAATAGAACTAACTAGTTCTAAAATTCAGTAAAATAACAATGTGTCATCCTATATAATAAAAGGCTAATATGCAAATCGACCAAATGGCAAAACAACCCGTCATTATAACGCTCACTGACCACTAGGGGGCAGACACTTAACCTCAGGAGCTGTCCCCTCGTGGTCAGAAGCTGGGCTTATGGCTGGTGAGCACAGCAGTAGTGGTGGGAGCCTCTCCCACCTCCACTGCAGCGCTAAGGAACCCTTGGGGGATGTCTACCTGCCGGTTTAAGCCCACCTTCCCCCTCAGTGCACAAATGTTATCACTGGGCCTCCAGTGTAAAATAAATGTAAAAGGCCAAAAACAGCATTTACTAGTCACTAAGCAATATGATTAACAGATGCTTCTTAAGCAGTTATATATGAGCATGACACCCCTTATGTCACCAGCATTTTAGATTCACATCCCTTCTGCTGATTTCAGGAATTTCACATCAATACATGGAATACAACTTGAGGCTCTTTCTGCTCCTTATTTTCTTAGCTTTTTCTGATACAAACATCACTGGCAAACACTAGACTAAGGTATTCTACAGGCACATCTATTTTGAGGATGGTGCTAGTATAATCTCCTACCAGGTTGGATGACTCCAAGGCAGGAAATGCCAACCTAAAATCAAAGGATGGGAAAGGAGAATTGAGGTGTGAGCCAGGTACTAACATTCAGTTGGCGAAGTAGGAGCAAACACAGAAACATGGCAAAGAAACACTAAAATCTAAGAAAGACAGATGCCTGAGGGAGACTCTGTGAAATAGAAATTGGGGACAAAAGCTAAATTCTCTACAACATGTTTCATGCACCCTTCCTGGTTCTGCAGTGACAACTGAAATTCATGGTGATTAGGATCGCTGAGCCATCCTTACCCTACCGCCTGAAATTCGGGCTCTTAGGAATAGTTGGTCTCATTTAGAATTTAAATTTTTTTAGTCATAATTCAAATAATCTTTTTTTAAGTGCTAAGTTTTTTGGTTTGTTTTTGTGTTCCTTTTTTAATCCTCACCTGAGAATAATTTTTCCATTGCTTTGCAGAGAGAGTGGGAGGTAGAGGAGAAAAGATACACTGACTAGTTGCCTCCTGCACATGCCCCAACAGGCACAGGGAGGGAACTCGCAACCCAGGTACATGCTCTTGACTGGGAATTGAACCTGTAACCCTTTGTTGCTCAGGCTGACACTCTAACTAATAAGCCAGTGGTTGGAAAACTGTGGCTTGCGAGCCACATGTGGCTCTTTGGCCCCTTGAGTGTGGCTCTTCCATAAAATATCACGGCCTGGGTGAGTCTATTTTGAAGTGGTGTTAGAAGAAGTTTAAAAAATTTGTCTCTCAAAAGAAATTTCAATCGTTGTACTGTTGATATTTGGCTCTGTTGATTAATGAGTTTGCCGACCACGGCTAAAGTGCTAAATTTTAACAAAAAAAGTCCACATCCCAGGGCTGTAGACAGATAGGATTGACTTATAACTATACTACTGTGTACCTGAGACAGATGAGGATCTAACCAAAAGTGATATGTTTTTCTTTGAAACAGAAATGTTTCTTCGATATTTTCTCAAGAAAATTTTGGGTGTGGCAATATTTTACAAGTGCTCATTTTGAACCTATCTTTTTCAAACTACCTTTTTTTATTGTTTAAAGTATTATGAATCTCCTTCCCACCCCCCCAATAATCTCTCCCGGACACCCCCTCCCCCAAGCACAAGCCCTCACCTCTATACTGTCTGTGTCCATTGGTTTTGCTCATATGCATGCATACAAGTCCTTGGTTGCTCTCTTACCTCCTCACTCCCCATCTTCGGTCATAGGTTGGACAGTCTGTTTGATGCTTCTATGTCTCTGGTTCTATTTTGTTCATCTGTTTATATTGTTCATTATATTCCACAAATGAGTGAGGTCATGTGATATAAAAAAAGTATGCTTTACAGGGGTTGAAAGGGAAGGAGTTAGTTCATATTGTACTTTTTTATATATTTTGTGTTAAATATGACATTAACATTAAAAAAAAAAAACATTCTATAGAGAAGCCAGAATGAAGATGTAATCAGGTGACAGTATTTTCTGATTGTATCAGTTTTGCCCACACAACTTGTGAAGAGTGTGACCTTCATCTTCACACACTGCCTTTGCCCTTCTTAAAGGGATAGTTCCCCCAGGCTAGGTTCCAGCCAGCAGTGACTGTCCACAGTGAGGGTCAGAAACAAAATGGGTGAGGGAAACCCATACCATACTAAAGGAGAAACTCATTGATAGAAATGCTAGGAGACAAAAGGAAGCAAACAGGAAGATGAAAAAACCAGGTGAAAGAAAAATGTGCAAAGTTAGAAAAATAGATAAATAAAATAGAGTCTACATCCTATTATTTACATGGCCTGTCAACATAAAATCTCACCCCCAGCTCACAATGGCATGGACTCCCTAGTTTTCATATCCATCTAGAAGAGCCAGAGCACACCACAAGTTCTGCTTGTATATGGCATTCATACCAAATGAACAGCTCTCTGAGGCGAAAACAAAATCAAATGCCAATTCCAATGCCTAGACTAAAAGTTTCTTAATTCTGCCTAAAAAAAAAATCTATAATAATAAAAGTGTAATATGAGGGGCAATCAGGCAGGCAGGCAGGTAAGCAGAGTGGTTAGGGGCAATCAAGCAGGCCAGTGGTTAGGAACCAGCAGTACCAGATTGTTAGAGGGCACAAGCAGGCTCCCCCACCCTGTGCATGAATTTTGTGCACCAGGCCACTAGTGTGTGTGTGTGTTTATAAAATCAAACAATTTGAACAATTATCCTACATAAAAGTATATTTGAAACACAAGATTATTATTTAAAGAACATATTTCTAGGAAGATCTAAGAATATCAAATGGCAATTTGATCTTTGGTTTTCAATGCCAATATTTCCAAACTAAAGTACAAAGTGTCAGGCAATAACTACTCATTTATTGTAATCTAGTTCATCAGTAATCAAAAGGATGAGAAAAATTAAGTGTAGTGACTTTTTCTCTATATATTTTTAATATTCTTTTTATTAATTGACTAAAGTCCACCAAGAGGAATATAAGACCTTTTTTTTTTATTGTTGTTAATCCTCACAGGATATTTTTTCCATTGATTTTTAGAGAGAGTAGAATGGAGAGGAAGAGACACACCCATTTGTTGCCTCCCATTGGGCTCTGACTGGGGACTGGAAGTTGAGCTTGCAACCCAGGTATGTGCCCTAGACCAGAATCAAACCCATGAGCCTTCAGTCTGCAGGCTGACACTCTAACCACTGAGAAAACCTGGCTGTGGCAGACTTTTATTTTTTAAATACTAGTTTGTCATTTTTACAAGAAAACATTCATCATATTTGTATTGGCTAAGTTTGGCTAAAGCACTAATTACACTCATCTATCTCATCCTCAAGGCAAAGTACAATTTGGTTTGAATTCTAATAAAATGACTAACCAAGATTTTTTTGCCGAGGAAGAACAAAGAACAAATAAGGTGATGTTTTCCTCACTTGATTGGTGATAGATCATAGCTAGCTGATGAACATGTGATACAATACACTGGTGGGGATGCTATATTTATATTTACCCACACACATACATAAAATAGAAATATAGATTACATTTATAATTTTGAGCCACACTTCCTTCTTTCTTCCTATTCTAATATTCCCTGCCATCTGCAAATTCCTCTATCTCAGTTCCTGCCAGTGAGGTCCAGATGATGCCCTGGCAGCTGCATGTAGTTGGCAGTAGAATGCAGCCACCTGCTAATCCTTGGCTTTGTTGAGTCGAGTTCTGTACAGCTAGGTGTGCCCTACTCACAATTAGACATGCAGTAACTCTGTCTCTAATTTAAGGTCATATTCTGTCTTACTTAAAAGTGATAATAAGCTTGTTTCTTTTTTTTTTGCATTTAAATTTCTATTTTCTTTATTTACTAAGAAATCATATCTCCCCATTGCCCCCTCAGCCTCCCATTCATGCCCTCAACCCCTTGTAGTTTGTGTCCATTGGTTAGGCTTATATGTATGCATACAAGTCTTTTGGTTGATCTCTCCCTCATACCCCCTCCCTCCCCTACCTTCCCTCTGAGGTTTGATGGTCTGATAGATGCTTCTCTGTCTCTGGATCTGTTTTTGTTCATCAGTTTATGTTGTTCATTATATTCCATAAATGAGTGAGATCATGTGATATTTATCTTTCTCTGACTAGCTTGTTTCTTCCTAAAAAGCACAACCTTTCAAATGTAGACCATGTCGATTTTTCCCCCACTTCATTTCTGACCTTCTGATTTCAAAGATGGGAGAAAACGTGAGAAACATGCCGTGTCTGGAACACTTGAAAACACATTACTTTGCTTCTGTTTCTCACACACTCAGTGTAGTTTATCCGGAGCTGCCTTACAACTCTGCTATGACCTTGCTGTGACCTTCATTTGTTGGCAGAGCAGAGGAAAGTTTCCTTCACTTGAAGATAAACTTTCATTCGCCTCAAACATCACATGCTAAGAACTTTTCTGACACATTCTTCATTGTCTATAAACAGTTATCTGGCTGAATTGATTCTACCTCCAAATCCCTTTAAAACCTATCTTTTCTTCTCCAGTGTTCAGACTCTCATCATTCTCTTATCACAAAGATTCTCAATTTAGTCTTTCCTTACTCAAGACAGCTTTCAAACTGCTGCCATAGTAACTTTCCTAAAATCAAAACCGAATCCTGGCAGTGCTGGCTCCCCCTGGAGAAGGCAGCTCCCCTCAGTGGGTAGGGCATCAATTCTTCAAACAGCTATCCTCATCTGGCCACAGGATCCTTGCAAGCTAGACCACCTTCTTCCACAGCCTCCTTAGCTCACAAAATCCCAATGAACCAGTGGGCTTTCTAGTCTAATGCATTGTTTGATTTGGTTTAATCCAGTATTATCTCAATTTCTTTATGGCAAGACTTAATTGGGGTAGAATTTCTCATCTAATTTGTCGCCAGAACCTGTTTTCATACATCTCCCAGGACTAGGGTTCCTCAAGACACACTCTGACAACCTCACCTAAATAGGCTCATCTCCCCAAGTCTCGCTCTTTTCTCTTATCTTGTCTGTCTTCCCCACTGGAATGTCAGCTCCATGAAGAGGGGTCTTGTTAGTTTCCTTCATCACTGTACTTTCAGTGTTTGGAGCAGAAACTGCAGTACAGTCATCATCCAATTGTTATTGATGCTGAGTGAATGCTATTCCCTTTGTGTGGTAAGCCTCACTTCCCTCTATTGGGGAAACCCCTACTCAACTTTCTAACGCAATTCCAAGTTCACTTCTTACAAGAAACATCCCCGATATCACAACCCCGCCCCCAGCAAATCTTTTTCCTCTGAATCTACAACTAGCACCTAGAATATATTTTTATTAAAGCAATTATCATATCTAACTATAGTTAATTATGCCTCTTTTACTCCACTAGGCTAAAAGCTCTAAAACAGTGTTTTAATCATCTTTTTACTTCCGATGTGAATATACAGAAAACTCGGTGACATGTTGAATGCTCGGTAAACGTTTACTGAGTGATAAAGTAAATGTCTCTCCTCGCCAGAGCAGCTTTGGCTTCAGTCTTTTTTTTTTTTTTAATGTATTTTATTGATTTTTTACAGAGAGGAAAGGAGAGGGATAGAGAGTTAGAAACATCGATGAGAGAGAGACATCGATCAGCCGCCTCCTGCACACTCCCGACTGGGGATGTGCCCGCAACCCAGGTACATGCCCTTGACCGGAATTGAACCTGGGACCTTTCAGTCCATAGGCCGATGCTCTATCCACTGAGCCAAACCGGTTTTGGCTGGCTTCAGTCTTAAAACACTTTTACTAGAAACTTTGCAATTAGACCAGTGGTTCTCAACCTTTCTAATGCCGCGGCCCTTTAATACAGTTCCTCATGTGGTGACCCCCAACCATAAAATTATTTTTGTTGCTATTTCATAACTGTAATTTTGCTGCTGTTATGAATTGTAATGTAAATATCTGTGTTTTCCGATGGTCTTAGGCGACCCTGCTAGCGGTTGAGAACCGCTGAATTAGACAGTTGCTTTTCATTTCTTTCTTTTTTGATGTAGCACCACAGAGGGGAAAAGATCACAAACTTAGCTCTTTCACAAGGTTTTAAAAGGGCTCGATGACAAAAAAGTGAAGACCTCCTGCCCCAATCTCCCATTAGGGGCTGGCCTCTGACACAATAGCAGTGGAGGTGTGAGGTGACAGCCATCACGGACAGCCTAGAGAGGGCCAAATGGGTTGAAGAAACATTTTCACCTGAGTGGCTGGTGCTCATTGTGGCTAAAACCAGCAGTAAAAACCACAGATGTACAATCTCTCCAAACCCTTGCCCACAATCCTCCCTCACACATTGCAGCCGAACACAGTAGAGGCAGCTGGGACACCTCCCATACTGAGTACAGCACAGCTGGCAGCCTTTGACCACAGGGAAGCAGCACCAGGAACTTACAGGCCCAGAGCCCTATGGCCTACGAACCCACATGGGAATGGTCCCTGACACGAAGACAACCAGTCACAGAGTAGACACCCACCTCCCCAGGGAATATGGGGCACTTTCCACAGCAAGGACAACACAGCCCCACTGAAAACCTGGACGTCCCAGTAGTGCAGATAAAACAAAAACTTGTGCAATCACATTATCTACTGGAAAACAAAAGACCTCTACTTATCAACCTGCTAAATTGTCAACACCAAAACAGTACCTAAATGATTTCAATTCCCAAATACCCAGGCAGAGAAATAACCCATAAAGTACCACAGTAACTCAGAAAGAAAATGAGGTCCATGGAAAACAAAGACATAGATCACTATGACTTAAATGACAGAGAATTCAAGATTGCAGTTTTAAAAAGAACTAAATCTATATCCTATCTAATAAAAGAGTAATATGCAAATTGACCATACCTCCACTATACCCAAGCCACACCCCAAGGCATACCAACCAATCAGAGCGAGTATGCAAATTAACCCAACCAAGAAGGCTACAGCCACAGAGAAGCAGGAGGGAGGCTTGGGTTGCCCCTGGTGATGGAGGAAGCCAAGCTTTCCACATACCTTGGCTGTCCAGGCCTCCACTTAAGGCAACAAAGTTTCAATGGCTGCTGCCACAGAGCGAGCAGAAGGCTTGGTGCTGCTCCAGGCTATTACGTTTCAATTGTAGAAGATAAAATAAATTCTAGATACCAGGACCTCCACTTGGGTTGCCAGAGGTGTGGCTGGCCTGCAAACTACCACAGGCCCCTTACCCAGGCCACCTCACACCCCAAGGGAACACCCACTTTGATGCAGGACACCCTTCAGGGTGAACCAGCTGGCTCCCACCCATGCACCAGGCCTCTTTTATTAGATAGGATAGAGTAATATGCAGATTGACCATCACTCCAACACACAAGATGACTGCCCCCATGTGGACACAAGTTGGCCATTACAAGATAGCCAGCAAGGGAGGGCAATTGGGGGTGATCAAGCCTGCAAGGGAGGGAAATTAGAGGTGACCAGGCCGGCAGAGGAGAGAAGTTGGGGGGGGGGGGAGGGACTCGGGCCTGCAAGAAAGGGCAGTTGGGGGGGACCCAGTCCCACAGGGTAGGGCAGTTAGAGACAAACAGGATGGCAGGGGAGCGGTTAGGCGGTGATCAGGCTGGCAGGCAGAAGTGGTTAGGGGCAATCAGGAAGGCAGGGTAGGGTCGGGCCTAAATGGGCAGTTGGATATCCCTCAAGGGGTCCCAGATTGGAGAGGGAGCAGGCTGGGCTGAAGGACAACCTCCTTCCTCCCGCCCCCCACCCCGCACGAATTTCATGCACCAGTCTATATATATATATATAATGACTAAGCAACTGTCATAACTGAAACAACCGAACAGGCTGCCTGGGGCTACCAGGCTGTTAGGGGTATTAGTGAGGCTGACCATACAACTGAGCAGCAGGTTGCATGGGGCCACTAAGCCAGCAGGGGGCTTAGTGAGGGATGACCAAACAACTGAGCAAAGGGCTGCATGGGGCAACCAGGCTGGCAGGGGGGACAGTGAGGGGCAACCAACTGACTGAACAGCAGGCTGTGTGGGGTGACCAGGCCAGCATGGGGGGGCAGTTGGGGGGTGACCAGACCATTACGGGGACAGTTAAGGGTGATCTGGCAGACAGGCAGGTGAGCAATTAGGAGCCAGTGGTCCTGGATTGTGATAGGGATGTCTGACTGCCAGTTTAGGCCAACAGTCGAACATTCCCTGAGAGGTCCAGAAGTGGAGAGTGTGCAGGCTGGGCTGAGGGGACGAACCCCCTGTATATGCATGAATCTCGTGCACCAGTCCTCTAGTGAGATATAAGAAAACTCAGCAAGTCAGTTCAATGAACAAAAGAAGTACTTTCTCTCTTATCAAAGAGACTGAAGTTGTAAAGAAAAATTCTAGAGCTGAAAAACTCAGTGCAGATTCATACCAACATTTGGACTTAAGCTATTAGAGAACATTAACAACTAAGTAAATTTAGAATGGGGGTGGGAGGGAAAGAGAAGGAATAGGAGAAATAAATGTAGGTAAATCTGTTTCGAGACATGGGAAAAAATATTGTTAAATTTCAATTCCGTGGTTTACTTACTAATTACAACTGTGCTTCAAGTATTCTAAATTTTTTGCCTAATATAAAAGCAAGCAAACAAGTTCAGCATCATTATGCCCTATAATTTTTATGGAAATAAAAATATACTAATTTTATAGTTAATTTCAAATATCTTATAAAGAGATGTATCATATCTAATATGCTATTGCAAACAGAAGCAAAACTTAAAATCTGTCACTTAGTTTTTTCCCAGACTAGAGGAACATATGTATACATACACATATACATGTATGTACATATATGAAATGTCATACATGGTTATATACACTGAGTGGCCAGATTATTATAATCTCTGAAAGCATAATAATCTGGCCACTCAGTGTATATCCTATATAATAAAAGGCTATATGCAAATTGTCCCCTCGACCTGCAGGCAGGAGGACCAACTGCCCATGTCCCCTCCCCCTGGCCAGGCTGTATGTATGTATGTATATATACACACACTGAGTGGCCAGATTATTATGCATTCAGAGGTCATAATAATCTAGCCACTCAATGTGCATACACACACACACACACACACACACACACACACACACACACATATATATATATACGATTAATCAGCACCTGGGGATATTTTTCCCATTGCTTCTTATAGAGAGAATGGAAAGAGGGTTAGGGGGACAGAGATTGGCTGCCTCTTGCACCTGCCCTGACTGGGATGGGGATTGAAACCTGCAATCCAGGTACATGCCCTTGACCCGGAATCAAACCTACGACCCTTTGGTGAATGGGCCAATATTCTAACCACTGAGCACACAGATAAAGGCAAATTTAGAAATACAAACTTTGGCTAACAAGAAATACACTTTAAATTGGTGGCAAACTCTACCAGGATGTATGAAATAGATTAGAGCTAAGCTGACTAAGAATCTGAAACATTAATAAGGCCAGTTATTTAATTTTCTGGGTAATTTACATTTGCTTCTCCAAAAGAAATGAGGGGGAGGAGAAGAATACTCTGTAAAACTAATCACAAAATAGAGCTAAAGCTGTGTCTATAGCTAGACAGGCTGAATGTTGTAGGTATCATAAGTTTGCACTATATGTGTTATTGAATTATAATTATGTTACTGATATCTATAAAATTTATATATCAGAAATTTCTCAGAATAAATAATAAAATAATTATAGAACGATACATAACTGTAAACAGAGTACTAAATTTTCTTATAAGGAAGACTAATTTTCCAGTTTAATGCAAGTAAACTTCACTAGGGTTAACTGAAATTGACATATGTTATTTGACTTTCAAAATGATTTTTATTTGAACTACCTTGAACAATATTAAATAATCTTCAAATGATCATATATCGTCAGTCTATAAAAAAGGATGTAAACAACAACGTGTGGTAGAGTCAAAAGTACAACCACATCCTCCTGGTGCCAATTCTAATGCTCAGCTTTTCACCTTTCCCTAATGCAGTTCTAAGATTTACCAAGAACAGTGTACACATTTTCAGCTATAACACAAAAGCAAGCTGAGTGCAGCAAAGTGCTGTTCTTATAAATCAGAAGAGATGCTCCCGGAGATGAATTAGATGGAAAAGCTGCTCTTAAAAGCAGTTACTGTTCATAAAATAATGGACAGACTGAATACTATTATCTATTGATAAGTACTCTCACCTAGGAAGAAAAAAAAACAAGGAATTTTAGGTAGTTCAGATTTATATGAACACTGAATAAGGACTTACTGAGATCTAGCTCTGCCATAAAATTTTCTTGACATAGAGTTACTTTTAAGTCTTTTAAACTATTTTGAAAGACTTCTTTCTCATTAACAGGACTTTACCAGTTTTAGATTTAATATGTTCACTAACTTCTTGAGAATTTTTGGACTATAAAAATGAGAGGTTAACCAATCTCTCAAAAAGTATAAAGAGCATACTTCCTTTGCTACTTCATGGTTTTAGTATCATTACTAAGTTTTCTTGAAAGCACCAATTATATTTGCTTTTTAACAATCATTAGTGGTTATGCCAAGTTAAAATTATAAAATAGTTTCTCCCTCTCTAAAAAAAAATAAAATGAGAAAAGAGTTTCAAAAATATTAGTACAAAAATATTTGTAAATAATGCATCATTTCAATTTAAAAAATCTTAAGATTTCTGCATCTCAAAATATTAATATTTTTATCGTAAAACTGTATGCTTTTTAAAGCAAAAACTGAAAGCAAAATGGTAACTAAAAACAAAAACCAAAAATATCTAAATTAAGAAGGAACTGTTAATAGATATGGTTAGCTGAAAAATACTAATAAAATATTAAAAGAATTATTACCCTCATTGGAAATTTTTTACATAAATGTTAACAAAAGTAAATTGAGATTAATATACACATCAATATTTTAAGAAAAATTGAAGGTGCCAATTAAAAAAAAATTGGCCAATATAGCTCTTAGACTTTTATATTATTTATCTATTGGTCTTCTGCTATATACTGTTGAGGTAATTTTCCAGGGGCCTCAAGTTTCTGAACATGTGCAACCAGAGAAAACAGCAGCATTTGTTTCAGACCATTTTCTCAGGATGTTCATGTAATGACCAGCCTCAGAAGAGACAGTGCCTTCCCCTTAAAGAAATGCTATGCAAAGTATACGCTTGTCTAACTACTAAGCTGTACAACTGAAGTCAATACAAGGTAATATTAAAAAGTAAACTGTAATTAAACATAAAAAATATATATAAAAGGAAATGCTTACAGTCTATTTTAAAAGATTAAGATTTTTACACTCAGGGTTTCTCTCCTCCAACACATGTGGGTGGTGCCTGGCCTTCTTCATGTTGCTCTGTGGGAACTGAGGTTCAGAGAACTGGTACAAGAAAATGCTGATGTACTGCTATTTCTGAAATCTTTAAACCTTCTGCCAAAATCCATAAAATTGTGACAGCTAAATTTTTAGCTTGAAAGTAAGATAAAATCTCACACCTTTCACAGTTCTTAACATAGACTAGAAACTGGTAAATGCTGGGAGGACTAAAGAAAAGGTTAAAATCTCATACACAAAGATCTCAATATCTAGTTCACTGCAATTACCTATCCATTAGGCAAAACTCAGTATCTATTTCACTGGGATTACCTATCCATTAGGCACATGACCAATTAAACTCCATAATAAAAGAAATTGTGTTGTTGTTTTTAACCTTTGATTGAGTAAAGTGGAAGTGAAAAATTCTTTTACATACATAGTATGGCTAATTATTAATATCAACAGCTTCCACATCACATTTCTTCCATGCCTGGAGGCAGGTACTCCTGAAAGGCAATTACTTTTAACCATTTCCATTTTGGGCTACACTGGATGTTTTCTATATAATTCTAAATCAATGCTGATAAAGTTCTTCATTAACTTAATCTATTAAATTCTGCTACATAAGATAAATAGTTGGTTCATTTATGCTACCTCCTGCCTACTGTTTCTCTTTTTTTTCATTGAAAAAATAAGGTATAATTTTCATAAAGTAAAATATATCCCTTTTAGTGTATACTATATTATAAGTTTATCTTTTCCTATTACATAAAAGGAATCATATAGTGTCGTTTCTTTCACTTAGTATAAAGAATGATGCATACTGTTGGGTGTAGCAATAGTTTGTGCCTTTTTTATTGCTGAGTAGTATTTCACTTTGTGGTTATAGCACAATGTTTTTATCCAACCACACACTGAAGGACATTTGGGTTGTTTCTAGGTTTTGGCAATTATGAATAAAGACAGTAAATAGGTTTTTGGATGGAGTTAAGCTTTTATTTCAATTATATTAAAATTAGTAGTGATATAATTATCTCATACAGTATGTTTAACTTTACAAGAAATTGCCAAATGGCTTTTCAAAGAGTTCCACCATTTGGATTTCTTCTAGCAATGCCTAAGACTTCAGGTCATTATATATCCTCTTGAGCATTTGATATTGTCAGATTTTTTTTTTTTTCAAGAAACCAATTCTAATGGTAGTCACTGCAGTTTAAAATTGCATTTCCCCAGAAAGGATGACTTAAAAAAAAAAAAAACCCATTTACCATCGCACCAAAAACATTAAGATATCTAGGAATAAACTTAACTAAGGAGGTAAAAGACATGTACTCTGAAAACTACAGGACACTGAAAAAAGAGATAGAGGAAGACATAAACAGATGGAAGAACATACCGTATTCTTACATCATTAAAATGTCCATACTACCAAAAGCAATCTATAGATTCAATGCACTCCCCATTAAAATACCAACAGCATATTACACAGACCTAGAATGAACTCTCCAAAAATTCATCTAGAATAAAAAAAAGATCCCAAATAGCCTCAGTAATCCTGAGAAAGAACAACAGAGTAGGTGGGATCTCAATAACTGATATCAAGCTGTGTTACAAAGTCACTGTTCTCAAAACTGCCTGGTACTGGCACAAGAACAGACATATAGACCAATGAAATAGAACAGAGAACCCAAAAACCTACCCAAATCACTATGCTCAATTAAATTTGACAAAGTAGGCAAGAACATACAATGGAATCAAGACAGTCTCTTCAGTAAATGGTGCTGAAAGAATTGGACAGATACATGCAAAAAAAAATGAAACTAGACCACCAACTTACATCGTACACAAAAATAAACTCAAAATGGATAAAGGACTTAAATACAAGAAGGGAAACTATAAAAATACTAGAGAAATCCACAGGCAGCAAAATCTCAGACATATGCCAAGCGATTTCTTCACTGATACAGCTCCTAGGGCAATGGAAGGTAAAGAGAAACAAATGAGACTACATCAAAATAAAAAGCTTCTGCACAGCAAAAGAAACCATCAACAACAACAAAAAAAGAAAGCCATTGCATGGGAGAACATATTTGCCAATGTTATCACCAATAAGGGTTTAATCTCCAACATTTACAGGGAACTCCTACAACTTAACAAAACAAAGGTAAACAACCCAATCAAAAAATGGGCAACGGACCTAAATAGATACTTTTCGAAAGAAGATATATGGAAGGCCAACAGACATATGAAAACATGCTCAAAGTCACTAATCATCCAAAACAACAATGTGGTACCATCTCACACCTGACAGAATGGCTATCAACAAATCAACAAACGACTAGTACTGGAGAGGATGTCAAGAAAAAGGAATCCACATGCACTGCTGGTGGGAATGCAGAATGGTGCAGCCACTGTGGAGAACAGTATGGAGTTTCCTCAAAAAAAAAACTAAAAATGGAACTTAACCCAGTATCCATCCCACTTCTGGGATTTAACCCAGTATCCATCACACTTAACCCAGTATCCATTTAACCCAGTATCCATCCCACTTCTGGGATTATACCCCAAAAAACTAGAAACACCAATCAGAAAGGATATATGCACCCCTATGTTCATAGCAGCAAAATTCACCATAGCTAAGATTTGGAAACAGCCTAAGTTCCTATCAGCAGATGAGTGGATTAAAAAACTGTGATACATCTACCCAATGGAATACTATACTGCTGTAAAAAAAAGGCATGCTTACCATTTGCATCAGCATAAATGGAACTGGAGAGCATTAAACTAAGCGAAATAAGCCATCAGAGAAAGATAAATATTATATGATCTCACTCATTTATGGAATATAATGAACAACATAAAGTGATGAACAAAAACAGATCTAGAGACAGAGAAACACTGCTCAGATAGTCAAAACTCAAAGGGAAAGTAGGGGAAGGTGGGGGTAAGGAGGAAAGATCAACCAAAGGACTTGTATGCATGCATATATGCCTAACCAATGGACACAGACAACAGGGCGTTGGGGGGACAATGGGGCAATAAGGTGTGTAATACCTTAATCAATAAAGAAAAAAAATTATAAAAATTGATTTCCTTAATATCTAATGATGAATGTTTTTCTTCATATGTTTATCACTCACATATTTTCTTTGATGAAATGTCTGTTCAACCTTTTGCATATTTAAAAACTGTTTTGTTATTATTGAGTTTGAGAGTTCTTTGCATCTTTATATGTCCTTGATACAAGTATTTTATCAAATATATGATTTGGAAATATTTCTTCCAATCTATGGCTTATTTTATTCTCTTAACAATGTTTACAGAACAAAATTAACTTTGATAAAGTCTAATATATCAATATGTTCTCTCAAGTGACATCCCAACTCCAGACTCATTCAGATTTCCATGTTTTCTTCCAGAAGGTTTACATTTTGATCTATGATGTACTTCAAATTAATTTTTATTTAAAATGTGAGGTATGTGTCTATGACCTTCCCCTTTTCCTGGCATATGGACATTCAGTTGTTCTAGAACTACTTGTTGAAAGTACTTTCCTTTCCCTATTGAATTGTCCTGAAAATCTTTGTTTAAAAATCTGTTGACCAGCCGAGACTGGTTTGGCTCAGTGGATAGAGTGTTGGCTTGCGGACTGAAAAGTCCCAGATTCGATTCCGGCTGGGGGCATGTGCCTTGCTTGTGGGCACATCTCCACAGTGGGGTGTACAGGAGGTGGCTGATTGATGTCTCTCTCTCATCGATGTTTCTGACTTTCTATCTCTCTCCCTTCCTCTCTGTAAAAAATCAATAAAATATATATTAAAAAAAAATCTGTTGACCATATATAGTTGGTCTAATTCTGTCCAGTTGATCTTTATGTTTATCATTTTCCTAACACCACATTGTCTAGATTCCAGTACCTTTACTTAAGTCTTGGAATTAGGTAATTGTACTTCTAATTTTTTTATTTGATTATTTTCTCAGTATTTCAATATAAAGATCTTGTACATATTTTTAAAAATAGATTAAAAAAAACCCTTTATGTCTTTTTGGTACTATTGCATATGACACTTTAATTTTTTTTAATAGTTTCTAATTGTTCATTGGAAGAAACAGAATTGACTTTTGTGCACTGACTTAGAATCCCACCTAATCTAATAAGAGTAATATGCAAATTGATCATACCTCTGCTATAAGCCATGCCCACTAGCCAGTCAGGAATAAGTATGCAAATTAACCCAACCAAGATGGCTGCAGCCATGGAGTAAGCAGGAGGCTTGGGTTTCCCGGCAATGGTGGAAGCCAAGCTCAGCATACCCTGGCCCGCTCTGGACTCTACTCAAGGCTCTGGACTCTACTCAAAGTTTCAATTATAGAAGATAAATAAATCCCAACAAAAATGGCTTCAGCCACAGAGCAAGCAGGAGGCTTGTCTCCGCTCTAGGCTAAAAAGTTTCAATTATAGAAGATAAAATAAATCCTAGATACCAAGGCCTCTCCTTGGGTCACCAGGGAGCATGGCCAGCCTGCAAACCACTACAGGCCCCTCACCCAGGCCACCCCATGCCTCAAGGGAACACCCACCTTGATCCAGGACACCCTCAGGGCAAACTAGTAGGCCCCCACCTGTGCACCAGGCCTCTATCCTCCTATCTAATAAAAGAGTAATATGCAAATTGACCATCACTCCAACACACAAGATGGTTGGCCCCAGGTGGACACAAGATTGCCAGCAGGAGAAGGTAGTCGGGAGGGACCAGGTCTGCAAGGAAGGGCAGTTGGGGGTGATCAAGCCTGCAGGGGAGGGCAGTTAAGGGGGACCCAGGCCTACAGAAGAAGGCATTTAGGGGTAACCAGGCCTGCAGGGGAAGATAGTTAAGGGGAAATAGGATGGCAGGGGAGTGGTTAGGAAATGATCAGGCTAGCAGGCAGAAGCGGTTGGGGCAATCGGGAAGACAGGCAGGCGAGCAGGTGGGAGCCAGCAGTCCTGGAATGTGAGAGGGATGTCCTACCAGGATCGGGCCTAAATGGGCAGTGGGACATTCCTCAAGGGGTCCCAGATTGGAGAGGGTTCAGGCTAGGCTGAGGGACACCCCCTCCCACCTACAAATTTCATGCACCAGGCCATAATAGCATTTTGGTAGGTTCATTGAGATTTTTTTCAGAAATCATAATATTGAGACTAGAGAATGATTTTTTTCTTTCTTATTTTCTAATCTTTTTATTTTTCTTGTCTTATTGTACTGGTTATAATCTGAGGACATATTTTGTATAATTTCAGTTCATTTAAATTTATAATGGATTTTTAAGACCCCTAAATATGATCTATCCGAATTAATGTTTTATGTACACATGAAAAACGTGTACTCACCTGTTGTTGGATGTAATAGACTATAAATGTCCATTAGGTCAATAATGATGATTGACAGAGTTGCTTCAAGTCTTCTATACACTCACTGATATTCTTTCTGCCTGACTGTTCTATTAATTACTGAAGGAGGAGTGCTGAAGTCTCCAAATATGAGTGTGGATTTGTTTAGTTATCCTTTCAGCTCTCTCCATGTTTACTTCATGTATTTTAAAGCTATGCTGTGGGTATAGTCATTTTGAATTTTGTTACCTTGTGGGTGAACTGATCTCTATGTTTTTCTCTTTGGGGAGAGAGCTGAGGAATAAATGCAGGACTGCCCATTTTCTTTGGTTGGTCAGTTGCTGTCTTCTTAAGCTGAATACCAAGCTCATTTAAGGAGGAAGATGAAATGCAATACCATAAATATGTCTTTGCTTGAAATGTATGTGATATCCGTTAAGTCACAATGCTCTCTCTTCTGGTCATCAAAATTCTGATATTAAACATCTAAGTACAGTGGTACCTCGAGATATGAGTTTAATTCGTTCCGTAACCTTGCTCGTATATCAAGTTGCTCGTATCCCAAACCAAATTCCCCCATTGAAATCAATTGAAATGCCGTTAATCCGTTCCAGCCCCCAAAATGCCACCCCAGTTGTTCTTGAATAAGAAAAATGTATTTATAAATGACAAATATTGTATAAAAACATAATAAAAGAGAATGTAAAGGAATAAGTTGGTTTTATAAAGTTTATTTACCTACTCGTTACACTCCTAATGCTACACTTTATCCCTAAACTGAATGTAACTTAACTAATCTTCACTGAACTTAATTGCTACTGGTCTTTGCATATTTGGCCGATTTAAAAAAAAACGTGTCCAACCAGGTTTGCCTCTTCCTCCCTTTCAGAATGTTTCTGAAATGGGTGATGCACGACCAGTAGCAACTTTTTCAGGGTGTTTCTTTTCCACGAAGTGTGACACCCTCTCCTACATTCCTAAGATCTCCTTTATCTCACTTGTAGAGATCTCCTCGAAACCAATTTCTTGGAGAACCTCCGCATGTTGCTGAGACTGCAACTCTTGTAACTCCTCCGTGGTGAGTTCCAGAGAGTGCTCCTGGACGAGCTCATTCACGTCTCTCTCACCCACCTCCAGGCCCATGGATTTTCCCAGAGACACTATCTCCTCCTCCACTGGCACCTCGGGTTCGAAGCCTTTGAAGGTCCTTTCTGCTACAGCCTCAGGCCACAGCTTCTTCCATGCAGAGGTCAAAGTCCTCATTGTAACACCCAGCCAGGCCTGATCAATAATTCTGAGGCATATCACGATGTTAAAGTGGTTCTTCAAGAACACCCGAAGGGTGAGGTTTGTGTTCTCCATCACCTCAAAGCAGCGCCGGAACAGGTGCTTGATGTACAGCTTTTTAAAATTAGAAATCACCTCCTGATCCATGGTTTACAGGATAGGAGTGGTGTTGGGAGGTAGGTAGACAACCTTTATAAACTTGAACTCTTCGAGGAGTTCATCTTCGAGGTTCGGTGGGTGAGCAGGAGCATTGTCGAGGACTTGGAGGGCTTGCATGGTTAGGTTGTTTTCCTGTAGATATTTCTTAAGAGAAGGGCCGAAAACCAGGTTTACCCACTCCACAAAGAACTGCCTGGTGACCCATGCCTTGCCCTCCACATAACTTGCAGTTTATCTTTTAAAATCTTATGTGACTTAAAGACTCTGGGGTTTTCCAAATGATATATGAGCAGAGGCTTGATCTTGCAGTCACCACTCGCAGTGGCGCACAGTGCGAGAGTTAGCCTATCCTTCATGGGTTTGTGGCCTGGCATCGCCTTCTCCTCTGCCGTTATAGAAGTCCTATTCGGCATCTTCTTCCAGAAAAGCCCTGTCTCATCACAGTTGAAGACTTGCTGGGGGATATATGCTTTGGCTTCTATCAGTTTGGAAAAAGTTTTGAGGTAATCCTCAGCTGCCTTCACATCCGAACTTGCTGCCTCACCATGCCTGAAGATGGAGTGAATGCCGGACCTTTTCCTGAAGCTATCAAACCAGCCTCTACTGGCTTTAAATGAGTCTTTCGATGCTTCGTCCATGGAAGTGCTCGGGGTCTGCTCCACCAAATCACCATAAATCGCTTGTGCCTTCTCGCATATGATGCCCTGTGTTAATGTATCTCCTTTAAGCTGCTTCTCTGTCACCCACCATCAGTAGATTCTCCATGTTTTCATGGAGAAAGCTACGGAGCTTAGAAATTATTGTAACACCCTTAGCTGGCGTTATACCCTTTATCGACTCCTTCTGTTTAAGCACAGTGCATATCGTTGAAGTACTACGCCCGTATTGCCTTGCCAAGTCAGCCACTCGCACACCTTGCTCATATTTTTCTATGATTTCACGCTTTAATTCAATAGACGTCATCCTCTTCTGAGCACTGACCTTTCCACTCGCTTTCTTCGGACCCATGGTTATAAAAAGAAATGTGATAAAGTATGTAAATGCACAAAAGATGCTTCCACAATGAGGTAAACAATCACACTGACTGAGGCGTGGGAAACTATGAGACGCTCGAATCGTGGTAAACTGGTGGGTCGTGTGCAGCGGGCCGATACGTGCAATTACTCGTATCTCAAATGTTGCTCATATTTCAAAGCAAAAAATCGCTCGCTCCACGGCTCGTATCTCAAAAAATCTCATATGTTAGGGCACTCGTATCTCGAGGTACCACTGTATTTCTAAAAGTTAAAGGTATTTTTTTCAAGTATTTTTTTTTCTGAAATAAAAGCAGTTCCGTTGTTTTACTTTACATGCATTTTAGTGTTTTCCTTGACTTTCATTCAGTATTTTAACATACACTTAGACTATTTAAGATCTAATTTGCACTGATGCCAAAGTATTTATCAAAATGTTTTACATGGATTTTTTATTCATCAACTTTCTGCCCTTTAAAACACAGTCCCCCAGCTGCTTCACTCTACTGAGACCCACTCAGTAAAGACATCAAACAAAAGCAATATACTATTTACAACTTGCTCACATGCACTCACTATACATCAGATAAAAAGTTGCAAGGATGATTTGGAAATTACTAATCAGCTTCAACTAAGTAAGCACCTACTTATAGATCAAGAGTAAATGGAGGAATGCAAATGACTTAAAGCAAAGAGTGTACAAACATAATTATCACTATTAAATAAAAACAATCTTCTCTGTAGACTTGTTAATAGCCTGTATTTTTTTTTTAAAGTGATTCTTTACAATTGCTGGAAAAGCCTCTAATTCTTTTCTTCTATATTCCCTATCAAATTTACTATCTACCGTTCCTGACCTTTCCTATGTCCAGAATACCATTCCCAATCCATTTACTCTCAGCTAATAATCAGACTTCTTACCTTATAAAGAAGAGTAAGGCCAACTGTTAGGCTCCATCAACTTCCCATCGCTCTACCTCTAAGCTTTTCTTTATATTTGCACAATGACTCTTTCTGTCACTGTCCCTTGTTCAAGTATATCTCCCCCAAACTTCTTATCCCTGTCATTGAGAGCCAATCTCCTCTCTCTGCACCCCACCAGCACACACTCAAGTGTCTATTTCATACCCAAAGTATATGATATGCCCACTCACCTTTTCAAAATTTTTTAAGGACCTACCAAGTGCCTGTCACTGAATTACTATGGGACAAAAAGTTAAATAAAAATCCATTCCTCCTTTTAGAAAATTCACAAACTTGTGGGAAAGATAAATTGTTTAAAAAATAATTACAATTGGTGTAATAAGAACAAAGGCATGTACAGTGGATTCATGGTATTAAGTTAAGATAACAATGGTTACAGAGGGATTTTTTTTTTAATTTACAAAGATCTTTATCAAGCCTACCCTCTCTGATGGGTTTTCTTCTTTTTCTACAAAAAGAAGGTCTCCTCTAGCCTTAAACACACAAAACACCCATGACACTTAAACTACTGTTGCTGTCATTCACTTTTACTCACAATCCACAAATCCAAACTACTGTTTTTTTTATCCTTCATCTTTCAATTTGGTCTTGGTTTCCACCATTATATCGACACCTCTCACCAAATCCAAACTGAATAATCCACCGAACATATCACCTCTCTTTCCTGATCCTCATAAGTCTCCCAGTTATAAAGGACTATTGCGGACTGCCCCCTCTTCTCCAAATTCTCTCTTTGCCTTTTGTGATACTTTACTTCCCTAATGTATTACCTCCCTCTCCATTCTATGCCATTCAGTCTTCACAGATTCCACTTCCTTCTGTGGCCTGACAAAGGGAAGCTTTAGCCAGAATTCCATTTTGAGATGTGATTTTTCACTCACTACATCCTCTCTCCACTATTTTGCTCTCCCTCTCTGGCACAGAAAATTTATGATAGTCAGTGCTATAGTAACCTGGGATTGAGAAAAATAATCATGAAGTTAGAAGGCCTACCTTCAGTTTCTGATTCTACTACTGACTTATTATCTGTGTACCATGTGCATGTCACATCCTATGATTCCATAAAAGAGAATGGCTTTCTAATTAATGTTCCTTCCAATCCCACAATTCTACAATTTCAACTAGAAAGAACATCAGATTTTTAGTTCTAATTTCTCTAATGCACTACAAATCCACATTCTGTCTGCCATTTAAATGTCCCACCTCTAAAACTATTCTCTTTAACCAACTATTTCTTTTAAGTTTTCCACTAACCTTTATGTAGTTGTGACTATTATTTTAAACTTGAAATCCTAATAATATTATGCACATAATTCCTTCTATTCATGCATTTTCTCTTCCTGATTCCCAATCCCCCTTCAAGGCCCAACTCAAAGAGAATCTCTTCCGGAAAGTGTTTCATGGCCTCTCCTGCTGGTTATAGTACCCCACTTCTTCAGAAGATCCAAGATATTCTATGTATACAATAGTTTCCCCTACCCCCACCAATTACCTGTGGTTTCAGTTACAGCAGTCAAAAGTGGTCTGATAATAGGAAATTTCACCAACCATCAACATAGTCTGCTCCTAACACCCAACCACCGACACTGTCATGGCTCCAAAACCCAGGACTACCTGAAGCAGATGATCCTCCTTCTGACATATAGTCGGAAGGTCAATAGCAACCTAAAGTTATGCCTATTCATTCACCTCACTTCATCTTACCACATAGACATTTTATCAGTTCACATCATCACAAGAAAAAGGGTGAATATAGTATAGTAAGATATTTTGGAAGAGAGAAAGAATCCACATTCACATAACTTTTATTGCAGTATATTGTTATAATTGCTCTATTATTAGGTATTATTGTTAATTTCCCACTGTGCCCAACTTTATAAATTAAACTCTATTATAGATATGTATGTATAGGAAAAACTATAGTATTTACTGTAGGGTTTGATACCATCTATGCCACTGGGAATCTTGGAACATATCTCCTTCAGGGAAGTGGGCCCCTAACCCTTGGCAAGTTTTCCCTTCAGACTCTGGCTCTGTAGAAGCAAAGCAGGTTTACATGTGATCCTCCTTTGCATCCCCCAACAGCACCTGAGAACTGTCTTGTGCTGAGTACAGAAAACCTCTGAGATTTGAACTGAACTAACCTGAATTTTGGACACAGCAGACACAGGAGTATCCTACCAGTAGACTAATTACTTTCTTCAAGTAGAAATCTGTGTTGAAGGACATGGCGTAGGTGTTCAGCTCTAAACTGAGGAAGCAGAAGCTCTTCTTGAACTTCTTCAAAATCCAAGTAAACTCAAAAGGACACTATAGACAGTAATCTTTGCAGTGTCACTAGTTTTTTAAAGTGTATTTACTAAAAGGTATACTCCTAAATAGTTGGTTTTATATTGCAGCATTTTAAAAAATCTAAGTTTTTACGTCGAGATAATGTGTTTCATAGACCTAATGAACTATCATTAAAATTGGAGATTTAACATAACAACAGTGACGCTTATCAGAATATTTAGCCAGCACACACTGCATCATCATCTGCTCTAACCTACGTGCGGCAGAGCAAACAATTTCCAAATTGAAATAAGGTGTTATTAATTTTCAGCTTCATTAATAAGCTTCAATGCACTCCTCTAAAAATTGTTTCAATGCCCTCAATTGTAATAGCAAGACAAACTGAGAGAAAAAAAGGTTTCCAGCTTCCTTATTACCCAGAAACATAAAAATGCAGCCTAGCAGACGAAAGAACCAGAATTTCCAGGCACTCTATACCAGAAAAGTAAAGGCTTTCGCTTAACTCACCTGGAAGGCAGGCTATCTGCGTGAGGCCTGACAGTAGTACACAGCATCACTGCAAGGACGTTAAATGAAACCGAGAGGAACTGTCTGGTACCTCATTACTGAAAAGGCAGGGCAGACTCTGACCTACCTGGCTTATCCCTCCGGGAGAGATCTTGTACGACTGCAACTTCTGCTTCAGCAGCTCGGGATCACTGTGACGGAATGGGCACCCTGACAACAAAAAACAGGCCAGCACATCAACAAGGTTATTTACTTGGGACTTAGTACAGAGCCACACTCGAGAGACTGCCTAAGCTACCCTTAATTGGCTAACAGCTTATTAATAAAAAAGTTAATTGCCCATGAGTCCAACTGCATTCCTGTCTTTATCTAAATGACGGCTTCGCTGTATGGTTATCAGGGTACCACAGGCTCAAGAGTTACATAAAACACTGCAGCATTCTCAGGCTCAGTTGCTCATTCACTGAGAAGAAACAGTTTTAATTGTGCTACTTGCTAATAAGCAGAGATAATCACAAAGTGGCTATAAAATAGCTTATCTAAAAACTTTGTATTATCACACATTTTTTTTCTAAAGAATTACTTAAAAGACATACTATTGAAGGAAGATAGTGTAGATAAAAAGAAAAATGTGCAAATGCTAAGAAATGAAAAAATGTTCAGATGTAAATTCTATACTCATTTCCCATTGTGTAGAAACAATATAAATTTAGATGAATCACAGATGGGAATGAGATGCTTAAATAAGGAACTGTCTCATAGAAAAACAAGTTATAGTAGATACATGTCATCTCTAGACTATTTCACAGGAATAATAAAATTGAACTACTAAACATATTTGCTTGAATAAAAATACAAAAGAATTGAAATGTAAGAACTGTATTAGGCCAAAATCAAGAACATTTTAGATATTTTAATAACAAACTGCAATGACAGGCCAAAATACTTAATTTGACATTTAATATAGGATGCCAGATAGTTTTTCAGTCTTAGACATGAAAGATCTATAAGTTAATTAGAAACAATTATGCATTTTTAACAATAGAAAATTGATTGGGACAAAAATAATGGAAAGGAGTCTACAGGTCAAACAAATGTGTTTCCCAAAAATATTAATTCCAAATAAAAAACCCATGATAACACTATGGACACCTACAAATTATGAAATTCACAAAATGCATAGTATATACTTTATTCATTTTAAAATCATAGTTATTTTTAGTACAAGGAAATATCTTGAGAAGCTGTGTAGCACATAGTTGAAAGTTTGGATCTGAGTTTAACAGTTACAAGCTAGGAAACTTAGGCAAATTTTGTATCTTTATGTTGACTCAGTTTCACTTTCTGTCAAGTGAGGACAATACTCACTGAGCTCTTGTGCGAATGGACTATAAAGCTCTTATCCTACATACTCCTGGGACATAGTAAACACTCAAAAAATCTGATAATGAAATTATGAAGAATCACAATGAGAAAGACATGAGGGTGCATGTGGAATTTTTGGTTTAGTCCAGAATTATTAAAGGACACCGAAAAATATATTAACTGAATTACCCAAAGTACATCTGAAATAATGGCTATACCTGTATGAAAGGTCAGAAAGGGCAAAGCCAAGAAGAACCTAAGGATTGCCAAAATATTAAACATCACATAAAATCTTTAAAAGCTATGTTCACTATAAGAAGAAAACAGAGGAATCAGACTAATAGAGAAGCTGATCTATAATAATAAAAGCAAAATATGCTAATTAGACCAGATGTCCTTCCAGATGAAGAAGCCAGAGTTGCAAGGGGTCCCAGGTGCCAGAGGGAAGCTGGTGCCAGGCAGCCAGGGGAAGGAAAGCCTATTCTTGCACGAATTTCATGCATCGGGCCTCTAGAGTTACTAAAACAGAGAACAGAAATAAAACAAAACTCAACACTTCTTACTTTGTTTCTATCTTCTACATCCAAGAGAATATTTACAACTGGAAAGAGTTGAATTAACAAGATAACTGAAGAAGTGAATTCCTAAACAACTAACACTGACTTCATAGCTAAATGTTTGACAAAGCTTTTGTGGAAGAGATGGATAAACATCATCCAGAATACAGTTACACCTACATAGATTCATAACTGGTTGAACAATCCTTCCAGGCAGTGCCGCTTAATGAAATAATGTGAACCTAGGAGACTAGTTAGCTTTGCAAGTAACAAAAAAAATGAACGGATAGAGACTTCTGGTTTCCAGTCTAGCATGTAAGGAGCTTAGAAGTTGCCTTTCCATCCAAATAAGTAAAAAGCTGAACTGCAAAATCAGCAGCTGTTCTTGGATCCATTTGAGAAGTGAAGTCACAGGGCAAATCATTGTCCCCAAAACTCGAGAGAGACAGAGACACAGAGAATCTCAACTTACCAGAGCAGAAATCCACGTGAGAACTAAACACTGGGGTAGGAAAATTGAACCTGGACAGATTGCTCAAGTCTCCATGTGGTTAATTCTAGGAGTTAAAAACTCCACGGAGACCCACCCATGGGGGAAGCCCACATTTTTGTAAATTTAACATCGAGGAGCTCTACCAGATCTTCACAGTGAATAAGAGAGAATCCCCACATCCTCCTAGCAGTGGGAGAGGAAAAGTAACCATTTTGAAAGAGCTAATCTGTTCTTCTTAACAAGGCCTGCCCACAGGAAACACTATTTTATCAGAGCCTAAAATAATGCTGGGGGCTTTAACAAAGCCTAAATTACCTGGGCGGGGGGAGGGAAATACCCAATTCCAACAACCTCCTGCCAATTACAGTGGGGGAGGGAGGGCGAGAGAGGAGGGGGAGATGAGAATCACTGTTGAAGTTCATGGCTCACTAAAAGACTGAGATCTAATCAGAGGACTATAGAACACTTTCCCCATTCCATAATACCACCTCATTACTAAAGACCTCTTTACTGGAGTTCTTTTCACCCAGTATGTCATATCTACTTTTTAACAAATAATTAAAAATCATGTAAAAAGGCAAAAAATACAGATTAGAGGAGCTAGAACAAACATCAAAACTAGAGTCAAATATGGCAAGGATGTTGGAATTATTAGGGAATTTAAAACAACAATGATTAATATGCTAAAGGCTCTAAAGGTGAAAGTAGATAACATGCAAGAACAGATGTATAATATGAGCAAAAAGGGATATTCTAAGAAGAATCAAAAAGAGATCAAAACACCCACAAATGGAAATGAAGAATGCCTTTGAGGGGCTTATTAATAGACATGGCTGAGGAAAGTCTCTGAATTTGAAGATATGGAAATAAAACTTCCAAAACTGAAAAAAGAGAAAAAAGAAAAAAACCCTCAAAATAAGACTTGAATATCCAAGAACTGTGGGACAACTATGAAAAATGTAACATACAAGTAATGCAAAACCAGAAGGAGAAGAGAAAAGCAATAGCAGCAACATTTGAAGCAATAATGACAGAGAATTTCCCTCAAATTAATGACAGACACCAAACCACAGATCCAGGAACTCAGGAACACCAAGAGGAATAAATGACAAAAAGACACATATATACATAATCTTGTCCATACTTTGAAAACTCAAATTAAATAAAAAAAATTTTTAAGAATCCAGAGAAAATAAACACCTTAGCTATAAAGGAGCAAAGATAAGAATACAACTAACTTATTCTCAGAAAGCATGCAAACAAGAAGAGAGTAGAGAAGTGTTGAGAGAAAAACTCCCACAAACTTAGATTCTCTTTTTTCAAAGAGAAAGAAAATGGCATAGGCCTGAAACAGAATTATTTAAGAAAAGAACATAAACAATGGTAAGAAAAAATAAAATGTTTTTCTTCTTCTTTTTTTTAAATCCTCACTTGAGGAAATGTTTATTGTATTGATTTTATAGAAAGAGGGAGGAGGGAGAGAGAAAAATCAATGTGACAGAGAAGTATCTATCAGTTGTCTCCCATATGTACCCCAACCAGGGATCGAGCCCATAGCCGAGGTATGTGCCTTGACCAGAAATTGAACCCACAACCTTTTTGCTGTATGGGGATGACCCCTGAAACAACTGAGCCTCCCGGCCAGGGCCATTTTTCTTATTCTTAATTGATCTGATAGATAAGTTTGTTCAAAATAATAGGAACAAATATTCAATTACATATACTTACATACCTACGTGTGTGTGTGTGTGTGTGTGTTTATGTAGAAATTAAATGAATGACAGAATGATATAAGGAAATTAGAAATATTTCAGTATTAAAAGGAACTTGCGCTATCTGTGATATGATACAGTGTGATTTGAAAAGAGAGTTGGATTAGTAGAAATGTATAATGAAAACTCTTTAAAAAGTAAAGTCACTAAAAAAAAGGAATATAAAGAAAACATAATGAATATGAAAAGAAAGAAAAAAGGTAAAATGTAAAATGCTCATTAAAAAGGCAGAATAAGTGTGAAGGACAAAAATAGAAATAAACAATAAGGGGTAACAAATAGAAAACAGTAACAAATATTGTGGATGTTAATCCAATTATATCAATAATTAAATGTTAATCATCTAATGCACCAGTCAAGAACAGAAGTCGGGGTGGATCAAAAAACAAGACCCAATTATATAAATATGAAGACACAGCCTAGCTGGCATGGCTCAGAGGATTGAGCATCTTCCCATGCACCAACAGGTTGCTGGTTGAATTCTCTGGCAGGGTATATGATGTTTCTATCTCTCTCTTCCTCTGCCTTCCTTTCTCTATAAAAAATAAATAAAATATATTTTAAATATGAAGACACATGCAGATTAAAAGTAAAGGGATGGAGAAAGATGTAGCATGCTAAAAAAATATTTAGAGAAGCTATATTGGTTTCACAGAGCAGACTTTTGAACAAGGAAATTTATCTGGGATGTTCTATAATGATCAAAGAAGCAAATATGCCAAGAAGACACAGCAGTCCTTAAGGTATATGTACCTAACAATAGAGCATCAAAAGATGAGGCAAAAACTGGACCACAAAGAGATTTAGATGAATTCTGTATTAAGGATTTCACCACCCCTCCATCAAAAATGGGCAAATCCAGCAGGCAAAAAATAAGTAACAATATAGTTGCACCCAACAGAATTATCAATTAATTAACTGGATATCATTGCCATCTATAAAACAACTACATCCAACAACAGCCAAGTACACATTCTTCTCAACTCACAAATAACAAAGCACTCTGGTGTGGGATGCCAGTAGCGGGGAAGGCTATGCAAGTGCGGGGTAGGAACTATCTGGGAACCCTTTTTACATTCTGCTCAATTTTGCTCTGAACCTAAAATTGTCCTTAAAAAATGAAGTTTCTTAATTTTAACAAAAGGACAGATAAATGTGCCTATAAATTATATGAAATCATTGAGTGTTTGCTAAGTATAATATTTTTAAATGATATTTCAAAACAAACATAATAGACCGGAATAAATAAAACACAATTTATCAGGAGTAAGAAGTACAAAATCCTGCATTTAAACTAATAAAAGTAAACGAAATGTGTAACAAATGCTAGGATCTAGAAATTGACAGAAGAACCCCTAGGAGGAATTTTACTTGGCCAAGCTCCATGTAAATCGCCTGCCTGTTGTGGCAGCTAGGCAAAGCTCGAGGCTTTTTCAACAGAAGTGTCTGGCCAATGGTTTTCAAAGTTCAGAAAACATAACAATCATCCAGGAAACTTGTAAATACATCTGAGTTTATATATCTGAAGGTGGAGCCTGAGAATATGCCTTTCTAAAAGGTACGTTAAGTGATGGACGAGCAGTAAGACTCACTCACTGTGTATTGTATACTGCACTACCAGCACTGCTGCCTCTTCATCTGTGAAATATGAATGCACAAGCATTTTTAAATGCTCTGTACACATGCAGCATCTTTCTTAAAATTCTCTTTGTGATTATAGGTTTTTAATAACCTAAATGTGTATTTTTTTAAAGAGTTTCATTTAAGATGATAAAACATTTTTTAACCCCTACATTGCAGTGAACTTTGGTAATCTAGAAAATTTACAAATATGGACTGTGAAACCATTCTCTGATATACCAGACAATTGGGGAGCTTTTCAAGGTATGCTCAGAGAACTATTTTAGAAAAAAGATTTTGAACTCAGAAATCTATAGAAAATCATTTAACACAGATTTTTTATTTTTTAACCTACAACTCAGGCAAATTGATAGATGTTTGATACTGTGACTTGCTCAATTCTTCACTTAGTCTATGTTTGTTAATCAGATGATAGTAACGAGAACAAAACACATTTTTGCTTGATAGTCTACTATTCTAAACTTCGAGGCATTCAATTTTCAAAAAGCTCCGAAGAACTTGTGTCAGTCTGCTAAGAGATCTGCAGAACGAGAGAGAGACAGACAAATAGGCAGACAGACACGAGCAGTGGAGAGGGAAATTGAGAACAAAAGAGCCTGGTCCAGCAGCTGCATGAAGTTCTCTTGCCTGACCTAGTTCAGTGACAAGGCAAACCGACAGAAGAGTAATGGGGCTCTAGCTTGACATTGATGACTGGCATATGCTGTAAACTGGTTCCTGTCAGTGATGCAAAACGCCATCACACTGTTTCAGCGTTTCCCACTGAGCTCTTGGGTTTCTGTATTTCGTAAGCATGTCAAGTGGAAGCACTTACCATGATAATCCCCTTGGCCTGGCGGATTGTTTAGAATAATCTTCAGGCAACTGAAAGGTGTATAGTCTGTCCTCTTGCCTTCCTTCCCGAAGCTGTGACGGATATTGTAAGAGTAGCCTTTATCAAACTGATTGGAGGAAAAAGAAATGAGAAACAAAAGTAAGCCAATATTGTAGGAGTGGTGTCAGCAATCCGGCTAGAACCAAAGAGCAGAGAGTGATACTTTCTAAAACAAATTCAATATTCATGGCCAGATGTACATTCAGATCACACACATCATTTGGTTCCCTTATGATACAAATAAAAATGTCTATGTTTTTGAGATTTACATGTATTAGGAGTTTTTTCTTACATTGCTGAGTAGTTTTCCTATTGATGAGTATCTGGGCTACTTCTAGTTTGAGGCTATTATCAATAAATCTGCCATGAACATTCTGATAGTTGATTTTATGGACATATACTTTGATTTCTCTTGGATAAATACCTAGGAGTGGAATTGCTGCCAACTGTTTTTCCAGAGTTGCTGTGTACCCTACCGCTATGCATGTAAGTTCCAAATTCCCCCCAAAATATGGTGTTTCTTTCGTTAAAATGCTTTCCTAAGAAAGGGGTAGCGATACCTCCTTTTGCATTTCCGTTATGACTAATACTGCTGAGTACTTTTTCATAGGTCTTTCTTGGTTAGTGATATGCCTTTTTTATTAAGTGTCTATTCAAACATTTTGCCCAATTAAAAAAAAAACACAGAAAACAGGATTGTCTTTTTTAAATTATTCCATTGTAAGAATTCTTCAAAGTTTCTGGACTCAAGCCCTTGTCAGATACAGCATACCTTGGAGATAATGTGAGTCAGGTTCCAGACCACTGCATAAAGTAAGTATATAGCAGTAAAGGTTCTCTTAATTTTTTGCTGGTGAAGGGTCTTGCCTTCAATTTGTAATAAACACAACATCTATGAAGTGCAATAAATTGAGGTATGCCTCCATAGATATTACAGATATTTTCACAGTGTATGGCTTGTCTATTTATCTTCTTGGTATTATCTACTAGTACTATCTAATAAAGAGGGAATTGCTAATTGACCATCACTCCATCACAAAGATGGCTATACCCACAGCTGAGGCCAAGTTCCCATAAGGAGCCTTAATAAGCAATCAGCAGGGACCTGAGGCTATGCCCTCCCCTGACCCCCTGGGGTTTGACAGGGAACCTCAGGCCGCATCCCCCACCCTGGCGTCAGGCTGGGAGACTTCAGGCCACAGCCCCCAGGCCCAGCACCAGACCAGGGGACCTCAGGCCACACACCCCCACCCCAGAACTGGGCCAGGGAACCTGAGGCTGTACCTACTGCCTGGCTAGGCTTGACAGGGGACTTCAGGCCATGCCCCCCACCCATTGGGGTTTGACGGGCAAAAAGGTGCACTCCCAGTGCTGGGTTGGGTGAACTCAGGCTGTTGCCCTGCCCAGAGGGGCTTGATGGGGGACCTGAGGCTGCGCTCTCCTCCTGGTGCTGGGCTGAGGGACCTGAGGCTGAGCCCTTTCCTTCCACCCCCTGCCTGGCAGGACTTGACAAGGGTGGGAGTGGCTGGGTCTGGATCTAGCCCAATTGCGGGGGTGGGTGGCCGGGGGACAGCCGGGTCTGGGTCTCACGTGATTTTGAGGTGCATGTCAGTGGGCAGGGACTTGACTCTGAATCCTGTGGTGTGCCCCAGACTCTGAACAGGAGGAAGGTTTTCATATACATTTTACTAATTTTCTTTCATCTCTGACACTTTATTATAGAGAAAGGCAAAGAGCAATATTAAATTATTTATTTCCTCTAATTAATCCCCTTTTAATGTGCGTGAATTTTGTGCACCAGGTCATAGTATATATATATAAAAGCCTAAGCACTATTACGACTGGTCACTATGATGCACACTGACCACCTGGGGGCAGATGCTCAACACAGAAGCTGCCCCTTGGTGGTCAGTGTGCTCCCACAGCCAACTTCCCCTGTCGGCCAATCTCCCACAGAATACAGGCACATCTTTACAAATGTATATTTTCTTTATTTAAAGGGAAAGTTTGTACTTTAATTTTAGGCAGCTTGGGGAGATAAAATGCTTTTCCTGCATCTTCTGGTTCTCAAATGCCTTTAAGTCAAAATAACCCCTATGCCAAAGTATGGCTTATTCTCTAGCATCCTTCATCCCCATGGGATAAGCACTGTTTCCAACACCATGTGTTGAAGGCACTTTCTCTTCTTTACTAAATCACTTTGGTACTCTTGTCAAATTAAACTATAAATGTGTGGGTCTGTTTTTTGGATGTTGTATTGTACCAAGGATCTACCTGTCAGTGCCACACTTTTTTTTTTTTTTTTAGAGGGAGGGAGGGAGGGAAGGGTGGGGAAGAGAGAAAGAGAGAGAGACGAGAGAGAGAGAGAGAGAGAGAGAGAGAGAGAGAGAGAGAGAGAGAGAGAAAGAGAAATATTGATATGTTGCCTCAACAGGCTTCCTGAACCGGGATCAAACCCACAACCTGGGTGTGTGCCCTGACTGGGAATACTGGGAATCAACCTGCAACCTTTTGTGTACAAGACCATACTCCAGCCAACTGAGCCATGCAGCCAGGGTCCACATTGTCTTCATTACAAAGTCTTTAAAATTAAATCTCAAATTAAGATAATCTAAGATTGTAAGTCCTCCTGCTTTGTTCTTTTTCAAAATTGTTTGAGCTATTCAATGTCCTTGAATTTCCATATAAGTTTCAGAACCAGCTTATCAACTTCTATTTTTAAAAAGACTGCTGAAATTTTCAATAATCAGTAGCTTATGGCTTCACAACTACTTATCTGCCCGTAGAAATCTATAACCAGGAAAACAAAGGCATTTCAACTTAAAAACACCTTTCAAAAAAGAAGATAAACTTTCAAACCAATATTAAATTTCACGGTGAAAACAAGAACATTTAGAAGTTACAGCAAGCACCTTTTACAACTTCTGTTTGTTTTGTAAGTCATAAACATTAGCTATAGTCAATCACTTTGTGCAAACTTTTAGGTCTGACGTGAATTTAAATAGATACAAGATTTCTGTATGTTCATCAGAAAACAATGAAAGAACTTTTGGGTCAGCTATTCTGCTAAAGTAATGGAAAGCTACTCTCTGGAAAGACATAAAGCTAAATTAGTAATTTTTTTTCACCTCCTCTCCTTTCCAATTTATTTACCCACTGTCTGTGTGCCTAAAATTTGGATCTTACTGAGCTTTCAGACTATCTGCATATCAAGAACTCAAGTAGTCCACTAGTTTTCAGACAGGCTAACTTTTGTAACATTGCAGAGAGGGAGCATTTACTGTGAGATGTTTTTGAGAGAATACTTTCTAAGTGTCTCTACCCACAACTTAAAGAAACATCTCCAAGTAGTTATGTGGGAACTAAGAGAAGAGAACCCTTTCCCATTTTGGTTCCTCCATCCTACTCCTTTCAGTGATAGGAAATGCCAGCAAATCCGCTCTGGTCAGAAGGTGGGTGAGTGGCAGTTTGTGACCTTCCAAATTAGTCCTGCCATCCCAGCTGTGGCGCTGGCAACACACCATCTATATTTCTGCCAAAGTCAGCAGTGAATTATTTTCAAGGGCACGATGTTTCCAATGGAACTCAAGAAAAGGGAGAAAGCAGCCACATCTGTTTGTTTTTCTCTTGTAAATCCGTCTTTTGTCAGTCTAATTTACGGGCACCAGCTGGAGAACTTGAGTAAAAAAAAACAGGATATTTTCCTCCCCTTTGGTTTTGTCCAAAAAGAGCAGGACATATGTTCTCCATCTTCACATCCTAATCCCCTTCCCTGTAGTCATGGAGAACATTTTCAGTTCTAGAATGAGCAGATTTTCTTTCCCTCGAATTTCCCTTGAAGCAGGTTCTAGCTAAAATTTTTAAATTGTGATTAACCACTTGGTTAGAAAATGAAAAAGAAATAGTGAAATGCTCAAACTCACTGCAAAAGTATTAAATATAATGATCATATTTGATTAGATAAGATTGTTGATTAAGCAGACAATTTTTGGTGAAGCCAACAGATCAAAAGAAACATCAGCTGTGTATGAAGAAATCTGCCATATTATCAGAGGAAAGTGGGGAGCTTTCTGTTCAGGATACCAGTGGCGTGTGGGCCAGTGGCTAGTCATTTCTCTTCATGTTCTACCCTATAAGACTGTACCCAGGAGACTCAGAAAACAAGGTCTGAGGGCCCTCTGTGACTGGGGGCTGTGTGATCTACATCATTCTAACTATATCTTTTAGGTCAGACATTAAATAAAGAATATCACTTATAAATTCTTAATGGAGAATTTAGTGCAAATGCAATACTGTTATTAACAGTAAAGTAACAATGATGTTCCAATACTTATAGCTTACAGTTCTACAGATCCTTAGCAGTGAAAAAGTGATGATTCTTAAGACCCTTTACTACTTGTAAGATATAGAAGTTAGGTATCCCTATTTTAAAAATGAGAAAATTAAGGTTTCATGTTGAGTGAATAGTTATTTCAATTACTTAGGAATAAGTAATCCTAGTGGAAATGATGGAGTTAAAATCTTAGTCTTCTGCTTTTTTAGAAAATGCTACAATATTATAGATGGGGGAAAAAAATAAATACAAGCAACTGTCAGTTACCCAAGGCAAGCCTTCAACTGTAGGCTGCTTCCCTACTGTCACTCAGCTCCTTCAGGGACAGGTGAAAGTCAGAGCAAACCACAGTAAAACAAAATGATTCCGAGTGTAGTGAAAACCAGAGAAAGCTGTCTATTTAGACCCAAAAGAAATGGTAAGTCTAACAAACCACTCGCAGATCATTTACTTGGTTTCTAATTTATCATAATTTTAGAATCACAAAAATGGCAAATTTGAAGTCACACATTTGAAATTAAAAAAACCACTAAACAGTGTTAGTGAATGCTTTCAAATTACCAGGTACACTGGGTAGTCCTCCTCTATAATATTCAAGTTGGGGACATGGTCAGGAACTGGAGAACTAAGTCAGAGGAAAGAAGGTATGAAAAATGGAGAGAAAAGACTGCAGAATACACCATTGTTTATGTATTTAATCCTCACTCAAGGACGAGAGAGAGAGAGAGAGAGAGAGAGAGAGAGAGAGAGAGAGAGAGAGAGAGAG
>JAAGEH010000018.1:66969208-66992950 GCA_011751065.1 Lasiurus cinereus
AAAAAAAAAAAATTTCTGGAGTATCTATCTTTTCCAGTTTATCATATCATAAATTATGCATCTATACTAATAACAGACAAATATATAAATTGATCATATCTCCACAACACCCACAACCAATCAGGAGTGAATATGCAAATTAATCTGACAAAGATGGTGGACCTGTAGACAGCGTGCACACGCAGGTGCCGAGTGGCCGGGGGCGAGGCAGGCCTGTGGCCAGTGTGTATCTGTGCTGGCACTGAGTGGCCAGGGTCCCAGGGATGCCACTGCAGTGTCCGGTAATGTCAGCCGGGGCTGGGGGTGACTGGAGTTTGCAGTCCTTTTGGTTTGTGCAGCCCTTAGACTGGAAGTGGAAGCCAGGAGCATAGGAAGCACCAGGAATGCTGGGAATCATAGTTCTGGTGGCAGATGCATTGTGGGACCTCCTAGACACTAGAGCAAAGTGAGCCTGGAGCAAGTTACTGATGCAGGTGGGGAATGGAGGGAAAGCAAAGGTGAGAGACACAAGTAAAGTCAGAGTAACTCTGCTTCACTGAATAAACATTCACTGGCGGTGGTGACTGGGATGATCTTTCCTTGACACTGCCTGTAAGTAATTATTAGGAAATTAAGGATAGCCTCTTGTAAAGTATAGAAGCAGTTGGCTTTAACTACATTTGCAATGCCATTCTCAGCACCACAATTACCATGTATTTTACTGAGATAGTAAAATATGATAGTAAAAGAAGATATCCTGCAACTTCTAGGAAATCTCCACCAATGGAGCAAAGAAAAAAAAAGACCTCTATTATTCTGTGAGCAGCAAAGCAAACTGGGTTAGGGTCTCAGACAATTCACTTATATGATTGCAAAAACAGACAGAATCTCCCAGATTGGAGAAGGTGTAGGTTGGGCTGAGGGACCCTCCCTCCCCCCAATGCATGAATTTTTGTGCACTGGGCCCCTCGTTTACTATAAAGTATCATTTTCTGTTCTGCTTCTCAAAGAAAAGCTGTTCCTGAAATAACTCTTACTATACATTAATTTGAACTTAGTGATTTAAATGACAAGATAAAAAAAATTTTTAAAAAGCTGGAGATAGCTGTAAAAATCTAAAAATGGAGCTCTGATAAAAGTGTCTAGAATCACAAGTCTACTAGCAGCTCAATATGTAGATTAATTTTCTTTAAGATCTGAAAGCCACCTCTGGTGTCCCATATGGCACACAAATGAGCAGAACAGTAATGAGAAATATCACACGCATAAAATTACAGGAATAATATTTTGATGTGCAGCTTTAAAGATTAATTTGTTGAATACTAATCATTCTCAAATCAAGTTGATGCACTTAATTTGTTTTTGAAGAAATAAAAGCACAATACCACTTTTGAAACTTTACTAGGCACTAATGAGAACCTTTTCATCAAGTAGCTAATATTACATGATTTATATATAAGCTGAAGAATTCTATAATATAAACAACTCGCATTTCACAAATCTTGCTGCTCTGACTCACATTAGGCAATGAATGAACTCATCATGTGGCTTAGGTTTCTCTTTCTTAACGTATTAAATGCAATTGGACAGTGAGTGTGATAACAGGGACTTCTCTCCATTTCTTTAAATCTTTCTGCTTTATGCCCACTGCCCTTGATAGCAAGGTTCTTCAAAAATTATACATTAAATTCCACAGTTATACACATAAAATCACATATAAATGCACAATGAACTGTTAAAACTCAATTCCTTAAAGGTTCAGAGGGTTATTACCTACGCTTCCTTTCTGTTATGAAAACATCATATCCTACAAACCTGTAAAATTAAGCTACCCAACCAACAAGCCAAAGCTGTTTAGCTCCAAAAATGAGGTGACACAATGTGCAAAGGAAAGTCACCTGAATTCCACTCAGGGAAAATAATGCCCTAACCGCCATCTCTTCATCTCTCTCGGCTAAGCCTTCATTCAATATTGAAACAAGTAATCTCAAAGTCTATGGTTTTGGCTGCCGCTCAGCACTATTCCATTCAACTGGGGATTGAGCAAAGCAAAATGAAAAGGCGCTTTAATCTGTCTTTTCTTCTCTTCTTGCTGTACGACACTGACAGCATCTTGTTCATTAACTAAACTTTATTTTCCTTAAAGAAATTGACTTAAGAGAACTATACTGGACATTGAAGAAAGAAGGCAGAAGATAAAAGGTATAGTTTTAAAAAGCTAGGTTTTGCACCCTGACAGGCATGCTCAGTAGTTAGAGCAACTGAATGGACCAAAGGGCCATAGTTTCTATTCCCAATCAAGGGCATGTATCCGGATTGCAATTTTAATCCCCGTTCGGGGTTGAGGTGCATGCATGAGGCAACCCAATCGATGTTTCTGGTCTCTCTGACAATGATGCCTCCCTTCCTCTGCCCCCTTCAACCCTCTCTAAAAATCAATGGAAAAAATATCCTATGGTGAGGATTAGCAATAACAACAAAAAATCTAGGTTTTAAAAATTCTAGTTAGAGATGCAAAGTACTCATAAGCGATAAAACAAATTTTGAAAAACATTTCAACAAATATAGTGGCACAAAGGCAAAACCAGGGCTCGCTGGGGTTGGAGACAGCTCCGTTCTGGTGATTCAGAGTTCACAAGCATTACCCATTATCGCTCCTCCCCCTAAGGATATGGGATTATACATTTGAAGTTTTAGAAACTATGAAGCCAGTTAAAAATGACTATACATTTGCCAAACGTGCTGGGGTCCTAAAAACAAATTTTGGTGTTATGAGTCTGACTTCCATTGTGTTTCTCACTGCTCTGTGGTCTGTCAGGGCAAGGAAGTCATGGGGATGGGAAGTAGGGTTAGGGTTAGGATTATTCATTACCTTATTTATATTTATGAACTTTTGCTTTGATATTAATTTGAAGAAGGTATGTCATTTCTAATTTTGCCATCTTCGAACACAAACTAATAACGCAGTGAAATTTTAAGTTTAGGGAGGTGTTCTAAAGAGGAATGAATGAAAGATTTTAAAAAATGAGAAAATGCTTTTCATGTATTTTTTATTTGGGTTTTTGAAACCTCAATACAAAAGACTTAGAGGAACATTCACTTTCTTTATTATTTTATCATTATGCAAATCAAATAGCTTTTCTTTTCCAATAAAATTCTATCTATAAATTGCCACTGTGAATATCTTGGGGCCAAAAAAATTAAAAGAAAGATGCTGGTTTGAAGGAAGCTTCAATTTTAAAAAATGCTCCTCAGCTTTACAACTTAACTAGTAACAAACTTTACAGTTTTCTGAAATCTCCCTAAAAACTGAACTAGGTCTCCTCCTTCCTCAGGAAATAGTAATTCTAACACTTAAATGAAACAATAATCTTGAAGTCACATCCCAACATTGGTGGTTTACTTTCTGGCAAAAGTTGTTTTCTAATCATAGTAATAGTTGTCTTTCATTGAGTCTTTACTCTGTTCTAGGTACTGCGCTACATATTTTATTCTGTTTCCATCCTATCAATAGTATGAAAAAGACTTCACTAGCATTTTACAGATATGGAACTGAGGTTCAGAGAAATAAAGCAACTTACTTAATGAAGCCTGCACTACTAGTCAGTGGTCTGAAGTCAGCTTTGAGTAACTAGAAGGTACCTATTCTAAAAATACAATTTTTCAAGTCAAATTAATGTGTTATAAACCTGAAATATAAGTTGTAACCAGCACCTAACATTTTCCAAATATGATTATTCCTATTTTATAAATCTGAAAAGTAGGTATCATGGTCATTTATATTTTCTACGTTATACTATTCATAAATTGTGTATAGCCTAAATAGCTATATAAAGTTATCTTAGTTATAAGATTAGATCCACTTTATATAAAGTTATCTTAGTTATAAGATTAGATCCCACTTTAAAGTTAAATCAATTTTCCTATTAGTAACACCTAAATTTTTACAACATTTTTCAAAAATTGTCATGACTTGATATTCTGAGAGCATAGTAGCCATTGTGAATTAGAGACCATGAAACACAGTCATAGGGCCACACCTAACTTTTAACTATTATGTAGGACACTATTTTTTTCTAACAAAAATCCTCAATGCCTTAATTCCAATCATGAAATGAATTCAGTTACTAAACATATGTTGAATAGCATGGTTTATTTTCCTCCTAACTTAATTACAATTTTATAGGCTTTATGAATCTTTACATTTGTCTAGGACAGTGGTCAGCAAACTCATTAGTCAACAGAGCCAAATATCAACAACAATGGAAATTTCTTTTGAGAGCCAAATTTTTTAAACTTAAACTTCTTCTAATGCCACTTCTT
Organism: Lasiurus cinereus; assembly: GCA_011751065.1. Classification (NCBI taxonomy): domain Eukaryota; kingdom Metazoa; phylum Chordata; class Mammalia; order Chiroptera; family Vespertilionidae; genus Lasiurus; species Lasiurus cinereus. The sequence goes on from JAAGEH010000018.1 coordinate 66,973,511, forward strand.
CAAAACAGACTCGGCCAGGCCATGGTATTTTGTGGAAGAGCCACACTCAAGGGGCCAAAAAGCTGCATGTGGCTCATGAGCCGCGGTTTGCCGACCACTGATCTAGGACAACCATAAAGCCTTTAAAACCCTTTCATTAGAACACTCAGAAAGGAATCAATCCTTTCAAAGTTAAGTACCTAAGTATTTTATAATGCTTACAATCAGAAAAATTATCTTTTAAAAAAATATATATTTTATTGATTTTTTACAGAGAGAAAGGAAGAAGGATAGAGAGTTAAAAACATCAATGAGAGAGAGACATCAATCAGCCACCTCTTGCATGCCCCCTACTGGGGATGTGCCCACAACCAGGATACATGCCCTTGACCAGAATCGAACCTGGGACCTTTCAGTCTGCAGACCAATGTTCTAACCATTGAGCCAAACTGGTTTCAGCCAGAAAGATTATCTTAATATTAGAAAAACAATACTATTTATAAATACCAAGAGAAAGCCCTCAAAGCATAAAGACTGTGATATCATGGGGCATAAGTAATGTTTTCAACAATAAAGATTAAAAAAAAAAGAACTGTGATGTCCAAGACGTTATCAAGTTAATGAATTCTAAAAGAAAATTAAAGAAATTTGTCAATTAGGAATCGCAAAAGAAATGGTAAGAAATCATTTTCTACTCCATGATACCGACAAGGGATCAAATAAAAAAGCTGAAACAAAGGGATTTGGTTGGTACTGCAAACCTATCTAAAACAGGAGAATGTAAAAGCCTTATTCACAGCTCTTTTGCGTCGGTTAACTTTGATCCGAACACTCTCCAGACAAGTGCTTCTATTACCTTTCTTAAAGATGTCACCCTGGCTCAGCAGCGCTCATAATGAGTTAATGAACTATGGCGATGGCTTCGCATGCACACCATATTCATTTCCACATCCACAAGAAAATAATGGGCAAGAATAACAAATAGAGTCCACCAGAGCAAAGAGTGAGAATGGAAACGAAAGCTGGAGGCTTATGAGTTCACCTTAGAATTCATCCATCAGAATATGAACTTTACAAGTTTTTCTCATTTAATTATACTTCTCCTTCTATAATTTGGTGTTCAACCCCTGATTTTTAAAAAATTCTGAGTAATGAATACAGTATATGACACCATTCAGGGAAAAAGGAAAGATTATAAGTACAAATAAAATCTAAGCTTAGAACTTCTTTAGTATAGTCATCAAGTTTTGGTTTCAAGGAAAATCAATTACGTTTACTTAATTTCACAACATTGATTTTTAATTAATTCTATATCTTAGAAGAGAAAATGATTAGAAACAGATACTTTCCACAAATACAACATGTTCTTATATTTACAATGTCCTCCTTCTACCAAAAGTGCCCCATTACTTTCCTTCATATTAATGTGTGCAAAATGAGTATTGGTTAACTAACAATAATTTTTGTAAGTAAATGGGAATGGAAACTATAGACACAATTTCTGCACTCACAAGAACCAAGGCAAAACAGGAATTATTACTTATTAGTGATCCGGTGCACAAACTTCGTGCACAGTGGGGGGGTTTCCTCAGCCCAGCCTTGCCCCCTCTCACAGATGGGGAGCCCTCTGTGGGAGGTGCCCGGGCTGATCAAGGAAAGATGCCCCATTAACCCGAAGCTGCAGCCACTGCCAGCCACTACAGCCACCAAGGTGTTTTCATCAACACGGACTCTACTCCCTTCACTGTGAAAAAATGAGAACTTTCTTTAGGCATTTTCAAGATGTATCTTTCATAAGATATGACATTTCCTTTTTTTTTTTAATGCTCACCTGAGGATATGTTTCCATTGAATTTTTTATAGAGTATGGAAGAGAGACAGAGACAGACAGAGAGAAACATCAATGTGAGAGGGACATTTTGATTGGTTGCCTCCTACATGAGCCCTGACCTGGGCCCCAGCCAAGGAGGAGCCTGTAACCTGGGTACATGCCCTTGATCAGAAGTGAACCCAGACCCTGCAGTCAGCAGGCCTAGGCTCTATCCACTGAGCCAAACCAGCTAGGGCAGGATATGACATTTCTTAGCCCCTCCAGCAGCAGACCTTCATTTTTTCCTCCAGGAGTGTGGTGGAAAAACCCTAGATCACCAAATTACCAAGAACACTGCAAGAGGTGGCGGCACACAGGAGCTTAGCCAATGAGTGATCAGAAAACGTGTTTACGCCGGAACTTGTTTGGCTCAGTGGATAGACCTGGGCCTGCAGACTGAAGGGTCCCAGGATTGATTCCTGTTAAGGGCATGCACCTTGGTTGGAGGCACATCCCCAGTGGGACGTGTGCAGGAGGCAGCTAATCGATGTTTCTCTATCATTGATGTTTCCAACTGTCTATCACTCTCCCCCTTCTCTTTAAAAAAATCAGTATTTTTTTAAATGGTGTTTCCTCTGCAGCTCATACAGCCTCTATGTTGTATCCACTGGGCTAGAGGGGGATGTCCCTGCCACCCGGTAGCGGCCAAAGGGTCTCTGCACACCCGAGACTGGCAGCCAGCCCCCAGTCATGGTGCTGGATTTGGGGGAATGCGTGGATCCCCAGGATGCATGCAGCGTGGCCACCAGGGTCTCTGCACACCCCAGAAGTCAGCAGCCAGCTCCCACATCGTAGGCACTGGTCTGGGAGCGTGGACACATGCAAGTGGCTGGAGGCGGGGTGGGAACATCCCGTCTCCGAATGCCCGGAGGCCAGCAGCCAGCCCATCATGGGTGCTGGGCTGGGGGACATGCAGGGACCCCTGGGCCGCATACGACGGCAGCGTGAAGGTCTCCGCATGCTCCAAAAGCCAGCAGCCAGCTCCCTGTCATGGGCACCGGGCTGGGGGCATGGACTCGAACCTCTGCTTAGCGCCAGAGCACATGCAAGTGGCTGGGGAGGGGGGTAAAGGGGCGGGGGGAACATTCCTGTCTCCAAATGCACTCGAGGCCAGCAGCCAGCCCTATTATGTGTGCTCAGCTCGGGGCGTGGAGCTGAACTGCCACTTGGCACCAGAGCACGTGCAAGTGGCTGCACCCATAGTCCCGGAGTGGCCAGGGGTGTTCTGGAACCCCTGCCGCTCTGGGCCTAAGTACAAGCCTACAGGCTAGGAGCAACCTGGGTCCCAAGTATGTTCCTGGGACCCACTCTACTTGGCACCATATGCAAATTAACCTCCATCTTTATTGGGTTAATTTGCATACTTGCTCCTGATTGGCTGGTGGGTGTAGCTTGTGGGCACAGCGGAGGTATGGTCAATTTACATGGTTCTCTTTTATTAGAAAGGATATATAGAGGAGGGCACAAGGAAAACATGGGTGAGGGTTGGTACCTTGACCAAGATCATAAAATGAATCAAATGGTCAAATCTTAATAGAACCAAACTATTATCACTGTTCTCCCTCATAACCAAAGCAGCATACCCTAACTTTGATACAACTGACAATCCACATTTTAGAATTTTCACTTCCAAGAAGCTTACTTAGCACGTCACACACACACAAACGTGCACACAATGCAGATATTATTTCTTCCCTACTGCAGGGGAGAAAACAGAAGCCCAAAGTTAGCAAATAGTTTTTTGAGCTCCCAAAGCAGACTCAAGAGCCTGGTCTGTGCTTTAACTTCAGAGCTGGTGCTCTTTCCAATGCTCAGGCCTTGTCAGTACTTCAAATATTTGCATCTGCAACAAAGTACTTGGACAGGCATGCCCTCTTGAAGACTTGATAGCTCCCGAGCTTTATGTTTAATCACACATTTATCTTTACTATTCCTTTCATATCTCTGTAAGAATAGAATTTTGGCCTTGGGCAGATGGCTCAGTTTGGAGCATTGCCTCATATACCAGAAAGGTTGTGGGTTCAATCCTTGGTTGGGTGTGTATTTGAGACAACAGATCGATGTTTCTCACAGAGGTGTTTCTCTCTCTCTCTCACTCTCTTTCTCTCCCTCTCCCTCTCTCTCTCACATCAGTGAACATATCCTCAGGTAAGAATTAAAAATAAAAGAATAGAATTATATATATATATATATTTTTTTATTTGAACTGCTTTAAAAGTCTATTGTTACTGCTTTAAAAAAAACAAACTGTATCTACCCATACAACTAGAAATTGGACTAACCCATTCTGATTCATGTGGCCAATGCAACACACTTTCAAATACTCAGAAAAATGTTAAATGAAGTATATAGCACATATCTATAACACAACTGTCCTTTTGAATATGGCTCAAAGATAAGTGACAACTGAAGAAATATATAGTGAAAAGACTTTCATAATAGTGTACAAATATCAGAGAAGAAATGGCTATGAACAAAGCGAAACAGTTATGATCAAACCAAGTGCATACACATCCATACCTTTGGCACAGTGTTAAAATATGAACCATAAGAAAATAATGCAAGCCTGACTGGCGTGGCTCAGTGGTTGAGCACTGACCTGTGAATCAGGCGGTCATGGTTCAATTTCTGGTCAGGGCACATGCCTGGGTTGTGGGCTTGATCCCCTATAGGGTAAGCAAGAGGCAGCCCAACCATGATTCTCTCTCAGGTTTCTATCTCATTCATGTTTCTATCTCTCTCTCTCTCCCTTCCACTCAAAACAATAAAAACAAATAATTTAAAAAAAGAAAATAATGCTATTAATAGACTTTAACAGTATCTTGAACAATCTACAATAATAAAAGAGAAACATGCAAATTGCCATCACTCTGCTATGCCCAACAGCCAATCAGAGTGCAAATGCAAATTAACCTAAAAAGATGGTGGCAGGCCCGCTCCCCAGCCATTCCGGGGTGCCAGCATCTGAGGCTGGCTGGCTGCAGCCCAGGAGACCAAGAAGCCACCTGCCCTGTGATCCCAGGCCGCAGCCAGCAGCAGAAGCCTCACATTCACTGCCCTTCAGCCTGGGGAGTGTAGAAACTGGGCCCCAGCACCTGAAGCTGGCTGCAGCTGGGAGATGAAGAAGCCGCCTGCCTGGTGACCACAGGCCGCAGACAGCTAGAGAAGTCACCGACACTGCACACCAGGGAAGATGGAGAAGCAGCCCTCCTGCGGTCCAGGCACCAGCACCTGTGGCTAGCTACAGCTTGGTAAATGGAGAAGTTGCCCACCCCGCAGTCCCGGGCACCAGCACTGCAGTTGCAGCCCCCCACCCTGTGATCCTGGGCACCAGCACTTGTGATTGCAGAGGCAAAGCCACCTGCCCACCATTCCCTGTAGCTGCAGCCAGCCTGGATGCCTATGGCTGACCAGAGGGAGGGAAGCCCAGATCCCGGGTGCCTGTGGTTGGCTGGAAGAGGGTACCCTGGGTCCCGGATGTGGGGCCAAGGCAGAGGGACTTAGAGGCAATCAAGCCAGTAGGGGAACAGTTAGGGACAATCAGGCTGGCAGGCAGAAGTTAGGGGCAATCAGGCAGGCAGGTGAGTGTTTAGGAGCCTACAGTTCTGGATTGTGAAAGGGATGCTGGTTATCCACTGAGAGGTCCTGGATTGGAAAGGGTGCAGGCTGGGCTGAGGGACACCCTCCCTCCCCATGCACAAATTTCATGCACTGGGCCACTAGTATCTATATATAAAAGCCTAAGCAACCAAGTGACTGGTTGCTATGACATGCACTGACCACCAGGAGGCAGACACTGAATGAAGGAGCTGCCCCCTGGTGGTCATTGCACTCCCACAGCCAACCTCCTACAGTGGACCAATCTCCTGCAATCTCTCCCCTCTGAAGCCAGCCAACCTCCCGCAGCCCCTCCCCCTGACAGCCAGCCAACCTCCCTTGGTCCCTCCAGCCAGCCGGGCTCCCTGATTGGCCCTGATGGCTGGCCAGGTCATTGGATCCAACCTGTGCACAAATTCGTGCACCCGCCCTCTAGAACAATTATGCATTCCATTGTCTTATAAGATGATGAAAAATACTGTGTTAAAGGGAACTCTTCAAAGGTGTCTTTAAAAAGCCCACACATATGACTAAGATGTCTACACACACAATTTAAATATAATAATACCATCTATAATATGATAAAGTATTTCACATCCTATTAAAAATATAATACATTTGACAGCTTTTCCTACTGTGCTCTAGGAGAAGCATTAAGACTCTAAAAAAGTGGATAGGGTTGTGGAAAGAAGAAAAGAAAAAGACTCCATAATGAAGTATTCTTCATGTTAAAAAAAATTCCAACATAAAAAAAATCTAAAATTCATAACATACAGATTACATTTATCGTTTTTTACATTTTATTGTTATTTTTTATTTATCTTTAATGTTAAAAGTATTACAGATGACCTCTTTTTTCTCCATTGACCTTCTCCACTCTGACCCTGCCCACACTCCAGGCCTTCAGCATTCAATCACTATCCACAAAGTTCACTACATACTCTGTTTCCCCAAAAGTAAGACATCCCCTGAAAATAAGACCTACTTCTAGTTTTGCCTCTTGCTGTAATATAAGGCCTCTCCTGAAAATAAGACCTCCCCAGAATATAAGGCCCCTGAAGCTACCGTAAGGCATCTGACTCCTGATTTAAAAGCGACCTCGCACTGCCAGAACAGCTCTGGCTACGCTGCAGACAATCAGTAAAGTGGTTTGTGATGACAACTACTACCGTACCATATACAGGTAATAGATTTCCTTTTTTTGTTGTTCAACAATAAATGTACACCGTATTCTTCTTCATGGAAAAATAAGATATCTCCTAAAAATAAGACCTAGTGCATCTTTGGGAACAAAAATTAATATAAGACACTGTCTTATTTTCAGGGAAACAGGGTAACTAATTCTATGTGTGTAACTAAAATTTAAAACAGTGTCTCTCTGCAGGTACAACTGTTAATAGAAGTGCAGCTGCCATAGCTTTGATTCATGTTCTTTCTTAGACCTTCAAATAAGACCTTCTTAATACTGACCTGCTATCATTTTTTACATCAACATCACAACATAAACATTGTTTTCCTAACAATTACTACATTATTTCGAATGCTCAGTTTGGATGACTAGTAGAAATAAAAACGTAGCTCTGAGACAGTCTTACTTCTGAAATGCTAGGTGGTATTTGAGCGCTTATTTTTCATGGGTCTGTTCTCCTTGTAGCAACTTCATTTAATCCGTACAATAACCTTTTAAGACAGATTCTCTCAGGATCCTCATTTTACAGATAAGAAACCTACATCATGGGAAGGTTAAGAAACTGGCCAAAGTCAGGATACAGCTGCTAAGTGGTAGGGCAAAGGTATGCATCAGAGCAATCTAATTTCTAAGCACTCAGTTGCTCTAAAAAACTGTCATTTATCAGATAAAACTACCTTCTCTTCTCTGGATTTACTGGGGCCGGGGGGGGGGGGGGGGGAACAGGCAGAGAGAGGAAAGGGAAATTACCCTCAGTCTCTCAATTTCTTACCCTTTAACTTCTGAACAAAGAACTTATGATGTCAGTCTTCTAGTTCCCACTGGTACTGCATCTGAGATAACTAGAACTGGTATCAAAAACTTCACTTTGTTCTGAGCTATGTAGGTTACTAGTTCTATGACTTCTGACAATCCATTTAAACTTTCTGAGACTCAATCTCAGACTATAGAATAAGATTCAATAATATTACCTATGAACTGTATTTATTTCAGGGTAACCAAGTGCCCATGATGACTAGAGAACATTCTTCACAGAAGAATTCCAGCTATAAATGTAAACATGAAAATGAGATCATTGATTTGGGAAAGCTGATTCAATGGATAAAACCATTCGGTGAAAAGTTGAAGGGTAACTTACAGTGGAATGTTTAGGCTATTGAAGTGACACAATATGAAAAACTAAGTACCACATATAAAGTACTCTTGGCAAAAAGCTTCCTAAGCTACCTCCACTTACAGGAAAATTGGAAATATGGTAACAAATTAAATGACACTACAGGGGGGTTGGAAACAAATGGAGAATGTGAAACATTCCACAAAACAATTGGTTCATTTCTTCAAGTTATAGACTAAAGAAAAAAACAAGAAAGAAACGGAGAGGTAAGTAAAGGATTACTAACAGATTTATGTCACAACAGTCAATATAACATATGATCTAAAGTAAATCATATATATATATATATATATATATATATACACACACACACAATTGGGGAAACTTGAACTTGACGTGGGTATTAGATGTTATAAAAAAATTACTGTTAATTTTGCCAAGTGGTAAGATAATGGTATTATAATTAAATAAGAAACTAGTGGCCAAGGGCATAAAATTTGTGCCCAGGGTGGGAGAGAGGGGGGGGGGGGGCTTTCCTCAGACCAGCCTATACCCTCTCCAATCAGGGACTCCTTGGGGATGTCTGATGCACAATCTGGGACCGATGGTTCCTAACTACTCACCTGTCTGCCTGCTCGCCCCTAACTGCCTCTGCCTGCCTGCTTGGTCACCCCTAACTGCTTCTGCCTGCCTGCCTAATTGCTCCTAACCGCCCTCCCCTGTCTGTCTGATCTTGCCCCCAACTGCCTCTGCCTGCCTGATCACCCCTAACTGCCCTCCTCTGCTGGCCTGATCTTGCACCTAACTGCTCTCCCCTACTGGCCTAATCTTGCCCCCAACTTCCTTCCCCTGCTGGCCTAGTTGCCTCCAACTGTCCTCCCCTGCCGGCCTGATCGCGCCCCTAACTGCCCTCTCCTGCCAGCCTGATATTGCCCCCAAATGCTCTCCCCTGCCGTCCTGATCTTACCCCCAACTGCCTTCTCCTTCCGGCCTGATCTCATCCCCAACTGCCCTCCCTTGCTGGCCTAATCTCACCCCAAACTGCCCTCCCCTGCCGGCCTGATCTTGCCCCTAACTGCCTCTGCCTCAGTTCCCCACCACCATTCCTTTGTCCAGAAAGAAGTCGGACATTTAGAAGATGGCTGGGCGACCCGATCTAATTAGTATATTACCCTTTTATTAGTATAGAAGGTTTATAATTTCTAAAGATATAAAAGCATGTAGGCATCAAATGATAAAGTTTAGAATTTGCTTTTAAATACTTTAGCTAAAATAAAAAGAATAAAAAGGGACACATAAATGAAATACGGAAAATATTAGTAATTATTTGATATGGTAATTGGAATATGGGGATTTGAGTTTGCACATGTTCTAAATTAGGAGTCTACAAATCATGTCTGGTCCACAGATTAAATCCAGACAGCTGTCTCTTTTTGTCAGTAACAATATAGTCTTATCCATTTGTTAAATATTGTCTATGGTTGTTTTCATGCTACAACAACAGAATAGGTGCAATGGAAACCAAATGCTCCACAAGGCCAAAAATATGTACTATCTCTATCTTTAAAGAAAATTCACTTATTCCTGTTCTAAATTCTTTTTTTTTTTTTACTGCCTCTTTGAGAGGAAAGTTAACCTCAAAAGATTTTTCAGAGCCTTTCTCCTTAAAACCTACCAAGGATTTTCCCTACACTAGCTTCTCAGAAATAAAACAAAATCACCCACAAAGTAGGATAGAGGTAGTCTCATACTATTTTCCCATAAGTGAATAAATCATTTCATAGCTGCAAGGTAGTTACCTTTTTTGCTAAATCTAGAAGCTTAAAAGGAAAATAAACAAGTAAGCCAAAAAAGCAGAGGTAAAAAAAATTAAAACTAAAAAATATATTATTATTTTGCTTCAAGTTCCTAAGTTAAAAGAGAACAGCCTAAGGGAAACAATATATTATATGTTTCAATACATTACAACCAAAGAGAATTTTTCATTTAGGGATGAAGGAAGGGAGGGAAAGTATGTACACATACAACACTGGAATTTCGCCCTTATGAATCCAGTGAAGAACACTGTACACCAAGCATGTCAAACTCTCGGCTTGTGGGTTGCCATGCTTCTGTACACCCATGGGCCATTTTTTTTCTAACTATAAACTTCTGTATATTTTGGATTAATAGTTTAAACACATTCTTTGGCGGTCTTCAACTTAGCTTACATAACCTTCAGGTATACCCATGAGCTGATTAGCAATTTAAGGCCTGAGAAAAGCAAAGTTTCAGAGGGAAATACACTAAGACATGGATGAGTTTAATATGCAAGTACACTAGCTAAAGGGCATAATTAAAACTACATCATTCTTTTAAATCTACATAATTATGTCTCAAAGACATTCTCATTAGTATCTTATCCCTTGCCACTAAGCTAGAAAGGGCCTCAGGTCTACATGGTTGTGAAAAATATAAAAAGTTACACACACACACACACACACACACACACATCAAATAAAATACCTATAAGACTCAATTAGTGAACTTTCCTTTTTACAGTAATATATAAAATCTACTAGTCACCCATCATTTCTTGTGAGTTCACAGTAATATATATAATCATAGTATCTGTGGATGACCTTATGCCCAAATTTCTAAAGCAAAAATAATCAAAAAGATTTAATAAACTATTTTTTTTTTATTTTAGAAGAGAGAAAGAGCTACTTGGTCTAACAATAACTCAACCACAGATTTCTACAAATCAGTACTTCCTTTACTATGCAATGATAACAAGTGTTTCTAATGATCAGCCTGCAGCAACTCCAAATCCTGAAGTTCATGCTAAGTAATTAAAAAGAAGATGAAATTTATTTCAATATACTTCTGGAAATGAGTGCATGTCCTCATGCTCTCTTTATTTTAAGACTAGAGGCCCATGCACAAAATTTGTGCATGGGGGGGAGGGGTCCCCTCAGCCCAGCCTAATTACCTCTCCAGTCTGGGACCCATCAGGTTCGGGCCTAAACGGGTAGTAAGACATCCCTCTCACAATCCAGGACTGCAGGCTCCCAACTGCTCACCTGCTTCTGCCTGATTGCCCCTAACCACTCTGCCTGCCAGCCTGATCACCCCCTATCCACTCCCCTGACAGCCTGATCGACACCTAACTGCTCCCTGGCCTGCACGATTGTCCCTAACTGGCCTCCCCTTTAGATCTGGTCACCCCTAACTGCCCTTCCCTGCCAGTCTGATCGCCCCTAATTGTCCTTTCCTGCAGGCTTGATGATCCCCAAGTGCCTTCCCCTGCTGGCCTGGTCACCCCTAACTCTCCTCTCCTACAGGGCTTCCCCTCACAACTGCCCTTCCCTGCTGGCCTGGTCTCCCCCATCCCACCTCCCCCAACTACCCTCCTCTGCTGGCCTGGTCACGCCTAACTGCCCTCCCTGCTAGTCTGATTGCCCACAAACTGCCTTCCCATGCAGGTCTGGTCCCTCCCCCGCCCCAACTTCCCTGCCTTGCAGGCCTGGCCCCCTGCCACAACTGCACTTCAAATATTATTGCATATATGTTATCTAGAGTTTAGATTATACTTGGGTATCAGGATCTTAGATCTTAGAGAGGATTCTAGACTGGTGGAGATATACATTAAAGGCCTGAAAAGAGAATGAGTTCATCTAGGAGTATGATTTTTTTTTTTGTCTAAAGTTTTACATATTTCTCCTTTTCCCCCAATTAACATTCCCCCTTCCCCTCCCAGGATAGATTTTTTAAAAAGGAATATGCTGTGTCCTAGGGCACTAAAATATATATTTTAAAAAATGGAATACTGCCTTAGGGATATTCAATATCTATGACATCTATGCTGTCAATCTAGCCCATGAAGTATCCCAGGAACCCTTCTGAACCAGTTCTTCAAATTTTGATCAAAGCAGTCATTTATCTTTGCTACAACTGAAGAAAAATGGTTATTGTGACATCAATCACATGGGACTCTGAACTGAGTAGGTCCCTAGGTACCATTTTCACAAAGGCTGAGAGGCATAACTTGCTGCAGGTAAGAGGCAGAGCTGAAGCGAAGGAAAGAGCATGTGAATTCACTAAAACACATGAAACACTGACATCAGGTGGTCAATGACACAGTATGATTTCTGCAGTAATGTTCATGCACTCAACTCAAATCTTTTACACCTGCCACCAAAAAGTCAAGTATCCAAAAATATGTGACACATACAATTTGAGAGGTAATGATATAAATCTTCTATGTATCACCTCAAAGCCTAAAAGTTATCTTTTAAATGACTTCCTAAAAGTTAGAATGTTGGCACTCATTAGAAAATTGAACTCTAAGGAGATCTCATCCCAGCACTTGCCTCCAATTTTTTTTTCTTTGTAGAGGAAAATCCAAACACATGTAGCAAATAACCATTCATTAGATTTTCTAATCTTTTTCCCAGTATTAAGATCACTACACAGCAACGAAGCCATCCTATAATTTCTCAGCATCAAGCAGAAATACTCCCACCGAGATTTAATATGCTCTCAGCCTTTACAAAGGTTCAATATAAGACTCACCCACTTGAGTTATAGATCTGTTCTTCAGCCAAACTTTTAGTTTATAAAAGTCCTCCATTGGGTTACCAACAGCCTTTACACAAATACTCCCTGGATCATGAACTACTCATGTGCTTCAATGCTGTATGTTCAAATCCTATCATCTTTCAAGGTTCAATTCACATATCAATTTCCCCATGAAGCCCTCTCTGGCTCCCCTGGATATATAATAATATCTCTTGAACTTGCTCTAATACTGAACTTAACACTTTCAGTTTCAGAATAAACGAAAACCAAAGTGAGGGCATTTTATTGACTATCTATTAAAAATTATAGCAATATAGTAAGAATACTATCATATTAAATAAAAAATAGGTTTAGTGTATTCTGCCCAGTGCAGAGGCAGGTGGGGGAGAGTAAAACAATTTTAAGATGGAGTCTCTGCTACTTAGAGACTTAAAATCTACTTGAGAATAAATGGAGTGTTTGGTGGGGTCGGGGGAAGTCACTGCTGGCTCAGATATTCAGGAAAAGATTAATGAGAAACTGGGCTATAAGTGATAAACAGGAAAGATTCTTTGGCTCTTACCAACAGTGGCTTAAACTAAATCCAACCTATCTCCAATAAATGGGATGAAATTAATCCCATCCATGCCCTTAATTATTCAGAATCCTCTCCCCTCTTCAGAAAGTACAACCTCTCTCCCTTTTGTCTAGGCAATAGATGTATCCATATTTCAGGTAGATAAAAATTTAAATTATCTTCTAAGAAAATCACAAAAGTTTTGAATGGCCTTGAATGTGAATTTCTAAATTTAACAAAATAAAACTCTTAGAACAATTTACATGTAAACCATGCATGCCATGAGTCCATAGAAAGGCATTATTATTGGCTGAGATGAAACATGGTATAATTATAAGCTGAGATTAAATGGCATTACCATGGCATTATTGAAATGCATCCTTCGTGTAGAAGGCCTCAAGGTACAATCAATAAGTTAATAATTAGAATCCATAAAACAGTAGCAGATAATAATTGCCATAAAATTCTGTTAACATAATGTTTAAGTGTCGCCTTATCAGAAAGGGTCCATTATTAAACACAGAATTCTTTTTGGTACTATTCCTAGAAGATCCATAAGTGAGAAAACAACAGTAAGGGATGAAGAATGCTATGCATAAGGTACTTTTTGGATTAAGTTCTTTCCAGTAAGAATCTGGAGACTGCAGAAACATACTGCCTGAATTCACGTGTGGCCAAAGACAAAGCTCTGCAAGGGATAAGGATGCAAGAAGAGGGGACCTTCTGGACATGGCCTTAAGTGTGATGACATCCTTGAAACTCTGAGGACCAAGCAAGAGTGCTTCCATCACATTAGTAAAGACTGAAGACACTCAGACCTCGAAAAAATATACCAGTCAAGACCTTTGTGATGAGCTAATATCAGGTATCCCAGGAAGAAGAAAGGGCAATCAAAGCTTACAACACAAAAGAAAAACCCTACCCACCTTTAAAGACAGACAGAATTGGACATTTTCAGAAAAGCAGGAAGAATACTTGATGATCTCTTTTTGAATTAACTTTAGTGAAATCATTTTGTTAGTGAATATTATATTCAACTACGGTAATAACAAAAGCAGATTTACAGTTGTTCATATGGAAAAATAATATAATAATTAATAAGTAAAACAAAAATAAACTCTTTTTCACATGCAACTGTAAAACTATTTTTGCCCTACCCTGTATATTGATAAAATTATTGTCCTAGATTTATTTTTTCTAAATATATATTTTCAAGATTTTTTAAAATGCTTTAAGTCTGAAGGTAGAAATAAAAGCATAATTGTGACAAAACTTACATACAAGAAAATTTGATAACACATTTTTCTCCTCTGTAGGGAGAGAAACAACACATCTATGATCTATTTAAAAACATCAAAGTGGAAAGCACAACTTATCTTTATGGATTTTGAAGTATACCATTATATCTAAATTACCATATCTATACAAATAAAATGTCTCTAATCCACATATCTCCAATGAAATGTCAGTGTTTACCATTCTGACTTTACATATGCATTCACTGAACAGTATTTCTCAGCCACTCCCTCAGCTAACAACAATGAAGTATCATGTCATATATATTTACCTATTCCAACAAGTGCTTAGTTTTCCATTGTACTTTCAAAAAAAATCTAATAGGATAAAATACAATTTATTTGTAGAGTTTTTAATATTACAATGGAGAATATCTGACATAAGTTTTCATCATAGAGTTTATTTTGAAATCTGCCCAAGCACAGGGCAGAAAAGACAGATGGGCATAGAGAAAGTTGGATTCTTTGTGTAGTGATGACAAAGCTGATCTGCAGAGGTAGTGCTAGGACTTCAGAGTGTAAAGATATTACTTTTCTGAGGTCTAGGTGAAAATTCAGAGGGTGAGGATGGCATATAGGCATTATCTGAAGAGCTGAAGAATGTAAAAGACAGTCTTAATCAATGCAAAGGAAAAACAGAAACAGAAGGTTGTGATAAAAGGTCTTTAGGTATAAAGATAGAAAAATTTAAGGATATATCAGCTAAAAGACCCAGAAACCACATTGGATATCAACCATTTCCCTTTTGGGTACCTTTCCAGTGGGGGATTAAAAAAAAAATAGCCGGGAATTCTTCTGAGATTTTAGTAGGAAGCCCCGCACGTCACCCTCTCTCAAGCTTTGAAACCTTGACTACATCACAGGATGCCCGGTTCTAGGTGTGATGAACAGTTTTCCTTGACTCATCCTATGAGACTATAGGGATCAAATGAGAGTCAGCCTCATTCAGTCCTAGAGTGATCACAAAGCCTGATACCTTATTTTAAACCAGAACTCTTCATAATAAAGGGTCTGAAAGGACTCTGCTCACTGAAACCTGAGATGTAGTGAGAATGAGCCTCATTGTTTGCCTGGTCCACCCAGTCCTGCTTCTCACCTGGCTTCTGCTAGGTCTGCCCAACCTCATGATTGCAAGGGACTCTATTGCTTCGGGCTGGCCTTCCCTGAAACCTTGACTTTTGGGTTGGGTTTGGCTGCTGCATTGCAGCTCAACTTCCAGATACCCAAGTCACACTATCCAAGGGTTTAAGATTCAATGTTTGGTGTTTCTTTTTTTTTTTTTTCTTTTCTTTCTTTCTTTCTTTCTTTATTTATTTATTTTTATTAATTTTTTATACATATCTCCCCATTGCCCCCCCTCCCTCCCAGGCGTACCCCGACCCCCCAGTGTCTGTGATCATTGGTTATGTTTATAAGCATGCATACAAGTCCTTTGATTGATCACTTATTTACCTCACCTAACTTTAATCTTTCTGCTATAATTTCACAGTCTGTTTGATGCTTTATGATTTTTGTCCTCCTGAGAATTATCAGTCTACTCCCTTTCTGTGCTCCTGATTCTATTATATTCACCAGTTTATTCTGTTGATCAGATTTTTAATTCACTTAATTTTTAGATTCACTTGTTGACAGATGTGTATTTGTTGTTCATAATTTTTTGTCTTTTACCTTTTTCTTCTTCCTCTTCTAAAAGGGTACCTTTCAGCATTTCATATAATACTGGTTTGGAGTTGATGAACTCCTTTAGCTTTTTCTTCTCTGTGAAGGTCTTTATCTGCCCTTCAATTCTGAATGATAGCTTTGCTGGATAGATTATTCTTGGTTGTAGGTTCTTGTTGTTCATCACGTTGAATATTTCTTGCCACTCCCGTCTGGCCTGCATCGTTTCTGTTGAGAAATCAGCTGACAGTCGTATGGGTGCTCCCTTGTAGGTAATAAACTGTTTTTCTCTTGCTGCTTTTAATATTCTCTCTTTCTCTTTTGCTCTTGGCATTTTAATTATGATGTGTCTTGGTGTAGTCCTCTTTGGGTTCCTTTTCTTTGGGGTTCTGTGTGCTTCCTCGACTTGTAAGTCTATTTCTTTTACCAGATGTGGGAAGTTTTCAGTCATTATTTCTTTAAACAGGTTTTCAGTATCTTGCTCTCTCTCTTCTTCTGGCACCCCCACAATTCTGATGTTGGTACGCTTGAAGCTGTCCCAGAGGCTCCTTACATTATCTTCACATTTTTGGATTCTTTTCTCTTCTTGCTTTTCCAGTTGAATGTTTTCTGCTTCTTTATATTTCAAATTTTTGACTTGATCCTTGCCTTTCTCTAGTCTGCTGTTAGTACTCTGTATAATAGCTTTTATTTCAGTCAGTGTATTTATCATCTCCTCTTGGGTCTCACTAAATTTATCCATCTTTTCTAGCATATTCTTGAAAAACCTTATAAGCGTGGTTTTGAACTCTATATCCAGTCGTTTTTTTTCCTCCATTTCTTTTGCTTGTAATCCCTTCCCTTGTCTCGGCATTTTCACTGTGCCGGGGAAACTTCTGTGCTGGATTCAGCCGAAGAAGCCTCTGTTGAGCTTGGGAGGGGTGGAGTCTCAGGGCTTAAGGGACCGCCTTGCCTTCCAGTCGGCCCCGCCCTCCACGGCCCCTGAGTCTCACGTGACTGGGTAATGGCTGGAGCGGTCCTTGTGCGCGTGCCCGCAGTGCCTCTAACCGCTGCCTTTCCGGCTCCCCTGCGCACCAGGACCACACGAGTCTAGGTCCCCAGGGTTTCGCCCAAAACAGGGGCTTAGTGGAGTCAGAAGTGGCGCAGTTCGGAGGGTCTGTCTCCCGCCCACTCGCGAAAGCCAGCGGCACAATCAGCAATCTGTCCTCCGCGTGGTGCCGTGCGCGACCAGACCTCCGATCCTTTGCAACTCCCCTAAATTTCCGTGCACCTCTCCCTTTTCACAGTCCAAACTCCCCCCGTATGAGTTTCAGCTGAATCTGGGGTTTAGTGTCGCAGGACAAGGGGTTCAATGCCTTTGAGAGTCTCCGTCTCCCTCCCGCCAGAGAAAACCAGCCAGGTACACCCGCTCTCTCCTCGCGCGCGTCTCCGTACCTCAGCTTTTTGCAGCTCCTCTGGGTCTCTGTGAGCCCCTCTCTTTCCCTCTAGTTGTAGAACTTCCACTCAGCCAGCTTTCCTGTGGTTCTGGATGATGTCCGTTCTGTCTTTTAGTTGTAGTTTTTCAATGTTTGGTGTTTCTGGGAACATTTGGACAGTTTTTCTTGCCTTACATTTTCTTCATTATAAAAGAGCGAACTCTAACATTCACTTATTTATATCCCAAGATATGACCAACAACAATAATGCCAAGCCCAGAACTTTTATACAAAACTCAAGTTGTGGTTAAATGTAATCTTTAATTCAGGCTTCCCTGACTATTCTATTGAAAACTACATTCTCTATCTTCTCCCTGCAATATTCCCTCCATAATATTTTTTACCATTAATATATAATTTTCTTATATATCTCCCACCAGAATGTTAACACCAGAGGGTTAATATTTTTGTCTAATTTTGTACATTGCTGTATCTCTAGTATCTAGAAGAGTGTTTGGACACAGTTGACACTCGATAAATTATTTGTTGTATGGATGAATAAAATACGCTCTTAACATAGCTATCTAGGAAAAGACAGGTTAGCTTGGTTATATCTGAGGCAGTGCAAAAAAAGTGACAACCTTATTTTAAAGTATAAAAGCAATCTACTTCTTAGAGCGCCTTCATCAATATCTACCTCAAATTTTTTAAACTGAGTTAAATTTTTTAACTTACCTCATTCTTCTCTGAACCTATTATTACTTAAAAGTCTTACTTCATTTAAAAAGTGGTGTTCTTAACAATCTAAAACATTAATCATCTGTATCTCTGCTTCAATAATCATCTCTCTATTCCTCACCTGCTTAGGATTCCTACTTTTCTGATTGATCCACATACAGTAATTGCATACTTAAAGCACAGCCATTCTCTGAGCCCCCAACCATAGAAATGTATGTCTTACTAGAAAGGGCAATGCGTTGTGGCATGTATGCACAAAGTACCTATTAGTTGTTTCTCTTTTTTTTTTAAAAAAAAAATGTATTTTTGGAGAAACCAAGATGGCGGCATAGCTAAATACCTAAACTGCTGCATCACACAACAATATCAAAACTAAAACTAAAAGACAACACGGACACCATCCAGAACCACAGGAAAGCTGACTGAGTGGAAATTCTACAACTAGAAGGAAAGAGGAAAGCACATTGAGACTCAGGGGAGCTGTGGAAGGCAGAGGTCCGGACGCAGGAGCGCAGAAAGGACTAACTGCTGACTGCATGGGCGGCTGAGTATGTGGCTGGCTTTCTAAAGTGGGAGGGAGACAAAAGCTCCTTATTGCGCTGAACTCCAGTTCCAGGCGAGTTTCTGGGAACTCAGACTCATTCGGGAAGAAACTGGACTGTCTAGCAGCGGGTGAAACACGAGGGCGGCTTTCTCTCAGAGTTGCTTGCAGTGATTACCAAGGGACCATGAGACCCAGGGGCCTCATAGGGCAGGGCTGATGGGAAGCCATGGCTGCCTGGTCTACCCTGAGACTCCACTCCATCCAAGCTGAGCACAGAGACTTTTGCAATTTTGTAAGTCTTATATCATAAGGGTGTCCCCAGCATAGAAGTTCTCCCAGCATAGACACAGCTGATCCTCACAGCCAGTTGGCCTGGTGGTCAGTTCCTCCTAGTGATACCAACAACAATCAAGACTTAACTACAACAAGTCTGTGCACACAGTCCACAAAGGGGTGCACCAAGAGTGTCCACCTCAGGTAACTGGGGGAGGCTGAGCCACTGGGCCCTATAGGACATCTACCATAAAAAGCTACTCTGCCAACTCAGAGAAGCAGCAAAAATGCAGATACAAAGAAATAGTTCACAAATGAAAAAAATGGACAAAAAGCAAATGACTGGATAAAGAGTTCAAAACCACAGTTATAAGATTTTTCAAGAATTTCCTGAAGAGGCCGATAAATTTAAGGAGACTCTTGAGGATATGAAAAAGGGCCAACTAGAAATTAAACATACACTGACTGAAATAAAAAATATTATACAGAGACCTAACAGCAGACCAGAGGACCGCAAGAATCAAGTCAGAGATTTGAAATACAAAGAAGCAAAAAAACACTCAACCAGAAAAGCAAAAAGAAAAAGAATCCAAAAATTTGAAGATAGTGTAAGAAGCCCCTGGGATAACTTCAAGCATACCAACATCAGAA
>JAAGEH010000018.1:66997950-67106726 GCA_011751065.1 Lasiurus cinereus
TAATCATCTCTCTATTCCTCACCTGCTTAGGATTCCTACTTTTCTGATTGATCCACATACAGTAATTGCATACTTAAAGCACAGCCATTCTCTGAGCCCCCAACCATAGAAATGTATGTCTTACTAGAAAGGGCAATGCGTTGTGGCATGTATGCACAAAGTACCTATTAGTTGTTTCTCTTTTTTTTTTTTAAAAAAAATGTATTTTTGGAGAAACCAAGATGGCGGCATAGCTAAATACCTAAACTGCTGCATCACACAACAATATCAAAACTAAAACTAAAAGACAACACGGACACCATCCAGAACCACAGGAAAGCTGACTGAGTGGAAATTCTACAACTAGAAGGAAAGAGGAAAGCACATTGAGACTCAGGGGAGCTGTGGAAGGCAGAGGTCCGGACGCAGGAGCGCAGAAAGGACTAACTGCTGACTGCATGGGCGGCTGAGTATGTGGCTGGCTTTCTAAAGTGGGAGGGAGACAAAAGCTCCTTATTGCGCTGAACTCCAGTTCCAGGCGAGTTTCTGGGAACTCAGACTCATTCGGGAAGAAACTGGACTGTCTAGCAGCGGGTGAAACACGAGGGCGGCTTTCTCTCAGAGTTGCTTGCAGTGATTACCAAGGGACCATGAGACCCAGGGGCCTCATAGGGCAGGGCTGATGGGAAGCCATGGCTGCCTGGTCTACCCTGAGACTCCACTCCATCCAAGCTGAGCACAGAGACTTTTGCAATTTTGTAAGTCTTATATCATAAGGGTGTCCCCAGCATAGAAGTTCTCCCAGCATAGACACAGCTGATCCTCACAGCCAGTTGGCCTGGTGGTCAGTTCCTCCTAGTGATACCAACAACAATCAAGACTTAACTACAACAAGGCTGTGCACACAGTCCACAAAGGGGTGCACCAAGAGTGTCCACCTCAGGTTAACTGGGGGAGGCTGAGCCACTGGGCCCTATAGGACATCTACCATAAAAAGCTACTCTGCCAACTCAGAGAAGCAGCAAAAATGCAGATACAAAGAAATAGTTCACAAATGAAAAAAATGGACAAAAAGCAAATGACTGGATAAAGAGTTCAAAACCACAGTTATAAGATTTTTCAAGAATTTCCTGAAGAGGCCGATAAATTTAAGGAGACTCTTGAGGATATGAAAAAGGGCCAACTAGAAATTAAACATACACTGACTGAAATAAAAAATATTATACAGAGACCTAACAGCAGACCAGAGGACCGCAAGAATCAAGTCAGAGATTTGAAATACAAAGAAGCAAAAAAACACTCAACCAGAAAAGCAAAAAGAAAAAGAATCCAAAAATTTGAAGATAGTGTAAGAAGCCTCTGGGATAACCTCAAGCATACCAACATCAGAATTATGGGGGTACCAGAAGGAGAGAGCAAGATACTGAAAATCTATTTGAAGAAATAATGACCGAAAACTTCCCCCCTCTGGTGAAAGAAATAGACTTACAACTCCAGAAAGCGCACAGAACCCCAAACAAAAGTAATCCAAAAAGAACCACATCAAGACACATCATAATTAAAATGCAAAGAGCAAAAGACAAAGAGAGAATATTAAAAGCAGCAAGAGAAAAACAGTTCTTTACCTACAAGGGAGCACCCATATGATTGTGAGCTGATTT
Source organism: Lasiurus cinereus (assembly GCA_011751065.1). NCBI lineage: Eukaryota > Metazoa > Chordata > Mammalia > Chiroptera > Vespertilionidae > Lasiurus > Lasiurus cinereus. Next base: position 66,999,591 of record JAAGEH010000018.1, read on the forward strand.
CTCAACAGAAACTATGCAGGCTAGACAGGAGTGGCAAGAAATATTCAACGTGATGAACAGCAAAAACCTACAACCAAGAATACTCTACCCAGCAAAGATATCATTTAGAATTGAAGCGCAGATAAATTGCTGCACAGATAAGAAAAAGCTAAAGGAGTTCATCAACACCAAACCAGTATTATATGAAATGCTGAAAAGTATTCTTTAAGAACAACAACAAAAAGGTAAAGATAAAAATTATGAACAACAAATACATGTCTAGCAACAAGTTAATCTAAAAATTAAGTGAATAACAAATCTGATGAACAGAATAAACTGGTGAATATAATAGAATCAGGGACATAGAATGGGAGTGGACTAACAATTCTTAGGGAAAAATGGAAGTGGTGGGTGCAGAAAGAGACTGGACAAAAATCGTACACCTATGGATGAGGACAGTGTGGGGGGAGATACGGGCAGAGGGTAGTGTGGGAACCAGGTGGAGGGAAGCTATGAGGGGGAAAAAGAGGAACGATTGTAATAATCTGAACAATAAAGATTTATCAAATTAAATATATATATATGTATATATATATATATCCCTGATTCTATTATATTTACCATATTCACCAATTTATTCTGTTCATCAGATATTTTATTCACTTGATTTTTAGATTCACTTGTTGATAGACATGTATTTGTTGTTGATAATTTTTATCTTTACCACCTTCTTCTCCTTCTCCTTTTCCTTCTCCTTCTCCTTCTCCTTCTTTTTCTTCTTCCTCTTCTTCTTTTTCAAAAATAACTTTCAGCATTTCATATAATACTGGATTGGTAGTGATTTTGAGAGAGAGAGATAGAAACATTGATGAGAGAGAAACATTGATCAGCTGCTTCCTGTATGCCCACTATTGGAGATTGAGCCCATAGCCCAGGCATGTGCCCTGACTAAGAATAGAACCAGTAATCTCTTGGTGCATGGCTTAACACTCAACCACTCAGCCTCACCAGCCAGGCTGTTGTTTCTTTTTAAGTAAAATAAAACCCTACTGTACAAAGAAGTAAGTTAACTGGAAACACAGTACCACGTAATTTTTTTAGAGAAAACAAAACCAAAAAAATACTGAGAAAGATTTATTGGAATGATCTGAGTGATAAAGACATAGTGATTAAAGAAAGCCTAGAAATACCTTCCCCACACTCTGAGCCCTTCAAATTCCTAACTTTGACATATTTTCCAAAGAAAAATTTCTTAGTATCAGAAGTCTTATGCATTTTGGAACTTACACACCCCATTTTTCTGGAGAAAATTTACTACCAGGACATGGCAATTAAGGCAAATTCTGTGAAACCTTAACTCATTCCTCCTTATTATCATTTTCTCCTAAAAGGACTGCATATATTTTTAAAATTCAACCTATCTTTTAAAATGTTGGATAAAATGTGATTTTCTATCAATTTTAATCCATAGAAGTACCACTGATAAATAGATATGTTAATAATTAAAGTTGAAGTTTTCTACTTTTTTATCTCATTTTTATAGTTTAAGAATTGAAAAGCATTTGGAGTAGAACACCAAAAGCAATTACATTGGCTAAAGCTAACTTTAACCAGAATGGTATTGGGAGGGGGGGGTGGTAATACTTGTTTGATTCTAATAATAGACTTAACATAATACACAATTTAATTGAAAATTTGACTATCTAGATTCTTAACAATTCATGAAAGTAAGCAAATAACCTGCCCAAGTCAATGTCTAAATATTAATTTTCATCTATATTATCTAGAATTTATATTTCAAAGACAATGGAAAACATGTAAGAGTTAACCCCTTAATATGCACACATCTTTATTATATATACATCAACATATTTAGAAGAGAAACTACAATAGAAATTTTGGTCACAGGAAAACTTTAAAAAATATATTCTAGATGACTTGGTAACTGCTAAAGGCCCTTTTAAATTTGCTGCTCAATATCAACAATGACAAAAATTAGACTACTTTTGCAAGAAACTACTTTTTATTACATTCAAATGACTTTGCTAATTTGAATATTCAAGCAAAACAAAGTTTTCTTTGAAAGAAAAATAAAAAACAATCAATTATTATAATTAATATAACTAATTAGTAAGCTAATTAATGTCTGATTTCTAGTTAACAAGTTTGTAAATATAAAGAAAACATGAATGATTATAAAATAACCCATTCATCATTTTAAAATTATTGACTAATATTGTTTTAATACTGTATAGATTACATAATATTTCATGCACATACTTCTTTGCAACATTTTAGTAGTCATTACATTACTGACCTCCCCATTTTAAAAATGTGATTGAAACATTAAACACTAAAATGATCAAACACAGAACTGAAACCCTCTATTGTAAATTATGTCTTCTTAAGTTTACATGGTTGTTCATACCAACGTCAACCTAAATAGCACTTTTTTGGGAAAAGCACAATGTTTGGACTAAAACAGACCTGGGTTCTAACTCAATTCTGATCATTTACCACCCACCCTTTGTTGCCTGGGGAAAGCTCATTACATTCTCCATAAAAAAATGATGATGCTTATCTCAAAGTGTTGTGAGATTTAATAACATAAGAAACATAGGAAGGATTTAATAACAGCATGCCTGCTTTGCCACTTCCTACACCTGAGTAGATTTTACCTTATGCCCTCTCTTGCTTCTGCTCTAAGGCCACAAGATATAGTGAGGGAAAGTAATAGAACAATGCTGACTCAGCTGACTACAAATTTATGGCCTGGTACAGTTTTCTTATTAGTAAACTACACATAAATAACACCTATCTCCATAGATGGGGAATGCAAAGTACTAATAATAGTGCCTGGCATATGCTAGGTACTCAGTAAATAGTCATATTGCAATCACTCTGTAGCTTAGCAATCTTTTTATTTATCATATGCAAACTCCTTAGCATACTTCCAGAAGGTGTTATTCTACACACCCTTCCACTTTCCTTAAGCTTTAATTGCACCAGCTCCTCTGGTAAGTGACCTCCCTACTTACTTTACTGAAAAGATGAGCAGTGGCAAGAGCTTCTCCAGCTCCTTTCTTCCCTCAAACACTTCTTTACCAACATAAAACCTCTCTTATAACTTCCAGGTCTTAGACAAATAGATATCCTCTCTGAACTCCTTACACAATTCATTTATTCAACAAATTTTATTGAACATTTATGACCCTTTGGGCACCGTGCCAGGTTCTGGCTATATAAGGATAAAAGACAGAAAAAGTCCCTACTCTCAGGAGTACAATATGGAAGAAGAGTCACACTATTTAATAATCACACCAGGAATATTCTCTATTTCCTCAGTTATTCCCAGCACACCCTCATTTCCATGAGTTCCAGCTTGAAATCACCTTTGCTTGGTACCGTCACCCTCTAAAGCTATAATGATCTATTTCTCTCCTTTCCGACTTCTCAAACTTCTGAAACAAATACTCTATTTCCATTATTCCCATTTCTTCATGTGGTCAAGGAAACCTGGAAATCTGCCTCTTGTCTATGCTTTTCTGAGAACTTCCTCAAAATAATATCCATGCCTTTCTAAGTTCAAAAGTACCACATACACCTTACTTTTTAAATTCTCCTCTTCTTCAGTTTTTAGGTCTCTGGGCTGATTTCTCTCTTCTACTCCAACTTTTCTGGTAATTCTTTCACTTTAGGTTCCTCCATTTCCAATATAAGCAGTGGATATTCCTCAAAGTGGAGTTCTTTGCTCTCTGAATTCCTCCCTATATTCTCTATCTGTCAATGTATTTACCTTCAAAAGATTTTCCTCTCATTTTTATTTTGACTCTCAAATTAACATCTTCATGTTCCTTCACATAGAACAAACAGTGCCTTTCACAATGTGAGTACTCAACAAATAATTACAGAATGAAAGAGAGAACAAACAAGCCAACTAATCAACCAGCAAGAATTTGTACTTAGACATCAATTCAACTTTACACCTAAAACCAAACCCACGATCCATTTCTCCTCCACTCTGAGCCTAGACAAGTCTGATCACCACCCATTACCTATGTTAATGGAGCTTCTTATCTTTCTATTTTATGTAGGTTGACCATCTGAGTTAAACTTAATTCTTTCCTCATTCTGTCCTACAAACTGTCCCTCAAAACGTTTCTTGAATCCACCCTTTCCATTTTGCTCTTATCACTACTACTGCAAGACCTAATCTGGTCAATTATCCCATTGCTAGTCCCTCCCATTTCAATTCTTCATATTACTTCCACATTAATCATTTGAAAACAATTATCCTGCTTTCTCTTGACTAAAAACAAATTTCATTTAAAGCACCTATATTCTCACACTAATATATATCTCTCCCTTCTCTTCTTATCCCCTTACTACTTTCTTAAATTCTACACTACAAATAAATAGTAATTTTTTAAAACATTTTAAGTACTAAAATCCAACTTTTAAGTGAAATCTTACACAGAATTATAAGACACAGATACAAATATACTTCCTAAATCAGGTCCAGAAATCAGACCCCTCTATCTGCTTTGTGAATTCCTGCCCCTTTGCTCCCAGGAACACAGCCTGAAATCGCTTGACTATTTCATAAATTTTCTGTTGGAATTCAGTCTCTAATTATTTTCTTTCCCCTTAACATTCCTCAGCATTCTAAGTTATATGAAACATCTGTATTTTTTTAAAATATATTTTTATTGATTTTAGAGAGGGTAAAGGAGAAAGAGATAGAAACATCAATGATGAGAGAGAATCATTGACCAGCTGCCTCCTGCACACCCCCTACTTGGGATGGAGCCTGGAACCCGAGCATGTGCCCTTGACTGGAATTGAACCTGGGACCCTTCAGTCCACAGGCCAATGCTCTATCCACTGAGCCAAACTGGCTAGGGCTATATGAAACCTCTTAAAAAGTTAGCACAAATGTTATTCTACCTGTGGAAACCACTGATTACTCCATGTCAAGCTAACATCTTATTCCTATGAAGTCCTAGAATAAGAACAGCAATCACTAAGAGAATGTTAGAATCCGCACTTAGACTTTGCTTAATCCTCCTCACTTTCAATGAAGTGTAGACAGGCAGACAGAGAGAGAGATATGTGTATATCTACACATGTATACATAACCACTGTTCACATTCCATAGGTAATGGCACATGTTAAGAATTTGCCCAAGAGCACACAGTTTTGTTTTGTTTTTATAGTGGAACCAGATTTAACACCCCAAATATGAACTTAGTCTGACTCCAAGGGTGAACTCGACCTATTAGTTCTTTTCAACTTTTTTTCATGTCACCAAGCACATATAACATGAGATTTGTAAAGCTCTCTAGGACAAAAGGAAGAAGCTGTTTACAGTCTAAGGCAACTAGTTTTCAGTAAACATGTCCAGCTTAGCCTTCTCAGAGGTTCATGGGATCAATACTGGAGTATATTAGAGGTTCATTAGTAATAAACCAGCTGAGAAACTCTGCTGTACATACCATTTAGTAATTACTTGTACCTGGCATATTGTAGATACTAGATATATGTGCAGCTTGTTGAAAAAGGACAACACATTATACTCAAATTGCCAACAGAAGTGGACAGGAGAACAAATAAGAGCTGAACATTTTCAGTGCCTGTATTTTGAAAAGCCAGTAACCAATTTAGATTTTTATAAGGGCAATATCTACATTTACACAATGAAATATTACTCATCCATTAAAAAAAGAAAAAAAATCTTACTTTTGACAGCATTGGTAAACCTGGAGAGTATAATGCTAATTAAAATAAGCCAGTCAAAAAAGGACAAATATTGTACGATTTCACGTACAGGTGGAATCTAGTGAACAAAATCAACTAACAAAAAAAATAAAAACAGACTCATAGATACAGAGAACAGACTGAAGCTGCCGAAGAGGAGGGTATTAGAGGGCTGGGTGAAAAAGGTGAAGGAATTAAAAAACAAACAAACAAACAAACAAGCAAACAAAAACAACTTACATACAACAATATGGTGATTACTCGAGGAAGGTAAGAGTAGGTAAAGGGGAATAAATAGTGATGGAAGGAGACTTAACTTGGGATGGGGAACACACAATATACAGATAATGTATTATAGAATTATACATCCAAAGCTAAATAATGTTTATTAACCAATGTCACCCCAATAAATTCAATAAAAAAGTTAAAGAATTAGATTTCTTGGTCTTTAATGTGCATCAATTTCACCTGGAAGGCTTGTTAAATCCCAAACTATGGGCTCCACACCCAGAGTTTGATTCAGAGAGTTTTCACTTCAAACAAATTCCCAGATGCCACTGGAACAGGTCCTAGGAGAACCACTGGTCTTAGAAACAAAAACCCTAGTGATAAATAGGCTTCATGTACTCACTCCCTCCATCCTCCTGCCAAGTATTTAATCCTTTGGTTGTCAATGTTTAACAACATAGGACTGTTCTAAGTCATAATGCAAACTGGGTTCTGGGACAAGAGATAAGCTTTTTAAATAGTGCTAAATGTTCCCTGACCCAATTATAACAACGTGTAGTACACCTTAAGTATGCTATCATCAGGGACAGGAATTCAGCTACATAAAATGTGCATGATCTATGTTGTGCTTAATATCCAGCACAGCCAGGTCAAAGCCATTCACAACAGCACCAATATGAACAATCTGATTAAGAGGACACATTGCTCTGAATTTATTAGAAGAATTATCCAGTTCAATTTATTCTTAACAAAGCTAGTGGCTGAAGTGATTTAATATCCAAGTTCCAAGTGAACGAATATTTTAGCAGTATATTTTTTTCATGGTTTAAACCGAGGTTTGATTAATGTCCACAGAGTGAGGCTTTTTCTCAGGTACACTGGCATGTAAATAATAAGAAACACTTGCAGAAAACTGTACTGAGATTAATTAAATATATTTCATTTGCAGAAAGCATAGATGCATTTATTTCAGGAATATAAAAAATTATTTAAAGAATAAGATATTCAAAGCTTCAAATACTTCTTGTAGAATCACTCACAAATCCAAAGGATGCTATTTGACAGCCCAAATGCAATTTTCAACTGTCCCCAAGCCCCAATGACAAGGGTCATTAAAAAGGCTTTACTTAAAAAAATTTAATATTTCATAAATATTCATATTTAATATATGTAATTATATCTAATGATAAAAACCCTACATTATGAAATAAATATTTTGGGAGTAAGAGATAACCTAAAGCAATTAGTCTGTTATAAGTTCATTCATAACAACAGAATGTTCTCTTGCAAAGGGCTGGTATTTTAATACTAACATCTCTTATACTCTAGGACAATATGCATCCAAATAAAAATGATATTCAAATATACTGACCAGGTAAAATTCAAGACATAGGAAAGCACTGATTTAAGAATGAAAACAATCAAAGCTCACAAAGAGTGGAAAAGCGAGTGATGCTCTGACTACTTTTCCCTTATTCCTGTTCACTGAGTATTCTTATCCTCACATACCTACTAATCCATGTCATTTACCGCCTTCCAATCCTAACTCAACAATGATCAAGAGAAAGAAGATAGCTGCCGAGGAGAAGGCAGACTGCAAGACAGTGTATGAGTGAGAAAACAAAGGGAGAATGTGGGGTCGTACAGGGAGTGTTTATTGGTGAGTTGAGGGACAGCTATACTCCACAAGACAGTGGGGGACTGCTGGATGGGGCTCCCCTGACCAGATAGCCCCCATTGCTTCTGGGTTCCCTCCCAGTGTAATCGGATGTAGAGACTGCACCATCTTGAAGGGGAAAGTGGATGTAATCGGGAGCCTGAAAATCTACCACTACGGCACCCACCGAACAGCTGTGAACCCAAGAACATCAGTCCCCGAGTGGTGCAAGCACACAGATTCAGAGGAGCTCTACACTCCACCACCGGAAGGTCAGATTTTGCCTGGGATAAGGTGAGGTCACTGGTCCCAGCAGGGGCAGGAGAGAGAAATGCACACACAGCAGGAACTGGAGATCTGGGGAAGTCTGTGCCTATGAAACTTGGTGGCTGTTGGGGCTGTAGTGATCCATGAATATGGAAGGGGTCTGCAGAGCTGCTAAAAGAAAGGAACTCTAAAAAGCAACTCATTTTTATCTGGGCACAAAAGGACAACCTAAAAATTTTAAAAGTGTGCCAGCTGCTTAGACCCAAGGGGGAAAAAAGACTGCACAGACTTATTTGCAGTACTGGAGTTCGCACACTTACTCTGGATCTTTCTTTTTTCTTCTTCTTCTTCTCCTCTTTAAGTCCTTGCTTTTGATTACTAAGCCCAATTAGTACATAGGATCACCCAATTGGGGCCACTCTAAGAGATTGCAGGGGAAAGTTGTTTTTCTGGAATCTGGGGATCAGAGAGCGGAATAACCATCAGAGAACCAGCTCTAGGGCAACCCTTTCCACCAAACAGGTATTAAGTGCCACAGGGAAAACAAATCTAAACACTATGTAAGAGAGGACCTATAGACCCGGAGGTCAATATGGAATCACTGCCACACAAGGGTTAAATCACAAATTGACTCTTGTGTAAAAACAAAGGAAAATATGAAATAGAGACATACAGCGTACTTAAAAATCAGGACTGGCTAATAACACTGAGGAGCAGTGGAACGCAGGAAACTTCAAAACTGTCCTGAGTAGGAAACAGGCGTGCCAAACAGAACAGTAGAGAAAGTGAATGAACTTTACTACTGCACATTTTTATTTTTATTTTTTTTTCATCTTTTACTTAAGAAACTATTTTTTTTCTTTTTTCCTCACTTGATTTTACCTTTTTAATTCTTAAATTTTTCTTTCCTTATTTTTTTAATATATATATTTTATTGATCTTTATGGAGAGAGAGAGTTAGAAACATCAATTAGCTGCCTCCTGCACACCCACCACAGGGGATGTGCTCACAACCAAGGTACATGCCATGGACTGGAATTGAACCTATGACCCTTCAGTCCGCAGGCCGACGCTCTAACCAATGACCCAAACCAGGTAGGGCTTAAATTTTTATTTTCATTCAGTACTTTTACTACTACTATTTTACCTTTTTTTCAAAGTGTCATTTTCTCTTGATTTTACTTTGGAATTAGTGTTGTACATTCTATTTTCATCTTTCCTTTAGCATCATTTTACTCTATCTTACCTTTACCTATAAGTCAACACTCTCTTCCTCACTTTCCCCCTTTTGTTGTCCTGCTTCTCTTACTCTATTTCTGCATTAGATTTTCCCTCTTCCTTCTTTTTACCCTGCTAAAATTTCACCCTACTTATACATCTAATATCCAATCCTCTGCTCCAAGCCCATAAATACCTCTCTCTTCTCTTTCTTCACTATCTAAACTTTTGTCTCTCTGTCCTTTTGTTGTTGTTTGTTGATTATATCGATTTTTTAATGCTTTTTTTGTGAGACGGTTTTTCTTTTTCTTTTTGTTTTTCTGTTTTGTGTTTGTTTGTTTGCTTCTGTTTTCCCTCACCTTGCTTGATATTAGTTGTTGTTTGTAGTTTGCATTCACCTCCAGGTACTTATTGCTGGCATTTGTTGGGATTAGTAGCTGTTCTATTGGAGTTTTCTCTCTCTATATATATGATTTTCCTCCCTCTTCTTATTCTCTCTCTTTTTTCTCTTACTTTTTTTTTCCTTTTCCCAATTGCATGTCTGCACTCCTTCTTTTTTTCCCCTCTTCCTTTTTCTCTCCTATCCTCTAATTCACTTTTCATTGGTGGTCACCTTTATTTGGGGTGATTAATATTGTGAATACATTTGTGTTCAGTGCCTTATGCACTGTACCCTGTTGTGCTGTATTTTGTGCCTTTAAATCAATGCAGGAGAGAGAGTACATAAACAGACTCTAGAAAAGAGAGATCATGGGGAGACAAAGAACAGCCCTCATCTGAAAGAAAAGAAGGCATCAGCAGAAAAGGAAGTAAACAAAAAGGAGGCAAGCAACCTGCCAGAGAAAGAATTCAGAGAAATGGTCATAAGGTGGCTGAAAAGAATGGAAGACAAATTCGACAATATCTGTAAGAACCAAGAGGAAATGAAGAACCAAGAAGAAATAAAAAATCACATGGCTGCTATAAATGATTCAATAGAAAGCATTAATGGTAGACTAGAAGAAGCAGAGGACCGAATCAGTGAGGTAGAAGTCAGGACAGGAAAAAATAGCCAAATAGAGCAGCTTCTAGAAAAAAAAAAAATTTTAAAGCAGGAGGAGAACCTATGGGAACCATGGGACAACACGAAACAAAACAACATCTGCATAACGGGGATTCAAAAGGAGAGGAAACTAAGCAAGAAATAGAAAACCTGTTTGAAGAAATAATGACAGAAAACTTCCCTGATATAGGAAAGAAAAAACCCACACAAATTCAAGAAGCTCACAGAGTTCCAAGCAAAATGAACCCCAAAAGATCGACACCAAGGCACATTATAATTAAACTGGCAAACACTGCTGACAAAGAAAGAATCTTAAAAGCGGCCAGAGAGAGACAGAAAGTTCCCTACAAAGGATCCCCCAACAGGCTAGCAACTGATTTCCCAACAGAAACGCAACAGGCCAGAAAGGAATGGAATGAAATATACAAAGTCATGCAAAGGAAGGGTCTTAATCCAAGAATACTGTACCCAGCAAGACTATCATCAAATTGAAGGTGAAACCAGGAGCTTCACAGACAAAAAAGGACTAAGGGAGTTTATTAACACCAAACTGGCAATGCAAGAAATGCTAAAGGGTCTGCTGTAAAAAACAAAACATAAATAGAAAGCAAAGCAGGAACACAGGGATAAAAAATAAAAATAGCAACAAACAAATACCTATCAATAATAACTTTAAATGTAAATAGATTAAATGCCCCAATCAAAAGACATAGGGCAGTGGTCAGCACAAAAACATTAAGATACCTAGGAATAAATTTAACTAAGAAGGTAAAAAACCTATTTGCAGAAAACTGCAGAACACTGAAAAAAGAGATAGAGGAAAACAGATGGAAGAACATACCATGTTCATGGATTGGTAGAATCAATATCATTAAAATGTCCATACTACCTAAAGCAATCTATAGATTCAATGCACTCCCCATTAAAATATCAACGGTATATTTCAGAGACCGAGAAAGAACTTTCCAAAAATCAACCTGTAATAAAAAAAGACCCTAAATAGCCACAACAATCCTGAGAAAGAAGAACAAAGTAGGTGAGATCTCAATACCAGATTTCAAGCTGTTTTACAAAGCCATTGTTCTCAAAACAGCCTGGTACTGGCACAAGAACAGACATATAGACCAATGAAATAGAATAAAAAACCTAGATATTGACCAAACCACTATGGTTAATTAATATTTGACAAAGGAAACCTGAACATACAATGAAGTCAAGACAGTCTCTTCAATAGTGTTGGGAAAATTGGACAGATATATGCAAAAAAAATGAAACTAGACCATCAACTTACATCATACACAAAAATAAACTCAAAATGTCTGAAGGACTTTAAACATAAGACGGAAAACTATAACAATACTAGAGAAATCCACAGGCAGAGAAATCTCAGATATATGCCGAAGCAATTTCTTCATCAATACTGCTCCTAGGGCCAAGGAAACTAAAGAGAAAATAAACAAATGGGACAACATCAAAATAAAAAGCTTTTGCACGGCAAAAGAAACCATCAAAATAACAACAAGAAAGCCCACTGTATGGGAGAACATATTTACAAATGTTATCACAGATAAAGGTTTAATCTCCAACATCTTCAGGCAACTTATACAATTTAATAAAAGGAAGATAAATGACCCAATAAAAAAATGGGCAACAGACCTAAACAGAATATTTTTGAAAGATAGAAGGAAGGCCAAAAGACATATGAAAACATGCTCAATGTCACTAATTATCCGAGAGATGCAAATCAAAACAACAATGTGGTACCACCTCACACCTGTCAGAATGGCAATCATCAAGAAATCAATTAACGACAAGTACTGGGGAGGATGCAGAGAAAAAGGAACCCTCGTGCACTGCTGTTGGGAATGTAGACTGGTGCAGCCTCTCTAGAGAACAGTATAGAGTTTCCTCAAAAAACTAAAAATGGAACTGCCATTTGACCCAGTAATCCCATTTCTGGGAGAATATTCCAAGAAACTAGAAACACCAATCAGAAAGGATATATGCACTCCTATGTTCAAAGCAGCAGAATTCACCATAGCTAAGATTTGGAAACAGCCTAAATGCCTATCAGCAGATGACTGGGTTAGAAAACTATGATACATCTATACAATGGAATACTATTTTTAAAAAAGGAACATTTACCATTTGCAGCAGCATGGGTAGATCTGGAGAACATTAAGTGAAACAAGCCAAGGAATGAAATAAAAATACCACATGATCTCACTCATTTATGGAAAATAAAGAACAATATAAACTGATGAACAAAAAGATAGATATAGAGACAGTAAAGCACCAAACAGACTGTCAAATTACAGCGTGAAGGCCGGGGAAAGTTGGGGAGGGAGGGAAATAGATCAATCAAAGGACTTGTATGCAGGCATATAAGCACACCAATGGACACAAGACACTGGGAGGGTGGGATGAGGGCATGTGACAGGGGGTAGGGGAGGCTGGGGGAAAGTCAAAGTGGAAAAAAAAGGAAATATATGTACAGGTACTACTATATGTAATATTTTAAACAATAAAAAATAAATAAATAAAAGAATGATTCTCAAGAAATCTTCAGAAACTCGATCTACTCTGTTAACTTCCTTATTCCACATAACCTCAACAACACTTACCTTTTCCCTGTGTTTTGTAATTGTTTTCTAATTACATTGACCTCTCAAATCACCTTGTTACAAATAGGTTAAAGATTAAAGTCTATAATCCAAAGGGCTGTTTATTTTTTTTTTTAAATCAGTATTGGCCCAGATGATCAGAAATTCATATTTAGAGAGACCGAATTAATTTGAATCCAGTGGAAATATAAGTTGAAACTTAGTTCATATTATTTTCCTTTTGTCAAGTATACTTTCATAACTTCTCCAGATTCACTACACACTTGTAGTAAATATTCAAAGTCATAAAATTATAACTATTTCACTAAATTACAGTTATCAGTTGACCCTATATAGCTGACGTGATCCCAGTGAGCAGTTTCCTCTCCAGCAAGAATATTTCCTCCTGGCCTACTAATCCAACTCTTTGGTAATTGTTAAAAACAAACAAACACTATGTATACAGAATCATCTCTAGCTGCAATCATTCTTCCAGCTCAGGGTCACACCATCTAAAGGACAGGCTGCCCTCTCTCAACTAAGGTCCTCTGAAAATGCTGCCCCCTCAACAGAGCACTTCACTTCTTAATCTGACTAACTCCTTAATTGTAACTGGCAAATATAACATTCTCATTCAGTGACACACAGTAGCCATTCTCCTTCCCCACTGCTCCTTCCTCTGATCTGTAGAATCCTATAAGCACCTCTACCAACACAATTATCAATTATCATACTGAATTTGAGTATTTCTATGTATCTGATTTGCCCAGGAGACTGTAAAGTCCTCATAAAGAAGGGCTATGCCCTGTCATGGTGAACACTCAATAAAAATCTGTTGAGTGATCAATGCAAAGTAGATGGCTATGTATGCATGTGTATGCACACACATACATAGGCATATTTTTGTACTTTTAAAACAAATCATAATTGGACAACTGTATTATTTACATAGTTTTAACTTGAATATGTACTGTATTTCTGGACACTAAAAAATAATGATGATAACTAGTTACCATTCCTTACATAGTTGCATTATTTTCCAACCTACATTTTGATTTAGAGAAATACAAGAAATTTGGCTACCTACTAAAATTACTATAATATTTTATAACTTGTTAGGAATAAAAGCTTTACCTACAAAGAAACAAAGATTTCTTAATACTGAAAGCCACTTTTTGAAGCCTGGGGAGAATTTACCACCTATTCAGCAAACATTTAAGAGTTGTCAGGGCTTGTGCTAAGCCCTTGAGATCCAAAGTGACAAAACCATAGTCCCTGCATTCAAGTGATTCAAAATCCAGTCACCCATGCAACAAAGATACTACAATTTTTAAAAGTATATTATTAGTGATTTCAGAGAGGAAATGAAAGGAAGAGAGAGACAGAAACATCAATGATGAGAATCAATGATTAGCTGCTTCCTGCACACCCCCCATTGGGGATGGAGCCCGCAACCAAGGCATGTACCCTTGACCGGAATCAAACCTGGGACCCTTCAGTTCACAGGCCGACACTATCCACTGAGCCAAACCAGCTAGAGCACAAAGATACTACAATTTTATAATAGTTATAGAAGCCCTATCCTCTGCTATGAAAACCTTTTCTATACCACAATCCATTTGGCAAGCCCATGATGTGAAATCCCTTCCAATTTATGAAATCAATAGTTTCTGTTGCAACGTTCACATCCTACTAAAATGCTTGATTTAATTCAGTTTCAAGTTCAGTATAAATGAAATAAAAGCACATTAACAAACAGTTATATAGAACTGATTTATATAAAGGCGTTTGGGAAAAATAGACCAAATTTTCTGATTTTTTTCCATGAATTTATATCTATGAGGACTTATTCTTTAGTTCACACAATAAATAATTAATGAGTGCCTCCTATGATTCAGGCACTATTCCAGGTGCCTAAACATGCAGCGATGAACAAGACACCTGCTCTTATGTAAATTTTATTCTAATTGTAGGATATAGGTGATAAATGAACAATAAATATGAGGTAGTAATAGGTGTCCAAAATTATAAAAGCATAATCTGGTAACAAGTAACTGGAAGCTATAAGCTGGCACCTGTCTCTGTTATTAATACCACTTACTGGAATGTGTACACTAGTCTTCAAGTCGTTTCAAAAGAAAAGAAAAATAACCCAAACTAACAACACTGAGTAAGCCTTTTATAGACAGATGGCTACTCTTCACATACACAGGGGAACTGAGTTAGTATATAGAATTCCTAATAAAAGATAACTAACAGTGAGCATCAGATCCTTAAGCTTCTTTCACAACCATATTATTACTGTTCAAAAATGGTTGTAAGAGAAAATAAGAATATGTAGACTATAATACAAAAGCTGTGTACCCTTAATAAGAAATATCTAGGGACATGCTCCTTTAATATTAATACTCTGGGTGACAGTTACAAAAGCTAATCATACAGTGTTAGATTATTTTACAATATGGACAACTAATTCCCCTCCAACTGTAAGCATAACCTGAGATAGAAAAGTATTCCAAGTATTAAAAAAATCCCTGCAATAAACAGAAGCAAAGGGAAGATAAAGATGGGAGAAAGATCCAGACACTAATTAGGCAAACAACTCATAGAGAACAGAACTTAATTTTTAGAAAGGAGGCAGGGAAAAGGGATATTTAGTTCTAGACAATGTAACCAGTGAAGGTGGCAGTGACAAGTTACAGCTAAAAAGTGCCGGAGTACTAATTCTTTCTCTGTTGCTTCAAAAGTAATGGCTAAACACCCACAATTTTTGCTTAAATGCATAAAGCAAGTTACAATAAGAACATAAGCACAAAAAGAAAGAAATCAGACATATGACCATTTGGGAAACAATAATAAAGGAGAATTTCAGTTAAAACTGACTTTATCACCACAACATTTTTCTTGAACTGTCAGGAAATGAGCTATTCAGCAACAATAACTGTACCAAAACATTCCTAGGTTTAACACCAAAGTGCTTTAGAGCTCCCCACAAAAAGTGTCTAATATACATCCTCCATAATGACTCTACAAACAGTACTGAAGCCATCTATTTCCTTCATCTCTTCAGATTATTTTTAATTGTATGTGGAATTAACAGAAAGGTACAATTATTAAAGAGAATATTTTAATAATTCTCTAAACTAAAGAGAATATTTTAATAAACTAAAAGATACTGTATAATATTTCATTGTAAAATATGTAAGAGATGCAATTGAGAAAAGCATGAACATGTATTTACAAATATAGACTCTAACAATAGAACACTAGACAGGCAACATAAATCATATGTATAATTTATAGTCTTTTTGTCAAAATAATGTATTTGCTGTAATCAATAATAAGCTAATGAATATATAGATTGCTATATATTATCTAGAAAGGTACAAATTATTTATTGATTTCCTTTTGTAATAATTTTTGAAGAAAACTTTTACAATGCAAAATAAAAATCCTATTCAAAAAATATTTTCACATACACAGGTTTAAAAATAATTAAACACTAAGAAACCAAGATGGCAGCATAGGAAAACACCTAAACTGCTGCCAAGCACAATAATTTCAAAACTACACCTAAAAAGGCAAAACAGACACCATCCAGAACCACAGGAAAGCTGGCTGAGTGGAAATTTTACAACTAGAAGGAAAGAGAAAAGCACATTGAGACTCAGAGGAGCTGTAAAAGGCTGAGTATGGAGACGTGTGCGCGGAGAGGACTGGCAGCTGAGTGCATGGCTGGCTTTCTCAAGCGGGAGGGAGACAAAAGCTCCCAACTGTGCTGAATTACAGTTGCGGAGGAGTTTCTGGGAACTCAGACTCATTTGGGGAGAAACTGGACTGTCAGGCAATGAGAAAAGCACACTGAGACTCGGTGGAGCTGTGGAAGGCAGAGGTCCGGAGGCGCACCCGCAGAGAGAACTGACTGTTGAGTGCACAGCTGGCTTTCTCAAGTGGGAGGAGACAGAAGCTCCTGACTATGCTGAACTCCAGTTCCGGGAGAGTTTCTGGGAACTCAGACTCATTCGGGAAGAAACTTCACTGGCTGGCAGTGAGCGAAACTTGAGGGCGGCTTTCTCTCAGAGGTGCTTGCAGTAATTACCAAGGGACACTGAGACCCAGGGGCCTCATAGGGCAGGGCTGATGAGAAGCCAAGGCTGTCTGCTCCACCCTGAGATTCCATCCCATCGAAGCTGAGCACAGAGGCTTTTGCAATTTTGTAAGTCTTGTCTCATAAGGGTGTCTCAAGCACAGAAGTTCTCCCAGCATAGATGCAGCTGATCCTCACAACCAATTGGCCTAACATCCAATTCCTCCCAATGATACCAACAATCAAGACTTAACTACAACAAGGCTGTCCATACAGTCCACAAAAGGGTGCACTAAAAGTGTCCACCTCAGGTAACTGGGGGAGGCTGAGCCACTGGGCCCTATAGGACATCTACCACACAAAGCTACTCTACCAACTCAGGGAAGCAGTAAAAATGCAGAGACAAAGAAACAGATCACAAATGAAAGAAATGGAGGAAAACAAACGACTGGATATAGAGTTCAAAACCACAGTTATAAGGTTTTTCAAGAATTTCCTCCTAGAAAAGGACGATAAATTCAGTGAGACCCTCAAGGATATGAAAAAGGGCCAACTAGTCTTGTCTCATAAGGGTGTCTCAAGCACAGAAATTAAACAAACACTGACTGAATTAAAAAATATTATACAAAGACCTAACAGCAGACTAGAGGACTGCAGGAATCAAGTCAAAGATTTGAAATACAAAGAAGCAGAAAACACTCAACTGGAAAAGCAAAAAGAATCCAAAAATTTGAAGATAGTGTAAGCAGCCTCTGGGACAACTTCAAGTATACCAACATCAGAATTATGCGGGTACCAGAAGAAGAGAGAGAGAGAGCAAGATACTGAAAATATATTTGAAGAAATAATGACCAAAAACTTCCCCCACCTGGTGAAAGAAATAGACTTACAAGTCCAGGAAGTGCACAGTACCCCCCAAAAAAGGAATCCAAAGAGGACCACAACAAGACACATCATAATTAAAATGCCAAGAGCAAAAGACAAAGACAGAATCTTAAAAGCAGCAAGAGAAAAACAGTTAATTACCTACAAGGGAGCACCCATATGATTGTCAGCTGATTTCTCAACAGAAACTATGCAGAAAAAAGAAAAGATAAAAAATATGAACAACAAATATATATCTATCAACAAGTGAATCTAAAAATTAAGTGAATAAAAAATCTGATGAACAAAATAAACTGGTGAATATAATAGAATCAGGGGCATAGAAAGGGAGTAGACTGACAATTCTCGGGGGAAAAGGAGGGTGGGGAGTGCGGGAAGAGACTGGACAAAAATCATACACCTATGGATGAGGACAGTGGTGGGGGGGGGAAGTAAGGGCACAGGGTGGAGTGGGAACAGGGTGGAGGGAAGCTATGGGGGGGCAAAAAGAGGAACAATTGTAATAATCTGAACAATAAAGATTAAGTTTTAAAAAAATAAAAAATAAAAATAACTAAATACCGCCCTGGCCAGTATGGCTCAGTTGATTGGGCACTATCCCATGCATCAGGAGGTTGCTGGTTTGATTCCTGGTCAAGGGCACATGCCTAGGTTGTAGGCTTGATCCCGGGCAGAGTGCATGCAAAGTCAGCCAAGCGATATTGTGGTTCTCTCTCTCTCTCTCTCTCTCTCTCTCTCTCTCTCTCTCTCTCTTGACCCCCCGCTCTCTCTCTCCCTCTCATTTCCTCTCTCTCTGAAAATCAATAAACTATTGTATGTGTTTTTAAATAACTAAATAGTACATTTATACATAGGTCTTCACAGGTACACCTAAAAAAGATGGTCAGGGAACAGGAGTACAAGTCAAAGGCTTGTATTCCGAGTAAGTTTTCCCTCCTCTCACTTTCCTCTTCCCCCTCTCAGTGTACAGAACAAACCAAGCTAGACTGCTAACTCAACTTCTCTCATTATTCACTTCAGAACAACAGTCATAAAAATGTGTCTACTGTGGATGATTAATTTTGTGTTAACTTGACTGGGCCAGCAGGGCCTAGACTATGGTCAGATATTATTCTGGTGTGTCTGTGAGGGTGATTCTGGATGAGAGTGACATCTGAATTGGGAGACTGGTATGACAGATTACTCTCCCTGGTGGTGGGGGGAACCAAGCCAATCCTTTGAAGATGCCAATAGAACAAAAAGGCTGACCCTTCAGTAAGTAACAGGGCACTTCCGCCTGTCCGACTGCCTTATGATGGGCCTTGGGGTCTCCCTGCCCATGGACTCAGGCTCAAGCTCTTCCTGGGTCTCACGTCTCCTGCAGTTGCACTGGAAGTACATTAGCGCAGTCCCAAGTCCCCAGCATGCTGACTGCAGACCTTGGGCCTTGTCAGCCTCCATAATCACAGGAGCCACTCCTTATAATAAATCTCTTTTAATACACACCCATTCTATTGGTTCTGTTCCTCTGGAAAACCCTAATACACCTACCTCCTTAATGTATCAAACTCCTAATAAAATACCAAAAACAAACATTAAAAAAAATTTTTTATTAAAGTATTACATGTAAACAATCTTCCCATTGGGCGGGCGCGGGGCCGCAGGCATACCTAACCCCCCAATGTCTTGTGTTCATTGGTTATGCTTATATGCATGCATACAAGTCCTTTGGTTGATCTCTTATCTACCCCACCTCTCCCTAACCTTCCCATGGTAGTTTGACAGTCTGTTTGATGCTTTACTGCCTCTGCATCATTTTAAAGTAATAATACATAATTCCAATGACAAAGCAAGATATACACTTGATAAGAATCTAATTTAAAACCCTCCCGAACCATCACTTCCTAGCATGCATCAAAACTTTAAACCTGTCTACAGTTTTCACCAGGTAATTTTATTACCTGATGAATATAATCAAAGGACATAATCAGAACTATAATCAAAGATTTATGTGCTAAGGTATCGGATGCAATACCATTGATGGCGGAGTCAGACAAACACAGCCATATGTCCAACAGGGGAATGATTAACCCAATTATATAACTTTCAAAGGATGTGCTGTCATGCAGCTAATCTAAATATTTTCAAAAATCACTCAGCAACATGAGGAAATGATAACAGAATGTCAGTTTTCAAAAGGTGGGGACATAGTGGTATCTAGCTATCGAGATTAAACAGGAAAGGCTAAAAATTTCACAATAATTATTTCTGAATGGGGAAATGGCAGGTCATTTTTTTTCTGTATTTTTCCTATCCTATCTAATAAAAGAGTAATATGCAAATTGACTGTATCTCTGCTACATTCATAAGCCATGCCCACCAGGCAATCAGAGCAAGTATGCAAATTAACCCAACCAACATGGCTATGGCCACAGAGAGCTCAAGAGAGAGGCCTGGGCTGCCCCTGGCAATGGAAGAAGCCAAGTTTTCCACAAAGCCTGGATGGGAAGGTTAAGGCAACAAAGTTTCAATGGCTGTGCATCAGAAGGCTTGGCTCTGCTCCAGGCTACAAAGTTTCAATTGTAGAAAATAAATAAATCCCAGATACCAGGGCCTCCATTTGAGTTCCTAGGGGTCATGGCCTGCCAGCAAACCACCACAGGCCCCTCACTCAGGAACCCAACCTGATCCAGGACACCCTTCAGGGCAAAATAGCTGGCCCCCACCCATGCACCAGGCCTCTGTTCTATCTAATGAAAGAGTAATATGCAGATTGACCATCACTCCAACACACAAGATGACTGCCCATGTAGTCACAAGATGCTGCTCCCATGTAGACACAAGATGGCCACCACAAGATGGCCAGCAGGGGAGGGCAGGTGGGAGGGATCAGGCCTGCAAGGGAGGGCGGTTGTGGGTGACCAGGATGGCAGAGGAGAGAAGTTGGGGGTGACCAGGCCCACAGGGTAGGGCAGTTAGGCATCAATCAGGCTGGCAGGGGAGTGATTTGGGAGTAATCAGGCTGGCAGGCAGAAGTGGTTAGGGGCAATCAGGCGGGCAAGCAGTAGGGAGCCAGCAGTCTTAGATTGTGAGAGGGATGTCTGGCTGACCATTTAGGCCCGATCCAGGCAGTTGGACATCCTGCAAGGGGTCCCAGGTTGGAGAGGGAGCATGCTGGGCTGAAAGACACCCCCTCCCTAGTGCACGAATTTCATGCACCGGGCCTCTAGTTTTCTATAATCAGCATGTGACCTTTATTACATATATACTCTCCCTCTCCAACTTGGGACCCCTCAAGGGATGTCTAACTGCTGGGACTGGGCCTAAATAGGTAGTCGCACATCCCTCTTATAATCCAGGACTGATGGCTTCCAAATGCTCACCTGCCTGCCTTCCTGATTACCCATAACCACTTCTGCCTGCCAGCCTAATCACCCCCTAACCACTCCCCCGACAGCCTAAATGATGCCTAACTGCTCTCCTGCCAGCCTGATTGCCCCTAACTGACCTCCCCTGAAGGTCTGGTCACCCCTAATTGCCCTCCCCTGAAGGCCTGGTCACTCCTAACTGCCCTCCCCTGCTGGCCTGGTCCCCCAAAACTGCCCTCCTCTGTAGGCCCAGTCCCCCCCCCCCGCCCTCCCCTGCTGGCCTGATCACCCACAACTGCTCTCCCTTGGTAGCCATCTTGTGTCCACATGGGGGCAGCCATCTTGTGTGTTGGAATGATGGTCAATTTTCAAATTATTCTTTTATTAGATAGGATACACACACACACACACAGTTTATATATATTAGAAGTCTAAAAACATTGCCCAAAATTATGTGGGATTTTTAAAATTTTATTTTATTGTTTAAAAGTATTGCAAATAGTAGTACACATGTCTCCTTTTTCCCCCCACTGACCTTCCTCTGGCCTCCCCTACCCCGCAGCACATGTCCTCACCACCCCCTGCCCAGTGTCTTACATCCATTGATTATGCTTATATTCATGCATACAAGTTCTTCAGCTGATCTCTTACCACCCCTCCCAACCCTCCCCAGCCTTCCCACTGTAATTTGACAGATTGTTCGATGCTTCTCTGCCTCAGTAACTATCTTTTTGTTCATCAGGTTATATTGTTCTTTATTATTGATAAATGAGTGAGATCATGTGGTATTTTTCTTTCACTGACTGGCTTATTTCACTTAACATAATGCTCTCCAGTTCCAACCATGCTGCTGCAAATGGTAGGAATTCCTTCTTTTTTATAGTATTCCATTGTGTAGATGTACCATAGTTTTCTAATCCACTCATCTGCTGATGGGCATTTAGGCTGTTTCCAAATCTTAGCTATGGTGAATTGTGCTGCTATGAACATCGGGGTGCATATATCCTTTCTGATTGGTGTTTCTAGTTTCTTGGGATATATTCCTAGAATTGGGATTACTGGGTCAAATGGCAGTTCCATTTTTAAATTTTTGAGGAAATGCCATACTGTTTTCCACAATGGCTGCACCAGTCTGCATTCTCACCAGCAGTGAAGGAGGGCTCTTTTTTTATCAATATCCTCTCCAGCACTTGTCATTTGTTGATTTGTTGATGACAGACAATCTGACAGGTGTGAGGTGGTACCTCATTGTTGTTTTGTTTTGCATTTCTTTGATTAGTGACTTTGAGCATGTTTTCATATGTCTCTTGGCTTTCTGAATGTCCTCTTTTGATAAGTGTCTAATTAGGTGCTTTGCCCATTTCTTGATTGGAGTGTTTATCTTCCTTTTGTTAAGTTGGATGAGTTCCCTGTAAATGTTGGAGATCAAACCCTTATCGGAGATAACATTGGAAAATATGTTTTCCCATGCAGTGGGCTTTCTTGTTGTTTTGTTGATGGCTTCTTTTGCTGTGCAGAAGCTTTTTATTTTGATGTTGTCCCATTTGTTTATTTTCTCCTTAGTCTCTCTTGCCCTAGGATCTGTGTCTGTAAAGATATTGCTGTGACACATGTCTGCAATTTTGCTGCCTGTGGAGTCTTGTAGGTATTTTATGGCTTTCCATCTTACATTCAAGTCCTTTAGCTATTTTGAGTTTGTTTTTGTATAAGTTGGTGATCTAGTTTTATTTTGTTGCATGTATCTGACTAAATTTCCCAGCACCATTTATTAAAGAGACTGTTTTGACTCCATTATCTGCTCTTGCCTCCTTTGTCAAATATTGAGTATAATGGCTTACATTAATTTCTGGGTTCTCTATTCAGTTCCAATGGTGTGTGTGTGTGTGTGTGTGTGTGTGTGTGTGTGTGTCTGTTCTTGTGCCAGTACCAGGCAGTTTTGAGATCAGTGCCTTGGTAATATAGCTTGATGTCTGATATTGTGATCCCTCCAACTTTTTCTTCTTTCTTAGGATAGCTTGGCTATTCGGGGTCTTTTTTAATATCAGATAAATTTTTGGAGATTTTGTTCTAGATCTTTGAAATATGCCATTGGTATTTTAATAGGTATGTCTTCTTCAATCTTTTTTTTTCAATGTCCTGTAGTTTTCCAAGTATGTCAGAAGCAAGTTCCAACATATCATAATTGCAAGAGTTTCATCGAAAGGTTGATGGAACTTGGGGACTCAACAAGGGCTGAATCACATATGTTATCACCTGCTGGAATGGATGAAGGCATTTTCCCAAACCTGAAAAGAATGCATTAAATTGTTGTTTGCTGCCAGACAGCTCAAGGCATCTTAATCTACATGTTTTTGCCTCCTACTGGCCAAACACCTGAACAGATGGAGGCTATTCCCCAATCTGACAATGGATTCTGTATGAAACCCTACCCTTTGAAGTGTACATCTTCACCTTGCCTTAGGACAATTTGTGTTGATAAAAAGCAAGGGGTCCTGAGACAGGGAGAACTTAGTTTCTTTTGCTAGGCTCCTCTGATCCCCAATGCCTTTCAAAATTATCTTTTGTCTCTGGACTCTTATTTAATCTATGCACAGTCCTTCTCCAGATTGCTTAACCCTTCTAGATGTCAGATCAAGACCCACCAGTGTTAAAGGTCATCCACATCTGGCACAAGTACAGGTCTTTTATGTCCTTAGTTAAGTTTATTCCTAGGTATCCTAATTTTTTTGGTGCAACGGTAAATGGGAATTTTTTGTTCACTTCTCTTCCAGTGAGTTCATTATTGATGTATAAAAAAGCCATAGATTTCTAAGTGCCAATTATATCATTTTAAAAGGATGTGCTGTCATGCAGCTAATCCAAATGGTATTTTCAAAAACCACTCAGCAACATGGGGAAATGATAATAGAATGTCAGTTTTCAAAAGGTGGGGACATAGTAGTATCTAGCTATCTAGATTACAGAGGAAAGGCTAAAATTTTCACAATAATTATTTCTGAATGGGGAAATGCCAAGTCACTTTTTTGTATTTTTCATATTTTCTATAATCAGAATGTTACCTTTAAAATTATATATATATTAGAAGTCTAAAAATATTGCCCAAAAATTATGTTTAAAGAAAACCCTATTAAATGATAAATTAAGAATTTGTCAATGGAAGCAGTTTTTAAAACAAATGTGTAAAAATTTTAAGAGCTTTTTAGATGTTATATAAGAATCTTGAATTTTAAAGATATATAAAGCTAGGGACATTTTACGCACTGAAATGGACATGTTGAAGCCCATACTCACCAAGTGACTACATTTGGAGACAGGGCATATAGAGAGGTCCTGAAGGCTAAGTAGTGTGGTAAGAGTGGACTCCAAACCCTTATGACTGTGTCCTCATAAGAGGAAAATACATCAGGAAAGTAAAAGCAGTTAGAAGGCCAGGTGAGGACACAGCGAGAGGGTGGCTGATGGAAGCTGGGGAGAGAGGCTTGAGAAGAAAATAAATCTGCCCACACCTTGACCTTGGACTTCCAGCCTCCAGAACTGGAGAAAATACATTCTTCTTGTTTAAGGCACCTATCTATGCTATATTAGCTCCAGGAGACTAATATAAGACATAATAAAGTGTTATAAAATTTACCTGGTAAATATTCGTGGTTTTATAATTTATCTTTACTAGGAAGAAAAAAAACTAAGAAATAAACATTAAAAAAATTTACTATATACCAGTATCATGGCTCTAAAAGGATAAGAAAAACATATTTCAAAAATATAATGTTATTAGCTAGCACTATTAAAATAAAGAACAGGAGTGGGAATCTGAGTACTATTAATAACCTTAAGAGAAGTTTCTTCTTTTAAATTATATTGTTGAAAGTTTACATATGCCCCCTCTTTCCCCCATTGTCCTCCCCGGTCAGAGAAATGTAAGTATCACATGATCTCACTTATATGTGGAATCTAATGAACAACATAAATTGATGGACAAAAAAAAAAAAAATCCATTTTTTAATGTTTACCTAAAAATGCTCCACAATGTAACTTTGCATAATACTAGAAAACATTTTAAATAGTTTTCAGCTCGAATGACATGACATGTGCATGTAAGTAATCAGATCTCTAGGAAAACCTGTTAATATAACAATCTTTCAAGTTCCAACTACAGAGACTGGAGAAGAAAAAACAGAACTTTTATACACATATCCAAGAAGAAAATGATCACACACCAAGACAAGACATGCCGATAAATATAAACACTGAGACACAAAAATAAGAAATAAAGCAGAATCAAATGACATATAAAAAACTGGAACTAGGGGTCAGAAATAAAGCAGGAGAGTGGCTCATGGATTTGGGCAGAGCTAGCAACTCGATCGTAAACATATGCTTCAAACAAGTGACCAAGTAACTGCACACGTGAACATCATCAGGAGCCCAATACAGAAAGCCAGCAGACTGTATGACTGGATGCAGGAGATGGAGAAGCTGTGCTCACTCTGCCAAACGAGAGCAAGAGTGAGTTGTGGTACTAACCATGAACTGTTAGTATCAAACATCAGAGTAAAGGTGAAGAACAGTACCAAAAGAATCGTAGTGCCAAAATATAATGTATAACATTCCTGATGGTTTTAAAGTCCACATAAAAACAGATTTGCACTATTAAACTTAATTGACCAAGAACCAGAGGAACTGAACCTAGAAATATTATGGAGGAAGAATGAAAAAAAAAAAAATCCAGAAGTAAAAAGGAAGAACAAATTGAGATGGGTGACAGAAGAAACACTAAAAATTGTTAGAAGTAGACCAGACCAAAGTAAAAGGTGGCAAAGCCTAGGTTAGAAACCTGAACTCACTTTCTAAACAATGATCATGTAGAAATAAAGAGAATTATTATTACAATGTCAATATAAGAAGAGAGAAGAGAACAATGAAAATGGAAAAACAGAAATTGCTACCAGAAGATTCAATCAATGCAAGCAGACACGGAAGCACATTATCTGACCAGGAGAAAGTGAAGAGAAGGTGGAAACAATATGTTGAAAATCTATACAGAACAGTCAAAGGGGTGACAGGCACCTTTGAAGAAGATTCCTAGAGGGTGAATCTGTAATTCTAGAAAGTGAAATGAAAGCTGCCTTCAAAGTATTGGGAAGAAATAAACCACCATGGGTGGCTGGGATTGCAATAGAATTATTTCAACCCACAGACACTGAATCAGTCTGTTATACTCCTAACAAGAATATGTCAACAAATATGAAAAACAAAACAAGGACTTAAAGACTGGCTGTTAAGGACAGGACATTGTGGACATCACTCATTCGCAAGGTGGCCAGAAATCAGAGCTGACTTAGCTGCATGCGTGCACGGGCACACACACACGTACATTTGTATATTACATGTACATATACATTGCCACAGAAATATAACTCATCTTATCACAACTGCTGCCAGTATACACAGAGCGGAGAAGACTCTTCGTTTAAGCATTAGTTTACACCTGGCCCTGCTTTTTCAATCTTCCCCTTGGAATTAACTTATCTCTCCCAATCTTTTAGTATCTATTTGTTTAGTGTCCATTAAAATAGTACATGAGTTTCTTTTTACCTAAAAGAAACTTTAGACATGTTTATCTTTTAGAATTGGCAACTACATTTCAGGGGCATATTGAAAATCAGACCTTTTAGTTTCAAACAAAAGTTACTGCTCTGATTTTTCAAAATTACCTTGTCTGGATCCATCTTTCCTCTGATAAATTCTTGCTTCCAGAACTGCAGTGCCTGCTCTAGCGTTAAACCAATGCCCTTCAGGAAGAGGCCATACTGCATCCGGCCCCCATGTCGGAGATGGTGACTGTCCCGCAAAGCTTTGTGTAACTGACGCATGCATGGTGGGAAGGATTTGGTACAAAGCTACAAGAGAAAAAGAGTTTTTGGTTATATGAACGATTTACCAACTCACTTACAATATTTGTTGCAAATTCAACCTAATTAGCAAATTCGGCCTGATTGGTATAAAAACAAAAATTATAAGGATTACTATCTTACTGAGATTACAGATGAACTTTCTTGTTAATAATTCACATTGATTACATGTTGAAATTATAAATATTTTGCATTGGAGGGTAAACAAAATATATTATAAAAATTATATCATCTATTTATTTAAAAACATTTTTAATTAATTTTTTTTTGAGAAACTATAGATTCACAAGCAGTTGTAAGAAATAATACAAAGAAATGTCAGATGACTAGTTTCCCCTAGAGGTAACAGCTTGCAAAACTATAGTATATTAGCTCATCCAAACTGCTGACATTTTAATAATCTATCAGTGTTAGATTTCCTCAGTTGCACTTATGTACACATTTCTGTAGTTTCTGTAGCTTTATGTAATTTTATCACATGCAGGTTCCTGCATCTACCATCACAGTCAAGATGCAAAACAGTTCTATCACCACCATAAGGATCCTCCGTTCTTCCCTTTTATAACCACCCCACCTACCTTCTGCACCCTCCCTATCCCCTCGACCATGGGCAACTATGAATCTGTTCTCTAGCCCTATGCTAGGTGTGTTATATAAACAAAACCAGATAGTATGCAATGTTTTGGGATTAGGTATTTTTTATTCAGCATAATTCCCACAAAATTCATCTTAATTGTTGCAGATATCAGTAGCTCATTCCTTTTATATTGCTGAGTAATATTCCATGGTATGGATGAACCACAATTTGTTTAACCATTCACTTGCTGAAGGACACTTGGGCTATTTCATACAGTTTGTGGCTATTTCATAAAAAATGAATGTACAGGTTTTGGTGGGAACATAAGATTTCATTTCCCTGGGATAAATGTTCAAAAGTACAGTGGCTGAATCACAGATGAACTTTTAAAATAACCCAAATACAAAGTAGCACACAAAAATTAGAAAAAAAAATGTGTTAAAGAAATCAACAGTTAAAAGAAGAAAATTATAGGTCTTTCTAATGATAAACTATCATTGCCCATATCCAATTCAACTTATTCATTTATGGTCTTAACTGCATTCTCTCTGACTGCCCTCAAATAGTCTCCTCTAAAGACAAATTCTCACCCACTCATATATGTATTCCTTGGCAAACTCAACTTTACCTGTAAACAGGAGCAGGACTCACTATGATTGAGTTTGCTGCTCCCTCTAGTGGCCACCAGTTTCTTCGTTCTTTCATAGTAACAACTGAATTTTCTACCCCTGGTTCAGTCAGGTCTCTCTCTATCCTCCCTTGGCAGGATAGATTTCTATGTTCCTTCATACTATTACAAAATTACTTTTCTTAACTATTGTTCTAGTTCAAAAACACCAATGAATATTCAACATCCTTAGTTCAAACATGCAAGATTCCCTCAATATCTATAATGAACTACTTTTCAATTATATGTCACAAAACAAATATTTATTGGATATTTTAGGTGACAAAGTGAATAAAACATAAATTTCCCTATAATTCAGATACAAAAAGAAGCAGTCACAATTACATTCCATGTTATATATGTTAAACTCATATAACAAATTACATAACAAGGACTCTAACAAGGGCATAAATCAAGTGCCATGAAAGCACTGTGACAGGGAGGGGTAAGAAGGCCCAATCTGATACCGTACCATCACAAACACTTTGCTCCAGCTAGCTGTGTTATCCCATGATCACAAGTCATGTTTTGTACCTTCTTACTTTTCTCACTCCACCAACACTGTCTGGTGTAGTCTTGGCACTCCTCATGCCATCTAGCCAAAACCAAGCCATTTGGCAAGACCCAGTACAATTTCAACAGCTTGTGACACAATTCCTTGAATACTTATTTAATCACCAAATATCTATTGAATTCTGCTATGTGTACAGTCCTGGGCAACCATCAATGAACCAAACACACTATCATTAAAGAAGCTATCGTCTAATGGGAGGAGATAGCAATAAATAGACATAATTAAAAAAAGAAAAAAGATAATGGCTAATTCCAAAAGCACTGGAAATAGAGTAGAATAATGGGGTCAAATGTAAATGGGAGAGGAGTATTATAACTCGAGTGGCCAGAGAAGCCCCTCTGAAGAGATGGCACTCGGTTAAGACATATAGCGTAAGTGGAATTCCAGTCCAATAAAATCCAAGAATACTTTTCCAGTGAAGGACATGCAAGCAAAGGTCCTGAGAAGGAATGACCTTGGTTGCTCAAGAAAGAGCAAGGAGGTCCCTATGGCCAGAGCACAGTGAGTGAGCCAGAATGGAGATGATGAAATTGAAATGATAAGTACATATGGCTTTACAGGCCATAATCATGAGTTCAGATTTTAGACTAAATGTGGTGGAACCCAACAGAGGGTTGTGACCAGAAGACTGACATGACATGATAAACATAGAGAACTCTGACTGTTATGTAGTGAAAAGACTGTCCAGAGGCAGGAAGGATGTTTAAGATATTTTGGCAGTAATCCAAAAATGGAAATGGAAAAGCAAAGAAATGATTGTGGATATTGAGCAGACAAGGGATTATAAGGCCAGGGTATGGGGTGAATTATCAACATGGGTGTTGTGGAGGCTAAGAACAATAAGTAACAAGGTGGTACAAAGGTGGTCACAAGGGCTTGAAAGGAGTTGGAGTTCTGATAATGGAAGCAGAGAAACAGTTTGGAAGTGGTGATGTGGATCAAGGAAGACATATCCATAACCTATCAGAGGGTGTGGGGAAAAAAAGCAGCTTCTACTTGAAAGAGGCTAGAGGGCCAACGGTGTCATCAATGGAGCCAGATTTCAGTTAGAAATCTAAAGGAAACATTTAGAAAAGACATGGAGAACATCGCAGGCTGTGCTAAAGACCTGAGAGGAAGAGATCCAGATAAGGGTATATCTATCACCTAGCACAGGATCTGTCACAGACCCACAGACAGAAATGACAATCACAGAACTTAATGTAATTTATCATAATATTGCTTATTATTTACTACTAGAGGCCCGGTGCACAAAATTTGCACCCTATGCCTGGCCAGTGATCAGGGCCAATTAGGGCCTTCTGGCTGCCAATCAGGGCCTTCCTTCATTCTGTGCCGCCCCATGGTGATCAGCACACATCATAGCAAGCGGTAGAACTCCTAAGGGGACAATTTGCATATTAGCTTTCTATTATATAGAATGTTGTCTACCTCCCTCAAGTAAGGTCAATGAACGGAGAGGTTCTTCTTATTTATTCACCTCTGTATCCACATCACAATGGCTGTTATCTAACTTATAGGCTCAATATATACTCACTAAATGAATTAATGGCTATATTTCTGTATCTTCCTATAGTATCCAACCAATTTCACATTTGCTTGAATTAATACGATAGAATTAGAAATAGAATGAACTTTTAACCATTCATATAACATAAACACAAAATGGCAGGAGGAAGTTTTAGAGATTTCAAATCCACTGTATAAGGTGGGCAATTCTATTGTTATATCTAGATATATTAACTGCCAGTGTTGATCATAATTTATGGCTGGTTTATTTTCCATTTTTATTTTGGATAAAGTGAAAAATCAATTATGTATTAAAGTGAAATCTTACAGACTATAGTAAAGTATGCTACTCTCTCATTCTACAATGGAACCACAAAGTGGAGTTGTAATGAGATGGCCAGTAATCTAGTGGCAACCCAAGGATAGGAGCCTAGACTTAGTGTCATAGAAAAAAATTTCATCCTCCCAAAATTCATGGTAAAATCTTAACCCCCAGTACCTCAGAATGTGACTGTATTTGTATATGGGGCCTTTAAAAAGGTAAAGTTAAATGAGATCATGGGTGTGAGGCCCTGGTCCAATTCCTAAAAAGAGGAAGAGATAGCAGGGATGGGTACACAGTGGAAAGACTATGTGGAAACACAGTGAGAAGAGCCCCACTAGAAATTAAATGTGCTAACACCTTGATCTTGAAATTCTAGTCTCCAAAACTTGGAAAAAATAAATTTCTACTGTTTAAAGCACCCAGTCTGTGTTATTTTGTTACAGAAGCCTAGCAAACAGATATATTTAGTATTTTCCATTTCTTCTTTTCTAAATGTACATGTTAAATATAAATATATGGACACCACTTAGCTATAAAAGAATTCCCCATTATACTAATTAATTAAATCCTGTTTTCATCAGAATATAAACAATTTCCTGATTAATTGTGGTATTTTTATAAAATATTCTTTGTATAGCAAATAGGATTTCTTTAAAATGATTGGCAGACAAAGGAATAATATTCTCTCCCAATATTCCGACCCCAAAATAATCTTTGGTTCAAGAAAATCTGTGCTTCCTCCATTTACAAAGGTCTAAATTTAAAATGTTACCGAGTCAATCTGATCCAAAGAAATCTTCCCAGCACTGCCCAGTGTAGTGTAATCTTGACCAGTGTAGGAATGACTAAAGAGAAAAAGAAAAATTATTAAGATAGGACTTGTAAGACATTTTAGATTACATCAAAGGGAATATTTTATGCTGATGTAAGTCAGAATGAGAAAACATTTTATACATAAATCTTAGCAGAAACATAGCTAAGTGTTTTAAAGGCATTTAGTAGAATCCATTTAGTAGTAACTTCCCCAAAACAGTGTAAAACTATAGTGACAGTCTGGCATGCCACTTCCATTCTTAGAAACAGAATGCAAATTGTTAAAGTTCAAACCTAGACTGTTGATCCTTAATTAATAGCAGTCAGCATGGCAAAGGAGAAACTGGAGCTTAAATCAGGACTATGCATTAGTGGTTAAGTCCCTCAGCCAGTTCCTTAGACACTCTGTATCCCTGGTTCCTTATCTGTCGAATGGAGATAATAATGCCTGCTTTACAGCGTTGATAGGAGGTCTAAATCGAAATAACTTTCCATCAAGTACCACATAGGGAATATAGTCAGTAACATTGTGATTATTCATGGTGTCAGATGGGTACTAGACTTATTGAGGTGATCGTTTCATGAACTATGTAAATGTCTAATCACTATGTTTATAACATAATGTTACTATGTCAACTATAATTGAAAAATAAAAAAAACTTATTTAAGAAGATATGACATATTTAGTAATCACTGTTTACTAAAATAAATAACATCTATATGGCATTTTAGATATGCAGAGTTTTTATCTATATCCTGTAAATAACATCCTCACAGCCCTGACAGAGCATTTTTATTTTACATTTGACAAATGAGGAAATGGAAGCTCAGAGGAATTGGAAACTTGTTAGATCAGAAAAGAAACCCACAATGCAGTAAGGAACCCGAACCTTTTGACTCCCTATTCTTAGCCTCTTCACATAACATGACAAGTTTCCCTGTAATATTATTCATAAATTAAGATTTTTAACTTGGTATATATATATACTTTTGTAATTTTTTGTCCTTACATTTAAATTATAACCATTCCCTTAATCACAGTTCCATGACATATAAAACTCATGCTTAGTTAAACCAGCAGTTGCTATTTGATTTATTAAATTTATTGGGATGACGTTGGTCAACATGAACATACAGTGGTACCTCAAGATATGAGTGCCCTAACATATGAGATTTTTGAGATACGAGCCGTCGAGCGAGCGATTTTTGCTTTGAAATACGAGCAACAGTTGAGATAGGAGTAATTGCGCGGATCGGCCGGCTGCACATGACCCACCAGTTTACGGCGACTCGAGCATCTCATAGTTTCTCACGCCTCCAGGTTATGGAACGAATTAAACTCGTATCTCGAGGTACCACTGTATAGGTTTCAGGTGTGTGTTTCTATGCTACAAGATCCGTATATTGCACTGTGTGTCCACCACCCAATGTCAAGTCTCCTGTCACCATATATTAGGACCCCCTCTACTACAGAGCAAAGCCATATAATTGTATCAGTGAAATCCCCAAAATAGACATGTGTTTCAGTTTCTAATATATCTTACAGTGAAACAAAGAGGCAGCATGGCCAATGGAAACAGCAGAGGGCTCGGTGTCCGAAGACTTGCCCCAGTTTTTGTTTTCTAAGTCACTAACTGGCAAACCAGGTGAGTCTCTTGACCATCCCGATTTGTACTATCCTCATCTGTAAAATGGCCTTAATAATTCCAGGCATGCCCACTGCCAGGAATGCTGGCAAATTAAGTGAAATAATATATTCAAAGTATTCATTAAAATCAGTAAATCATATTACAGTACACAGCGCAATGGCAGCCATGACCAATGAGTACAGAGAAAACAGGCTGGAAGGAGGAGGAAGCGCAATCCTACAGAGGAGCCCCAACCCAGTTTGGAGGTAGGGGGCCACTCCAATGGCCCATATGACCTTCAGCCTCTTCGTCTATAGTGATTGTAATCCTCTAATCGACTGTTCAGATCAACTGATTAAGAAATACAAAAGTCCTCTAAAAATGGTAAAATGATGTATGGACATGACTATAGTTATTGAATAAATAGTGCTAGCGGTTAGCACAAGGAAGCTTCTCTCAGCCCAGATTAATGTAATATACTAAGCACAAAAAGGAGATATATATAAAAAGAACCCAAACATTTGCCTGAATGATAGTGTAAATGCCCATTCCTCCATACTTTGATAGAATATGCAAAAGGCTAAATTCCAGGGTGGGGGGAGTAAAAAAGGAACAGAATGGTAGCAACAATTAGTGCAAAGACTTTAATGGATATAGTTACCAAGAGGGCATAAGGAAACTATATAGACATCATATTTCTAAAACTATTATTAATAGACAGGAAAATGGCCATCAGCCAACCCAGTGAGGACAAGCATGGAGCTCATGGGAGGGAAAATGACAGATATGAAGATGTTAAGCTTCAGAATTAGAAAACAGACTTCTCCTCTACTTATGACCAGAAGGGATAACTTACGTTTTGGTCAGAAGAATTGGTATGTCACAACTATTACATACATACTTGAACCAGTTATGGATAGATGAGGCTTAGGTGGGGGAAATTTTTGGATATAACAGAGGCAGGTCATGGGAAACATTGTATCCAATACTAAAGAACCATGGAAAGATTTTTCAGGCAAGAAGTCACATAATCGGCCAAGACCGGTTTGGCTCAGTGGATAGAGCGTTGGCCTGCGGACTGAAAGGTCCCAGGTTCGATTCCGGTCGGGGGCATGTACCTTGCTTGTGGACACATCTCCACTGTGGAGCGTGCAGGAGGTGGCTGATCGATGTCTCTCTCTCATCAATGTTTCTGACTTTCTATCCCTCTCCCTTCCTCTCTGTAAAAAATCAATAAAATATATTTTTAAAAAAAGAAGAAGTCACATAATCAAGTTTACATTTGTGAAAGTAAGCAGAATGGAGGAACTGGAAAGAGGGGGGACTGGTAGAAAATCAGTTGGCAGAATACCGCAATACTCCAGACAAGAGAAAGTGAGATACTAAATAAAGTAGTGCCCACAGATGAAAAAAGAAAGCAATCAAGGTGAGGCGGGGTGGGAGGGGGGGAAGGGGGGAGGAAGACAAGTAATGCTGCCATAAAATAAAAATCCTTAAGAACAATTCACATTTGCTCATGAAACTAGACCTTTGGCTTTTACTCAGAGGTGCCAAGGGACCTTACTAAATGAGACTCCTGCCGAAACCGGTTTGGTTCAGTGGATAGAGCGTCAGCCTGCGGATGGAAAGGTCCCAGGTTCGATTCCAGTCAAGGGCAAGTACCCTGGTTGTGGGCACATCCCTAGTCGGGTGTGTGCAGAGGCAGCTGATCAATGTTTCTCTCTCATTGATATTTCTAACTCTCTATCTCTCTCCCTTCCTCTCTGTAAAAAATCAATAAAATATATATTTTTAAAAATGAGACTCCTAACAGGTACCCAGGGGGTGAGGCACTTCCTACCACATGCAGAGCTCAATGTCAGCTTTACACCAAATTGCTCCTGCATGAATGCAGCTGCTACATCAAGGAACTGTCAAAACACAGTCTTATCTTCATGATTTAAAAAAAATCATGACCGTTTCTTATATTGGGGAAACATGGAAATAGCAATTTTTAACAGCAATATCATTTCTACTTGATTCAAGAGGTAGAGAGATAAATACAAATATAGATATATAAATACATGTAAGACAAACAGAAAATACTGTTTTCTATCCATTCTAAGTAACGTTATTTTGAGAAAAAATCACTGTCGCTTATGTACAGTATTTTAAAAAGAGGGATTCAGGGGGTATAAGTTTTCCTGCCTCTAGCCTTTCAGAAAAGAATAAATTGAGATGTATCACAAGTTCCATTTTTTCAATACAGCAGACCAACATATTTTAATGGGCCACAAAAATCCAATTATATCATTAATCACTATTTTGACAAATATAAAAAGGAATAATCAGAGAAGACTAAAAAAAAACAAGATATGATTTTAATTCTTAGTTTAGCCACTAATTAGCCATGAGTAAAAAACAGGCAAGTCAAACTATACATCACTCTGTTCATGTATAAATACAGTGGTAAAGGACTGCAGTAATATATGCATAAGTTTCTATGCATAATTTGTCTTTTATTTGCCAGAGTATCAGGTGAAAGGCATCAAAAGTGAGTGTTACACAGTTTTCTCAAGTTACCAAAAAGCCAGAAAAGTAGTGAAAATAAAGATGTTTTCAGTGAGTAGTCAATTACATTAGAATACCCTCTGAAGAGACTAGGTTGTAACGATTATAATATACTTTTGCTAAAATGTAATAATTATTATACTGTACCAGTAAAGTTCACTACTCTAATGATGCTATAAATGCATAAAACCCAGGATAAAAGTCATCAGATTGTCAGACTCTCCAAAACAGACTTTCCCCCAGTTGCCGTCCTTATCTGGATATAACAGATTCTAATTACTAAGAAAACAACAAAACCAACCCAAATGTATTCACACATCCCTCTTTGACCCTTGAATCACTCAGCATACAATCACTAAGCACCTTTGTAACCAAGGAAGAGTCACAGAGTAGTGAAGAATCCAGAGATGATGCAGAAGTACATGTGATGAGTGCCACAACACGTTCACATGTCCCGGAGCCCAGAGAATAAGGTTGCTTCTAAAAGAAGGGTGGGAGGAGGACAGAGCAATGTGGAGCATTAGGTTCTTAGACAATGAAATGGCACTGAATAAAGAGTTATATGCTTTCGAAAGCTACAGGTTACATGATTCTAGATCGTTATTAGAATGCTTTGGAATGACTGAATAGGTAAGCCTGTTTAGCCAGAAAGGAGAGGTGACTTGGCGGGGTGAGCAGGAAAGGCTAAAATAAGATGACAATCAGTGAGAATTTTAGTGGCTGGGAGTAAAGTGGAAAAGTAGTAGATTACAGTCAGAAAATGATTTGAATTTGAAGGCTTGGAAGTAGGATGTGATGATCACATAAAAGTCAAAGGCCTGCTTGTTTTAGTATTTTATCATTGCAGTTTAACAATTTTATATGCATTAAATGTTCTTAAATGTTGACCAGGTTCATAAAAGTGGGATTTGAGTTTATGAAGGTTGTTGTAGGGGTGTAAAGGTAAGGAGATGGAATTTTAGAATAATTTAAAATAGACTATTTTTCTCAGAACCTGAAGAGTTATTAGCACATATCAGATAGGCAGAAAGAGAAAAGGAAAACCAAGGAAATTTCTAAAGCAGTTTATAGATGAAGAAGTTGAGATAGATGGCATTAAAAAAATCACAAAAACAAGCAGCGGCAATGGGAAAACTCTAAAATTTGATAGGTAGGTCCTGAAAGGCAGATTTGTAAACAAACAAACAAACAAACAAAAACAAAAAAACAAACAGTAAAATAAAAAGCAAACTTTAAATCTTATTTCATTTTGCAATAATTAGTGCTAAGCTGCCATTTTAATAAAAATTTGAGGCTTTGTCAAGTTTAAAGCCTTTAAAAACATAAATGTATGCATAATAGTAGTCTCTAAGAAAACAGAACTGTGCAGTTTTGGATAACGAATCCTTTTTTGACACTGAAGTAATTCAGTCTTGGTCCTTGATTATGTTTTTATTTTGAGGAGCTGGTCCTAAATTATCTAACGTACTCTGAGAGAGCTAGGAATACACAGAACATATAAAAGCATCTTCTTACTGCAGCACTTGTCCAATAAACTTACATTCAATTTAATTAAAACTCAGCCACATCTGAGGAACTTTTTCCTCCCAGATTATCTTGTTCATTAAACATAAGAAGTAGGCACAACTAGGTTTCAAATACAGAAAAAAAAATCACAGTAAATGGAAAATGGTAAGTCTAACAGCTTCAATATATTAAAAACGGAAAGCAAAATAAGAAGTTCAAAATATCCATAACATCTTTATGTAATCAAATTAAAATAATCCTATTTTAAATCCAATCAAATCAATCCAAAGGAGTGAGGAGGTTGAGGGATAACTGAGACAGGAAAGCATAATTCTTCATCATCACAGGCCCAAGGAACCAGAATTTTCCCAAAACACTACAACACAAACATCTAATTTACAGAATAAAAACATAGTGGCCATCTCAATAGATAAATCTGAAATAGATATATCTGCACACGTCTGATCTGTGAATCACAAGGGAAAGGCAGAGCTAACCCTGGTCTTTGTAGAAACGACAGACCTTTAAGTCCTGTTCAGTGCTCCACAATATCAATAGGAGCACTTAGGTACTCGGCAGGGAATTGTTTTTGAGCAACTGAGAATTCAAAACAAAGGGAAGAAATCATAAGAAAGTGGATTTGTGGGTCTCACAGCAAGATTAGCTGGTTAAGAAAAAATAATAACCCTTTCATGCTGTGGCACTGATCCTCAGCAGATGGATCATCACATCTGGGCTGTGAGAGTGGTAGCCCAAACTCCTCTACAGAGACATACATGCCACTGGATGTAACTGACAAAGGAGAGGGCAGGGGTCAACTTTTCAAGGGTAATTACTTCTCTAATCATCTCCTTTTCTGACTACTGAGGAAAATGAGGCAATAAACAAGGAGCACAGGGATCATTGCAACAGTTTAGTAGTCAGTGGTAACTTCTCTTCATTTCCATAATTTTTTCCAAGTCAAAGTGGCCCAAGGCAATGATGGAGGCAAGGCAGAATAAGGGAGTCAGAAAGTGACTGACAGCAAAGGTTTCAGAATCTGCTGATCAGGGGTTGGCACACTCACTGTGTGACTTTGCAGAAACCTCTAAATCTCCTTCAGTGTGTTCACTGGCAAACAAGGATTAGAAAGGGGATCTAAAGAACCTCCCCTCCAAGGGTTGTCTTGGAGCCCAAAGCAGCTGTCTGTAAACAAGTTTATAACAGTATTGTTTCACTCAAATTGCAATCATCATCATCACTTGAGCCTAAATTTATTGCATTTAAAGATTTTGGTTCTTTTTCTTTATTCTTAACACTTAACCAGTTTCTTTCCTTGAGTATTATGGGGGAAATGTATTTCTGTCCTACTTACTTTCTTTATACTATCACATCAAATATTTAATCTTGAATCTTGAAGTTGGAGGATTTAGGTGTCCCTGAGTAACCTGGTGACCAGAGAGGTTTTATCCACACTTACATTCTCAGGGAGTTTCCAAAGTATAAACATTCAACATCAAATATTTCAATCTCCATTTCCATTTCCATCTCAATGGAACCCCATTTGATAGAGCTGCATTGTCCAACACAATTTAGCCACTAGCTAAATGTGACCACTGAACACCTGAAACATAGCTTAGTCTGAACTCAGATATTCAATAAATGTAAAGCATACACTGGATTTCCAAGACTTAGGATGAAAAAAATAAATAATGTGAAACATTTCATTAATGATTTTTTCATATAAAATACATCTTAAAATGATCTTTTGGAAAGAAGTTGAATAAGATTAAAATTAATTTTACTTAAATAATTTAAAATTACTATGTGGCTCACATTTGCGGTTCTCATTATGTTTCTACCGAATGCACTACTATAAAGTGAAGAGGACATAATGACACAAGACAATCAAATGATTCTCAAGGACTAGGTATATCTGTAGAATAGCCAATAGACCACCTGACTTCTGTCTGCCAAGTTAAAGTCAGGCTCTACTAGTTGCAAGCAGAACATAAGCTACAATTGAACCACTAAAGAAAGTGCCTCAAGTCTATTGCAAATATGCTTACTTTCATAGCATTTTACTTGGGAATCAAGTTGTAAACCTGAGCCACAGTTTGCCATGTATACTATTAGGGAAGCAATCTTGAATTCTTATTAGTTTGGAGGTAAACTAAATCATTTCTTTGGGGGAAAATAAAGCTGTGTCAAATTTCTATCTGGGAATCTTTGAGGCTGCTTGGCCTGCCTCAATATCTAATTGCAACTGTTCACTTCATCTGTAAGAAGCCATGATAGGTGGGACAGGACTGGAAGACCCTGAGCCAGACTAGAAGGAATTTCTTTCCCATTCTTGGGGTGTGTCACTCTGCCACCTTGCAGAGCAAAAGACTACGAGGCTCCTAAACAATCCTATCTAATAAAAGAGCAATATGCGAATTGACCATACCTCCACTACACCCACCAGCCAATCAGAGCAAGTATGCAAATTAACCCAACCAAGATAGCTACAGCCAGAGACAGAGCAGGAGGGAGGCTTGGGTTGCCCCTGGCAATGGAGGAAGCCAAGCTTTCCACACACCCTGGCCAGCCCAGGCCTCCGCTTAAGGCAACAAAGTTTTAATGGTTGCCACCACTTGGCTCCGCTCCAGGCTACAAAGTTTCAATTGTAGAAAATAAATAAATCCCAGATACCAGGGGGTGTGGCTGGCCTGCAAACCACCACAGGCCCCTCACCCAGGACACCCCACACCCCAAAGGGACATCCACATTGATCCAGGGCACCCTTCAGGGCAAACCAGCTGGCCCCCACCCATGCACCAGGCCTCTATCATATCTAATAAAAAAATAATATGCAGATTGACAATCACTCCAACACACAAGATGACTGTCCCCATGTGGTCAAAAGATCCTACCCCCATGTGGACACAAGAGGGTCACCACAGGGTAGGGCAGTTGGGAGGGACCAGGCCTGCAACGGAGGGCAGTTGTGGGTGATCAAGCATGCAGGGGAGGGCAGTTAGGGGTGACTAGGCTGGCAGAAAAGGGAAGTTGAGGGTAACCAGTCCTACAGGAAAGGGCAGTTGGGGGGGACCCAGGCCTGCAAGGGAGGGCAGTTAGGGGTGATCAGGCCTGCAGGGGAGGACAGTTAGGGGCAAACAGGCTGGCAGGGGAGCAGTTAAGCATCAATCAGGCTGACAGGGGAGTGGTTAGGGGGTGATTGGGCTGGCAGGCAGAAGCAGTTAGGGGCAATCAGGAAGGCAGGTAGGTGAGCAGTTGGGAGCTAGCAGTCCTGGATTTTGAGAGGGATGTCCGACTGCCTGTTTAGGCCCAGTCTAAACGGGCAGTCGGACATCCCTCAAAGGGCCCCAGATTAGAGAGGGAGCAGGCTGGGCTGAAGGACAAACCCCCGCCACACCACACAAATTTCATGCACCGGGCCTCTAGTAACATATAAAACCTATTTCCTTTCTTTGTCAAGAATTTCCCAGTACTCTTGAACCTAAGGAGGTTGAAATTATTTATTCCTTTCTATGTGGCAGGCTATAATTTATCATATCTTAAAAAGTAGTATAACATTTTTAAAAAGCAGTGAAGAAAGTATCACAAGTAACTAAAACTGATCTCTACATAAAGAAAACATATCTATTTGGAGCATTAAAAAGTAAACCTATGCATCTTTCAAATGAGCTGCAATCTCCCACATCATTCTATGAAAGAGCTCCAATACGACCTTTCCACATAAAACCACGTATAATCATAGCACAAATGGAAAAACAATTTCAGGAGGAGGAAATCAAGATTTTGTGTATCACCCATATGTCCACTTTTGCAATCACAATTTTACCCACTTTGGATGTTAAAAAAAAAATACAAAACATACACACAAAAACCAATCTGTCCACACAAGCTAGGCTATTCAGACATTTAAAAAGCACAATCCCTGCAGTTTGCATTTGTTGGGTGTGTAGGAAATCAGGGGAGCAGAAGTTATAATATATCATTTTCTGCTGTGAAGGATATCACAGGAAAATTCACTCAACAGCTGTCAGTGCTGAAATTGAAATTAGTTTCCTTTCTCAACTAAACCCCAAGTAAATGGTACCTGACTTGTGTTGGCCTAGGTGATTTCCTCTGCAATTATTCCAAATAAGAACACAATCAATAAAACTCTATTAAAATTAAATGTAAATTATTTTCTACAAGCATAAAGTCAGAAGATGTATTTTTTAAAAATCTCCCTAAAAACTACTATCAGACAATATGCAGTGTGATAATCTATATTTCTTTACAACTGGGACAAATTCTCATACTAAGAAGCTCACATATCCAATAAAAACCAGGATCATATGGGTTTCGATATTAGGTAAGAACTATATTCAACACACTTGCTCACTTGCTACTTTTATTTTAGGTTGGCCTCATCTTGCTCCAGGTGGACCACATTTTCCTATCCTATCCAATTTCTAAACTGCACCAATCCAATGAACTGAAAGGAGCATCTCATTGTTCTATCAAAAATGTATCTTACGTTTTCCAAAAGTCATTGAACTGTACCTTTAAAATAAGTGCACTTTACAGTATATAAATTCTACCTCCATGTGCCTCAACCAGCATGGCCAAGGGTAAACCTGAGAAGGGGCGGTAAAGGATTTAGAAAAGACAGCCAAGAGAAGAAAGCTGGGTCTGGGTGGGACACTGCCCTCTCTGATGGAGAGCTAGCAACAGCACCACAGCCTGTAAGCCATCTCTTTATTTTACAGCCTCAGTCAGTGTGCTTATTTACCTCGTTGTGGAAGCATCTTTTGTGCATTTACATACTTTATCATATTTCTTTTTATAACCATGGGTCCGAAGAAAGCGAGTGGAAAGGTCAGTGCTCAGAAGAGGATGATGTCTATTGAATTAAAGCGTGAAATCATAGAAAAATATGAGCAAGGTGTGCGAGTGGCTGACTTGGCGAGGCAATACGGGGGTAGTATTTCAAAGATATGCACTGTGCTTAAACAGAAGGAGTTGATAAAGGGTATAACGCCAGCTAAGGGCGTTACAATAATTTCTAAGCTCCGTAGCTCTCTCCATGAAAAGATGGAGAATCTACTGATGGTGTGGGTGACGGAGAAGCAGCTTAAAGGAGATACATTAACACAAGGCATCATATGTGAGAAGGCGCGAGTGATTTACGGTGATTTGCTGGAGCAGACCCCGCGCACTTCCATGGATGAAGCATTGAAAGACTCATTTAAAGCCAGTAGAGGCTGGTTTGATAACTTCAGGAAAAGGTCCGGCATTCACTCCATCGTCAGGCATGGTGAAGCAGCAAGTTCGGATGTGAAGGCAGCTGAGGATTACCTCAAAACTTTTTCCGAACAGATAGAAGCCAAAGGATATATCCCCCAGCAAGTCTTCAACTGTGATGAGACAGGGCTTTTCTGGAAGAAGATGCCGAATAGGACTTATAGAATGGCAGAGGAGAAGGTGATGGCAGGCCACAAACCCATGAAGGATAGGCTAACTCTCGCACTGTGCGCCAATGCAAGATCAAGCCTCTGTTCGTATACCATTCGGAAAACCCCAGAGTCTTTAAGTTACATAAGATTTTAAAAGATAAACTGCAAGTTATGTGGAGGGAAAACCCGAAGGCATGGGTCACCAGGCAGTTCTTTGTGGAGTGGGTAAACCTGGTTTTCTGCCCTTCTCTTAAATATCTACAGGAAATCAACCTAACCATGCAAGCCCTCCAAGTCCTGGACAATGCTCCTGCTCACCCACCGAACCTCGAAGATGAACTCCTCGAAGAGTTCAAGTTTATAAAGGTTGTCTGCCTACCTCCCAACACCACTCCTATCCTGTAACCCATGGATCAGGAAGTGATTTCTAATTTTAAAAAGCTGTACATCAAGCACCTGTTCCAGCGCTGCTTTGAGGTGAGGAGAACACAAACCTCACCCTTCGAGAGTTCTGGAAGAACCACTTTAACATCGTGATATGCCTCAGAGTTATTGATCAGGCCTGGCTGGGTGTTACAATGAGGACTTTGACCTCTGCATGGAAGAAGCTGTGGCCTGAGGCTGTAGCCGAAAGGACCTTGGAAGGATTCGAACCCGAGGTGCCAGTGGAGAAGGAGATAGTGTCTCTGGGAAAATCCATGGGCCTGGAGGTGGATGAGAGAGACGTGAATGAGCTCAGCTTGTCGAGGAGCACTCTCTGGAACTCACCACAGAGGAGTTACAAGAGTTGCAGTCTCAGGAACATGCGGAGGTTCTCCAAGAAATTGGTTTGTAGGAGGAGCCAGAGGTGGAGGAGATCTCTACAAGTGAGATAAAGGAGATCTTAGGAATGTGGGAGAGGGTGTCACACTTCGTGGAAAAGAAACACCCCAAAAAAGTTGCTACTGATTGTGCATCGGAACTGTTCAATGACACTTGCCTCACCCATTTCAGAAACATTCTGAAAGGGAGGAAGAGGCAAACCTCGTTGGACACGTTTTTTGGTTTTTTTTTTGAAATCAGCCAAAAATGCAAAGACCAGTAGCAATTAAGTTCAGTGAAGATTAGTTAA
Source organism: Lasiurus cinereus (assembly GCA_011751065.1). Lineage (NCBI taxonomy): Eukaryota > Metazoa > Chordata > Mammalia > Chiroptera > Vespertilionidae > Lasiurus > Lasiurus cinereus. The sequence continues at coordinate 67,043,262 of JAAGEH010000018.1, forward strand.
GTTATATTCAGTTTAGGAATAAAGTGTAGCATTAGGCATGTAACGAGTAGGTAAATACACTTTATAAAACCAGTTTATTCCTTTACATTCTCTTTTATTATGTTTTTATACAATATTTGTCATTTATAAATACATTTTTCTAATTCAAAAACACGTAACGAGAACAACTGGGGTGGCATTTTGGGGACTGGAATGGATTAACGGCATTTCAATTGATTTCAATGGGGAAATTTGGTTTGAGATACGAGCAACTTGATATACGAGCAAGGTTACGGAGCGAATTAAACTCGTATCTCAAGGTACCACTGAAGTTGTAAACAATTGAGGGAGCATTAAAACTTTAATGAGTCTTGGTTATCTGTCTTTTCTCAGCCAAATTTATCAAAGTTTGTTTTACCCTGAGTGAATAAAGGTCAAGTGTATCAGTAACGCCAGGAGGTCTTTTTAAACATTTAGACTTGCAAAATTATCAGAGGCCACACATGGCAATGTTATAGAATACCAGAAAAAAAAACAAGCAACGCTTAGAGAAATAGAGTTACACTTTATTATTATTATTATTATTATTATTATTATTATTATTATTATTACTAGTAGCCCAAGGTGGGCTATCACATGCAATTAGGCCAGGAACTGCAACAGGCTGCTGGGAGCCACGCTACTTCTATGGGAGCAGGGAGCTGTGCGGCTTCCACAGGAGGTGGAAGCAAGTGTGGGCACCCGGAGGGAGCCACGCTGCTTACGTGGGTGGCGGGCCCCCCATCTCCTCTCCAGGCCTGTGCTCGGTGTGGAGGCTATGGGCTGATGCCACTGCCCCCCAAGAGGCCCTCCATAGCCGGGGTTGGGACGCTGCCTCTGCTAAGGGCGCTTCCATCTTTGTGACTGTGTGATGGTCAATTTGCATATCCCCTCTTTATATAGATAGATTACAAGCAGGCCCAGAGAAAAATGTCTTTTAAATTCTGGGCAACAAGATGGAGGAAGTTGTCCCTTTTTATATCTTTTTCAGTCCTTTGTCTCCCAAATATTGGGTTCCCTTACAAGTTGTTAAAAGAGCCCTATGTGCTGGGGCTTTTGAGACCTCAACCTAAGGTCTGGTCTGGTACCAGCACTGATAACTTTATCTGGGAAAGGTTTATAAACAGGTCTTGCAGGAGCAGACAATTTAAAGGGGCAGTGACTAGATTAAGATTGCTTGCTCCCAAAATGTCTTTTTCCCCATCAGCATCAGCTGATTCTCCAAAAGAGACAGCACTGGAATGGCAGCTCCAAGCTTTCCTAGTCTCTGGGACTTCTTGCTACAATCCTGTACAGGTGGACAGCTCGTGTGCAAGGAGGCAAAATCCACACCAGCAAGTGCAGAAACTGCCCTAATGTAGGAGCCTCCTGACCCTCAAAAGCCACAGTTTCTAATGACACCTCCCTCTATATAACTTCCAGGGCCACCTCGGAGCTGGAACTCTAGAGCCCATTAATCTAAAAATGATTACTGTGATTTTTTTCAAAAAAATATGAGCATTTAAATGTATTTCATATATGACACAGGTCTATGCTATCTAATCAAGTATTCATTAGCTACCACTGGCTATTGAAATTTCAATCTTAATTAATTAACATTTAATAAAACTTAAAAACACACTAGCCATATTTCAAGCATGTAGTTACTGGCTGTTGGAAGGAGTGGCTCAGGTAAAGAACATTTCCATCAGCCTAAAAGGTTCCACTACATGGCACTTAACAAGTTACCTTTCAGCTGCTAACATGTCACAGTAATTACCACATTGCTTTCTTGGGCTTTTTAAGAAAGTTATTCCCTGTATCAGCAGCATCATTTTCTATTTTGTTGGCACGTGAGGCATAACAAAAATAAAATAACTAATTTTTTTTTATTATCTAGAGAACAATCAATGTTTTAAAGAAATACAATGAGTAAAGAATAGAAAACTGCAGATTTAAAAAAAAAACTGCTAAAAAGTATAATCATAGATTTTGCTTTCCAGGAACACTGCCAGTATCCACATTCCAGAAGTCCCTGAAGAAACTTTGGAGTCAGAAGGCTAAAGGAAATCTAGAATGTCTAATTGGGAACAAGCTGCAAAAGTACCATGACACATGAGGCCTCGTTATCGCCTTGATGCTGTGTTCCCAGAGCCATGTATCTCTGCTATACTAAATCATCACAATTTATTGTAATTACTTGAGCTAAAATTCTTCTTTTCTGTGATCAAAAAGACCTATAAGAGCAACATAAATACATATCCCTAGAACATACACCATGTCTAGCACCAAGTAGGACTTCCATTAATATGTATTAAATGAATGATAAATAAAATAAACTCTTAGGAGGCTAAAAAGTTTGTGACCATATATTTACTAAATACCTCTCCTACCAAAGGACCTCCTCAAGTTGCAGCCATGATGTACAACTTCATTACAAAGTCTAATGTTTGCAAAAGTATGTATTTGCCTTGGCTAGCTAGCCAGAGATAGGAGTTTCCTGCCTTTTCTTTATGTCATTAAAAAGAAAATCAGCAACTTATTTATATTTCTGTGAAAATCATTTGCTAAACCTTTCATTTTTAAAACATGTTGAGCTAGCAACATGAATTAAGATAATCACAAACTCTAGGGAAATTTAAGAGTGGAGGTTTACTTGAAACACTGAAGAAAAGTGATGCAACAATCTGTTTTAAACACCCCAAAAGAAAACCCTTCCTGTTAAGCAGATCAATTATCCTTTAAAAATGTTCACACTAATCCCTGGACCCTGTGAATATGTTAGGTCACATGGCAAAAGGGACTGTGCAGATGTGACTAAGATTACACATCTTAAGGACCTTGAGACGGGAGATTATCCAGGATATTCATGTGGATCAATCTAATCTCATGAGCCTGACAGCAGAAAATGTTCCTGGGTAGAAGCAGAACAATATAGGAGAAGAGGAGGTCAGAGAGATTCGGAGCATGAGGAGGACTGATGCTCTATTGCTGCTCTGAGAGGGGACCCATGTGCAAAGACCCTCAGGGCACATGGGAAGCATCAGAAGGGATGTGGGCAGCCTATGGGGCAAAGATGGTTCCTGCTTGACAGCCAGCAATGAAATAGGACCTCAGTCCTACAACTGCAAGGAACTAAAAATCCAGCTAATAACATGAATAAGCCTGGGAGCAGATCCTTTCTGAGTCTCCAGGAAGGACCACAGCCCTGCTAACATCCTGAGTTTAGCTCTATGAGACCCATATCAGATGTCTAACCTACAGAACTTTATGAAAAAAAAATTCTGTTGTTTTACTCCACTAAATCTGTGGTCACTTCTGATGGCTCTAACAGAAGGTTCCAATCTGGATGCACTAATAAGGTTTAAATTTCAGCGTCCTGAATTCCGTATTTTTCAAGTCATTGGTTCACTTGTTAAAAACTCTGCCACCTTCTCACCTGGACAACATGACACCATTAGAATAATGAACTCTCTTGGCCCTACCTGGTTTGGTTCAGTGAACAGACCATCAACCTGTGGACACAAGGGTCCCAGGTTCGATTATGGTCAAGGGCACATACCTCAATTGCAGGTTCCTCCCCAGCCCAGACCCTGTTCAGGGCAAGTGCAGGAGCCAACCAATTGATGTGTTTCTCTCACATCAGTGTTGCTCTCTGTCTTTCCCCCTCTCTTCCACTCTATCTAAAAAAAAAAAAAAAAAGAAAAGAATAATGAACTTGTATCTTCAAAGCTAAGCATCACCTAGTTTATGCTGCTCTTTGTAGTTATCTCTATCTGCTGGAAAACATCTATTCTTCACAGGTTTAATTCAACCAAAGAAGCCTAAATACCCCATAAAAAGGGAATGGCTAAGTAGAAGTAGATTTATCCGTTCTCAGCTAAATATTATAAAGTCAGTTATAATTAAAGCCATGACAACCAATTTTTTCCTTTGTTACATAGTTATGATATATTAAGTTAAAAAAAGTTTTTAAAAGTTTACCCAGTTTAATTATAATTACACTAGAGGCCTGGTGCCCAAAACTCGTGCACAGGGCGGCGGGGAGGAGGGGGCTCTTCAGCTCAGCCTGCTCCCTCCCCAAAGGATCAGGCCTAAACCGGCAGTAGAACATCCCTCCCACGATCCAGGACTGCTGGCTCCCAATTGCTCCCTTGACTGCCAGCCTGTTCATCCCTAACCACTCCCCTACCAGCCTGATTGATGCCTAACTGCTCCCCTGCACACCTGTTTGCCCCTAACTGCCCTACCCTGTGGGCCTGGTCACCCCTAACTGCCCTCCCCTACAGGCCTGGTCACCACTAACTGCCCTTCCCTGCAAGCCCTGTTGCCCCCAACTTCCCTCTTCTGCCGACCTAGTCATCCCTAACTGCCCTCCCCTGCAGGCTTGATTATCCCCAATTGCCCTCTCTTGCAGACCTGGTCCCTCCCTACCGCTCTCCCCTGCTGGCCATCTTGTGGTGTCCATCTTGTGTCCACATGAGGGAAGCCATCTTTGACCACATTGGGCAGCAATCTTGTGTGTTGGAGTGATGGTCAATCTGCATATTACTTTTTTATTACATAGGATAAAAATATACATAGAGATTACAACAAACACCTAGCAACAGTTGTATTGGTGAGGTAGGATTCGTTTCTTCTATTTTTTCAATTTTACATATTTTGCTTATAAATGTGGTCAAAAACAATAAAAAATGACATTAAATTGGTAACAAAATCACATATAAGTACTACCTCTCACGAAAGATTTCCCACCTCTTTACATGATTAAGCTGGAGCATTAATGCAGTGCAGCTCTGTGGGGTGGGGCAGAGGTGTGTGTGTGTGTGGGGGGGGGTGTTGTGTGTGTTAGAATACAGGTATAAACATCTCAAATTAAGGGACGACATCTATCAACTCCTTTGTACTTAATCAGAGTATACTATAGTACCCTTAACACAATGAGATGATTTTAACAAAATGCTGACTCTTGACAAGTACATCTCTAAGAAGGGATGCACATTTTCTATACAGATGCAGGGGGAGAGGGAAGGGAGGGGGGATAATTCAAAAACAATAAATAATGGAAAAATATATTATTTCAATGTATTAATATATTATAAGTTACCTGAAAAGTCTTCACAATTATCACGCTTGTTATTGCTACATATATCAAAATAAATAGTTGAAGGGACTGCCAAGAGACTGGACACAGGTGATTAGGAAGAGCTGACAAACATCTGAAGCCTGTGGACCATGTTAATGAGGCTTTCATTTCAGCCCTCAATTGGTGGAAGTCCCTGTCTACTGAACCTTTTTCAAGCACAGGAATGCCAACACGATTTTCTGACTTCAAAATGAGCACTAATTCAAAAAGAGAATATTGAGAAATGTACCACTATGGATACTGGCAAAAGCTTTCTTACAGAGTTTCATTTCTGATATAAAAATCTTTGAGAGTATATTCTTTACAGGAATAAAGACAAACGTGCACATTAACCAAATGTACTGCATTAGAAAAACAGTCACAAAAACGGTTTGTAATAACATAATACCAACTGAATCAAGATGCTTTCATCATTTTTAATGATTTTAAATTAAAGGTCAATATAAACATCTGCTTACAAATTCAGGATGCATCAAAAGTTAATCCATGCGGTACAATGTATTTACTATGGCAATCTTCTCATTGCTAGTTTGTTTTATCTTTTATTTATACTTCATTGTTGAGCTAAAATGTGCTAATTAGGAAAAATTAAGGAGAAAAAATTAAATAAAAGCAACTATTAAAGTGACTGCTGTCCCCCATTCATTTCATATTTTAAGACAGAGGTGTGAGGAGGATTGCATCACTATAGGAAATGGAGTTATTTTTAAGGGAAGAAATCTCAATCACACAACTGAAGTTATTGCCTGTAGAATGTAGGCTGCAAGTTTTCCTCTCTAGTCTCACCTGTTTATACCTGGCATTTGTAAGTGATGTAATACATAAAAAATAATAATCTTTAATATACACCCTGGAAAGTCTAATCTACATTATAAATGACCAGATGGATGATTGGACACCAGGAAGTGCATGGAGCACCTCTCAGTCCCTCCCCCGCAGCCCACAGGCTCCTATCACAGCAAGGCAGGCGGCGGACAGGTGGGTGGGGCAGTGGGGGGATGGTGAGGTGAGCTGCAGATCAGGCCAGAGAGAGAGGCCTGGAGAGAGAAGCAGGGCCTGATCAGCAGCTGCTGTGGCTGCTGGTGAGGCCCTGAGAGAGAGAGGTGGCTGCTGGCAAGGCTGGGAGAGGGAGAGAGGCAAGGGTTGGAGAGAGAGAGAGGCAAGGCCTGATCAGCAGCTGCTGTGGAGGCTGTGGATCAGGCCCAGAGACACTGACTGGCATAGAAACTGACCATTCAGAACCAAATCTGGGTGAACTGCGAGGAGCCAATGGCTGCCTAGGAGGCAGAGCTTTTGATGGTGATTGGCATAGAAACTGACCAATCAGGAACAAATCTGGGTGAACTGCAAAGATAGAAACTAAGGTGGGGGCTGAGAAGGGGTTTTAAGGGCAAGAGCTGTATGGTGTAAGGTGTCAGAAAGTGGTTCAATTTTTTAATGACCAGTTTGGCAGTATAGTAAGTATGCTTGGCTATGAGTCCAGATACAGGGATTAGTATTTTTGTCTGCCAAGAACATCTCCTCCTGCTGAAAAAGGCTTTTCCCCCCATTTAAGCAATCCTGTCCTATATAATCTATCTATACTAATAAAAGGGTAATATGCTAATTAGATCAGGTTGACCAGCCATCTTCTGAACGTCTGACTTCCTTCCAGAGAAAGCCATGGTGGTGAGGGCCAAGGCAGAGGCAGTTAAGGATGATCAGGTCGGCAGGGGAAGGCAACTGGGGGTGAGATCAGGCCTGCAGGGGAAGTTGGGGGCAACCAGGCCAGCAGGAGAGGGCCACTGGAGACAACCAGGTTGGTAGGGGAGGGCAGGTGGGGGAGACCAGGCCAGCAGGGGAGCAGTTAGGGGTGATCAGGCAGGCAGGCAGAGGTGATTAGGGGCAATCAGGCAGGCAGGCAGAGGCAGTTAGGGGTGATCAGGCAAGCAGGCAGACAGGTGAGCGATTAGGAGCCAGCAGTCCCAGATTATGAGATGTTCAACTGCTGTTTAGGCCCTATGAGATCACGCTTAAACCAGCAGTCAGACATCTCCCAAGGGGTCCCCAGTTGGTGAGGGTGCAGGCTGGGCTGAGGGAACCCTCCCATGCATGAATGTCATGTACCAGGCCTCTAGTATTATTATATAAAGTATATCTGGGGATATCCTCATTAAGGCAGCAAAGATATTTATGAACAATAAACTTCTACATTCACAGAAACATATCCCAACACCTTTATATATCTCTAAATTAAAACATCAGTACACTATACAGTTCATCCTAGAAAATGCAGGGAGAATGACATTAAAGTCACACTGAGATGTAGACTCATTAGATAACATACCTAATGATATGTGACTTGAAAGCAGAAACAATGGTTTACACAAATTCTCTCTGGCACTTCAGAATGTAACATTTTGGGGTAAGTCTAAGCAAGTTTATTTCTTCCAATGGAGAAGTTCTTGGATAAATTTTCAAATGTAGTCAAGTCTTATAATCATCTCTTTTGAGGAAGTATAGTTTATTTGAAAAATCTGATTTTAACATGAATTTCCTGAGGCCCCATCAGCAAACTTTAAAATAGGAATGATGATAAATTACCATCTATTGCCCTCACTGGATTTTTCTGAATATAAACTAAAGTACTTTGTACACTCTTGCCAGTTTGATTTCTTGATCCCATCTCCTTTTACCTCTTCTAACAAATTCCCTCTTCAATTATTTCATCTTACTGCCAGAGATATAATTTCCCACTTAATCTATAAATAGGCTCATCTTTTCAATCTTACAGAAAAGTAAGCCACTTCTTCAACCATGAAGCTCATTGGAAGACGATATACGTAGTTCTCTTATCTTCCCTGCTCTACCAAGAGTAACCCACATGCCCTGTATCTTCACAGCCTCGATTCTCATTTACTCTTAGACTCCTCCCAGGAATCAGACTTGTCTCTGTAATATCATAATGTTGTGCCTAAGCCACCAGTGGCTCCTGTGTGCCTACCCAACTGACATCACGTAGTTCTGACCTGACTTTCTTAGGGCATTTGACACTGTTTGCCTTTCCTTTTTGAAATCTTCCCTTTAGTATTTTTGACATCACTATCCCTTGCTATGCTCCTGTCTCATTCAAGATTCCTCTCTAGTATTTCTACTGGGTTTTCTCTTGTAACTTGTCTCCTCCTTCCATTGCTGCCCATCACAAGTCACTTAAACAATGATGTTCTACGGGATCTACTCAGAGACACTCCCCTTTGCTTGTCCCTCTATACTCTCTCCCTCAGTAATATCAACCATTCCCTGATTTTAACCAGCACCTATATACTATGGTTAGCAAATGTCTCTCTCTGGTATAAAACTCACTTTTAAACTAAGGTTTATATTCATCTACTTACTAAACATCCCCTGCCCCCTCGTATGCTCCACAGGCAACTCAAGTTTAAAATGTCTAAAACTGCTGAAATCGGTTTGGCTCAGTGGATAGAGCGTCGGCCGGGGGACTGAAAGGTCACAGGTTCGATTCTAGTCAAGGGCATGTACATAGGTTGTGGGCAAATCCCCAGTAGGGGGTGTGCAGGAGGTGGCTGATGGATGTCTCTCATCGATGTTTCTGGTTTTCTTACCCTTTCCCTTCCTCTCTGTGAAAAATCAATAAATATATATATATATATATATATATATAAATGTCTGAAACTACTAAATAGTAGTTAAGACATCATCATCACCCAAGTGAGATGAAAGTTCAGGCCAATCTGCATACCCACTGGATACAGTGCTAGGGGTATGGAATCCTAAATGCAGTGAAATGGAGTTATGGAGATATTATACTCATTTCTAGAGTATCTAAAAGTCATAGCACATTGCTTAAGGAAATAATTCCAGGGGGTACAAGGGAACTGTGTAGTTCAATTCATAAAATTAAATACTTTGTGCTTAATTCTTAATAGAAAGGTCTACAAACTTTGTAATGTGTTTAAGTGTCTGTCTTTCAAATGAAATCAAAACTGTAAATTTCTTGAGAACAGAAGTTGTCTATTTTTTAAATTCCAACCAAAAAAATAGGCTCACTTTTACTAATAAATGGATGGATGCTACTAATGAATAAAATTAAGATTGTATTTCCCTAAGATATTAAAGCAAAATATTTTTTCTGTGCTTCGTTTAACTTTTGGCTAGAGAACTATCATCTCTACATTCTGGAAATAATATATATTATTAAGCAATATGTAAGATTTTTAGGGTGGCAAAATGTTATATCTTTAAGCCTTTAAATCCTGTAAAATGATTTGAGAATTTCTCTGCATTGCTCCTTCAATTTTTCAAGGTATTTACATCATCCTAAATTAGTTTTATTGATAAATTTAATTAAAATGCTATTCATCATTCCACTTTGATCATTACGGCACTGAACAAAATTAGACCTAATAATGATTTGAGTCTCAACCTCCTGTCCATCCTCTCTAGGTAACATTAAACATTTACAGTTCATGCAAATCAATGATGATTATTTTTCCCTAACAAGATTATCGTTAGAGTTTCTCAAACCAAATAGTATGCATTTCTATTTTGACCTAAGCAAAAGGAAGGTAAAAGAAAAACATTATATTCAGACAGCCGAAAGAGACAATTCAACATGATTGAAAGCCGTATCACAAGGTTACTTTGTACAACAGGAAATGTCAAACTATGCACATCAACTGTCACCCTCCATACAGATGTCTCTGACATGGTAATAAAATGAGAAACCATTTGGTTTAATAATAATAAAAAAGCAACACCAGTTGGTGCATATTACATGTAGCATCTAGCCCTGGTTGCCTAGCAACCAGTCCTGAGTGAACTGCATGGAGAATGAACGCCCAAACGAATGTACAGTTTGTGCAAGTTTCAAGGACTCAAAGAGATGTCAGTAGTTAATCTAAATTCTAGTTGACAATTACCATACTGAGGTGGAGGCAGGAAAATCCATCATTATCACACAGAATTGAGCATTAACTAGAGGTATGATTCAGCCCTTTTAGGTTTATACCTTCTATACCAGTGGTTTTATAGGAAATACTGTGACAATGTGATTTATAAATTATAAAACTATACATACGTAAAAGCAAAACATTAATGCTAAAAGACATATTCATTCACTCAACAAAACACATATTAAATACCTATCATGTCCCAGCCACTGGAAACACAAATATGAAAGACTTCCCAAGCTCTCAAGCAGCTCATTTTAATAGAGTAATCAGACAAGTAAAAAGACAATTACAACATCGTAAGTTCTGTAATACAGATGTAGCTATCGGGTATTGTAGAAATACATATAAAAAACATCAAATGCTGACTGAGGGGAAGGAGATGGGGACTAAATGGGGACACGAGCCATATCTTAAAAGACAAGCAAAGGTTAGTCAAATTATAAAAGTGGCGAAGGAGAGGGAATATTCTAGGCAGAAGGAAAATATTTACAAGGGCACAAAGGTGAGTAAGTGTGCTGTCTTAGAGCAACTTCAAGGCCTTTGGTGGCACTAGAAGTTGTGGTACCAGTACTAAATGAAGAGTCCAAGGAAACAAGCAAGGGTCCTTCCAGAAGAACCTCATAAGTCAGGCTAAGAAGTTCAGACTTCATCCAAAATGAAATTGAGGAGTTAGAATGGTTTTAAGTCAGGGAACAATATAATCACTCTGACACTAATATGATATATTTTAGAGAAGGCAAAACCGGTGTCAAGGAGAACAGGTAAGAACCTACTATAGGAAGACAGATACTCTGGAGATAAAATCATTAACAGATTAGAACAAGTAGGAGAGGAAGTAGGGAAGTGACTCAAACATGATTCCCTACCACAATGCTCTAGAAAATTTAACAATTAGATGTTGAATATTTATGATACTCAGACCTGATAAAATGTTAGTCTGACCACCACCATCCCTCCCAAAAAGTAGTTATATATAGTTAAAACTATCTGTCTGAAAAGGAAAAGTTACTAGAGAGAAGGGTAGGAGAGGAAGAAAAAGGGGAAGAGAGGGAAGAAAAAATAAAGAATACTAAAAGATACTGGAAATTAGTATCCATCCAAATTTATAAACGAGAAGTGGTATTTTCAGTTATAAAAGAATAAAAAGAAAATACTATTGGTGCTTGGTTATATAAAACTTGAAAATGTAGATGTGTTGAATAATGCAACACAAAAAAATCTGCAGGAAAAAAATTTGTAACAAATACAATGAAGAAATAATATCCTTTATATCTAAAGTACTTAAGATCAAATAAAAATCAAGAGATGCTATCAATAAATGAGACAAAAATATAGGTAGTTAATCCCTCCCCAAAATAAAAATGTTTTAAGATTATGTTTTAAAATTATTAATAAATGAAATGTACATGATCTCAATAGTATCTCTATGATTAATTATTAAGTTAGCTAGTTTAGGATACAGTAACATGGGCAATCTGGTACAATATGAAAGTATAGGCAGAATAAGGTGTGTGTGTTTTTAAAGAATAGGTTTGGTTTTTAAATCTTTTATTGTTTAAAGTACTTTTTTAACTGGTTTTTGTTGATTTTTAGAGAGGAAGGGAGAAGGAGAGAGAAAAACATTGATCAGTGGCCTCCTACACACCCTACCAGGGATTGTGCCCTGACTGAGAATTGAGCCAGCAAACTTTCAGTGTAAGGGATGAGATCCAACAACCTAAGCCACACTGGAAAAGGGCTAGAATAAGGTTCTTGAGGGGTGGGAGTTGGGCGGGGGGTGGAGGAAAGTATACTTAAATCTTTTAAATGGCTCATATGGTTTGACAAAATAATTCCACTTCTGAAAATCTATATTAAAGAAATGGTCAAAAACACAAATAAAGGTATACATATGACATTTTTTTATACTAGTGAAAAGAATTGGAAATTGTCTAAATGCCCCCTTAAGGGAGATAAATACACTACAGTACATCTATACAAGAAAACTTCAGGCAGTCACTAAAAAATGTGTTTTTGGAGAGATGTGAATAACAAAGTCTTACAGTGTTTATTTTAAAAGGAAAAAATAGCAAGTTATACAAAAGTATAATTTCAACACTGGGTTTTAAAACATTATACAAGAATTATTCTGAGTAGTGCTGATGGGTTTTCTCTTTACCCTCTTGTATTTTCTAAGTTTGTGTTGTTGTTTTTAAATTAAAATACATTATTGTTGTATTTGGAAGGCAAATCCCTATTTTTTCTATGCCCCATAAAATATGTAGGGGTCCAAAAGTATGTGTTGACCTTATATTTAAGTAAATGGCTCATTCCTTTGTGATTTTCCTGTAGCCAGTCATCTCTACTCATTTTAACTTAAACTTATCAACTAGTTCTATATACTTTTATTAAATTAAAAGAACTTTCTATAGTATCTAAAAGTCAAGGGTCGTAAGTGTATTGTATTAAAAATTCAACTTAAATCAATGAATTAAACCAAGAAAAATAAACAAAGCTTTTGGTAACTGAAGGGGTTTCACCCACTCTACTATGCTTTACCCACTGTAATGTCCTCTCATTTATAAGCATGACAGGGTAGCGCCCTCATTTACCTGAGGTGGTTAAGCAGAGGCTGTAGTCTCTCATCGGACTGCACAGCAGGCAAGGACCGGGCTGTTAACTAGAAACAGAGAACAGGGTTAGTCAGAACAGCAAAGGCCAAACACAAACAGGTTTGGATACTGGATGCAAAATAGGGGTGAGGAGGCAGAGGGAGATGGAGTGCTTAAAATGTAAGGACCATTTTCTTTTTTTTAAATCAGAAAATTGTATAGAAAGCTGATACATTACGTAATTCAAGCTAGCTCTATGGTTCTAAGTTTGTACGTATATCGTTGAGTTTACAAGTAAAGAAAAAGGAGGTAAAACAAAAAATACCATCTAAGTTCATGAAAAGTCCTCTAGTCATGAAAATATTATCTTTGTAAATAAAAATGGAAAAACTCCTAAATTTATAGCAACCAATCTTATAGCACTGAACCCTGGGATGCTGAAAAAATGGGGGAAAGAGACATTCATTTCTAGCTAAGCCACTGTGAAATTGGTTACGTGCAGAAGCACACACGCTACCATCCATTCCTCCGTTTTGACAACCACATTACTATAAGAAACTAAAAAGAGCTTTTAAATAAAAAAAGAGTAACTCAAAATATTTAATATTGGCATACAATGCCAAATTGACCTAGAAAACAAAATGTGAGAGCTAAAGCCTTATTCTTAAATGCTGTGCATCGGTTGGAATCATGAACTGTGAGCCTCTGGTGGACTTCACTGCAATAATATTAATTATATCTCTACCTATATCCATTTTTCTCTCCATTCTTAAAAAAAGTCATCTTGTGCTATAAGAATTTGACCCAAAGAAATTAAAAATATTCACCTAAAGTAATTAGATAGCTTGAAGTAATCTTAATAAAATACTAAAACAAAAATAAAAGATAAATTTCTTCTGGATTCAATTGCCAAAATAGTTCTTGTATTCTACTAACAAATCATTGACAATTCACAAAAGAGAACTTTCCTTTAGACAAGCAACAAACTGAAAGATATCCTTTGGTTTTATATAAGGTGTCTGCCCTCTATAACTATTTCATACATTAATTAAAATTATCTAAAAACAGACATTTAATTCATCAAGCCTAATAATTTTCAATATTATGCAAATAAAACCATGCCCTTCAAAACATCTAATACAATGTTGAACAAAATGCTACATGTGAAGTCATTTTTATTAATATCTATAACAATATTGAAGAAATATTCCCAATTTTATGCCAGTCAGCAAAGTTATAGACTAATTTAAAGTACAATTAAGTCAGACAATTAGTCAGCTGTGATTGTAGCGCAATCAAAAGATTCTCTGTATCCCTAAGAAATTTTATAAAATGTTACCAAGGTATTACAAACAAAACACTGTAATACACCCTATATCTGCTAATGTCAAATCCCTTTACAAAATGTCATTTTCATTGTTTAAGAAATTTCATGTCTCAGAACCAATGCTATGCTCTGAAATGATTAAAATAATTTATCTAGGTATTTCAAAAGTCAATTTTCTGAAAATAGATGGAACACACAGACTGAATTTTCTTTAGTTACTTCTGCCAATCTATATAGTATGCTTGCTAATCAAACCATCTTTTCTAAATGGGAAAAAAAAAAACCCTCAATAACCGCAAACTATCTTTAAACTATAGACGTGGTGTACAAAATTCATGCAAGGTGGGTGTCCCTCAGCCTGGCCTGCACCTTCTCCAATCCAGGAACCCCTCAGGGGATATCTGACTGCCAGTTTAAACTGACAATGAGACATCCTTCTCACAATCCAGGACCCCTACTTCCTAACCACTTGCCTGCTTACCATCTTGATTGCTGCCTAACCGCTCCTCTGACAGTCTGATGGCCCCCAACAGTCCTCCCCTGCTGGCCTCATGGCCCCCAAATGCCCTCCCTTGCTAGCCTGACCACTCCTAACCACCTCTGCCTTAGCCCCTAGCACCACAGTTTTGACAGGAAGGAAGTCAGATAATAGGAAGATGTCCAGTCTAACTAGCATATTACCCTTTTATTAGTATAGACTAGTGGCCTGGTGCATGAAATTTGTGCACGGGGTGTGTGTCCCTCAGCCCAGCCTGCACCCTCTCCCATCTGGGACCTCTCAAGAGTTGTCCAACTGCTGGATTAGGCCTACTCCTTGTGGAAATGGGCTTAAACTGGCAGTCGGACATCTCTCTCACAATCTGGGACTAATGTCTCCTAATTGCTCACATGTCTGCCTGCTTGATTGCCCCTAACCACTCTGCCTGCTGACCTGCTCACCCCAAAATGCCCCCCCTGCCAGCCTGATCACCCCCAACTGCCCTCCTGCTGACCTGTTTACCCCCAAATGCCCCCCTTGCTGGCTTACTCACCCCCAACTAACACCCTCACCAGCCTGATCACCCACAACTGCTGTCCCTTCTTGGCCTGATCACCCACAACTGCCCTCCCCTTTTGGCCCCTAACCTCTTCTACCTTGGCCCCGCCACCATGACTTTGTCCAGAAGAATGTCTGGAACGTATTCTGGAAGGTCTCCCAGTCTAATTAATATAGATAAACACCTGGTGCACGGTTGAGGGTGGCTGGTTTGCCCTGAAGGGTATCCCAGATCAGGGTGGGGGTAGCCTAAGGGGGAGGGGCAGCCTGGGCAACAGGCTTGGGGTGGTTTGCAGGTCGGCCACGCCCCCATTGGGCTGGGGGTCCCCACTAGGGACAGTGCTGGCCTGGGCAAGGGGCTGAGGCAGTTTGCAGGCCATCCACGCCTGCATAAGAGTGAGGGTCACCGCTGAGAGGCCTGGCCAGCCTGGGAGAGGGGCTGATGGCTGTTTGTAGGCTGGCCACGCCCCCAGCAGGGACCCTCACCCAATGGGGGCATGGCCAGCCTGGGTAAGGGGCTTGGGGCCATTTGCAGAACCTTTCCTTGGCGGCCGGCTCGGGTGACAGCAACCCAAACTGGTTCCGTATTCTCTGCTCACAGGCCCCTCTTTAAGCAGCCAGCATGAGCAGACTCTATTTCCTCTGCTCATAGACCCCTCCTTTGGCACCTGCCCAGGCAGCTCCATGTCCACTGCCCACAGGCCCCTCCTTCGTGCGGGAAGCTTGGCTCCCTCCATTGCCAGGGTTGACCCAAGCCTCCCTTTCATATTAGCTGGCTCTGTGGCTGCCATCATCTTTGACCCATTAATTTGCACACTCATTCCTGATTGGCTGGTGGGCGTCATGAAGTGATAGTCAATTTGCATGTTTCTCTTTTATTAGTGTAGCTGTCTGCTCCATAGGAAAATTTTCACAACTCACTCCTTATTTTCAGCCTTCGTTTCCTTTTTCCTAAACTATACATCTTCATCCCACTGTTTTTTCTGCTTCCAATTGTGCCTCTTCTCTAATTTATTCTCCATACCAAGACCAGACTGAAATGTTCAAATGCAAGTTAACCACTCCCCTAATTAAAACCATTTAATAATTCCCTTAGGTTCCCAGGCTAAAGTCTGTTCTTTCATTAGATTCTCCTAGAATACTCCCTTGGGCCACATTGTGGAAACACTGGGCACAGGATGAGTATGACTGATGGTCTACTTCTGCCCATTCCAAGAGACATGCTGGGTGCCAGAGCCACCAGGTGGAAATCTGCCATGACTCCAGCTTCTGCACAACAAATTCCCCTCTCTACTCCCTCCCCAACTCACAATGTATATTCAAGTTTGAATCACTGACAAGAAGGTTTTGAGTTTTGCAAAAGCATTGCTTTTAACTTTTAAAACAATACTTTCAGAAAGAGCACACATCTCTTCATGTTAAGGAGATGAAGTATATGTAAAGCTTGCATTCACAGTTCTCAGAGGCAAAGCCATTGGCTGACCTTTTGCTGGCCGAATGTAAACTTTCTTTTAGAGGCTGCTGGCTCCATCATTTCTACTGAAAGTCTCTCTGAGCCCGAGCAGTTACTGCTAGCTCCACTGGATTCTGAGGGACACTGCAGCCCTAGCTCTTGCAACGTAACAGGTGTTCAATAAATAGTTATTAAATGTGTGACAAATCCAAAAACTTGCAACTGTGTAATTCTATTCACTGATGAAAACAAAAGCA
Organism: Lasiurus cinereus; assembly: GCA_011751065.1. NCBI lineage: Eukaryota > Metazoa > Chordata > Mammalia > Chiroptera > Vespertilionidae > Lasiurus > Lasiurus cinereus. Next base: position 67,060,021 of record JAAGEH010000018.1, read on the forward strand.
CATCTACATTTCATAGTTAAAGCGTTTCCAATTCCTGCTTTGAGCAAAACTAAATCCAAATCAAAACTAAACTAAATCACAATTGTCAGCCTTCCAAGAAAGCAATACACTATCATAACGAGATTTTCAGCTTTAAGGACTTTCTTCTACACACCAAAATGAATAACTGCCTAGTTGAAATAGACTTTGGTTTCCACGTTTTAGTTGTTTGTTTTTTCTAAAACAACGTCCTTGACATATAAATCACCAAGAAAGAAAGAGAAAGATCTATCTTAGTTAACATCTGCAAAACCTTAATGGGTTGAGTTAAGGAACCATAATAAAGTCGGTATAATTTATAGTTCATTTCTTATGGTTGTGAGTCAGAGGTGGGCTGTTAAGATGCCTTTTATTAAGAATACTAGAGGCCCAACACACGAATTTCATGCACAGAGGGGGGGGTTCCCTCAGCCTGGCCCGCACCCTCTTGCAATCCGGGACCCCTCAGGAGATATAGCAGTGCACCAAGTGGCAGGCGGCCAAGGAGGAGCCCGACCCACTGCAACTGCTGCCTCTGCTCAATATGCTGACACTGAGTCAAAAGAGGCTCCCTCTGCCTCAGCTGAACTCGCCAGCTATGAGCCCGGCTTCTGGATGAATGGCACCCCCAATGTGGGAGCACACTAATCAGGGGGCAGCTCCTGCATTGAGTGTCTGCCCCCTGGTGGTCAGTGTGCATCATAGCAACTGGTCAACTGGTGGTTCCATCATAATGGTCACTTAGACTTTTATATATGTAGACTAGAAGTCCAGTGCATGAAATTGGTGCACAGGGAAGGGGAGGGGGTGCAGGGATTCCTCAGTCCGGCCTGCACCTTCTCCAATCCAGCACCCCTTGGGGGATGTCTGACTGCCTTTCACAATCTGGGACAACTGGCTCCTAACCACTTGCCAGCCTGCCTAATCACTACTAACCTTCTGTCTGCTTCCATGATAGCCCCTAACCACCTCTGCCTGACTGCCTGCCTGATTGCCCCTAACTGCTCCCCTGATGGCCTGATCACCCCTAACCACCTCTGCCTCGCTCCGCACCCAGGACCCAGGATTCCCTCCTCTGGCCAGTCACAGGCACCTGGGACCTGCGTTTCCTTGCTTCTGGCCAGCTGCAGGTACCCAGGATCCAGGCTGGCTTCGCCCAGGCCTGCCACAGCCACAGGGACCATGGGCAGGTGGCTTCAGTCGTAGCCCCAGGCACCTGGGACCGCAGGGCAGGCAGCTTGTCCCTCTCGTAGGCTGCAGGTGTATGCGCTAATGCCCAGGACCATAGGGAGGGGGGCTTGTCCCTCTCCTGGGCCACAGGTGCAGTTGCTGGCTCTCAGGATCTTGGGGCAGGCCTCTTGTCCCTCTCCCAGGCTGCAGCTTGGCTGGTCCTCATCCCTCTCTCCCCAGTGTTGAGTGTCTGAGCCATTAGGACGTGAGAGTGTAATGACCATTTGCATATTAGCTCTTTATTATATAGGATATGTAGCACTCTGCATTAATTAGATCACTAATTCTTAAACAAATCTCATCTTAAAGATTAGTATCATTAGTGAATCATGCAGTTCACCATATATTTTGGGGGAAAAAATAATGCATTTTGCCAGCTAAAGATTCTTCTTTTATTGCCAATAGATTTAAAACACATAAAAACAAGAGTCTGGGAGGGTCTGGGCCAACCCTTTTGTATTATCCTGAGGAAACTGGGTTCTTCAGATCATGAGCAGCTACTGCAGCCACTGAGATCGGGGGTTCCACAGCACAGGGCACTTTGCAGGGCAGCAATGCAACTCAGTCCACATAGGCTCCAGGCAGAGACCTTTGCTTCATCTCCTCTTAGTCCTTTCACTTTTCAAACAGGGCAGTGCCCTTCAAGAGTGCCCTTAAACTTCTTTTTAAAGATTCCAAAATTTCTGCGTTGAAGATTCCATTTGGGATTTGACTCAAATGGGACCTCTTCCCCAGGCCTTCCCTGGCCACCTTTGGTGAAGCAGCACACTTGCTACAGGTCTTCTGTTGCAGGTATCTCACATTTATCATGATCTGAAATTACTTATTGGATTGCTCACTTCTTTCTTTCTCTCCGACAAGAGTATAAAGTCCATCAGGGAAAGAACCTTTTCTGCCTTGCCCTCCACTTTGCCCCCACATGCTGGTAAGAACAGTAGCAGTAGGCACTCAATAAATATTGTAGGGTGAATAAAAGGTTCACCTCTTTCAAATATTTCCAATAGAAGTATGATTTTAGAAAAATCTGCCATAGATGCTGAGGTCCTGCATTTCTAGTTTTCATAAGTAAACATGACCTAAGAACTACAAGGCAGACATATTTCTCTTTCCACTTCTGGCTGATGGAGTATCTGAAGTCCTCCCGTTACAAGGAGGGTAAATGCTCCACCACTCAATGCAGCTTAAACTATGGCTCCCTGATTCAAAGGAAACAAGTAGCTCAAAACAGTCTGAAGCCCGAATTATGCTTATGCTATAACAGGCCCCACCAAAAAGTAATCATGACATAGTTCCTTCCTTCTAATCTATTCTTTCTGCTTTTTGTCCACATTTTGGTCATTAAATGGTATCTATAAATAAAGCAGAAATGTCAGCTAAATATATATTTTTCTAGCATTACTGAAACTTTAACATGTACAAAGTTCAAAGTCTTGTACAGTGAACATCCTTAAAAAATAAAACTTAACCTGGCAAGACTGAAACTGCCTCAAAAATGTATAGGAAGGAAAAAAAATGTATAGGAAGGGAATAAGGAACAGACAGTGGAAATGTGACTATTCAAATAAGATTCACTTAGACAGATGTAAAGAAACATTTAATAAGAATAACATAATTAAAGTGCTGTGCTAAACACTTTTCAAGATACTATTGCTAAATAAATGGGTTGTTGTTTCTGGCAGGTAAGTTATTTTGAAAAGCAATCCAAAACATTTGTCTCAAAGCACTCCAACCCCTAAAAGACAAGACATAAAGTTTTAAGAACACTGAAATCCAAATAGCAGTTAGAAGATTAATTTCTTCAAGGATGGTAAAACCTGGATAAAAAGCATGCTTGGTGCTCAGATCTTCTTAAGAGCAAGGCAAGCACAGAAAATAATTTATTCTTAGACTTTTTACTTAAATTTAATCATCAAAGAAAAAGTACTTTTCAAAATTATGATCCTGCAGGTAACGACACGGGTGTTTGTTATATTACTTTGCATACATTGTGTTTGAAATAGTTCAAGAGAGGGAAGGAGGAAAGGAGGGTTGGCTGATTTTTCTAGTGAGGAATGGGTTAGAGAAGAGTGATCCAGCAATCCAAAATAACCAAATTGTGGCAGAGGCAGTAGCAACAGACAAAAAGACATGACTAAGAAATATGAAGGAACCCTGGCCAGTATGGCTCAGTTGGTTGAGTAGTGCCCCAGGCATCTACAGGTTGCCAATTCAATTTCTGGTGAGGGCACAAGCCCGAGGTTGTGGGCTCAATCCCCAGAAGGGGGTATGCAGGAGGCAGCTGATTAATGTTTCTCTCTCTCCCTCTCTCTACCTCTCTAAAATCAATGAAAACATAGAAATATTAAGAGAGCATACTCTACAAAGCTTCATGTTTAAAACAGAAGGAGAATAAGAGAAGACATCCAGGTGAGTAGATAAGTTATTTCTATTAACTGTAATACAGCAGCTATAGGAGAAGATTGGGGAGATGAAAGAAAATTATTAGTTTTAAGCATGATTTGAGGTGCTTTTCAATATCCAAAAGGCATATGAATATTTATGGTTGTAGGCACAAGGAGAGGCTAAGGAGTTACAGATCTATATTTAACTGTTATCAGCAAAGAAGTGGCAGGTAAAGCCATGGAATGGCTAAAAATCCCCATGACTTATGCAGAAAGCAGGGATGTCCAATTGTCATTGACTAGTAGGAGCTGACTAGGGCAGTGTGTTGAAGGTTCATTCACGTCTAGGAAAGAGCAGGACTGATTACCAACATCCTCTGGATATGGACTGGGAGATTAGAGATATCTGCCAGATGTGTGCTATCTTTACTGGGAATCTATAATAATAAAAGTGCAATATGCTAATTAGACTGGACAGCCAAACGACCTTCCAGACGAAGCCGGTACTGAGAGGGCCAAGGCAAGCTTCCATGGCTGCAAGAGCTGAGCCCCTTGCACAAATTTCATGCATCGGGCTTCTAGTCTATATATATAAAAGCCTAATATGCTAATTGTCCCTCTGACCATTCAACCAGTCACTAAGATGCACACTGACCATCAGAGGGCAGATGCTCCCACCAGTAGGTTAACTTGCTGCTGGGGTCCGGCTGATCGGGACTGGGCTAGACAGGCCAGACACCTCCTACAGCCCTCCCACAGTCCCTCCCTGGCCCCCGACGATGCTCTGGTGGGGTCCCTCAGCCTCTAGTGAGATCATAAAAATAAATAAAGAATTTAGCCAATAGACTTAAAAGTTTTTTAACACTGATTTTAAACAACTACAGGTTTATGAGTGAGAGAGAGAATACAACCAATAGCTCCTTTAATTTAACTATTGTTGCATACCTGGAATGAATGAATTTCACTTTTGGGGGGGGAGGTGTGACGGAATGTTCCCTGAGGGAAGCATTCTGCCTCCAGCTATGAAGCTGACTGATGCTCTTAAAATCCTAAAGGAGACCGTGCTACCAACCCGCTGCTATTTTGAAGCAAAATTTTTTTCAAGGAGCCCACAGGGAAAGAAATTTTTTTCATGGTTTTCTTCTTCACATGATGGGTATGAAGTAAGGAAACAGGAATACACAAAGAGGTAACTACATAAGTAAATACAGTAAATGGTTCTTAAAGAGTCAGCATTTGGAAAACAAACATGACTCAATCAGTTGAAAATGAAGAACTAGAAGATGGCTTCATTTTAAAAGAATAAATGCCTTCTCTCTGTATTACTCACCCAACACGGGCTAAATTAAAACACATAAAAATGACAGGAGAACAATGCTCACTTGGAAAATATTGTTCAATTCTGTTCTCTAGTGTTTTTACCCCCTACCAGTCACTTCAGTTTCCTTACAAAACTCAAGAGAAATTACAATATGCACCAATACCAGAGTTGTATCTTAAAAGAAATCCAAGGTGGGTAATCAATCAGGTGGGTAATCAGCACAGGTTAGACTTTTTTATCACACAATCTTGATCTCAAGACACAAGACATGTACTCTTCCAGTGAGAACAGGGCAGTGCCACTTAGGTTCACTTACAAATGACAGACCAAATTTAGGTAGATTTTGTTCATTGTTTTTATTTTATTTTATTTCTAATAGATTGACTCTTTAGAGCTGTTTAAATTCACAGTACAATTGCGAGGAGGATACACAGATTTCCCATATACCCTCTGTCATATACATGCATAGCCTCCTACATTATTGACATCCCCTGTGAAAGTGGTACATTTATTAAAATTGATGAATCTACACTGACACGTCACTATCACCCAAAGCCTATAGTTTACATTAGGGTTCACTCTTGGTATTGCACATTCTATGGGTCGGGACAAATGTATAATTTCTTTTAAGGTACAACTCTGGTATTAGTGCATATTGTAATTTCTCTTGAGTTTTGTAAGGAAACTGAAGTGACTGGTAGGGGGTAATGGGTATCTACCATTACAGTATTGTACAGAATAGTTTCACGGTCCTAAAACTCCTCTCCCCATTCATTCCTTCCTCCCCCACCCGACTCCCCCCTAATTTCCCAACCCCCAACCCACTATTCCTGGCCACCACCAATCTTTTGCCTTTTCTAAAAGGTCACAGAGTTGGAATGATACAAATATGTACACTTTCTGATTGGCTTCTTTAACTTGGCACAATGCATTTATGGTTCTTCCATGTCTTTTCATGGTTTGACAGCTCATTTCTTTTAGCATTCCATCATCTGGAGGTACCACAGTTTATCTATTCACCACCGAAGGACATCTCTGATGCTAACAAGTTTGGGCAAATAAAGCTGTTATAAACATCCATGTGCAAGTTTTTGTGTGGACACGAGTTTCCAACAGGTGTCTTTTTTTAATAAAAAAAAAATAGAGAATGCTTTTCAAAATGTCTTTACATTCTCCTTTCAAATGCTTCATTTACTAATTTCATATTTAACTGTATTTTTTTTTACTGTTTTGATTTCAGAGAGAGGAAGGGAGAAGGAAAGAGGAATAGAAACATCAATGATGAAAGAGAATAATCAATCGGCCACCTTCCATATGCCCCCTAAGAGGGATTGAACCTGCTACCCAGACTTGTGCCTCAATCAGGAATCTAACCCTGCCCTCCTGGTTCCTGGGTCCATACTCAACCACTGAGCCACACTAGCCAGGCTTAACCTGTTAATACAAAAAACACAGTGTAGGGTATATAGATCATAAGAACTGACAGGATGCCTCAGGGAAAATTGTTTTTTCTTTCAATAAGTACGATGCAGAAATAACATTCAATAAACTTTTTAAATAGGAGTGAAAAAAACAAGTTGAGATGGCTCCAACTGCACCTTATAAATCACCAAGATACCAACTCAAAACATAGAATACCAACACTTTTCTACTGAATTGAAGATGCACAGATTATACTTATTCATATATTCTAAGAGACACACAATTTATAGCTCCAGAAAATAATTTGTGAAATCAAAAGGCAACAATTTAAACAGAGACCACACAGTAAAAAAAGATACAGCTATAGAGAGAACAAGTTGCTCAACAGAACTATCACTTTTATTACTAGGTCCAGGACAGATGTCAAGTTAAATTAACTTTTACAAGCAGCTGCTCTTTTAATTTCATTGATTTTAACAACGGAAAATCCTGTGTTTTTTTAAACTACATTTTCTTATAAGAGCAACAGATCCCAATTACAAATCCCAAACTGTGAGGCTCCACATTATCTTCATCTTGCTCCTGGAACCAAAGTTGATTCCCAGTTTCATGTTTTCTGGTGGCTGGCTGGGATGCGGTTGGCCACTAATCCTAACAGGCTCATGCTCAAAAACCCAAAGCATTTCCCAGTATTCACAGGGCTCGTACACACATTATCTCACTGATCTTCATGACAGTGGTGGTTTCATCCACACAATGCTCCAGTACATGGACATTTCTCTATCAGCTAGCCACAAACACAATTTCAATATGTAGGCTCTAAAACCCAACCAACAACCTTGTCAAGCAAAACGCATATATTCCATTTAAGCTCTAAATATTGCCCAAGTAGTTTAATTTCCAAAGAATATTAAACAGTGCAAAGTTAACAAGATATTTCCAGTTCAGGGGGCTGGATGATATGAAGAAGTGGGAGAGTAAACCTGGGAATAGTGCAAGCAGACATCCCAGTGCTGATTTTTGATCATGAAACCTATGGTGTGAAAAGAAGCTTGTTATTCAAAGGCTAACCTAAGCGCCTTACTGATGCTCTGTATCATTTAGAAATGTAAAACAATTGCTTGAGCAAGAAAGAAGATACTAAGAGATGTGCAGTAATAAATAACACATGGATTGCTGAATTTTCTCCCTTAGAGTGAAACACCTATAAAGTCATTTTACCTCTAGAATGCCTGCTAATTTTGGTTCAAAATTCTTAAGCCACTACAGCCAAGTAATTTTACAATTAGACTTCCCATAAGTAAAGCAAAGATCTGGCAAGTAAAATGCAATATGTTTTGTCTTTCATGTTGGCACTCAAGAGATTAAATTGTCAATGATTTGTTTGTCTTCTTAAAGGATTGCTCTTGTGGAGTGGGAATAAGAGCAGTAGCAACACAGCTGGCATTCCTCATCTTTTTACTACATGCAGGGTATTCTACTGGGAGTTCTATATAGACTAATCCTCACAATATCCCTAAAAGTGATATTATCTCTGAGGCACCCCAGGGCTTTGAATTCAGCCAAATATATCTGGAACACCCTCATAGAGTGAATAGGCAATCTTTTATGCCCTAAGACCTAGTTCTTTTATTCTCAGGAATTTATGTTTAAAATGTATCCAAAATGTGCATTTCATTCTACAACATCTTCTTCTTGGTCTTACTAACAAAATGTTTAATTATTTTATCATTGCCATTATTGTCCTATACTAGTGGTCCGGTGCACGAAATTTTTACATGGATTGGGGGGGTAGGGGTGGTATCCCTCAGCCCAGCCAGACATCCCTCTTGCAATCTGGGGCTGCTGGCTCCTAACCGCTCACCTGCCTGCCTGCCTGATTGCCCCTAACCACTTTGCCTGCCGGCCTCAGCAGTCTCCCCCCCAACTACACCCCCTTGCTGGCCTGATAGCCTCCAAATGCCCCCCAGCGCTAGCATGATTGCCCCCAAATGGCCCCCACCAACAGCATGATTGCCCTCAACTGCCCCTCCTCGCCAGCCTGCTCACCCCCAACTGCCACCTACCCTTCCACCTCCCCCCCCCCCCCCCCCCGCTGTTCTGATCACTCCCAATTTCTCTCATGGCCTGATTACCTCTAACTGCCTCTGCCTTGGCCCTGCCACCATGGCTTTGTCTGGAAGGTCTTTCAGTCTAATTAGCATATTATCGTTATATTAGTATAGATGTACTTTATTATGCCCTAATACACCTAGTCCCATATATTTTGGCTATATGATAGCTTTAGAAAACATGTTAGCACATCTTTACTCCTTAGAGTTTTCCTGAAGTCTCTGTACACATTGGGGGTTGGAAAGCTGGTTGAGATGATTCTGAGTCTTGCCAGATTTCAAGGGCCATGTCCTGTAACCCTCACAATTACAGAAAGAATACAACTGCCATTTGTTTCAGTCATAATCTTCACATACGAAGACTTTATCTAAAACTCATTTACCCTCTGGGATGTTTCACTCAATCAATTTGTAAGGCAATAATTGAAGTTCTAACATTCCTTATTTATTATTATCATATTTTCACTTATCATTTTTGTCTTCCAAAACACCTGTATCATATTTACCTAAATTTACATTTGTCAATTTCCTATTTAATGTAAGAAATACTCTTATCTGGGTTTTCCAGAACCCAACTGTTCTTTCACTGTTTGTTGTAAGCATGAATCTTGAACAAAACCTTATTATGTGGAAGTTTCTCATAAAGCTTCCTAAATATGCACATAAATTCTACTATGTGCACTGAAGTTGCTAACTGTATCTATAGGCTTCCAGTAAATGCTTAAAAGACTGCCCAGACAGACAGTGGCTTTCACAGTGCATGTTATTTATCTTCTTTAAGTAGTATAATCCAAAAGTCTTCAACTTCCTGCTGAGTCTATTTCCTATTATAAATGTCAGACATAAACCTCTCATTACACTGGCGATCTTATCTCCTTTTTAAATATTACTAACTGGTGTATCACTTCCAATGTTGGAAACTAAATTCAATATAACCTATTCTACACTACACTTACACACTTAAAATCTGTTTATTAAATAAGCTGAAATTCGCATCAAAAGACCTACAATTATAGTTAATTACCAAAGTGAAGAGACACAAAAGATCTGTGTGGATAAGTTCATACTTTCATTTTTTTTTCAAGAACTCTTTTTCCCTTGATTGGGACTTTTATGAAAACTTGGAAGTGTAGAGCAATGGGAGTGAAGGAGTGAATAGAATTTCTACTAAAGCGCCTGTGACAGTGATCTGTTATGTGACAAAATAAGCTGTCCTTGGGGATGCCCTTGAAGAACCAGAGGGCCCTTGGTGATCAGAAACAACTGATCAACAAGGACATATAGAGACTTCCATTTCCCTCCACAGGGAAATGCAGCCACTGAACTTCAAACCACTGATCCAGATTTATAATTCAAGGAAGGTGGCCCCAGATGGCTAACAACATACCTCTAATGGTTATGCTAACAGATGCTGGAGAAAGTATTCATTTGCTCTGTGCCTTTCCCTGCCTCTATGACTTAATTTTCCCTGCTGTCTCAGAGCACCTTGATTTCTTCCTCAGCAGAGACCCTTTGTAGGTGTAGAAAATGCTTTTAGTTAAGTGTAAAATGGTTCAATGTGCTTCCACATCTCAAAGTCTATTTCTCTACCTGAAATAATCAGACATTATACTATTTTTAAGTTCAATTCAATTTAGTTGAAATTTAAGCAATCTTCTCTATTCACGAAGTAGTTCTACAGTTTTCCTTTATAGACTATTATATAATTTTGTTCCTCCACTAAAGAATTTTTATATTTAAGCTTCTAAAAGAAGCTTCCTAAAATATTTGACAGCTTTCAATTACACACAGAAAAGCATGTTCTGCCTGCTCAAACTAGAGCCTTTTGATTAATTATAAAACATCTGAATATATTTAAAACAAATAAAAACGACAAAAATAAATAATTTCCATTACTAGGACATAAAACTCAACCATTCATTAACAACTGTTCATTATGAAAAGGAAACAGAAAAGTAAAATATCTTTGCTGTGATAGAAACATTCAAATATAACACTGAACTTTTCATTGCACATTCTAACATCAGATTACATGCATTTTCCAAAAGGTTTCACTTAATCATAAATTTAGAGACAAAACTCAAGACAACCAAAGAAATATGAAGAAAAATAAAATTAATATATTTTTAAATATTTCAACAAACACAACAGGGTTCCCACAAAGCCTCTTTTTTTCTTTCTTGTCTTTTTTCCTCCCAAATTAGGAATTAGCACAAGTAGTTCCCTGGATCCCTGCTGTCTACTCATTTCTAAACTTATGGATGTTTCTCTTCTTATTATTGTATTTACTGGAGTGACACTGGTGAACAAAATTATAGAGGTTTCAGGTGCACAATTCCACAACACATCATCTGTCCACTGTACTGTGTGTTCACCATCCCGAGTCATCTCCTTCCATCACCATTTATCCTCCCTAAATTTTCCTTCACCTCTCCTCACCCATCACCCCCTGGCAATCATAATAAACTCATTGAGGTTTCAAATAATATACAATCCCCTTAAGAACACAGACCCAAGTTTCTGAATTTATTAACATAAAGGAATAAATCTGTTCATTGTTCATTTAGATGACCTTATAAGTTAAATTGCATGCAGAGATCTATTTTCCTGAGAAAAGTAGATACTTTTCTTATTCCTTATATCCTTTCAGGTTATATGGCCTTTTCTATTATTTTTAAAATTGCCAAGCATGTCAAACATGCCTGTAATGTAAACAGTAACTAAATTCTATGGTAAAGAAGAGATAGTGGTCTGAAAGAATCCTTCCTTGCTTAGCTGGGAAGACTTTTAGAAAATAATGTAGCTATGATTATTACTATAACAACTGCCTATTGTTTGGACTGCCTAAAATTAGGAGCTGCCATTTTAGTGAGAGAATGGACCCTAGCTGACACTTTCCTGCAAGCTGTACTACTAAGGGCACCTAGCCCCTTTGGCTGAAAGTACTAAGGTATGAAATCAAGAGAGGGGCCGGTTAGTGTGGTTAAGCATTGACCTATGAACCAGGAGATTACCGTTCAATTCCTAGTTACAGCATATGCCAGAGTTGCAGCTCCATCCCAGGAGGCAGCCAATCAATGATTCCCATCATTATGTTTTTCTCTCTCCCCCTTTTCCTTCCTCTCTCTGAAATCAATAAAAACATGTATTTTTAAAAAGAAGGGTGAGAGGGGAGGTAAAGCAAGTCTATCCAAGACAGTTCCTAAGAGTAACCATTTTAGCATGTCATATTTGTAAAACATCCTTTGATATTAGAACAGTTAGTTGAGCCTTTTATTTTAAAATATATTTTATTGAATTTTTTACAGAGAGGAAAGGAGAGTTAGAGTTAGAAACATCGATAAGAGAGAAACATCAATCAGCTGCCTCCTGAACACCCTGTACTGGGGATATGCCCGCAACCAAGTACATGCCCTTGACCGGAATAGGACCTGGGATCCGCTATCCATTGAGCCAAACCAGTTAGGGCTAGTTGAGCCTTTTAAAAGACCTTAATACACATTTGACTGATAGCTTTCTAATGACATTATTTCTTCCTTTCTGGCACAATAGAGTTGATAGTGTTTGATGGATAACCAGACAAGCAAAGGACAAGTCTGAGCAATAGCCATCCTTTATATCTGACATCTCCATATTTTATTACATATTTTAGGAAAAAAGAAAAAGGAACAAAAATCCTTTTCTGTTAGTTAGGCAATGTTAGTTCCAAAATATCTCACTACACACAGAAAGGCCCAAATCAGTATTACTTTGAAGCAGCCAATCTTTAAATAAAAAATTTGTTGCAACTAAAGAATCATCAACAGTTACAAAACTGGGGAGAGGGAGAGATTTGTATCTTAGTTGAAGTTTGCTTTCTCTAATAAAACGTTTGCTCACATGACCACAGGATGCTCTGGGCAAAGCACAGTATACCAAATGCAAAGTTTGGCTTTCCTGCTTTGCCCTTCTGACTGCCTTATACTCGCCTTTCAGTTAGCTCCTTTCAATCAGATGTAAATGAATGCCAACAGGAACTAAAATCAGTCCTACCAAGACGCTTCAACACTGTTGGCATATGAACTATCAGACAGCTGACAGAATTTTAAAGTCAAGTACTGAAAAACACATAGGTTTGGCCTAAATCTCTACTGAGGTTTTTTTTAAAGTGACATTAACATTACTTAAAAGTACTCAGCAGACTTCTTTTATTAAAGATACATCACAGCAAAAGCATGGGTACTAAGGACTTAAGGGAACTGGACATTTGCAAACAGCAGACTGTGACTTTTCACTGTGCTAGCTGGCAGTCAAAGAAAGAATTTTTGGCCCTATGGTGGGAAAGAACAGAGATGCCACTCACTTAATATGAGCAGAAGCCAATCTGGAAGGAAATATCAGAAATTCAGTTTTGTCCAGATTAAGTCTAAACTAACTTTTAAAAATCCAGGAAGAACTATATAAACTGAGGAAATAAAACTATAAAATCAGCCAATCTCAGCATATTCTGTAGATTTATGTGTTTAACATTAGTTCTACCCTAAAAACGATAGCAATCAAATAATGTCTTACACTCTTTTCATGGTTAGCTACAAGTATCAGTTGCTATAGGACTATTCAGTCCCAAGATCCCTTGAATTCAAGAAGATCCTTTCTTACAAGAAACTCTTTAGCCACCCAACACCTCACAGAACACTGACCCATCATTTGCTTTAGGGATGCACTCACAGTGCATTGGCTACTAGCCACTTGTGGTACTGAGTTCTTGGAACTTGGCTAGTCCAAATGGAGATGTGCTGGAAAATACACACCAAATTTCAGAGACTTTGTATGCAGAAAGGAATGTAAGATATCTCATTTAAAATTATGTATACTGGGATCACATGCTAGTACTGACATTAGAATAGGATTCCCAGAAGGGAGAAAAGAAATTGGAAGAGAGAAAAATATTGAAAGAAATAATGATGATAAGTTAAAATTAAGAAAGAACAGACTACAGATCAAAAGGGCAAATAGAATACCAAAAAAGAAAGATATGAAAACCTGGTAACATTTAGTGTATACTGGGTAAATAAAATACAGTAAAATTAATTTCATCCTTATAAAACATTTTAAATATGGATATAGACATTTTTACATTACATGTGTCACATTATATTTTTCCTGGACAGAAAATTTCTGAACAAAAGATGAATACAGCTTCTTTTCTGTTACATAAGCAGTGATATCATGCTATTTAAATAATTAAAAATCCAGGAGCATATAGAAGAGCAATTAAAATCCTATCTAATAAAAGAACAATATGCAAATTGCCTATATACCCCTGCTACAACCACAAGTCACGCCCACCGGCCATGCCCACCAGCCAATCAGAGCAAGTATGCAAATTAATCCAACCAAGATGGCTATGGCCACAGAGAGAGCAGGAGGGAGGCTTGGGTTGCCCCTGGTGATGAGGAAGCCAAGCTTTCTGCAAACCCTGGCCAGCCCAGGCCTCAACTTAAGGCAACAAAGTTTCAATGGCTGCTGCCATGGAGCGAGGCTTGGGTTGCCCCTGGCAATGGAGGAAGTCAAGCTTTCCACACACCCTGGCCAGCCCAGGCCTCTGCTCCAGGCTACAAAGTTTCGATTATAGAAGATAAATAAATCCCAGATACCAGGGCCTCCACTTAGGTTGCCAGGGGGGTGTGATTGGCCTGCAAACCACCACAGGCCCCTCTCCCAGGCCACCCCACACCCCAAAGGAACACACACCTTGATCCAGGACACCATTCAGAGCAAACTAGCTGGCCCCTGCTCATGCACCAGGCCTCTGTTCTATCTAATAAAAGAGTAATATGCAGATTGACCATTACTCCAACCACAAGATGACTGTGCCCATGTGGTCAAAAGATCCTGTCCCAATGTGGACACAAGATGGCCAGCAGGGGAGGGCAGTTGGGGGTAACTAGGAGGCAGAGAAGGGAAGTTGGGGGTGACCAGCCCTGCAGGGAAGGGTAGTTGGGAGTGACCAGACATGTAGGGGAGGACATTTTGGGATGACCAGGCCCACAGGGTAGGGCAGTTAGGGGCAAAAAGGCTGGCAGGGAAGCAGTTACGCATCGATCAGGCTGGCAGGGGAGTGGTTAGGGGGTGATCAGACTGGCAGACAGAAGCAGTTAGGGGCAATCAGGAAGGCAGGCAGGTGAGCAGTTGGGAGCCAGCAGTCCTCGATTGTGAGAGGTTTGTCCAACTGCCCATTTAGGCCCGATCCTACCTAGCCCGGGCCTAAACGGGCAGTCGAACATCCCTCAAGAGGTCCCAGATTGGAGAGGGAGCAGGATGGCCTGAAGGACATTCCCTCCCTCCACCCCATGCACGAATTTTGTGCACCAGGTCTCTAGTCATAAATTATCCATTTTACATCTATGGCCACAAAAACACATCTCTAAAAAGTACATACCCCAATATGAGATCAAGAACTAAAAAAAAGAAGAAAAATAAGAAAATAAAGATGTATCCTCCTACTAAAAATAACAACTTTCCCCAATTATTCATATAAAACCATAAAATTATATATTGTGATCAGCCACCCTGAATTTTTTGTAAGCGGGAAGTTTATAAAAGCAAACATGTTCCTTATTCCATGGAGAAATACTTTAGTAAATGCAATGTGATTTAATATATTTATTTTATAAGGTTTGAATTACATATTATACAGGCAATTTCCCTAACCTTAGGAATATGCAGAATAACTGAGAACCTCTGGGCTGAAAAGATAACTTAGTCTGATTTATGTTCATTTGTGAATAATCTATACTTGAGTTCCAAAACTTTTTAGATTTCTTTGGCTATGATAATTTTTAAATTTCTTTATTGATTAAGGTGTTACATAAAACTCACTAGCCTACTAAGATACAGGTTTTCATATCTTTCTTCCTTGGTATTCTATTATCCCTTTCAATCTGTAGTCTTTGTTTTTTTCTTAATTTTAAGTAATTTATCATCATTATTTTTTTCAATATTTTTCTTTCCTCCAATTTCTTTTCTCCCTTCTGGGAATCCTACTATTCTAATGTCAGCACTAATATCTCTCTTCATCATCTCTCTTAGCCTTCTTGATATTTTTTATCTCTGCTTTTCCTCCACCTACAGAATTCTACAACATGATCTTCAAGTTCATTATTTACTTTTCTCTTATATCCATCCTATTTATCTGATTTATTCAGTTCTTTACTGCAGCTACATTTGTCTATCTAATATTTCCATTTTGTTCTTTTTCATTTCTTTTTCCTTCTTAATACTACTACTATCCTCCTTTATCATAGGATATAGTATATAATTATGTTTGTTTTAAATCACTGATCCCTCTGTTCTCACAACTCTGCTTCATGAAGTATAAACTATTTAGTTTCAATAGTGATGTGCTCTTCAATAGTGATTGTACTATTTATGCACCCAATTATTTTGGCATAGGTGGTCATATTCACCAAAGGATCTGAGCTAACAGACCTGGAAACGTGTATGAAAAAATGGCCAAAACCCAAGTCCTACTATTATTCCTCCTGATATATTTGAGAAAGATGAACCACGAGTGCCAAATAACCACTCTTGACCACTTCTTTTGTTGTATGCCACCTGGCAGCTCCTTTTAGCCTTTAATCTCTTAAAGAGGCAGCAGTGGGGGAAAGGTATCTCTGTGAAGTATGATATGCAAGCCCTGGGAGGAATGAGATTGGTCTGCTGGTTAACATGTGCCTGCTCTCAGCTCACATCCCAGCAGAGCTGTCACACCGCCCTAATTGCATTCTATTGACATTTCTGTAACAGAGGGGCAGCAATTATCATTTCAAGGCTACTGGAGAAAATCAGGTCAACACAAAGCTTAAAAGGAAAGAAACTTAAACTAATTTATGATCCATTTCCTCAGGCAACCCCATGCCATAGGCTACACCAGTGGTCGGCAAACTCATTAGTCAACAGAGCTGCAAACTTCGGCTAGCTAGCCACATGTGGCTCACGAGCCGCAGTTTGCTAACCCCGGAGCTAGACTTCCCACACACATACACCAACTTTCAACAGCCTCAGTTACCCAAGGGGTTCTTCAGTTACTTGGGTTGTTTCCTCTGGTCCATGCTTTCTTCTTTACTCTCCACGATTATCTTTGGAAAAAAGAGCCAACAGTCCCCATTAACTATCTTCACACAATCCCAGATCACTTAGCAAAGGAATGAGATCCCTGTGCTACAGCTTAGGAAGCTGGGAAAATATAAGAAAATCTTGCAAGGATTCATTGACAACACTAAGTGTAAGTAATTTAACACTTTTAAGTACCATAGGCACACTTAAAAATACAAACAAATATGTACTCCAATTGTCAGACTAATACCAACAATTAAAAATATTTCCTAAAATAGAGCCAAACTCTTTTACACAACTCCTAACCTGAGGTATTTCTGGTACAATGTAAGTACTGGGAGAGGCAGTTATATGTGGCATTAGAAGAGGGCTGGGGCCCAGATTTTCTTAGAAAGAGGTAAAGTGCTCTTACAACCTGTACTGGTCATATCTCTTGTTTGGGGAATATCTTTACATGTTCTGGGTTTAACCTTTATTGTTCTGCTTGAGCCTCTGTGTCAAGTAGCACCTGGCCAAGCTCACTGCTCTCTCTGTTCTGGACAGGGAGGGAATAAGGTCCTTCACCTGAAGCACAGAGGGTGCCTGCAGACCATCCCCCTGTGGCATCATCTGTCCAGAAGGAACCCATGTTCTCGAATGAAGTTACCTCTTCTCTGTGAGGAAAGCGCTGTTCCACCTAGTGTCTGTGTGAGTCATGCCTTTCTTGGTGACCTGGACTCCTACAATCCACACAGTGGTGGCAGGCATTGTCATGCCTTACGCTAAGCTCCACAGAGTGGGACTCCTCCCTCTGGAGGAGCAACAGGTGTAACTTGCTCAACAAATACAAAAACATTCTCAGGGGCGGAGCAACTGGCTTGGCTGCAGAGAGCTCTCCGGCTCTGAGTTGCAAGGGTCCAATTAAGAAGATGTCAGCTTTCATTGAAACTGGGACTCAAAGCTATTAGACATTGAAATTGGGACTCAAAGATTTTTTTTTTCTCCTGTAGATTTATTTCTAGCCTACAGGGCCAAGATGTTTTTAAAGACAAGAATCGAGAGGAGAGGCGGGGAAGCAGATGCAGAGGCAAAGAAGCAGTGGGCAGACTGTCCTGCTACAGTGGGAAGGCAGAGGAGTGGGGGAGGGAGGGGAGGTGTGGGAGATCAATTGAAGGACTTGTATGCATGTGTGTAGGCATAGCCAATGGATACAGGGCACTGGGGGGTTGGGGGGGAGACGGGTGAGGACATGTACTGGGGAGTGGGGAGGGCTGGGGAGGGCAACAGGGAAAAAATAAAAATAAATAAATAAATAAATAAATAAATAAATAAATAAATAAATAAAAAAAAATATGTCAGCTTTTACTCCAAGGAAAAGGAAATAGAATTCTTTGAACTGTGACAACCTATTATCTGACATTCCATCAAAGAAATTAATTTGGGACTTTACTGAAAATATATTTTCATCACCTAATAAAAAATGTATTTGCCAAAGTAATGATGAAAAGAAAATGTGCATTGCTCTCAACAAGGTCATTTCAAGTCTGCTCAATACAACTAAAAAAGAAGGATTAGCATCTGTAAATCAAGGTCCACCTTCTAAATCTTGTGTGTCTACTGTATCCTTTTATAACAAAAATAAGTGTTACCTCAGTCCATTAGAGAGAAAGATAACAGTGAATAGACCCATATATCTAAAAACTAATAATGAAGTACCTTTATTCCCCATGTGACAGAAAAAAATACAGGAAAAAAACAATCTGCTCCAAGAAGATGAAGGAAAAAAACAGAAGAGTTTAACTGCTAAGTGTCAATCAAGTTATAAGTGCAGCAAGCCTGTATCAAAGAATTCTAAAAATTCCAAGCAAAATCGAGTGGCCTGCAAACCAATTATAGAAAAAGAGAATGGTTATTATTCAGCTGAAAATAATTTAAATGCTCCTCGAGTTCTAAGCCAAAAAGTCAAATCACAAGTAACACTTCAGGGTGGAGCAACATTTTTTGCTAGGAAAAAAATCCTTTCTTAGAAAATTGTCTCTAGAAAATAAGCCATTTCTGGAACTCAGTCAAGAAAATAAATCAGAAGTGATTAAAGATTCTGAGTAGAGACTGTCAATGAAAGACAAAGTTTTGAGACAAGTGCTAAAGTACTTATTGCTAGAAAAAGAACTGAAGATTGAGCTGCTGGGTATGAGAAGTAAAAATGAGGAGAAATTAATAATAAAAATTCATCAACTGGAGTAGTTTCTTCAAGGGAGCATAAACCTGAAGAAAATATGTGTTTTTCTTCAGAAGTTTCTGACAGTGAAAGCAAGGCAGTTTCTTCTGAGTCCACTGTCCATCCCATCTTCAGTGCGCCTTCAGTCAATACAAAAAGATCTCTAATTGGAGAACAGTCTTTTGTGGCATCCATCACAAATACTAACTTTTTTAAACAGACCAATACACAGAAAAGTATTAATGCCAGAGATGTAAATAAAGAAACAAAAAAAAACAGCTTATCATTGAAGCACATCAGAAACTTTTGGAGCCAACATGTGTAAGTCTTGTGGCATGATCTATACTGCTTCCAATCCCAAAGATGAACTGCAGCATGTACTGCATCACCACAGATTTCTGGAGGGAATCAAATACACAGGCTGGAAAAAAGAACATACCCAGTAGTTGAGCATCGACCTATGAACCAGGAGGTCATGGTTCAATTCCCAGTCAGGGCACATGCCTGGGTTGTAGGCTTGACCCCCAGTGGGAGGTATGCAGAAGGCTGATCAATGATTCTATCTCCGATGTTTCTCTATCCCTCGCTCCCTCTTCCTTCCACCCTGAAATCAATAAAATATATTTTTTTAAAAATAAAGAATGTATAGTAGCAGTGTTTTGGGATGGGAAAATTGGTTGGTTCTTCCACATGATCCAAGTTATGCTATCAAAAAGGTAGAAGTGCAATAACTTGTTGATAATGAATTGGGCTTTCAGCAAGTTGTTCCCAGATGTCCAAACAAAAACCAAAACATTTCTCTTTATATCTGATGAAAAGAGAGAAGTTGGTTGGGTGTTTAATTGCAGAGCCCATCCAATAGGCCTTCCATGTCCTGTCTGAACCAACTAGTCCAGAACCTCCAAGTTCTAAAGAATGTCACAGGGCTTAGCAATGTTCAAATGTACTGTATCTACAGTCTGTGGAATAAATAGAATCTGGGTCTTCAGGTTTAAGAGAAGAAAGCGCATTGTAAGACAACTAGTAGATATGCTCAGGAATCATTTCTTGTTTGGCTGTTTTCTCAGCACTAATGAAATAGCATTTTCTGACCCAACACAAGATGGCAAGTTATTCACAGCCAAGTACTGCAACACCACTAATTTCCTTGTATACAATTTTAATAGTTAAAGCCAATTCCAACTATAGAATAGTTATTGTATGAATGAGTTAAGACAGTTTCTTATCATGTAATAACTACGTAGCAAATGCCAAAATAAAAATACTGAAATGCAAACACACACACACACACACACACACACACACACACACACACACCCTAGTTGTTTAATTCTTTATGAATTGAAAAGTCAGGGATAGATTTGTTGAAAATTATCTGGAGATTCAAAGAAAAGAAAAACCTTTGGATGATATATATACTATTAACACTCTGAATCCTTAATTATGAAACTCTGCAGATATAAATGGAAATTACTAGTCCCTTACATAGGAACACTGACATAATTTCCATAGAAATGTGACCATTTACATTTTATTAAGCACTTTTGAACCAGGATTATTTCATGTTTACTCAGAAGCAAACAGGAAAATTTAAAGACAAATAATTTCGATGCCCAATTTTTAAAGGTAATTCCTGAATTCTGTACACAGAATTCTCACCTTATAGGTAGCAGCTCAGTTGAATATATTCAGAAGGTGTTCTAAATTTCTAGTTTATAATAGGGTAAGATGATAAAGAATAAGATACTCATGTAGAATAGAATTATATAGCTTAATATTTTAATCTTTTTAAAAATCTTTACTCAAAAGAAATTCTAACCAGATTTAATTAAAATTAAACTTAGTAAATGCACTACAATCATGTAATTTTTGGTGTATAAATATGTTAATTGTGCTACTTATCTTTAGTGTACTTATTACTGTTAATTGAAATAATCAACAAAATGGATGCCCAATTAGGATTAGATGATTCATATTATCACATTTTAAAATTTTTGCATATCTAAAATACATCTTACTTGTTCTGAGACATCTAACAAAATGTACAGTATGAGAACCAAGGTTAGTGAATAAATATATCTAGTTTGATGGGCCAGAGAACATGACATTATGTAGATACACTCAAATGTCTTAATCTCTCTAAAAATCAAAGTTTTCTAATATAATTCTTGGATACTTTGAAAAGCAAAGAATTATTCAAATTGTTGATTCTAAAAAACATTTAATTGCTATCTGGCAATAATACTCTAGGGAAGTAGTTTTCCAGGTTATAACTTTATGTAGAACATATTCATTACATTCTTTTATTTGCCTGTAAGTTAACATGGTTCCAAAATTTAAAGGCTTGAGTTCCAAAGAGAATGTGAAAGTGTTAAAATGTGCATAATTATGCAAACATCTTATTTTCTGCACTGCTGTTTTGTCTTAAATATTTTTATTAACATTATTTGCTTGTTCAATGTCTTTGCGATGGATCAATTAAAAAATTCTCACAATCACATATTTTTCAGTTAAATTCTGAGTGACCACTAAACCTACTTTCAATATTAAAAAAAAATTCTCACAATCACATATTTTTCAGTTAAATTCTGAGTGACCACTAAACCTACTTTCTCTGGTTGTACTAATCCTCCCTTTTCCACTATTAAACCAGCACAGCTTTAAAACTGTCCTGTGTAAATTCTACAGTTTTCCCAGGAGCGTGTTCCTGGCTCACATTAGATTGCAGATGATGGGGGTGAGGTGTTGCTCAGGAAATGCTGCTGAGGCAGTAATCCTGGGAAATCTGACCTACATACTGGTATTCTAACCAACACCACCAGCAAACACCACACCAGTTGTGTCTGTCTATTCCAGTGAAATTCTCTTTTCCAACCACCTACAACACAAAATCAATATTGTGTATCATCTCACTGTAGCCAGAGTTACTTACTATGATTTTAATATAAGACTGGAAGAGGAAGTGAGAAATCAGGCAGAAAGACACAGTAATGAATGATGCCATCCTGAGCTTGAAGTCAGACATGCTTGGATCCAAATCCTAATCCTTCCTAGCAATATGAACTTGAAATAAGAAATTAATTCCTTTAGGGCTTCAAATTTCTTATCTATAAAATGGTGGGATTCGTACCTATTTTACATGCCTACTGTAAGAACTAAGAATAATAAATGAAACATACACATAATATGCCTTTACAGTGGTACCTTGAGATACGAGTGCCCTAACATACGAGATTTTTGAGATACGAGCCATCGAGCGAGCGATTTTTGCTTTGAAATACGAGCAACAGTTGAGAGACAGTAATTGCGCGGATCGGCTGGCTGCACATGACCCACCAGTTTACTGCGACTCGAGCATCTCATAGTTTCCCACGCCTCAAGGTTACGGAACGAATTAAACTCATATCTCGAGGTACCACTGTACTTATTTATTCAGCAAATATGTATTGTGCAAAAACAATGGGCTCTGTGCTAAGAGCTACTGGCTATTGCTAGTATTAACCAGTATTCAACTAGCACCATGACCATTACTATTAGTTCTGTTAATTCACATATCTTGACTAAGCTTTCTCAGAATTCACAAACTTACCCTGAAGTAATTACCCTAAGAATACATTTACTGAATTCTCAAATTACATCAATTCCCAATGGATCCAATTTGCTTCTAAAAAAGTAAAATCAACTATTACTATGTGGCTTTTACTAAAATGTCTCCTCCACAAGTCAGTGAATGTGTTTACTTCTCAATATTTCTAAATATAGTATTTGTAGTACCATAAAAATGACTTTAAGTTTCCAAATTTTATTGATCAATTATATTCAGCTCCAAACATGATAGGCATTGCTACATTTTTTACTCAAAAGTAGACAATTCTTTACAAAATAATATATAATGCAGTCATATATACAAACACACATACAAACACCTTGAGACACGTTAGATATATGCTTTTACACTACTTTCTTATCTGTCTTTACTTCATAAATATTTTGTAGAAGAGGGTGGACTTGAAGACACTGATTCAAAACTAAGTTGAGTGCTTGTTCCAATTAAAAGTTAATATTAAATAAGCTTATTAGAAGACATTTCTTTGTTGTAATTTTCTAGGGGAATTGCTAGAACTGGACTAGTGATTTTTAAAATTGTTTTTCTAATGTAAAATTCAGGGGCTAAATAAAAGCCATTATAAATAAACATTAAATGAATTTGCACTCAGCACACACATTTTTCTGCTTTTTTAAGGAATATGAATAAAAACCTTTATGCTTCACACTAGAAAAAAACAAATGTATACTCTGAGGGAACACAAGATTATGGCTCCAGTAACTTTTATAAAATAACCAATCACAGAAATATTTGTTGTGTGTCTACTCAATTTTGATCCATTTCTCCCAGACATCATCTCACGAGACCAAGTTTTTTCACAATAAATACTGGTCAATACTGGTTATCAAACTGTTTTCCAACATCTCATTTCTGATTTCTAGGTTTGTCATTTAATATGAAATATGGTAGTTGAGTTAGGAGGACAATAAACTATTAAGGAAGTTGAACATGGCGTGTATACTAGACATATCAGGAATGTGTTTGCTGTCCCCAGGGCCTCTGGAGGCTGAATCTACTGCCTCTGACCAGGTAAGTAAGGTTCTTGATCCTTCTCTTTCCCTAAGAATAAACCTGTGTCTAAGAACACGAGGCCTCAGATGTCTCTCTCCAAGGTCTTCCTGTCTCCCCTTATATACTTCCCGCCTACGTTCCACTTTGTCATGCCAGGGATCCTGCTAAATACAAACCTGCTCTGCTGTTCCCTTACACTTAAATCTTATCAGTGAATCCTCACTGCCTTCAAGATGGAGTATCAACCCTTAGCCTGTTCTACCTCCCTTTACCTCATCTTCATTCAGTCCCATCCCTTACCCAAGCCTTCCTCCCCTTAGGCTAGATGCTCCAGCCATTCTGCAAAGCAGCTCTTCCCATTGGCCCAGCAGTTCCAACACCTCTGCTCTTTGGAGTCCAGTTCTCCTTTTACACACCTCATGCGTCTCTCTGGCAAACACCTATTCATCTTTTCCATTCCTTAAGGGCCTTCCAGGAAACCTGAATCTGTCCCACACCTTAACCTTACAGTTGAAGACTCCCTCCTTGGTGTCTCTACAGTACATGCTTCTGCTTTGCACATACCTATATGCTTGTTGCTCTCCTGCTAGACAGCAAGCTCCTTTAGGGCAGAGGCCAGGGCTTGTCCATCTCTGCTTCCACAAAATAAAGCATAGAGGTTTCATTCAATAAGTGACTGACAAATGAAATAATTTATCTTTGCATGTAAAGATAATATCCTGTACAGGATAAGCACTCACTAAATATCTACAGAATAAGCAAATGAATGAATAATTCTCTTGCCATTGGTAATAATGTGTGGATATCTATAGACACTCAATTTCCCTATAAACTAAGAGTTTTCAAAATGTAGATATGTCTCCTCGCTCCACCCATCTCCTACTCTGCCTTAGAGACCTAAAATAAAAACAGGAAAACACAGGGCTATGCTTACCAATCTTTACCATAAACCAACACTAGCTCAGATCTTATAATAGAAAGATCTGAGCGAATTCGCATTATCTGTCTCTGCTCACCTGTATTAGGCAGAACTCTTAGGGGTCAAAGAACAGACACAAAACTTTTAACTACCCAAAGGGGAAAACAGCCATAGTTAAAAGGAGTCTAGGCTGGAGTAGCCTATAGAATCCAAGGAAGAGTGACAGAAAGCAGTAATGGCAAGGTCTCACAGAACAGAGCCAGGTTTTCTGTCCTTCCGCTCAGTTTGGGCCAAGACAATGTTCTCAACCTGGGGGTCGAACGACCCTTTCACAGGGGTCGCCTAAGACCATCAGAAAACACATATTTCCCATGGTCTTAGGAACCAACAGACCGCTCCTCGGTGTAACAAAGTGTAGCAATGTAGTTGACTGTTGTCATATGAAGACTGTTGCCCATGCTACACCATGATTCAAGACAAAATTTCATTTATTTGTAATTAGAAATAAATATTTCACAATATATAATTATATGTTGTTTTTGTGATTAATCACTATGCTTTAATTATGTTCAATTTGTAACAATGAAAATACATCTTGCATATCAGATATTTACATTACAGTTCATAACAGTAGCAAAATTACAGTTATGAAGTAGCAACGGAAATAATTTTACGGTTAGGGGTCACCACCACATGAGGAGCTGTCTTAAAGGGTCACGGCATTAAGAAGGTTGAGAACCACTGGGCCAAGACATCCTAGACTAACCACCATGGCCAGAAGGGTGTGAAATTATGATTTCCCAGCCTATGTCACATGGTCACAGAATCTGGTCCTGCAGTGTGGATATTTATCTGTCCCTCTACTAACCACCCCAGATAGCTAACTCCCTATTCAAGTATCTCCAAATACCAGCTCCAAAGTAGCGTGTCTCTACAACTTGTAAGAAACTGGTGGGTTTTTTTTCTCAATTACAGCAAATATTTATTATTATATTAGTTTCAGATGAACATCACAACTTAAGTAAGTATCCATTCATCAATACAGTGGCACCTCGAGATACGAGTTTAATTCTTTCTGTAACCTTGCTCGTATATCAAGTTGCTCGTATCTCAAACCAAATGTCCCCATTGAAATCAATTGAAATGCCATTAATCCGTTCCAGCCCCCAAAATGCCACCCCAGTTGTTCTTGTTACGTGTTTTTCAATAAGAAAAATGTACTTATAAATGACAAATATTATATAAAAACATAATAAAAGAGAATGTAAAGGAATAAACTGGTTTTATAAAGTGTATTTACCTACTCGCTACACTCCTAATGCTACACTTTATCCCTAAACTGAATGTAACTTAACTAATCTTCACTGAACTTAATTGCCACTGGTCTTTGCATTTTTGGCCAATTTCAAAAAAACGTGTCCAACGAGGTTTGCCTCTTCCTCCCTTTCAGAATGTTTCTGAAATGGGTGAGGCAAGTTTCATTGAACAGCTCCGATGCATGACCAGTAGCAACTTTTTCGGGGTGTTTCTTTTCCACGAAGTGTGACACCCTCTCCCACATTCCTAAGATCTCCTTTATCTCACTTGTAGAGATCTTCTCCACCTCTGGCTCCTCCTACAAACCAATTTCTTGGAGAACCTCCACATGTTGCTGAGATTGCAACTCTTGTAACTCCTCCGTGGTGAGTTCCAGAGAGTGCTCCTCGATGAACTCATTCACGTCTCTCTCATCCACCTCCATGCCCATGGATTTTCCCAGAGACACTATCTCCTCCTCCACTGGCACCTTGGATTCGAATCCTTCGAAGGTCCTTTCGGCTACGGCCTCAGGCCACAGCTTCTTCCACGCAGAGGTCAAAGTCCTCGTTGTAACACCAGCCAGGCCTGATCAATAATTCTGAGGCATATCACGATGTTAAAGTGGTTCTTCCAGAACTCTCGAAGAGTGAGGTTTGTGTTCTCTGTCACCTCAAAGCAGCGCCGGAACAGGTGCTTGATGTACAGCTTTTTAAAATTAGAAATCACCTCCTGATCCATGGGCTGCAGGATTAGGAGTGGTGTTGGGAGGTAGGTAGACAACCTTTATAAACTTGAACTCTTCGAGGAGTTCATCTTCGAGGTTCGGTGGGTGAGCAGGAGCATTGTCGAGGACGAGGAGGGCTTGCATGGTTAGGTTGTTTTCCTGTAGATATTTCTTAAGGGCCGAAAACCAGGTTTACCCACTCCACAAAGAACTGCCTGGTGACCCATGCCTTCGGGTTTGCCCTCCACATAACTTGCAGTTTATCTTTTAAAATCTTATGTGACTTAAAGACTCTGGGGTTTTCCGAATGGTATACGAGCAGAGGCTTGATCTTGCAGTCGCCACTCCGCATTGGCACACAGTGTGAGAGTTAGCCTATCCTTCATGGGTTTGTGGCCTGACATCGCCTTCTCCTCTGCCTTTATATAAGTCCTATTCGGCATCTTCTTCCAGAAAACCCTGTCTCGTCACAGTTGAAGACTTGCTGGGGGATGTATCCTTTGGCTTCTATCAGTTCGGAAAAAATTTTGAGGTAATCCTCAGCTGCCTTCACATCCGAACTTGCTGCCTCACCATGCCTGACAAAGGAGTGAATGCCGGACCTTTTCCTGAAGTTATCAAACCAGCCTCTACTGGCTTTAAATGAGTCTTTCGATGCTTCGTCCGTGGAAGTGCGCGGGGTCTGCTCCAGCAAATCACCATAAATTGCTCACGCCTTCTCGCATATGATGCCCTGTGTTAATGTATCTCCTTTAAGCTGCTTCTCTGTCACCCACACCATCAGTAGATTCTCCATCTTTTCATGGAGAGAGCTACGGAGCTTAGAAATTATTGTAACGCCCTTTATCGACTCCTTCTGTTTAAGCACAGTTCGTATCACTGAAGTACTACGCCCATATTGCCCGCCAAGTCAGCCACTCGCACACCTTGCTCATATTTTTCTATGATTTCACGCTTTATTTCAATAGACATCATCCTCTTCTGAGCACTGACCTTTCCACTCACTTTCTTCGGACCCATGGTTATAAAAAGAAATGTGATAAAGTATGCAAATGCACAAAAGATGCTTCGACAACGAAGTAAACAAGCACACTGACTGAGGCGTGGGAAACTATGAGACGCTCGAGTTGCGGTAAACTGGCTTGTCGTGTGCAGCCGTCCGATCCCCGCGATTATTCGTATCTCAAATGTTGCTCGTATTTCAAAGCAAAAAATTGCTCGCTCGACGGCTCGTATCTCAAAAATCTCTTATGTTAGGGCCCTCGTATCTCGAGGTACCACTGTACTTATTTGAGTACCTCTCCCTCCCCTCCCCCCCTTTCCCGACAATCACAGTTCTAGATGCTAAGGATACAAATGTGAGCAAGGCAAAAAATCCCTGCCCTTTGGTGGAGACAGTAAACAAATATAAAATTTAATATATTGTTAGATTAACACATTAATAAAAACAACATGTTAAGGGGACAGGACTTGAGAAGGAAGGTTTGGGAAGGCAAGGATATTTTAGACAGGAACATTTTCTCTTAGAAGATGACATTTGAGGAGAGAGACCAGAATAAAGTGAGGACATAAGCCATATGAATATCTGGGTGGAGATCATGCCAGGATGAGGGCAAAACAAATGTAAGGGTCCACAGTGCAAGTATTCAAGGGGTCCACAAAAATCTGGAAAAAAGAGTAGTTCCTGTGAAGAGAGAATACAGAAAGGCTCTGAGACAGAGAAACGAGGTACAGCTAGAGGAGAGTGAAGAAAGAGTGGTTTCACAAAATACAACTGGACAAACAGGCAAGGATTTTTTATTCTGAGTTGACAAGAAACCATGTGTGTTTTTTCTCATTCCATAAACTTATCTCTATGTCTTCTAATTCTAAGGTGAAAAAAATCAACTACAACTACTAATTGACAACATAATCCCTACAACAATCCCTACCGCTATTATTTACTTTCTAAACACCTGTGTAAATACTATTGTACATTGAGTTTTAGAATCAGTTATAAAAAGATTTTATGCAATTATCCAAGAGGAAAACATTATTTTTATTTCCCATGTGCTAAAGCTTTTAAGTCTATGAAGCTCAAGCAAGATCAAATAATATTTGTGAACAAGCGAGACAAAGTAAATAAATTTCAACTATGAATAGTACCTAATAGTCATAGGATCAAGTATTTGACATGGCATAAAGTACCATCAAATCAATGAATAAGATGATACAAAGCCTCATACTATTGTAAGACTATCAGAACTACTTAATATCTTAATCATTTTAGCACCAAACTCAGGTCATTTATTTTTTTACTACTTCTACATTACAATTTGTCTTCTTGTGCCTTTAGTTTAGATCAATACTGGCTCACATTTCACTGTAAGTTACATAACCTTACATTGCCAAGAAATAAATATTTTACTTTACTTTTTATTAAATATTTAGATGAAATGTTTTAGATGAAATCCTTAATCCTTAGTGATTAATGATGGTATAACACATCACTACCACCTCTCCCAATCAGAAACCCTATGTGCAATACAACAAATGGCATTTCCTTCACTTTCCCATTCCCTTCCTGCTGAGTCTTTTCCTTTTTTTGCTTTCTAGGCCTACAGATAATCATAATCTGTTCTGAATGAACAATCAGTATTACAATGTCTTGCCCACTGAATCTTTCCTCTTCTTTGAATCACTAAAAAAAATCTTAGCTTTTGGTTGACCTGAAAGTCATCAATTTTGTGCTGGGTGTTTTGTTTTGTTTTTAACTATCTTATGTGATTAGTGTATTTCATGTTCACCATCAAATTTTTCTGGCATGATATACAGGTAGATATATATGTGTCCCTTTTAAACAAACCCGCTGTCAGGATTGTAAGATATATTGTTTACGCTGCTGGCACTTATTTTTATTGCTGCTGCTGCTGCTGTTTAAACATTTAATAAAAGATTGTATTGTACTCAT
This sequence comes from Lasiurus cinereus, assembly GCA_011751065.1. Taxonomy (NCBI): domain Eukaryota; kingdom Metazoa; phylum Chordata; class Mammalia; order Chiroptera; family Vespertilionidae; genus Lasiurus; species Lasiurus cinereus. Next base: position 67,089,308 of record JAAGEH010000018.1, read on the forward strand.
ATCCTGTGGCTCTAATCAAAGCAATCGTTTTAAAACTAAATAACCTGGACTCATCCAAAATGTCTGATTTAAAAAAAAATCTACTTAAGATCAAAGAAGCCATCTGATGCTTGTCCTCAGTCTCCCTCCTCAAAACTCTGTTTCACATATCCTTCTCTCTCTTCCCTCTGTATTTACTTTCCCTGACAGAGAGGATGCCTTCTCCTGCCCCTGATACTATCCCTAACATGCCCCTCACACCCTGCTTCCATCAAGAACCTTTGCTTGCAGCTTTGAGGCAACCTGTTCTCACAAGTATCTTAAACCTTGAATGGTTCTCTTGGTCTCTCTTTTCTCTTTCTGTAACTATGCTTACTTCTCCTGTGTTTAAAAAAACAACAACAACATTCCAAGCTTATTGGTCACATTTATACCTCAGTCCCTTCAGATCTGGCATTTGCATGTACCAGTGGACTGAAAGTGCCCCCAACACCTTTCTTCCCCCTTATCTTCCTCAATCTCCTATCGGATGAGACTCTGCTGACCACCAATGCCTGTGAAATTGGTCCCTCCTGCGTTGCCCCTTCCAGATCTCTGATTTATGTATTTCTTTTGCTTACTATTGCTTATATCCAAGCAAAATGTGGGCCAAATGAATATCCAAATTAAAAAGAAAATTCAGAATTATCTATTTTTGTCAAGTGTAGCCTGAACACTCAGTTATAAATCATCGATACCCAAATTTTCATTTACTTTTTCTCTCCATTACCCTTACCTCTTCATATCTATGCAGACATTTGTACCATTCTTTGTTTACCTTAGCCAGCCAAAAAGCCTTCTGAATTTCCTACTTAAACTAGTTCAATAGCTTCCAAATTTACCTTTCTGTCTCTTTCTCTTCTTACCTGTCCAACCCAGAGGAAAAAAACAAAAGCAAAACCAAAAACTTCTTGAAACATGTCCATTTTTAACTCAAACAGTATTTTATGGGGAGAAAAATGTTTAATATCATTAACCATGAGGGAAAAGCAAATTAAAACCACAGTGAGATTACCCTACACACTTATCAGAATGAAGAAAATAAGAAATGATGATGCCAAATGATAGACAAAATGGAAAAAACTTAGACCACTCTTACATTGCTAGTAGAAAAGTAAACAGAACAGCCACTTTGGGAAGTAGTTTCTTAAAAAACTAAACATGCAATTACCACATAAGTCTGTAACTGAACTCATGGGCATTCATCACAAAGGAAAAAATAAAACCTATGGTCACACAAAAACCTGTACATAAAGGTTGATGGCAGCTTCATTCATGATAGCTCAAAATGGAAACAGCCCACATGTTCTCCCTCAGATGACTGGTTAAACAAACCACGCAGTGATAAAAAGGAACTACTGAAACATGCAACAACTTGGGTGGGTCTCAAGGGTATTATGCTGACCAAGAAAAAAGGCAATGTTAAAAGGTCATTGCATGAGACCCTCTAAATAATAATCTTGAAATAGAAAAATTATAGGGAAAACAAATTGGTGGTTGCCAGGGATTAGGGTGGAACAGAGGTAGGAAGTATGTGGGTGTGACCATAAAGGGAAGCATGAGAGGGATCTTTGGGTTGACTAAACAGTTGTGTATCTTGGTGTTCCTAGTGGTTACATGAATCCACAGAACTTTACACATACACTGTACCAATGTCAATTCCATGAATTTGATATTATAATATAACCATACAGCCACTGGGGCCAACTGAGTAAAGAGTACATGGAAGGGACCTCTATACTGTATTTCAAACTTCCTATGGATCGAAGACTATTTGAAAGTACAAGTGTTTTTTTTTTTTAAAAAAAGGCTATATGTTATTCCATTTATATAACATTCTTAATAAAATTATAGAAATAAAGAAAAGATTAGTGTTTGCCAGCAATAGCTTGACAGTGGAGAAGAGAGAATAGGTGCCATTTGCCAGGTCTTTATCTAGCATTCCTTTAGCCATCTAAGCACCATAATGAGGATAGTGTTCTGTAAAGGCCACTTGTGTATGGGACAATATATCTGGAGGCAAGAGAGACAGACAGAGAAAAAGCTTTTTTACCTTGTAAGACAGTAATAAGAACATGTTAGATTATGCTTAAAAGTCTATCTTTCAGAAATCTCCATGGACCAGCTACAAATCATCCCCTCCCTACTCAAACAGGAAAAATCACTAGTTCTTCTCAACTTAAGACCAGAGAAACAAGATGAATCATAAAAAGGGTATGAATAAAAGCAGCTAGCCTATAACTTTTCCTAATTCTGTTTTTTCTGAAAGAATTATTTTAAGTTCTGAAGCATATTTTTAGCAATCCACGATACATTAACCAAGTAAATATGGCCAATCAAGCAATTCCACATGCACTACTGTATAAGAAAAACATCTGCATAATGCTCAGAATTATCAAGTAACACTCAAGTAAATCAGATCAGATGATTTAATTCAGAGAATTTAGTTTCATTTTAGGCCAGCTACTAAAAATATATAGAAAGACTGAAATAAATGTTTAACCTAGAATATAGTTCAACCTATTCTCTTCACTATAGGAAAAGATGATAACCACTTCACAGATGGGGAAACTCAGGCTCAGAGATATAAGGAGCTTGCCCCAAGGAACAGTTAGTAGACTGGCATTGTTAAGCTTCAAATCCAGGTCTGTCTGACTCAAAGTAGATACAAATTCTAATACTCCCACCAGCTAAAGTTCACTTACAAATTTTCAGCTAAGAAAATATATTCTTAGAAAGATAAAGGCTAAATAATATTAATGTATGTTAATCTTCAAATAACTCATATATGTTTTTGTATATATATCAAGAAACATACAAGGAAGGGACAATATATTCTAATTTACTTAACTTGTTACAATGAATATATAGCATTTCATCACAAGAAAAAAAATCCTATAGAAAAATAACAAAAAATGACAGTATCACAGTGGTGAAGAACACAGATAATGGGATTAGTCAAGATTAAATTCTCTTTGGCAAGTTACTTAATTCTGTATCTCAGTTTCTTCATCTAAAAAGTAAGAAATCACTACACTTCACAAGATTTCAGGTGTTAAATATATGCACATTGTCTGGCTTATAGTAAACAATCAATACTAGCCACTACTATTATCATTTTATTACTACTTACATTTTACTGCAGTGCATGATTTTGCATTATCACTGATACACTGAGTAGCTATTATTGCTATGAACAAGGAATACTGTGCCATCTAAACTTACTATTAACTTACTTTGAAAACTACTTATTCTAATCACACATACATACTATTTGGTTTATGCTGACTCTTTCCATATAAGTTATTATCTGATTTTAAACTAAAGTGTCTTTGCTCAGGAGTCTCCTATCCCCTATCACCATTCCCTCTCACTGCTCTAGCTTCCTGTCTATTATTCTGTCAATAAAAGTCTACAGTATTGTTGCTGATAATAGTATACAGCTTAGAGACATGTAAATGTTAAAAATTACACGTGAATATAGCATAAAAACACTCATTTAAAAATTTAAAACAACAAAGGCTATACAAATAGAAGGCATTTTAGTTACCTTTGAAGAGTGGAGGAAAAGGCTATTTTCTTTAGATTTCAAGTTTTAAAGAAACACTTTTTATATTTGATGCTGTTAATTCTGAAAATATCTTTATACTACTTTGAAATGAATACATATGCTTAAAATTAGAACTATTCAGTACTATTTGTAATAACTAACATACCTTCAAAAATTAGAAGTAAAATTTTACAAAATCCTTAAAATCCAACTTAAAAAATTAGTAAATAAAATATTTTCCAGGTTCTTACACTTTATTATAATGTTTTAAATCACGTAATCATATTACTTATGCTACATGGTATTTAAAATAAATGATTCAAGCCCGGCCAGTGTGGTTCAACAGTTGAACATCAACCTCTGAACCAGCAGATCACAGTTCAATTCCAGGTCTAAGCATATGCTGGGTTGTGGGCTTAATCCCTAGTAGGGGTTGTGTAGGAGGCAGTTAGCTGATCAATGATTCTCTCTCATCATTAATGTTCCTATCTTTCCCTCTCCCTTCCTCTCTGAAATCAATAAAAATATATTTAAATAATAATAATAAAATCAATGAACCGAGATAGCCTACAGAGTTTTGGCAGACAGCAAGATAAGTACAGAGAAACATTCATCTTTCACAGCTAATTATAAACACAATGACAGTGACGTTATGAATATTTTTATATGATATACTACACAGCATTAACAACAGGAAAGGATGATACGCTAGCTATAAAATCTAAGTGAAGCAGATGAACGACATTTCAAAATACCCTAAAGAGATTTTCTCTTGTGGATCTGAAGTTCACTCAAGTGACTACAACTGGTTTTTATGCAATGCTTATCGGGGTACGCAGAAGCTACAAGGTTTCCCATCCATTAAAACTGCCTTTAACTTGAATTCCGTTGAATTAAGTAGGATATTATCACTGTGCAATTTTGGTGGCTGCATGTACTTGGCCATTTCTGAACAACTTGGTACTAAATGATACTCTACATTTTTAGATCCATTATAATCTACGACCTTCAAGACTCTAAAAAAAATGTTTATTTATTGGTTTTAAACTGGAAAAATTCCAAAATGACTCAGATTCATGTTTCAATATTTAAATATATGGGGATAGGAGAATGAACTTGTTGAATAGAACTCCTATATAGGAGAACATTGCCACTTCAGTGGCAGATAAGGCAATGACAAAAAGAAAAAAAACGACCTAGGAGCCAGGAGAACTGGCAACCTCAAATTACAAACAGAAACAATTATTTCCTTCTTCTGAACCTGATTTTGCTTACAACAAACATACTTACGGCACAGGTCAAACATTACGCCATTTCCTTTATAAGTTTATGTATAGCACAGTGCTGTGCACACATTAGGCACTCAATATAAATGTGATAAATGCACAAAAGAATGTGGGGTTCCATTCTACCCCTAAGAGTGCAACTGCATCTGTTCTCTCCTATGCTACTGAGAGGCATGGCTTTGGCTGTTATAATCAAAACAATGTTGGGAGTCAGAGGAGAAAGATACAGAAGTCAGAATAAAATCACCAATGTGCTACTTCCATACAATAACTCACCCATCTGCTACATCCACACAATGAAATATTAGGCAATAAAGAGGAATGGAGTACTAACTCATACTACTGCATGAATGAACCATGAAAATACTATGCTAAGTGAGAGAAGCCAGTCCCAAAGATCACATATTTTATGATTCCATTTACATAAAATACCCAAAGTAGTCAAATCTATAAAGGAAGGAGATAGATGGATTGAGGGTGGAAGCTAAACATTATACGCCTTCTTTTGGGGGTGATAAACATGTTCTAAAATTAACTGAGGTGATGATTGCACACCACCATAAATATACTAAAAACCATTGAGTTGTATACTTTAAATGGTTGAATTGTATGGTATATGCAATTTATTATATCCTATACGGTGGTACCTCGAGATACAAGTGCCCTAACATACGAGATTTTTGAGATACGAGCCATCGAGCGAGCGATTTTTGCTTTGAAATACGAGCAACATTTGAGATAGGAGTAATCGCACGAATTGGCCGGCTGCACACGACCCACCAGTTTACCGTGACTCGAGCGTCTCATAGTTTCCCACGCCTCAAGGTTACGGAATGAATTAAACTCGTATCTCAAGGTACCACTGTATAATAAAAGCCTAATATGCTAAGAGTCCAGTCGCCCATTCAACCAATCAAACTGTAACATGCTATTGATATGCTAAGGCCGCTCAACCAATTGCTATGATGTGCACTGACCACCAGGGAGCAGATAGTCAACCCAGTCAACCAGTCACTATGATGTGCACTGACCACCAGGGGCAGATACTCCGACAGGTAGGTTAGCTTTGCTGCTGGGGTCCAGCTGATCGAGACTGAGCAGGCCAGATATGCCCTAGAGCCCTCTTGCGGTCCTTCCCTGACTGGCCAACCTTCCATATCCCCCCTCCAACCCCATCATGCACTGGCAGGGTCCCTTGGCCTTGCCTGCACCCTCTCGCAATCTGGGGCCCCTCAAGGGATATCATAGAGCCAGTTTTGGCCCAATACCAGAACACTCAACACAGGAACTGCCCCCTGGTGGTCAGTGTGCTCCCTCAAGGGAAGCATCGCTCAGCCAGAAGATGGGCTTACAAGCGAGCCTAAGCTGGCAGTCGGACATTCCCCAAGGGCTCCCAGACTACATGAGGGTGCAGGCTAGGCTGAGGGACACCCCCACCTCCAAGTGCATGAGTTTTGTATACTGGTCCTCTAGTATTCAAATAAAAGATAGCAGAGTAAGTAGCATCATTAGATAATAGACACTAAATCCATTTTCAAATGGACAACCTGATGTTGTGTAAGATGAATCTGTTCTTGGGCTCCTCTCCTTAAAAAAAGAATACATAATACTTATAAATTCCTCAGCCATGTGAAATTTAAACAAAATGGAGTTTAATGAGTAATTTGCAATAAAGAGGTCATGAAAAACACTATCATTCCTTATTTTAAAACTTTCCTAGGTCAAAATGTGATTTTAAATATTCAGACACACACAAAAAATGTCAAAGCCTCACTGAAAAGCAGATCCCTGAATTGGCTAGAAAATGGTCAAGTTTAGCAAAGAAACCTTAGATTTAGACATTCTTCACATAGGTGAAAAAAGTGAAGTTACAAAACTGAAAGGAGTTGCCAGTGAACAGTTTGCCTCTGAACAGAACTATACTATAGAAGAGGTCCAGGAGAAAATAATGCAACCTGGCCTTGTTCATTTGTTTCACTTGATCCTATTTTCTCCTTGTAAAGGAATATGGGAATATGGGGCCAAAAACAAAGGAAAGAAGGGGAAAGTTAGCAGATTAATAGAATAATAGATTGTGTTTTCATGCTTGGCTACACATTATATTCAACAAGGAGCCCTTTAAAAAAAAATCCACACCCAGTATTTAATTGGGTATGTTGAGGGTAGGGGTGAATGTAAAGAACAGCTGGGGTTGAGAACAACTAGCTAGCCTCAGAGTGGGTGCCAGGTGCAGTGCAGAGTCTGTCATGATGCTGTAAGGATACCAAACATCTGGTGAATAAATACTTTCTGATGAATGCTTTGCGGTTTTCCCTTTTGGACCATGATGTGGGCCACCTCCTCATCAAGGACCAAGTTTCTCTTCCAGATATCTCATCACTCTACAAAGTTAAACAGCTTCAGCAATGCACATTTAAAGCCAACTGAGAAATTCTCACTGCATCAAGCCCTCTGATGAAATTCTAAAAGACAGGACTTCCACTATTTAGCATAAGAACTAATGTAAGCAATTCTTCTTCAAAAGGAGAATTTAGGTTTACTGAAGCAGAAAACTAAAAGCCTCTAATACAAAGCTGTAATTAATGGGTATTATAAATCATAGCAACCGGATCTATGATTTCAGGTTTGTGGGATGCACTGGGTGCACCACAAGTAATTCAACAAAAAGTGGCCTCCCGCATGTAATTGCCTTTCTTGGAGAAAACCAATTTGATCCCAAAGAGGTTGGAAAGGAATGCAGATAATTACACATACTTACAATACAATTGCTTCCAGCTCTCCAAAGCCAACTTTAAAATGTATGCTTTTATTTTAAGCAAAATAAATTTTCTTCAGCATGCCTTTTTATATTCAATCTAATAGAATAGCAGAGCCAAATTGTCACATTTGCCTATTATATATTTAATTAGTTATTCTGAGACTTGAACATTCCCAGATTTCATACTGTTTAAATTCCTGTATTCTCCTAATACAGTGGTCAGCAAACTCATTAGTCAACAGAGCCAAGTATCAACAGTACAACGATTGAAATTTCTTTTAAGAGACAAATATTTTAAACTTAAACTATATAGGTAGATACATTGTTATTAACTTAGTTAGGGTACTCCTTCAATCACACTGTATGTGCGTGCCCACACATGGTATTTTGTGGAAGAGCCACACTCAAGGGACCAAAGAGCCTCGGTTTGCTGACCACTGTCTAATAGAAGGATATTTTGGGCAAATTGCCCCAACATAAAAATGCAGATCAAAAAGGATTTGAAAGACACCATCCTTATGATGCAACAAGCATCCAGGGTACCCTGCTAGGAATCCACTAATTGATAACACTCAGGCAATCCCTACTGCACACCTGACATTCACTTAGGAAAGGGGCAGCCCTAGGTAAAACTTTGCTTTAATGTACAAGGGGCCTCTTTAGAGAGAAACCTTAGCAAAACTCCATTATATCTTCAAAATCCACTATCCCACAGCCAGTCATCTCACTGGTCACTGGCTCCAGAATAACTCCAGTTGAAGATAGGCTTTGTTTGATTTTAAAGTACTACCTGGTCAATGATGATAGTTCTCAAAAAAACAAACAAACAAACAAACAAAAACAAACAAACAAAAAACAACAACAAAACACAGCACACCTCAAAACAAGGGCTCCAGAATAAATTTTACCAAAGCCATATGCAATGACTTGCATCGTTAAAAACACTCAGCTTAAGTTTTCTGTTCTTTCATATTTTGAATGAAATATGGAAAATTCAGCTTTTATGTATGTACTAAACTATTATCATCACTCAAAGAAACTCTCTTATTGAAAAGTATGCTTCATTTTTTTTTTCAGAGGAAGAGAAGGCACAATACTTGATGATTCCCCTAATTCAAGTTAAGTTTATAAATTTGCAAAGGTGAAAATATGCACATCTTTGGGAACTGTGAAGGACTGACAATCACTGGACCTGCTGGGATTCTACCTTCAACAGAAACCATAGCAGTGTCTCCCACCTATTTTAGCAAGACACTGGATAGATGGTAGACAGACATGAGCAGAGCAAGGACAATGAGTCAGGTACAGAAGGTCGCCAGGGTAGAAAGCCCCAGGTGCCAGCAATGGACAATTGTAGAGTGGGACCCTGCCCCCAGGGTCTCTTTCCTCCTCTAGCATATCACTGGTCATGCAGTTTCCTCCCTAGAAATAACATCTAGGTCTCAGTTGTATTTCAGCACAAGCCTAAGAAAAGCCACAAAACCAGACACAGGACCAGATGACCCCTCTGCCCTGGCACCAACCAGTCAATCAGTGGAGACCCCAAACCTGAAGGACATACCTGGAAAGTTGCTGAATATTCTATTAAGATATTCCCCTAGGACCACCCCTAAAATCTCTGCCCTTAAAACCCTTAGGAGGAGGACCCAGCTTGCTCTCCCTCCTAGGAGCATGCCTATACCTGTCTTTTCCCTCTTCCTTCCTTATCTCCCCTTCTTCCACGTCCCCTCTCCCCAATCCCTATCATTACCTACCTCACTTCCAAGCTTCATGGGCCTTCCTTTACCTTTATAACTTGTTTCCTAAGCCTATTTCTTCTAGGAATTACTTTTTCTATCTCTGTGATTTACCAAATAAAATGTTCTTTTATAATTTGATTTTGGGCTCTGAATTCTCTCCTAACCAGAACTCAAGTACCGAGGTTGCTGAACCCATGGATCTATTTTCGGCTCCTACAACAGGTCCATCTCTCATTCCTCAACATCTTTCTAACACATGTCACCTTTCCTGACTTTGTACCTCCTACTCTCCCTTAACTGCTTTTTAGCACTACTTTTTATGCATTATTTTGAATCCGTTCAATTTCCACTGTTTTCACCACTTATTTTCCTCTAGAATCCATTCAACTTCCACTGTTTTCATCACTTATCTTTCTCTTTCTCTCTCCAACCTCCTCTCTTTCTCCATGCTCCCCCTTCCAAACCAACCCCACCATGGCTGTTTTTCTTCTTGGCCTGATAACTCCCTTGTCTTGGTCTGTGGTTCTCACTGCTGCCTTAACTTTCTCTCTCCACTGGTTATTTTACTCACTGTCCTAATCTCCTTCCAGTAGCTCACACCTCATTTCACTGTTTAAGTATCTTTCCCAAATAGATGCTCCCCAAAGAAAGGTAAGAGCTAACATTCCAATGAACTAGAAACTCCAGACTCTGGATTTAAAAATAACAACACTAACATCTCACACTATAAATCTTTGTCACATGGGGCGAACTCAATTACTGCTATCATTGTAATTTTCTGCCAACATTCTTTCAAAAACTTCGTAGAGAGAATTCCATTCTGATCTCATAAAATCAAATAAGTGGTTTTATTCATCTCTGTAACTGTATCCTGGAAACTATTATGCAACTCATTCTGGCTTCCCCTTATTCAAACTTTGAAGTTCCTATGAGAGGGTAGTTAGTGAGGAAGAACAACTGGAATGCCAAGCACTAAAGAAGAAAGCAAGGTGTTCATGAAAACCTGGAATCCAGGAACTATTTGAACCATAAAATGAAAGCACAAGATAATAGGCTGTAACTAAAGCTGGCTGTACCAATGAGATATAAAAGACAATGTAGGTTCATCCTACCAAACTAGAATCAGGATCTGCTAACAGTGAGTTTTCCAGCAGTTATTCAGTAAACATCTTTTCTAGTATAAATTCTGAATGGCACTTAAAGATTAAGGCAGAATTCTGGGATTTCAGGTTTCCAAAAGTCATTCTGAATATGACGATTCATATTTACTCTCCACACATTCTACTAAAGCAGCAAAGTTCCGGTCCTAAGCTTTGCTAGAAATTACCTATTGCAAAAAAATAAAAATAAAAATAAAAATAAATCGGGGGGGGGGGGAGAATTCCCCTTCTTTTATTTAAAGCAACTAGCACACTAAAAACCCAAGCCAACTAATTTGTGATGGAATTTTCATGAAGAGCTGGCTGCAAAACACAGCCCCATGGAGAAAAGGAGGTGGGAAGGACAAGAGGATTACCCAGACCTAGGAATTCAAGGTATCTTCAAATATTTGTAAGATATGATTTAAAAGATTAAAGGAAAATGGAAAATACTTCTGATAAAATGCCACAATGCTCAAACAAAAACCTTACAGGAAGGAGAATTTACAGATTACTATTTGTCCAAAAGACAATCTGTGTTTCTTAAGTTAAAATGAAAAGGCTTCTTTAACAGGTCAGTTTCCAATGTACTACAAATTGACCAATAAAGCTCTAGATGAGTAACTTTACAAAAGAGCAAAATTTAAAAGGATAAGAACACAGAAAAGAAATATATTCAAATGTAGGTAGAGAAAATTTAGAACGCTGTGTGACTAGGGTCTAATATACTATGCTATGTTCTTAATAGCAGCATGTATTTATTAGTAAATATCATTTTCAAAACAAACATTTAATATTTAAATATAAATTATTGTGCTTTAAACACATAGTTATAAACACATGAAAAAACTGAATATCTATTCTGTTAAAATACTAAAGTGTGTATACTATTCAACATAAATTCAAATCTACTACATAGGGCCCTGGGTCTCATTGCTTATTCTGAATCAAGGACAAAAACCTCATACTATGTTCATACCTTGCATACAAAACAGCTTGGTTCTCCAGAAATCAATAAGTCAAATATTTGACTACTCTATATGCTCTGATTAGAGAATTCACATCCCTGAGGTCACAGTGTTCTACCTGCTTTTTCAAGTTTTTCACATTACAGTCAGCACCAGAGTGGAATTTTCCTAGGTTTAAATGTCACTGTCTGTTCTCATTGTAATAGTGACAAAACCATAAATGTGCTTCAGCAGTGTTTTCATACTGAGGATGGTAAGAATTTGCCCGCTGTGAAAATACCAAAAGTTCACCTTGCATGACATATTCCCATTTGAAAGTATCTTCTTTCACAAACCAAAAGCGAATGTGCCGGGAGGCAATGTGCTCCTCAGCAGGTAAAAAGGGTTCCAAGGGAAACCCTGCACCCGATGGGCCTCCACTCCATTGGGAGGGAAGCGCATTCATCAGTCTCTTCATAGACAATGCTGCTTAGCAGCAACAGTGTATGCGAGATCATCTGGGTGGTGGGGATGATGCAATCACTACCTGACAGCACATATCCTCACACACGACGCTTTCCTCATAACTGTTCACCATCACGGAGACTCTATGTCTCAGAGTTTACAGACAAATACTGCATCACAGCCTGAGGCCTTCAATGAAATAAGTCAATGCAAAGAGACTCCAGAGCAAGGGAGTTAAACATTTTAATAAAAAATGATACAAAATTTACCCTGGACACCCAGAAGAAAATGGTTCTTCTATAAATCCTTCTAGAAAAAGAAACACCTGATTATACTATACCTCACGCAGTTATTATTATAAGTGTATGTTGTAGCAGTCAGGGCATCAAGTTGTAAACAATCCTCCAACTAGCACACTAAATATAGGCAGAAAAATAATCTGTTAAAGGATGCATATAGTGAGAGAATATCCAGAGGGCCCAAGTACAATGATAGAAAACACTAGTCCACATTACAGTAAATATGCCAGACACTGCTCTAAGAGTTTTTACTTTAATTAACTCATATAATCCTCACAACTCTAAGAGGTCCATGCTATTATTTCCCCTTTCACACCTGAGGGAACTGAAGCACAGAGATGAAGTAACCTCCCCAAGCAGAGGCGCAGGGCTGGGAAGTGGCAAAGCTGGGGTGCAGCAGGGATGCAAACACAATCAGTCTGGACCTGCGTCCATATTCCATACTAGGGGCTGCCTCCCAGACAAGCAGGTCAAAAACAAAGTCCAGGAGGAGACTACTGCTCTCTTTCTGGGCCCAGACTCTACAAACCCCACTAGTTCTGCACCCTGGACTCGCTCTCTAGAATGACTGATAGTGCTATTTCTGAAAACTCGATATAATTACCGTTCCCACCTAATCCTCAGCAGAATGGATTCTCTCTGGTACCTTTCTCTTTGTGTCACGAGCTTCTGACTTGGAAACTAGGGCAGATGTATCATGTTCTTGTACCTTAGCTACAAGAAAAGCGAGGAAGGCAGGTTTCTGACATTTTCTGCGTGTGTGAAGAGAGGTCTGTCCTTGTGGGCGGGAGAGAGGATTTCCACACACAGGAATTTCCCAGGAGATCAAAGTTATGGTAGCCAAACTAAACAACAAGATTTCTGCCACACTATGATGGTAGTGGTGGATACAGCGAAGAAAATAAAAGATTTACATGCAAAAGACAGGACTTGATGTGGGTGACAAATCCACGGAAAGCCTCTGATCTTTTCCTATAATATTCCCTAGTACAGAGCACAATTGTGGAGGATGTGGATTCCAGGGTCTGTGCCTGGGTTAAAATACTCAAGAAATCATTGTAGTGATTATGAAAATCATGAAAATGGGGATGGGGACAAGAGCAGAGGAATGGTGTCTGGCACTCCGGAAGTACATAATAAATAGCCTCTGCTATCATGGTTAGTATTATCATCATTATTTATTCCAAGTCAAGAGGCTCAGATAGTTTAGCTGTGCAATCACATAAAAAATAGGTGCCGAGCACCTAGTAGGTTCCAATTACTGAGTCAGGCTTTAGCAAAAAATATAAACACCGCATTCTCCTAGAGTTTATGGTAAGTACATAGGAGAAGGAAATGAGTAATGAAATAATCATATGGATAAATGAGATTATAATGAAGGCAAGTGCTACAAAGAAGAGGTATATGGCACTGTGGCTGTGTAAGGAAAGCGGACCTTTTGTAAGTGATTCCTGAGGGAAGGCCAGAGAGTAGGAGTAAGCCAACTGAGAGAGGTGAGCCAGCAAAGAGCATCTCCCTGAGGAAGATGGGGCAGCAGAGAGCAGTCCTGGCAGAGAGAACGGCCAACCATGTGCCCAGAGAAAACACTGCATTCTAAGAACTAAAGGGAGTTCAGTATGACTGAAGAAGAGGCAGGGACCAGATGATAAGAGACTTCCAAACCACATAAGAGATGCTTATGATCCCAAGGCCAGTGAGTAGGACCACAGCACCACAGTTTGCTTCTTTAACCAACTTTCTAATCCACCTGGGATGCTGGAGTGTCATCACCACGTGAAATAGCTTACATGGGTATAAGATATTGTTAATACCCAACATTTAACATATTGTGTTATGAAGACCTGAACGGTTTATGATCTCTGAAGATGCTTTAAAAAACATATATTGGAACTTCTGCCCTCCACTTCCCCCAAAAAAGTGTTTTAAATTATAGAACCAAAGGAAGATAAATTAAAGATAGAAAGGATATGCCCGCTGGTGTACTCAGGGGTTGAGGGCTTGATCCCTAGTAGGAGGCATGCAGGAGACAGCCGATCAATGATTCTCTCTCATCATTGATGTTTCCATCTCTCCCTCCCTCTTCTTTCCTCTCTGAAATCAATAAAAAATATATTTTTGAAAAAGATAGAAAGGATAGAGAGATTATCTATCCTAATGTCCCTCACTTTCTAGAAGAAGAAAATCATACTGGCCGTTTTCGTTAGTGACAAAACCAGGACTAGACCTCAGTCCTAGATTTACAATCCAGCGCTGTCTCCTGCCACTCAGAAAATCCCATCTACTTAATCTGCCCAGGAGCCAATACTGCCTCAATGCACTGAGAAAACTGGCTCGCTCCACTGTTGAGCACAGGCCTTTAACCAATCACACTATAGCTTGTCTTTCATGGCAAACTAACGTTTTTTAACCCTTAATGTTTTAATTCCTCAAGTATCTTTTCTCATTTGTCAGATACTGTTGTATGTAAACTGACTGTGATAGCTATCATTTTACACACATGCTATTCCACAACTGGCTTATTGAATTCTATCAAGAGAGAAAAGCAGGATTGACTGCATATGAATTATACCAACATTTTTATATACAAATACTTTTTACGTGAATTTTCTGTTGTGTTATTAAAAGTATAGACCCTCAAAATTAACCAAAGTTGATAGTGATTAGCACAAGATAACCACAACAGCCCATCTTGATTTCTAATATGTCTCCTCTTCTAAAAGCTGACTTGTGCTGAATTCACTTTCAGATTAAGCTACTGGCAAGCTGGGAGGTGTGCTACACCATTTGGACATTCAGAAACACAGAAAATGCTCATGCACACCTGCCAGAA
This sequence comes from Lasiurus cinereus, assembly GCA_011751065.1. NCBI lineage: Eukaryota > Metazoa > Chordata > Mammalia > Chiroptera > Vespertilionidae > Lasiurus > Lasiurus cinereus. Next base: position 67,104,339 of record JAAGEH010000018.1, read on the forward strand.
GCTTCTGTTGCCAGAAGCTGTTGGAGCAAGAATGATGCAGTACTAATTGTGGTGCCCTTGACAGTCCCGAACCACAAGGTTCATCCATCTTAGGAGGAGGAGCCGTGAGGCAGCATGTGAGGGCAGGAGTAAGGAACAGCGAAACCTCCTCTGACAGCTAAACAACAAGACAGTGCAGAACAGGGCTCACCTTCCCACACGTCAGCAAAGCCACCATCCAGGTTTTATGTAACGATTTGCCGGCTGCCCAGGTGATTTCTCCTCCTCTTTCCACAAGCTATTTTCGAAATGACATCACTTGCTGAGCCTTCCCTGTTCACCTTCTCCCCATTCCACAGTGCTTAACTGCATGTGACTGTCCTTCTCTTTCATGGATCACATCATCCTTAAATACAGACTTTCAACTGTCGTAAGATGAAATGAGAGACTCTGGGTTCCTGGATTCTAATCCCCCTGCAACAAGGCACATTTTTCTCATCTGTGTCATTAATCAATAAAGGTGCTGACAAAAGAGTCACTCGATATTATAGGTCATTCAATTGAGTTGTAACATCACTCAGGTAAAATTCAGAATAAGAAGTCGTCAGGCTTCATAAAATTTATCTTACCCCAATAAAACGTCATTAAGGAGTCCTTCATTTTTCATAAGGAAAATCCAAGAGCAAGGAAAACATGGCTCAGAAGCGGTTTTATAAAATTAATATTACTTTTGCAGTAAATCAAACCCACAGGGGATTTCAGAAGTTATACCTAGAAGTCAACCTTAAAGTTCAATTTAAAGGCATTTTTTCAAAAAGTAAAATCAGGCTGACAGTCATAAGCCAGGTCTATCAAAGGGCTTAACTCAGTAAAATCTTAAAAGGACATTCTTTAAAAATGGCACAGGTTCAAAATGCAGTAGATATAGTTAACCTGCTAAAGAAAGAACTTAACAAGCTTTACAGAATGTCCCCCTGTCGGTTTTCAGAAGTACTGCCTTCTGTGAAATTGCAGAGACTGTTCAATTTTGAAGGGAGATGCTTACTGAGACTCAAGTATATTTCTGAATACCTGGGAATGCTCTACAAAAGCATACGCAAAACTGTCACTGAATTAAGCACTCCAACAAACTGAACATACTCATAACTTTTCTACTGGTAGCAAGCATTTGATCAGCAGCAGAAGAAATTTTCCCATCTTCCCTCTGATACATGACAAGCTACTTTTAGCTCTCATTGTGAACAAAATTATTTTTCTTTAAATGTAAGTTTGAGAAACAGAACCCCCAAACAGTTTGGAGACCACAACAAAAGCCATTCATATTAGCTATTTTTGTGATATCTCTGGGTCTCTGCACCCCTCATAGTCTCTTCTGCTTCAGGAAATCCCTTTGCGCCTATACAACAATTAATTTTATGTGTAAACTTGGCTAGGCTATGGTGCCCTACTGTTTGGTCAAAGAGTAATCTAGGTATTACTGTGAAGGCAGTGTGTAGAAGTAATTAACATTTTCAATCAGACTTTAAATAAAAGAAATTATCCTGAATAGTGTGGGTGGGCCTAATCCAATCAGTTAAAGGCGTTAAAAGCGAAAACAAGTTTCCTGGAGAAGAAAGAATGCTGCTTCAAGACTGTAATCCAGAATTACTGCCTGAGTTTCCAGCATGGTGGCTTGCCCTACAAATTACAGGCTTGTCCAAACTGCAACTTGAATTCTTGCCTGAGTTTCCAAGCTTACCCCATAGATGTCAGATTTGACAATTTCCCAATCATAATTTCTCTTTCTCATGTCACTCCCTTCCTATTCCTCCTCCCTTCTCTCATCTCCTCCATTCCACCCCACTTTTTGTCTCCTAGTATTTCCTATAGATTCTGTTTCTCTGGAGAGTCAGGAATGATACAACCTGTTTTAAGTACCAGACTTAGGAAATATTTGGAAAATCACTGGGGTAGAAAATCAAACAAAAAGAAATCACCAATAACAGTTTTCAGATAAGTACTTTATACTTTTTTTTTTCAACAAAGGCTAAACTTTTCATACAAGTACCCCTTTTTAGTGTTCTACTAAACACAATTTTTAATCCAGAACAAATGAAATGTAAACTATGGATATGACTTCTATCTTTTTTTAAACATGTTTTTATTAATTCGAGAGAGAAAGAGAAAGGGAGAGACAGAGAGAAACACTGATTGACTGCCTCCCTCATACCCACCTGGGAATCAAGCTTGCAACTCTGATCAGCCATCAAACCAGTGATCTCTCGATTCCTGAGATGATGCTCAACCAATTGAGCCACAACAGCCAAGGTGCGCGCATGTCTCTCTCCCTCTCTCCCTCTCTCTCCCTCTCTCCCCTTCCCGCCTCTCTCTCTCTCTCTCTCTCTCTCTCTCTCTCTCTCTCTCTCTCTC
>JAAGEH010000018.1:67106736-67124961 GCA_011751065.1 Lasiurus cinereus
CTCTCTCTCTCTCTCTCTCTCTCTCTCTCTCTCTCTCTCTCTCTCTCTCATCATTTTGTCCAGTGGAAAGAACACACTGTATATTGAAAGGATGGATATACTGGTGTCACTAAAAAGATAACGTATTTTCCCATGTATAAGACACTATTTTTTTTCTAAAATCATTAAACTGAAAATAGAGGGCCATCTTATACACGGAAGTCAGCTGAGGAGGGAGCCACGTGGGTGCATAGCTGCCCATACCTTGTCAAACAGAATTCCTCCAATCACGAGCCTTATTCTTATTGATATTAGCTGATGCTATAATTCAGGTGGAGGTGGAGAGTGTGCAGATGCAACAGGAATCAGAGCGTTCTGAGCCCATTAAGATGTCAAAAAATAAAAAGATAAATATTAATAAGCAATTGTCTTACTCTGCAACATTCAAACTGAATGCAATCAGCTATGCAAAAGAGCACGGAAATAGAGCTGCAGAGACACAATTTGGACCTCCTCCCACTGAGTGTATGAACAGAGAGTGAAGAAGACAGGAAGAACTCCTTAAGATGCCAAAAAAAAAAAGAAGACCTTAAGCGGAATACCAGCAAAATGTTTAAAATATTGATTTCTTAATTTGGGGCTGGAAAAGTAGGAGGCATCTTACACATGGAGGGGGTTCTTATACACGGAAAAATATAGTACTTTACATATTCAGAGATTTCATCAAGCATTAATGATCCACTGCTGTGAAATAAGTAACTCTACAATTTATTATTTCACACTAGTGCTGAGGGTCGGGAATCCACATGTGCCTTAGCTAGATGGTTCTGACCCAGAATCTCTCACTAAGTTGCAGACAAGCTGGTGGCAAGGGCTGCAATCATCTGAACACCTGAGTAGGGCTGGTGGGGCCGGAGATCTGTTCCAAGAATGTTCGCTCACCTATTCTAGTGGCCTCAGTTCCTCCTAGCTGTTGGCAGAAGGCCTCAGTTCTTCCTCTCCTGCACTTTCCACAGGGCTGCTTGAGTGTCCTCACATCATGGCAGATGGTGCCTTTCAACCCGAGCAATCCAAGGACAAGGAGGATTCCACAATGCCTATTATGAGCTAGTCTTGGAAGTCCCCTGCCATCACTTCTACTATATTCTGACCATTAAACAGCCACACTCCACCTTTAACAGGAACAGTTACAAAGTGCTTTTAGACATATTTTAAAACCACCGAAGGGCGTGAAACCATAATCTTGATTTGATCATCGAGCTTTAATTGGTCATTATTTCTCTTAGTTTTAGCCTCTTGTTAGAAATGAAAAATAGTTTGTCTCTTTCCATCCTATAAGTCTCTAAATGTGTAGACTCTCTATATACTTTCTTTTCCTACTTATGAACTGGACACTTCATCGCATTTTAACAGCAGCCAACATGCACACCATTAGCATTCTGTTTTGTTTTAGCTCTTCTTCTATAAGTACAAGTTTATTAGGTACATAAACTCTTTACAGATGTCTCATCTTCTAGAGCAGGGGCGAATCCTAGGTCACTCGCTGGCTAATAGGCTAACTGTTCCTGGCTTCAGTGCAGTAGGTCCACCTGCAACCTGACTATTCCATAGGCCGAGGAGTGTCCCTTTGAAGTGTTGTAGGTTTGGTAGGCATGCTGCATAGAGGCCTATTTAGCTCAGATAAAATCCTCATTATTTCCTCTTTCTAGGAACCCATCATTTGTGGAAAATATTAGTTATAAGAGCATCTTGAGCTCTCCTTAGAAGGAAATGTTTAAATTGAGCCTAAAATGGTCCACTTAAGCATTTTATCCAACCCCTATTCTCACAATTGATTATTTTCAATTAATTAATTCCTTTCAAATAATCCTATATTTAAACAACTCCTCTAATGGAAGAAGCAAGTTGCAAGATAAAGGGAAGGGAGAGGACATTTTTTAAACTATCCTCATATCTTAAGAGCTATACAAAATATTTTATAAGTCATTCAATGTGATCCTCACATCAGAAATGTAAGATAGACATTATTATCTTCATTTTACAGTTGAAGAAACCCAGTCTCAGGGAACTTAAATAACTTACCCAAAAAATCACACCACTAGCAGAGTTAGCATGAAGCCCAAGTTGTCTTAACTCCAATCCCACTGTGGTTAAGTTGACTTTTGTGGTAGCAACAAACCCAAAATCCCAGTGATCTACCACATCATTTATTCTTTGTTCATGTAGAATGAAAATTACAGGCTCTACTCTATGCTGCAGGTCTACTCTGCATGTCTTCTCATACTGGGACTTAAGCATGAGAAGCAGTCCCCATCTGGAAAGAATTCAAGCCAAATCACACAAACCACACTTAAAGCTTCTGCTAGAGTTGCCAAACATCATGCTGACTCACGTTCCACTGACCAAACAAAGCAAGTCACATGATAAGCCTTACTGTGAGGGGACAGTACACTCTGCCTACTAGAAATTACCGGAAACCAAATAGCTAAGGATGTGGATACACATGTGCTATAAGATTTTTAAATTCCTTACTCCACATAAGAAGAAAAGGAAAAGTGAATAGCTGATACCTAAAGAAGCCAATTGCAATAGTCACTAGTGTTGCCCACCAAAAATTATAGCTCTCTTCCGGGGCACAAGGAAGGATTGTACATTCTGATCCATCCCATTAATGTCATGGGTGGCTGGGTAGCTAGCTTTGGTCACTGAAATATGAGCCAGGGTGATATGTCACTTCTGGATGAAGCTGTATAAGATGGTGCATGATTGGGCACTTTCTTTTCTGACAGTATTTCAAATGATGACTGCAGCTTGAGTCCGAAATGAGGACAATAAACCCAAGGGACAGAGCCCAAACCAATCCATGATGAACATGGCACGAATAAGAAATTATATGGCCATCTCTGTCACCTCAACATAAATTAGCTTATTCTGACTGGTATAAAATTCAATTAGATTATTTCCCTCAGGAATTTAAGAAAGAGAAAAAACTGGGTGATAAGCAATAGATGACAAATGCAAAGACTTTATGACAAGTCAAAACTAAACTAACTTATGAATGAGCAGAAGCTGAGACATAAAAGAGAGACAAAAATAAAAGATGACACATGTAGTATGCAGTTATAATTCTAAAAATGGAACAGACACAAAGAAAAAAAGACTCACTAGGAGAGGTCAAGTGGCTCATGAGTATAATTGATGAACTTCCAAATCTAGAGCTGCCTTTATCACTACAGCTTTTTGGCCATGTTCAGGATGAACAAACCATTACAATCCCCTATTTTCCTTAAACAGCCTAAGTGAGTCTTCAATTTTTTTTTTTTAAAGGCAGGACTAAATGAGACCTATCAGATGCTCTAGGTAACCAAAAAAAACTTTTATATGGCCCTAACCAGTTTGGCTCAGTGGATAGACCGTCGGCCTGTGGACTTAAAGGTCCCAGGTTGGATTCCAAACAAGGGCATGTACCTTGGTTATGGGCACATATCCAGTAGAGGGAGTGTGCTGGAGACAGCTAATCGATGTTTCTCTCTCATCAATATTTCTAATTCTCTATCCCTCTCCCTTTCTCTCTGTAAAATATCAATAAAATATTTTTAATTGTATATGGTAAATCCAATTACAAAATAAAGATTCACTTCCTAATATAAGCATTAATTTTTTACTGACATCAAGTTAAGGTAATAAACATTTATAATAAGAAATGTTAAATAGATCTACTTACATAAACTCATTAAATATCTCCTACTAAATATCTAGGTGAATTTGAGGAAATGGAGAAGGCAAAAAAAAAAAAAAAATACACTCCCAGAATTAAAATGCTAAAACAAAAGAAAAAGAGAAGCTCATCTTCCTAAAAAGTATTATTATTTGTAAAGCTAAGGAAAGAAGCTAATTCTTTTATAAACACGGTCTGATCATAGACAGCTTCCCAAGGAAAATCTTAAACACATGAAAGTACCTACAGTATCAGGGGGTTCAGATCAGGCATTCAATAAATACTTGGTTGACTGACAGATCATATAAATCATTAGGAAAAGTGCTTGCTTTATAAATCACTAAGTACATATATGCATATTTCATATCCTAGACAAAAAGCTATTAGTGAAGATCACATTGGTTTGACTATTGGGCCAGATGCTATAATTCTAAGATCTAAAAAGAAATTAATGTAATAAATTAGACATACAATTGGAGAAACTAAATAGCTCTAGAGTACTAGCATATTGAGCTTAATTTTTGTTTATCACAAGCCCAGTCTTTTACATCAAAATAGGAAGTACTGACTAAAAAACTACTTTATGATTGACATAAGGCTGACTTTTCATAGGGAAGAAGCAAAAAACATCTAAAGATATTTTATAAATTATGGTGCAGTTTTGAAGCACTGGACTTTATAGTAAATTCAAACAGCACAGTGGCCAAGGAGATAACTACTAATTAGTTTCCAACAGGGTTGGGTATTAGACATTGAAATGAAGTAATAACCAAAAAGTTGTTTCAATTGTATTTTTAAAAATCAATAAATTTAAAGTGCCTAACTTTTAGATGGTTATATTATCTGTATGCTTACCTAGTCCTTAAATCTTGTTTTTGTGTCTAATTCAGCAAGGATGGTGGACAAATAGGAGAGTAACAAAACTTATACTTAAAGGTTGATTTTTAAAGGTTGGATCCATTTCCACCTTTAAGTGACAGGCACTGTAGAATGGCATGTGACAAGTAAAAGTAAATGAAATAAAACTGAATTACCTTGTCATCATTCTTGTTCCTGTGTGTAGTAAATCTAGTTTGGGAGTGACATATTCTGAATTTTACTACTCAAGCACTAAGTGAACAGCTCCTCCATGTGATAGTCCATTGCAGCCATGATATATCTCCTCATTTTAATTAACCTAATAGTCTACTCACTCATCATACTTGGAGCTCTATTTCATTACCCTAAATTAACATTTTCTCTCCATTAATGTTACAGATAATGAGAAAAAAATACTGCATTCATGTGTGGCTTACAACACATTTAATCTATAGTACTCCTTTGCTTAGTGATTACAAACCCTTAAATTTTCTTTGAAAAGCACTTAGACTACCAGCAGCCAGATAATTTATTTACTCATGTACAGGGAAGGCCATTAATAAGGAAAATAAAAATGTAATATTTCAAGAATAAAATATCTATTCATTAGCTCAATGAAAGTCATTCTAAGAAAGGTGTTGATTGATTTCATTTTAAAAGGTATGATTATTCTCCTTAAAGTAAATGAGTGTATTTATGTAAAATAATTGAACACTCTTAACTGACACATTTTGTCACTTTATCTTCCTTGCAATTAGAATATTGATTTCTCCAGTTTAGAATCAAACATAGGAAAAACAAAGTAATTTGAATAGTTCAAGAGGACTATTTAAAGCAAATGTGTCGTCAGAAGGAAGGCCAAGAGACACATGAAAACATGTTCAAAGTCATTAATCATCCGAGAGATGCAAATCAAAACGACAATGCGATACCATCTTACACCTGTCAGAAATCAACAAATCATCAAACGACAAGTGTTGGCGAGGATGCGGAGAAAAAGGAACCCCTGTGCACTGTTGGTGGGAATGCAGACTGGTGCAGCCACTGTGGAGAACAGTATGGAGTTTCCTCAAAAAAATAAAAATGGACCTCCCATTTAACCCTGTAATACCACTCTTAGGAATTTACAAACACCTAAGAAATTACAAACACCAATCAGAAAGGATTTATGCACCCCTGTGTTCATAGCAACACAATTTACAATAGCTACAATTTGGAAACAGCCTAGGTGCCCGTCAGCAGATGAGTGGATCAGAAAACTGTGGTATATCTACACAATGGAATTCTATGCTGCCATTAAAAAGAAGGAATTCCTACCATTTGCAGCAACCTGGTTGGAACTGGAGCGCCTTATGCTTAGTGAAATAAGCCAGTCAATGAAGAAGCATCACATGATCTCACTCATTTGTGGATAATAAAGAACATTATAAACTGATGAACAAAAGGATAGATATAGAGACAGTAAAGCTTCAAACAGACTGTGAAATTACAGCAGGAAGATTAAAGTTAGGTGAGGTAGATAAGAGATCAAAGGACTTGTATGCATTCATATAAGCATAACCAATGAACATAGACACTGGGGGGTTGGGATATGCCTGGGAGGGAGGGGTGCAATGGGGAGATATGTATAAAAATTAATAAAAAATTTAAAATAAATAAATAAATAAAGCAAATGTGTGCCAGTTTAATGAGAAATTATTTGGTCATAATTCTTTGATACAAATTTAGCACCTAAGGCCAAACTACCAATTAACCCTTGGATAGAAGTTTACATATATATCAGCCAATTATTTTTTAACTTTCCCAATTAATCCTTGTTGATCAAAATACGTACATAAACCTCAGTTTAATTAAAACACATTTTGAAAAGTGATAACTGTTAAACAAGTGCATTGCTTTGAACTCCCTCTCTCTTCCCATCTAATCTCCATCCTACTTCAGAATCTGCCCTTAAAAACTATTCTGTTACCTCAAAGAAACCAAAAATTTTAAGTGAACATTCTATTTTTATGACATTGTAAAACTCTTATTGATTTGAAAATTTAGATATTTTGTAAAAGTGATTGGATTTAAAATTAATCTATTTTGATTAAAATCTCTTTTCAGGAATATATCTTAGATTTTTCTATAGAAATTTCTGTATAGCAGTATCTTAATAAATAGATGTGTGCACGTTAGAAATTTTGCTATACATCTGAACACAGTATTTTTTAATTCTTTGAAATTCACTTCACAAAGCTAAATGCTGCTGATTGGAATAGTGAATTTTCCAAATTTAGTGAAACAAATACTCAAACACTTCAAGATCAACTACCCCTAAAGTTAACCTTGGAAGCCCAGGAATAAATATTTTTGTATCTATTAGGACAACAGCAAAACAAATGGTTATTCATTCCAACTCTTTTTCTTCAGTGATTAATATATAGAACTATTTTGTCAAAAGATATAGTTGAGCCTACCCTCCGCTGGATTTTATCATTATAGGAACAAAATGTGTTCCCTTTCTTGGTGAAGTTATTCTGAGGCAAGTGTCCTATTATCTGCAACTAAAAAGAAAAGTCACTCATTGTTTTGAGGCACAAAAAAGAATAAGACCGTAGGCTTAAGAATAGAAAAAACTCCTCTATTCTCCAGGGTCAAGATGTTGAAGTTCCATGAGAGGAATTTTCAAACACAGTGCTGGCAAGGACTGCAACTCCTTGGCCTCCAGCCCTGGCTGAGAGAGTGAACACCAAGGAACAGTTCTGAGTGTCTGTGCAAGCTTAAAAGCTGGAACTAAAGTGCTAGAAAGACTGTGGCTGAACCTCCCTCCACCATTAGAAGTAAGTGTTGGACTAGCCCTGGCAGCACATTTGTCTATAACTGTGGGACATTAGGCTGCAGGGAGAACCACGGGACACAACCCTTTGGTAAAATAATGAGATCTTCATGTTTCCCTTCTGTGAAATTAGTAACCAGAACCAACTATAGGAATGAGTAAGGCCCTGGGAGTTCTCAGGCAACTACAGAAAGAGGAATCTTGAAAATAAAATAAATTCTCAAGAAAATGTGGCAAGGTTAAGGATATCTGTGAAGTATTAAGGAATTATAATCTGCCTTTCCATCTTGCCTTCCTGTTTCCAGCACAGAGGAGACAGCATAGTGGCTGAGGAGATTTAAGGACACGGCAGTGAAAAAGAGTGGGGGTTCTATGTAGAGATCCCAGCCAGTCAGGGCAGTGGCAGGGGTGACCTGGAGATGGTAGGCAGCAAAGATAGCAATGTGAGTGGGAGATCTGAGTACATTAAGTTATTTTGGGTTGAGCAAAAAAAATATACTGAGGATAATAGGTGTTGTGTTTCTCACTGCCAGACAACGGATTTACAAAGAACTCTGAGATGCTGGGTTAGAATTGAAGGTATCATTAAGAATCCATGATCTCATTATACACACACACACATAGATACAGAAATGTATACGGATGTGTGTATGTGTATATGCTTCTTATAACCTTTATATAAGCATAAATATACTTTCATATATATACTACACACACACACACACACAATCATATATATACTATACACACAATCATATATATACTACACACACACACACACACACACACACACCCCAATCCTGTCCCCAGTTAAAGTCTCATTTTTTTCAGTTACAAAAGTAACATACAAAGGGATATCCTAAAGTCATCCTGAATCTGTTCCAGCATTAAATTGTTGAGAGATCCACCTTTCTGCAATCTGCCTAAACCTACTGCAGATAATATTTCAGAAATACATGTCATGACAGTAAAATATTAGATATTCAACAGGAGAAAGAAGAATTATCAATTATGCCTACCACACAACATGAAGTCGCACATTATAAATGTTCACTCTCTAGATGTTGTTAGCACTTAGAGAAGTTGTCACCTCAGCAAATAATTCCTGTTGATGCTAGAAAGACATGACATGAACATTGCTCTGCTTTAAAAAGGAGGAGGGAGGGACTATCACTGACAAAAAGCTACCACTCTAACTTATTTCACTTCCACTTTATGCTAGAGATGAAATTTTAAATATTAAAAACCAGAACACATAACATGCAGAGAGAAGCCAAGGAAAAGCAATTAGAATTTGAAATATTAATTTTAGCTTTTGCTTCTTATAACCTTGATAAATATATCAATCAAAATGTTTACTTTTCTGCTAAAGCTAAAGTACAAAATGCCCTTGTAAAATGAACATGTATCTATGAACTCTTCTATTCTTTTTTCACAATTTTGCCATTCCCATAAGCAACAGAAACAAATTTAGCATTAGACACCATGATAACCATTCTAACTCTACTCAATGATTCTTATAGAAAATATATATGTATTTTCTATCTAACTCAGAAACATTGTTTTTGCTAAATTGCCTATATATACATAGTATTTCAAATGTTATTTGAATCAGCATAACATCTTACTGATTTCCTCATTAATTTCATGAGTTAGATAAAATCTCTGAAAGTACATTTTTTACAAGTTTATTTCATATCTTAACTTTTAGAAAATTATCCTTTAATATAATAAAAACACAAACCATGTCTGTACATAATTACGATGGGTCTGTTTATGCAACCACACTGTTATTAGTTATTTAGATAAAAAAATGATGAAAATAATAACCATTTACATACTATCATATGTTATTGTCTCCTTCATAGGAATCATAACTTTCAGTATAAAAAAATTTAATATACTGGTTCATTTTCTCCAATTTTTCTCATTTTTAAATTTCTTTTTCAATTACAGCTTACTTTCAGTATTATTTTGTATTGGTTTCAAGAGTACAGAATAGTGGTTTAGACAATCATGTACTTTACAAAGAGTTTACTTGAAATCTCAGTACCCAACTGGCACCATATATTATTACTACAGTTATTATTAACTATATTCCCTATGCTATATTTTACATCCCCGTGACTGACAACCTCCCACAACTGTCCTCTCTGGCAACTACCAGTCAAACTCTGTGTCCATGAGTTTGTTTCAATTTTGTTTGTTCGTTTATTTTGTTGTTTACACATATAAGTAAAGTCATATAGTTATTTTTCTTTATCTGACTGGCTTAATTCACTGAGAAAATACCCTCTAGGTTATAATTTCTCTGGTAAGCTCAGAAAAGCTAGGAAGAAAAGTGTTGAACATTAATGAACAACTCACAGACAAGGGAGCCACAGTTCTGGCAATTGGCAGGGGGTTCTCTTGAGGGAGCTTCTCCTTAAATTATACTTGAGAATGAAAGAGTACACAGAGATGTGAAAAACCCATACAAATACATGCTTAATGAGCAATGGGACCTGTAACAGATACACTCAACACAACAATAAGGACTCTTACTAAATGACAAACTATGCCCTTGACTTCAGCAAACAATAAATAGCAAACTGTAATTCCAACCACTCTCACTGAGATGCCAAGAGATGCAGACATTTCTTAATGTTGAGTTCAATGAGAAGCTCATGCTGCTTATATCCAACCAATAAGATTTCTGTTCTGCTATATTTATTTTGCACAAGGGTATTATTTCAATTTACTTTAAAAGGCAAATAGAAAGGTCTTACTTTAAGATTTTTCTGTAGGAATTTCTATAAGGGAAAGATTTAAACAGAGTGAGCTTCACAGAGAATGAACAAATGAGGCTATTGGGAAGCAATTTAATTTGGTCAACAAATACAGTTACTGTAAAACCTTGTTAGTTGATGGAAACATTCAAAATGCTGCCAGTCAAAAGTCAAAAGTATTCCCTAAATGATAAGAGATTTCACGAAGACTGGATTAATCAGAGTATGGGATATCCTTCAACCCAGAGAAAACTCTTGAGTCAAGGACATGGAGGAATGTATGTATATGATTCAAAGTCAATCAGCTGCCCAAAAACAACTACAATTTGTTTCCAAAAGAGAGAATTAAAGGAATATGATTCCAAACAAGTACTAATCTCTAATTCCTTCTCTTACATCTCTCCTATGCTGACAACAAGCAATCAAAACTGTTTACAGAATCATCAATAGGAAGTATTGGCTTAGAAGATTCTCCTGAAGATAAAATACAATTTGAACTAGACAAAGCCATGGTAAGCTCTCTGCCAGAATGTAAATTGTTATTTCTATGTGATGGTATTCTAAATTATTTTAGTTTTCTTACTGGCATTCCTCTGCATTCTCTGAAATTTCTGAAGGGAATATAATATTACTCTGACCATTAAAAAAAAAAAAACAAATAGACATATATAAACATATGTATATTTGTGGAAATTTAAATATTTTTTAAAAAGAACACTGATCATTCGAAAGTCAAAGTGGCCAGTTAAAATAAAAAACAACATAAAGAGTTTGATGTAAACAATATAGTAAGTCCAAATTACAGTTGCTGAACTCCCTTACAAAAACAGTAGTGACTAAGTGATGTCTATCCTAACATGCACCATTTCCTTAGAAAGCTCAAAAACAAGACACTGAGCTCATTAACTTGGGGAATAAACATGGAGAGCCAGGGACCACCCTGCCCTGGAGATAATTAATAAATAAGTAAGTAAACAAACAAACAAACAAACACTGCCTAATTTAACTAAACGCCAAAGAATTCTCCAAGTTTCACAAAACTAATCATTTTAAACTAAATCTGTCAGGGAGCATTTAAATGTATTGCATTTCCTTCATGCTTAAGGTAATATAATTTCCATGCACTAATCTCCAGAATTATGCTGATTTCTGGAATACCTTAATTTTAAAATATGCTCATATTCATCAAACTCAGAGAGCTACAACTGCAAGCTAGGCGTGGTGGGTAACTTTAGAGGTCATCCCCTCTTTGTTCACATTGTTAGAGCCAATAAAGCACTTCCCTTATTATTTTTAGTGACAATTTTCCTCCTTTTCATATCCCTGGATACGTTCCCTAAGATTCAAGAGTATTTGAAACTAGCCCTCCCCTAAAGGGCTTTCATTTCAAAGTAGTAAATTAAAGCTTGTAAATCTGAAGATTTCAACAGGAAGTACTTTATCACTGATACACTAAAAAGACAATCTTTGCATTCTTAAAGTTTAGGGGAAATCTTAAGGAGCAAATCATATATTAGAAAAAAAATAATTTGGTAAAAGACTACATTTAAAATATTTCAAAACTGAATATAGACTTTTTTTTAAGCCGATTTTTAGAATGCTGTTAGGAAAACATCTAACTTATTTTAGTAACCAATACCAACCAATACCATTTAAATGGGAAGTGGGAGAGGAATATATTTTTAAATCCTTCCCAAGAATTTTTGTTAGTTGCTGAAATATAAATCATCTCTCTTCCAATAACTTTATCTCATAAAATTCTACACTGAAAATGAAATGTAGGTCTTAACCCTCCCCTCCAAAAATTTTTCTGCACCTCTATCATTTCACCTCTGCTAGGCAAAGGGGATATGAAAGAAAGCCTGAGCAACAATTAATAGAATCAGGTGAAAACTGAGTAAATGAAAAAGACAAAGAATGAGTGAATAAAGGTGGGAAAAAATAATGACAGCATCCCAAAACTTCACCCCTAAGCAAAAAAATAAATAAAATGCCTTATCTGTATAATTATGTTCTATAAAAACTATAACAAGAAATAAAGTAGTAATACTTTCTTTCAATTTCAAAACCCGTGCACAAAATAACTTTTGTTAGAAATATACATATCCACAAGACTCTCAGGGCTTGTGCAATTTAATTAAGTAAAAGACTCTATGGGGAAAATGCCCTGTTTTTATTCTTTCACTCAAATTCTTGGCCAATAGTATAATAAACCTATTTATCACAACAACAACAAAGGATTAAACCTTTACATGAAATGTGCCATGCAGAAATGTATTTCATTACAGGTCCTTTGCACATCAACAATCAAGCCCAATGCACAACTCAAAGGCCCTAGGGCTAGGTAAGCAGCATCCAATCTAAGTCATGTCAGTCTGTGTAACACTCCTCAGCAGTCAGTACTGCCAATGGGAATCCAACTCATTATTGCTTATAAGTTCTGTGACTCTAAGAAAGGTGAAAATCACATTTTCTGAAGACAAATGATCAAACATTTAAATAGGCATTTTTCTCTCTCATGATTGATGACATCTGCAGCTCACAAAAGGTGACCACTGACAAATCACATTATGCTCTGGAAGAGACTTAGGAACCTTATAAGGATTTATAAGATATGATGTAGTTTTTCACACCTTTACTCATTTCAAATCCTCTTCATCAGAAATAAAACTGTCCCCCCAGTTCTTAAAAATTACATCCCAGTCAATACTACTGTTGGCAAACTCAGCAAAAGCTATAAAATCAAGCCTTTCCTGCCTCCCCGTTCTAATGAGTGAGAGGAGGAAGTGAATGCAAGGAAAAGAGAAGATGGGGACAAAACAAAAGGAAGAGATGGGAGAAGTATTTAAAACTTACAAGCTGAACTTAGAACTAATTTTATTAATGAAATAGTGACATAATGTTGCTAGAATCTGAAGTAACTTGAGAACTGCTGACAGAGCAATCAATCAGCAGCTCCAGAGAATTCTAAATTAAAAATGATCAATCACTATACTCAAGAAATATAATAAAGCCCATTGATGGATAGAAGAATAAACGCCCACAGAGCAATTGTGGATGATGTCTAGTCACACAGAGGTACTGGCAATGAAAGATCTCAAAGTCAGAATGAACCACAAGTTTAATCAATCAGCATTAAAAGACGATTTAAAAGAAACTTCATGTGAAATACAGTTTGATAGTGGTACAGGAGAAATGTATTTAAATCAACACTATAATGTCCATTAAATATTGAGACAGATTACCATGACAGGTTGTGAAATTGTCTTTCTTAGAAACTTTAAAAAATCTGATACAATAGCTTAAAAGCACAGGCCTCACCCTAGTCAGGAGACATAGAAAGGGCCCCTGCCAGCACCTTCACATTCCAGTACAGATGCACATTTTATGGTGACAATTATTGAGCAGCTCTCAATTATCCACAATAATGAGGACCAGAAGTTGCAAGTCAAAAGCACAACCTTGCCCTTTCTCTAACTGTATCTAATTCTGGTGACAATTACATAACAAATTAACATGCAAAGTCCTTTTATATTGTGATTCTTCCTTATATGGAGCTTAGTAAAGGGAAGGAAAAGGAAAATTCATTTTGTCAGAGTTATATTAACGGAATGCTCCAGAAAAGTAAAGGAGCAGCAAATCTAAAATTTATTAGGATTCTTTGAGTACTAATCACCCTAGATTGACAAAGAAATTCCAAATTTGGGGAGACACTTAAAGCTAAATTGAGATCCTATGGAGTCTGGAAATAGTAAAAGAAAACTGAGAGTAGCCACTTCTTGAAGCAAAAGAGCAGAGAGGTGTTCTCAATGTGGCAATAAGAAAAAAGGTACCCATGAGATAAAGATCGGAAGGGAAGTTTAGCCAGGCAAATTATACCAGCTCAAGTGCTAGAAGAAAAGGATGTGAGGCTCAGTGAAGTTCTCCACTCCTTTCACTAGGATTCTTAAGAGTAGGAGCCCCTATATCAAAGCATATTTTACAATGTTTGTCTCTTCTTTTAGGTATTTGTTTTCTACCTCTCCAAAGTTCTCTTGAAATTATCTAGCTGTCTTAACAGGGTTATCTCAGTGTAAGCACAGTTTAGGCTTGAGGTTAAAAGGGGAAGGTGTAGTATGAGTGAGAGGAAGACAGCAACACAAAGGTAAGAATGGTCACAGAATTCAGACAGCATGTCCCTCCTGAATGTTCTTTCTCCACAGTCCCTATTCAAACTTCAGCAAATTCTGTGACACAGACAGAAATCTATTTTCTGTCACGAGTTTTCATCTCCTCCACAGTCTAGCTTTTTACCAAAAAATACTGAAAATGTCAAAGAACTCAATGATTGGCATATTTCAAATCACTTTGTTCCCATTTGATTCTCAAATTTTGGTACCCATAAGAATCCCCTGAGGGTCCATCCCTAGAGATTCTAATTCCTAAGGTCAGAGCAGAGCCCCAGGATTCTGAGATTACAGAGGACATCACCCTTTCAGAAACTCAAGCTGGTAGAGAAAAATACTTCAATGGCATCAGGCAAACAACAGAAAGAAAAAAGTTCAATCAAGGAATTAAAAGAAACATCTTCCTCAATTCATTTGTTACTCAATAATTTTAAAATGAACTGTACTATACAGATAACTTCATTCTATTTCAGAAATGTAGCTACTTAGTTAGTTTTCAACTCTGATATCTTAAACGAATAGCATCACCAGTACAGAATGAGCTGGGGTTTCAGGGCAAATTCTTGTGATTTTTTTTTTTACCTTCATCCAAGCACACTGCTTTCAATTACAGACGCTGTCATCTTGTGACTGGAGGAGCTTCGATAAAATATTATAAAAGCAAACCATTCTGACAACAACATGCATTAAGCATTTACAATATATAAGGCACTGTACTAACCTGACATTTATATGTATTAAACCAACAGCCCTATGAGGTAGGTCTTGCTGTTGTCTCCAATTTATAGGTAAGAAAACTAGGCTACAACTCACTGGTATGGTCACTTTGTGAGATGTATAAATGTCTAATCACTATGTTATACACCTGAAACGAATATAATCTTGTATTGAAAAGTGAATTGTTAAAAGAAAGCCTGGGCACAAACAAGTTAAATTATTGCCCACACAACTATTAAGTGGAGAAAGCAGGATTCAAATCCAAGTCTCTCTAAATACACAACATAATAGACTCACTCAGCTTTAGGAAATAATTAAAAATTAATTTTCATATAAAAAAAGAGAGAACTTGCTATTGACTGTGAAATTACAAAATAAAATATGAAAATAAATAGTTCTAAACATCTGCTTTGAGTGTCTTGTATAATTTAACTGTTAGCTTCTTAAAGGATACTGGTTTGTCACCTTTATTCAACCACTTAAACTTCCGACTGCTGTCTAAGGGTATCCGTAATTGCTAGTTAAGATAAAGCTCACTTAATAATTTCTGCTCCACATTAAGAGAGTAAATTGCCTCTCAAAGGATCCCAACTATTGCCAACATGTATGCCCTATTCCCTTCAGTATAGAGCAATAGCTTGATTTTTTAAACCAGGAATGAGTCCTAATCTTTTAAAACAGTTTAAAACAGACACAAAGATTTATATACATTTTTCACGCCATCATCTAGTACTGAGATCAGCAGTCCGATGGTAAATATTTTAAGCTTCGAAAGCCACAGTCTCTCTCTCTCTCTCTCACAACTAGTCAACTCTGCCACCAAAGCCATAGATAACACATAATGAATAGGCATGCCTGTGTTCTAATAAAACTTTATTTACAAAAATTAGCAGCTGGCTATATTCAGTCTGCGGAGCCTCAGGGTGCCAATTCCTGGTTTAAAAGGCAGTCCTCGGGCCACGTTGAACTCGATGTACGTTGTTTCATGGTTACGTCACCATTTCCCACTTATTTATTTTTAAAAAGGTCCATCATTTCGGCGTATGTACATACGTGCTTTATGTTTTTTATTATTTATTTGCCGCAAGTAAAGGTCAGGAATTGTTATCTTTCTTTTAATTTTTTTTTTACTGTTTCACTTCATGACTGCTGATAATGTGCTCCATGTGAGTGACGTGGGTGCTTAGGTGGGTGGGTCCCGACTCACAGCGAAAATCACGTTCCATTGCGCCGTAGGAACGGATCTCCAACGCCATATCCTGAGGACCTACTGTAGTTATGATAGAAGAATTTAGAAAACGCTGTATGACTTGTTTGTTAATTAAAATTCCTAACTACTTCTAGTAAATGTCCCTGTTTAAATTATGGTTTAGGGTGGAGTGTCCGTTGGGCATTCTGCTAACACTGCTGAGCCACAGGAAAATTTTGTTTCTCAAATCAGACAAATATATACAACTGCCCACTATGTCAATGACAAAGGACAAATACTCAGTTCCTCAAAGTTCCACAATTTTTAAGAGCTTAACACCCTGTGAGGCATAGAATGGTCACAGAATTCAGACAGCATGTCTGAATCTGTATAGTTCAATTCCTTTTAATGGAAGGCTCTCAAAAAGAATGAAAATACTGTTATATGTGTGTGTGAATTATAGAAATTCTTTCAAAAATTACTGTGTTTTTTTTTTTATTTTTGTTAATCCTCAGTGAGGATATTTTTCCATTGGTTTTTAGGGAGAGTGGAAAGGAGGGGGAGAAACAGAGAGAGTGAGAAACATCAATGCAAGAGAGACACATGGATTGGTTGCCTCCCGCATGCACATGTACCCTGATCAGGACCAGGGATCAAGCCTGCAGCCTGGAATGTGCCCTTGACCAAAATGAAACCAGGACCTTCAGTGATCAGGTCGACATTCTACCCACTGAGCCAAACCGAGTAGGGCTTCAAAATTATTAACTGTCAGAGTCTTAAAAACGAAATGAAAAATTAAATTTTTATTTTAATGACACTATAACTCTATTTGTGGCTATAATCAAGAAAAACCGGTTTTCTTTTATTTTCTAAGAAGTTGTTGTATCCACTCTTCAGTTTTAACAGTCCCTGTCACAGAATAAATAGAACAAGAGTCTGGCCTCCCAAGATTCCTTATTCAATACCTTTTGCTCTTCCTGCTTCACAAAAATTTCAATACAATTCTTGGTATTTTAACATACCAACACCTAGTTTCAAAAAGTTTCTGCTTTACTATTTTCACTAGAATCTAAGCACATTTCTTTCATGAAAGTAATTTTAAAGTCTACCAAAAAAGTAAGTTTTTCTTATTTCTCATACTTCCAAGTTCATTTATTCCAAGAGTTGGCAGACTTAATCATCTAATTTTCTCTCCTTTTCACAAAACCTCACAATGCCAGTATTTCATTCACCTTTCTTTTGCAAAGGCTATGTTGGTGATAACATATTATTGGAATAGACTACATCCATATTGAGAAAGAAAATGTTTTAATAGCATATAATTCCAATGGTGAAACCAAATGCTATGTATGATAAACCCAAACCTAAAAAGCCTGCTTAAGTGTTGTGAATTGCATCCACAACTATTCATGCAATGCTATTATTTTAGGTTCAAAATACATATAGCAATAAAACATGCACACATATATCTTAGAAAAGCTTAACTTATAAAAATGAGACAATGTTATGTCTGAAAGTGGAGAAAGAGAGTTGAGATAAGCAAAGTGAAGTTGTCAAAGTTAAATCTGGGCCACAATATCAACATACATTTAGCAGCTTTTATAGGAAAATTAGAGGCCCGCTGCATGGATTCGTGCACCAGTGGGGTCCCTAGGCCTGGCCTGCGGGGATTGGCCCGAAATTGGCTCTTTAACATCCCCCGAGGAGTCCCAGATTGTGTGAAGGCGCTTGTTGGGCAACACACCTTGGAATAGGGCTTCCTCCTCTTTGGTTCTGGGTGGGTCACTTGAACATCGCAACTGCCACAGCTCAGCAGCTCCTTTATTGAGCATCTGTCCCCTAGTGGTCAGTCCACATCATAGCTACCAGTTGAAGTGTCTGCCTCCTGGTGGTCATTGCATGTCATAGCTACCAGTCGGATGTTCGAACAGTTGGATGGTTGCTTAGGCCTTTAGATGATAGATGATAGATAGATAGATAGATAGATAGATAGATAGATAGATAGATAGATA
>JAAGEH010000018.1:67124971-67229999 GCA_011751065.1 Lasiurus cinereus
ATAGATAGATAGATAGATAGATAGATAGATAGATAGATAGATAGATATCATTAGGTCCATGATGAGTAAATAAGTTTATCTCTCAAAAATGAACAGTTTAAATTTTCCTTTAAAAAGGTATGTCAAGAACAGTCTAATCACTGGATACTAAAGCAGGCCAATCGAATCAAATCTTTGGGAAGCATATTTAACAGAGCTGAGGTAGCTCCCACTTGTTACATAAAGTGAAGAAAGATGGTGTGGTTCTGTGACCACCTGGGAAAAGTCATGCTTCTCCGAGTGTGCTCTCCATTGTGCTAGAGATTATGATGATCTAAGAATAGTAATTTACTAATTTCTATGTGGATATATTGAAAATGAGGAGATAGAACAGATGAGGATAAATGTCCAATAGGAAGAAAAAGAAAATAAAAGGGACTAAAGGAAAACTGTGTGTGTGTGTGTGTGTGTGTGTGTGTGTGTGTATGAGAGAGAGAGGGAGAGGGAGAGAGAACAATTCACTCTTATAAAACTGTCTATTACAAAATCCACAACAGTTTCAAATATTATGTGAGAAAGTGGTGTGAAATGAAATAATATATCTTCAAAACATGCACAAGTGTTTGTTTTGGTTTTCTGCAATCAGTTCCATTAAAACTAGGATAAGCTTATTTGAAGAAAAGGCCTGAAGTCAACAGAAAATACATTTAAAAATTATTCAACAGCCAAATAATCTTCAAAACTACATTAAGGAACTTAATTATATGTATTACTTACTTATATAGTCTAATTGGTTTCTCTCAACAGTAGCTTTTCAAGAGTTGAGAAGCTCATGTGAAAAGCTAACATTTTGTATAAAATTGCTTTCTGTTTCCCATTACTTATTTATGGGCTCAGTTTTTAATCCAATGTCTTCAGAATCCTGGTTTTTACTAGCCACTTACCACTAACCCACATAACACTATGAGCAAATGAGTAAAGAAAAAGAAATCAGTTCACATATTACCCCTCATGAATAGCATTCATGCATTTTAAGTCCCAGCAAAATGGATTTCTGACTCAGGTACTGGTTTTTTTCTTAGCACAATACAAAGCACAACACTAAGGACAGAGCCCAATTACAGAATTCAATTCAAAGGACTATTTCCATTGTGGCTAACAATTCACCAATTTCTAAAATATTCCACCACCACCCCCTAATGTCAAACATCCTTCATATCCAGCCTCAGTTTCAATTTCCTGGCCTTGACTCTAGATTTACAATGCTCTACATGTCTGAACTAAAATAAGAGACAATTACTTCACCAAGGAGGCATGAGGATGGTAAATAAGTAAATGAAAAGATGTTAAACCTATTTATGTAAATAGCCATTATAGAAATGCAAATTAAAGCCAAGATGAGATAGCATCACATACCTATTAGAATAGCAATAAAAAAAAAGTACTGACAATACAAGTTCTGAAAAATACTGACAGTACCAAGTGCTTATAAGAATCGGAGCAACAGGAACTCACATTGCCAGTGGAAATGTAAAATGGTTTGGCTGCTCTAGAAACCAGCTGGAGAATCTCTATATATAAAAGGCTAATATGCAAAGTGTCCCCTTGGGAGTTTGGTAGACTAGGAATTTGACTGCTCACTATGATGTGCGCTGACCACCAAGGGGCGGCACGGAACAAAGGAAGGCCCCAGCCAGCAGCCAGGGAAGAAAGGCCCTAGTTGGCAGCCGGCAGCCTATGAAGGAAGGCCCTGATTGGCTCTGATCACAGGCCAGGCCTCAGGACCCTACCCGTGCATGTATTTTGTGTACAGGGCCTCTAGTTTCTTATAAAGTTAGATGTACAATTATCATATGACCCAACAGTATTTTTCCTGGGCATTTACCCTAGAGAAATAAACAACTGTTCACACAGAGACCCATATATGAATGTTCATAGCAGCTCTGTTCAGAATGGCTTTGAACCAGAAACAACCCAAATGTTCACTAATAAATGAATGAAAAACAAGCTGTGAAACATCCACCAATGAAATGCTACTCGGCAATTAAAGGAACTACTAGTACACTATTGGGTGGAGAATTATGTTGTGTGTGGTTATATATATATTTTATTGATTTCAGGGAGGAAGAGAGAGGGAGAGATAGAAACATCAATGATAAGAGAGAATCATCAATCAGCTGCCTTATGCATGCACCCTACTAGGGATCGAGTCTGCAACTCAGGCATGTGGCCTTAACTGAAATCAAATCTGGGACCCCTCAGTCTGCAGGCTGGCTGTGTATTTTTTTAATGTTAGACTGTGTATGTATTAGTTTTCTAGGGCTGCCATAACAAAACACAGGTTGAGTGGCTTAAATAACAAAATTTTTCTTACAGTTCTAGAGGCTAAAAGTTCAAAATCAAGGTGTTGGCAGGATTGGTTTCTTCAGGCCTCTCCTTGGCATGCAGATAGACACCTTCTCTCTATGTCTTCATGTGGTCTTTTCTCTGTACCCGGGTTTTCTGTGTGCCTAAATTTTCTCTTCTTATAAGGACACTAATCACATTGGATTAGGGCCCATTCAAACAACTTCATTTTAACTCAATCACCTCTTTAAAGATCTCCAAATATCATCACATTCCAAGGTACTGAGGGCTAGGGTTTCAACAAATGAATTTTGGAGAGACACTGAGGCTGCAGATCAGACCCTGACTCACTTACTGGGTCTCAGCCACCTGGGCAGTCAACGTGTTGGGTTGCCAGTGCCACTCGGCGCTGACTTTTGGATTGTCTGCGTTTGGTCACAAGCTTGGCCCCTTCCCAAGCCTAAAGCCTCTGCCCCATGGCCGACTAGGAGTGACCTGAGTGCTGAGGAGGCTTCTGAGACCCAGGTATGCATGCAAATTAACCACCATCTTTGTTGGGTTAATTTGCATACTCACTCTGATTGGCTGTGGGCACAGCGGAGGTATGGTCAATTTACATGTCTATTATTAGGTAAGATTATATCTGAGTAAACATTACATGAGATACTTTACATATCTTCAAACATCATATTTGAATTATAATGTTCTTTGTGTTGTGAAAATAAGTGCTGAGTCATTAGTTGTCCACATATACTTACATTTTAAAACTCCTTTTTAACAGAAAACTGATATCTGACTCTGAGATCTAGGTTCAGGGTCCCTTCTGAGCACAAACAAGTCTATATTTGACTAAAAAACCCTGTCATTCTGGATTTCCATCTATTTACAATCCTTCAACTGATCACTAGGGAGAAAATGAATAAAAAGGTACATTACTTTTGAGAAACATGATTTACTTTGTCTCTGCCCCTATCCCTCATCGTTGGCCTTCTGAGGTATTCCTAAATAACCCTCATCATTACTCAGATTATTAATGACTTCTAGCTTCTGAGAATTATTTGGTCTTTAAAGAGATCGTTAACCTTATGTTGACCAAATGTTTTACATGCTCAAAGGAGATTTCTAATCTTTGAGTAACATTTCAAACATCTAATGTTATTATAAATTAGACCTCAGTATGAATAATTTAAATATTTTTTTAATATATTTTATTGATTTTTTACAGAGAGAAAGGGAAAGGGATAGAAAGCCAGAAACATCGATGAGAGAAAGACATCGATCAGCCGCCTCCTGCACGCCCCCTACTGAGGATGTGCCCACAACCAATGTACAAGCCCTTGACCGGAATCGAACCTGGGACCTTTCAGTTAGTCCCCAGCCCGACGCTCTATCCACTGAGCAAAACCGGTTTCGGCTGTATGAATAATTTAAAATAATTCCACAAAAAAATGGGTTTAAAATCCAAATCAAATGATAAATTGTTTGCTCAAAGAAATAATTTAAATACATAATCAGACAATTAAATCCAGATAGACACAATGCATATTTTATGTGAGAAAAGTATGAAAAGTCAAAGCTATTCCTAAGTATAATTCTTATAATTACCTATTTAACAAAGAAAAAAATGTTTTATGTGTATGTATGTTTGTTTATTCATTCACTCTACCATTCATTACTCTTCTGTCTTTTACTTGAAAGAACAGTGCCAAGGTTTTTTTTCTTCTGTTTTATTTGAATAGTATTTATTTGCATATGTATAAAAGGTCTAAAATGATTCTTGTTAGTACATTTAATAATTAATGATATATTTTAGTTGCCTCAAATTATGCTGATGGCATCAAAATTAGTAATACTTTTTAATATACATATTTTTATTGATTTCAAAGAGAAAGGGAGAGAGAGATAGAAACATCAATGATGAGAAAGACTCACTGATCGGCCGCCTCCTGCACGCCTTCCACTTGGGGATTGAACCCACAACCAGACATGTTGCCTTGACCAGAATCAAACCCGGGACCCATTAGTCCATAGGCCGACATTCCATCATCTGAGCCAAACCGGCCAGGGCAGTAATAATCTTTTTAAAGACTAATCAAAAAAAGTATGTCTAACATCATGTGCAAACACTGAAGTCAGAAATGCACATTCAATATCTTTCATTTGGTTATCCAACTTGATGTCTTTTTAAGGTATTATTCTACATAAGATTCCCTTCAATTATAGACCAATGTTATTATTTAAGCATTTTTTTGACTTAACGTTCATGTAATCTCCTAAATATAAGAGTTTCCCAAATTTGATAGTCTTTTAATGAAGCCATTGCAATGAAGTCATATCCATCCATTCTTGATATGCTGTTTACCAATTATTTGATAAGTTTAAACACCTTTATTTTAGCACTTACTCGTATTATCTTCTATAATCAGACACTACTTCATACCTTTTGCATCTGTTCTCACATAATTAACTAAATATTTAAAATCTGGTGGTTGTTAGTTTTTTGTACACTTTCAATTTGTTTAATCTCTCCCTTGATAAAACTTAAAGAACTTTTTCATATATTCTCTACATTGGCTAGAATTTTGCTATCTTTATTCTAAAAAAGTACATTACACAAGCACTGTAAGATGTGGATGTAACAATTTAATTCACTTTGGTCTTTTATTTAAATCCCAGAGAACTAGCTAGCTATGAGTGAATAAACAGAAAAAGAATATTTCCAGAAGTATCTAATGTTTAAATTAAATCCATATTTTGTTTTATTTTTCTTGTAATTTATTGAAATAAATGCACTTTTTCACAATCCATGCTGACTAAAATAAACTCATTTCCACCTCTATATCTATCTATCTATTATTGACCTCATAGACAAAGATTTCTGGTCAGCCCAAAGTAAAAAACCAAAGATATCACTCCTAAGAAATCAAGTGTTAAAAAGAAAATGTTTGAGGAGAGAAAATGGCGGCGAAGTAGACAGATGCGTCTGGAACTTTGTCGCTGGGCAGAGGGAGAGAGAGCGGCTGAGAGTCGCACTGGGAGTGTTTGTTGGCAAGCTAAGAGTCAGTTATCGTCCAGGAGAAGGTGGGGGACTGCTGGACGGGGCTCTCCTGGCCAGGCAGCCTCACTGCCACGGGGATTTTGTCTGCCGGAGCCACCAGTGCGAACGCAGAGACCGCACCATCTTGCAGAGGAAGGTGGATGTCTGCGGCGGTCTGAAGCCTGCTGCTGGGGCACCCATCGAGCAGACAGGGACCCTGGGACCCAGAACTCCGCTCTCCAATCAGCGCAGACACGGGGCAGAATCAGAGATCCACAGAGCACACGGAAAGGTCAGATTTCGCCTGGGATAAGAGGGAGGTGGATGTCTGCGGAGGTCTGAAAGCTGCAGCTGGCGGAGGCACCCACCGAACAGCCGGGGACCCAGAGCATGACTCTCCAGGCGGCACAGACATGCGGGCGGCAGATTCGGAGATCCACAGGGCACACGGAAAGGTCGTATTTCGCCTGGGATAGGGTGAGGTCTCCTACCCCCACAGGGCAGAGACGCGCACGCTGTGGGAGCCAGGCTGCGGGAAAGCTGCCTCTGGAGAGGCCCGCGGAGGTGGTCAGGGCGTGATCCCTGAGTGTGGAGGCAGACTCTCCGAACTATTGACAGAGGGGAGCTCGGGAAAACGACTTGTGTTTTTTTTCTGGGGCAGAGGGACAGCCTGGGAGTTATTACAGTGTCCCGGCTGCAAAATCCCCACCAACTGGCTTTGAGAACCACAGAGTAGCAGGATCTGACCACAGCCTAGAGAGGTCCTGTGCTTTGTCTCAGGGATCAATTCCGAAACACTGCCACCCAATGGATGACACACAAATTGACTCTCACATAACCAAAAAAGAATAAAGAGATTAAAACACCAACAGGGGAACACAGGGAACTCCAATACCTTCCCTACTGGGAAGCAGGAGTGCCAAGCAGAATAATAGTGAAAGTGAATGACCATTCTATTTTTTCTTTCTTTTTTTTCTTGTTCCTTTTTTCTTTTTTTTTTAATTTTTCATTTTTACATATTTTAATTAAAAGACTATTTTTTTCTTTCTTCCTCAATTGATTTTACCTTTTTAATTATTACATTTTTGTTTTAAACTAGTATTATTAATTAGTACTAGTACTTTACCTTTTTGGAAAAAAACAAGTGTCATTTTGCTTTCTCTTTATTTTATTTCAGGATTAGAGTTCTACATTCTATTTTCATCTTTCCTTTAGCATAATTTTACTACAACTCAACTCTACCTTTATGGCAACACTTTCCTCCTAACTTTCCCCATTTTGTTGTCTTGTTTCTTTCCCTATTCCAACTTTAGATTCCCCCTATTCTTTCTCTTTACCTGGTTAAAATTTCACCCCATTTATATATCTAATTTCAAATCCCCTACTAAAAGTCCATACAAACTTCTTTCTTCTTGTCTTCACTAGCCAAAAAGTTGTTTTTTCTCGATGTCCTTTTGTTGCTATTTGCCTGAAAAGTGATTATATCGATTTTTTGAAATTGTTTGTGAGATTGTTTTAGTTTATTATACTTGTTTTATTTTGCTTTTTGCTTGCTTTGTTTTTTACCTCTCTTTTCCCTCACCTACCTCTATACCAGTTGCTATTTGCACTTTGTATTAATCTCTAGGTACTGGTTGCTGGCCTTTCTTGGAATGAGTGACTTTTCTATTGGAGTTTTCTCCTGACATCTATAGTTTGTTCCCCTTTTCTCTCTTATACACTTTCTTTTCTCTCTGACATTTTTCTCTTCCTATTTTCTTCTCCTTCTTCCCCTTATTATTTTATTTTATTTTATTGTTCATTTATTTTTTTTTTCTTTTCTCGCTCTCCCAATTTGATTTTGGCATTTCTTTCTTTTCTTTTTTCCTCATTTTCCTCTTCTTCTTTCTCTATTTACCCCTAATTTCTCTTTCATTGGTGGTCACCTTATTTGTGATTATTAACATCTTGAATACATTTCTACTCTGTGCCTTGTGTGCTGTACTTGGTCATGTTGTAGTTTGTGCCTTTCAATCAACATAGGAGAGAGAACTACATAACCAGACACCTGGAGAAGAAAGACCATGCGCAGAAAAAGAAACAGCCCACATAAGACAGAAAGGCAGGTTTCAGAAGAAAAGGAAGTAAACAAAATAGAAGCAGAAATAAGCCTGCCAGAGAAAGAGTTCAGAGAAATGATCATAAGGTGGATGAAAAGAATGGAAGACAAAATCAACAATCTGAGTAAGAGCCAAGAGGAAATGAAGAAGACCCAAGAGGAGATGAAAAAGCAGCAAGAAGAAATGCAGAAGAACCTAGAGGAGGTGCAGAATAAATAAGAATAAATGAAAAATGATATCACTGCTATAAAGAACTCAATAGAAAGCATCAAAAGTATATTAGGAGAAAAAGAGGACCGCATCAGTGAGCTAGAAGATACGGTAGGAAAAAATACCCAAGTACAGCAGCTTCTAGAAAAAAAAGTTAAAAAGCAAGAGGAGAGCCTAAGGGAAATTTGGGATAACATGAAACAAAACAACATCCACATAATTGGGGTTCCAGAAAGAGTGGAAACTGAAAAAGGATTAGAGAACCTGTTTGAAGAAATAATGACAGAAAATTTCCCCAATATAGGAAAGAAAAAACTCACACAAATCCAAGAAGCTCACAGAGTCCCGAGCAAAATGAACCCCAACAAACTGACACCAAGGCAAATTATAATTAAATTGGCAAACACCGACGACAAAGTAAGAATCTTAAAAGCAGCCAGAGAGAAACAGAAAGTTACCTACAAGGGAACCCCCATAACACTAGCTACTGACTTCTCAACAGAAACTCATCAGGCCAGAAGGGAATAGAAAGAAATATACAAAGTCATGCAAAGGAAGGGTCTGAATCCAAGAATACTGTACCCTGCAAGACTCTCAATCAAAATTGAAGGTGAAATCAAAAGCTTCACAGACAAAAAAGGACTAAGGGAATATATTACCACCAAACCATCAATGCAAGAAATGTGAAAGGGACTGCTGTAATAAAAAGAAAGAGGAAGCAAAGAAGGAACACGGGGAAAGGACTAAAAATGGCAAGAGATAACTACTTACCAATAATAACTTTAAATGTAAACGGATTAAATGCTCCAATCAAAAGACATAGGGTAACCGATTGGATAAGAAAACATGATCCATATATCTGCTGTCTGCAAGAAACCCACCTGAGGAAAAGAGATGCACAAAGATTGAGGGTGAAGGGATGGAAGATGATATTACAGGCAAATGGAAATGAAAAAAAAAACTGGGGTTGCAATACTTATATCTGACAAATTAGATGTCAAAGGGAAGGACATAATAAGAGATAAAGAAGGCCACTTCTGAGGAGGAATCCAAGATGGCGGCATAGGTAAACACCTACACTGCTGTCTCGCACAACAATTTCAAAACTACAACTAAAAGACAGAACGGACATCATCCAGAACCACAGGAAAGCTGGCTGAGTGGAAGTTCTACAACTAGAAGGAAAGAGAGGGGCTCACAGAGACCCAGAGGTACTGCAAAAAGCTGAGGTACGTAGACGCGCGCACTGAGAGAGCGGGTGCCAGAGTACCCGGCTGGCTTTCTCTGGTGGGAGGGAAACGGAGACTCTCAACGGCATTGAACCCCTTATCCTATGACACTAAACCCCACATCCAGCCAAAACTCATACGGGGGGAGTTTGGACCGTGAAAAGGGAGAGGTGCATGGAAATTTAGGGGAGTCGCAGAAGATCAGGTCCGGTCTCGCACGCGCACGGTGCTGCGCCGAGGACAGATTGCTGATTGTGCCGCTGGCTTTCGCAACTGGGCGGGAGACAGACCCTCCCAACTGTGCCACTTCTGAGTCCACTGGGCCCCTGTTTCGGGCAAAACCCTGGGGACCTAGACTCGTGTGGTCCTGGTGCGCAGGGGAGCTGGAAAGGCAGCGGTTAGAGGCACCGCGGGGGCGCGCACAAGGACCGCTCCAGCCATTACCCAGTCACGTGAGACTCAGGGGCCGTGGAGGGCAGAGCCGACTGGAAGGCAAGGCGGTCCCTTAACCACTGAGACTCCACCCCTCCCAAGCTCAACAGAGGCTTCTTCGGCTTTGAGTCTGCTATCATAAGGCTGAATCCAACACAGAAGTTTCCCCTGCATAGGGAAAATGCCGAGACAAGGGAAGGGATCACAAACAAAAGAAATGGAGGAAAAAAAACGACTGGATATAGAGTTCAAAACCACGCTTATAAGGTTTTTCAAGAATATGCTAGAAAAGATGGATAAATTTAGTGAGACCCAAGAGGAGATGAAAAAGGACCAAATAGAAATTAAACATACACTGACTGAAATAAAAAATATTATACAGAGTCCTAACAGCAGACTAGAATCAAGTAAAAAATTTGAAATATAAAGAAGCAGAAAACATTCAACTGGAAAAGCAAGAAGAGAAAATAATCCAAAAATGTGAACATAATGTAACGAAACTCTGGGACGGCTTTAAGCGTACCAACATCAGAATTGTGGGGGTGCCAGAGAGAGAGCAAGATACTGAAAACCTATTTAAAGAAATAATGACTGAAAACTTCCCACATCTGGTAAAAGAAATAGACTTACAAATCCAGGAAGCACACAGAACCCCATATAAAAGGAATCGAAAGAGGACCACACCAAGACACATCATCATTAAAATACCAAGAGCAAAAGACAAAGAGAGAATATTAAAAGCAGCAAGAGAAAAATAGTTTATTACCTACAAGGGAGCACCCATACGACTGTCAGCTGATTTCTCAACAGAAACGATGCAGGCCAGACGGGAGTGGCAAGAAATATTCAACGTGATGAATAGCAAGAACCTAAAACCAAGAATAATCTATCCAGAAAAGCTAACATTCAGAATTGAAGGGCAGATAAAGAGCTTCACAGATAAGAAAAAGCTAAAGGAGTTCATCAACTCCAAACCAGAATTATATGAAATGCTGAAAGGTACTCTTTTAGAAGAGGAAGAAGAAAAAAGTAAAAGCCAAAAAATTATGAACAACAAATACATATCTATCAACAAGTGAATCTAAAAATTAAGTGAATTAAAAATTTGATCAACAGAATAAACTGGTGAATATAATAGAATCAGGAGCACAGAAAGGGAGTGGATTGATAATTCTCAGTGGGGAAGGGTGAGGGGTGTACAGGGAGAGATTGGACAAAAATCATACACCTATGGATGAGATCAATGGGAGGGAGCTAAGGGCAGAGGGAGGGGTGGGAGCTGGGTGGAGGGATGCTATGGAGGGGAAAAAAGAGAAACAAATGTAATAATCTGAATAATAAAGATTTAATTTAAAAAAAAAAAGAAGGCCACTTCATAATACTAAAGGGAACAATCCAACAAGAAGAAATAACTCTGGTAAACATATATGCACCCAATATAGGAGCACCTAAATACATAAAAAAAACTCTTGGAGGATATTAAGGGAGAGATTGACAGCAATACAATCATAGTAGGACACTTTAATACCCCACTGTCACCATTGGACAAATCCTCTAAACAAAAAATCAGCAAAGAAACATCAATACTAAATGACTCAATAGAACGGATGGAATTAATTGACATCTTCAGAACATTTCACCCCAAAGCCACAGAATATACATTCTTCTCCAGTGCACATGGGTCATTTTCAAAGATAGATCATCTGTTGGGTCATAAGAAAAGTCTCTTCAAATTCAAGAAGATAGAAATCATATCAAGCATTTTCTCAGACCACAGTGGCATAAAACTGGAAATCAACTATAATAAAAACAATAGAAAGAAATCAAACACATGGAGACTAAACAGCATGCTTTTAAACAACGACTGGGTAACCAGAGAGATAAAGGAAGAAATAAAAAACATCATGGCAACAAATGACAATGACAACACAACAATACAAAATTTATGGAACACAGTGAAAGCAGTGTTGAGAGGGAAGTTCATAGCCCTACAAGCCTACTGCAAAAAACAGGAAACAATGGTAATAAATTACCTAACCCACAACTCAAAGAACTAGAACGAGAGCAACAAGAAAAGCCAAGTGCAGGAAGAAGGAAGGAAATAGTGAAGATCAGAGCTGAGATAAACAACTTGGAGACCAAAGAAACAATTCAAAAGATCAACAAAACAAAGAGCTGGTTCTTTGAAAGGATAAACAAGATTGATGGACCCCTAGCCAGGCTCACCAAGAAGCAAAGAGAGAAGACCCAAATAAACAAAATCAGAAATGAAAGAGAAGAAATAACATCAGACCCTGTGGAAATATAAAGGATTGTTAAAAAATACTATGAACAAGTCTATTCCAACAAATTGGACAACCTGCAAGAAATGTACATTTTCCTAGAAAAATATAACCTTCCAAAACTAAATGAGGAGGAAGCTAAACATCGCAATAGTCCAATAACTATGGAAGAAATTGAAGCAGTAATCAAAAAGCTTCCTGCAAATAAAAGCCCGCGACCAAATGCCTACACAGGAGAGTTTTACCAAACATTCAAGGAAGAATTAAAACCTATCCCCCTCAAACTATTCAAAAACATTCAAGAAAAAGGAACACTTCCAAACACCTTCTATGAAGCCAGCATCACCCTAATACCAAAACCAGATAAAGACAACACAATGAAAGAGAATTATAGGCCAATATCTCTCATGAACATAGATGCCAAAATCCTCAACAAAATTCTAGCAAATCGGATCCAGCAGTACATCAGAAAGATCATGCACCATGACCAAGCAGGATTCATCCCAGGAATGCAGGGATGGTACAATATCCGCAAATCAATAAATGTGATACATCACATAAACAAATTGAGAGATAAAAATCACATAGTCATATCAATTGATGCAGAAAAAGCATTTGACAAAATCCAACACCCTTTCTTGATAAAAACTCTCAGCAAAGTGGGAATAGAAGGATCATACCTCAACATCATAAAAGCCATATATGATAAACCCACAGCTAACATCATACTAATGGGCAAAAACTAAAACCATTTCCCCTAAGAACAGGAACAAGACAGGGATGCCCACTCTCACCTCTCCTGTTCGACAAAGTACTGGAAGGATTAGCCATTGACAAGAAGAAGAAATAAAAGGCAACCAAATTGCAAAAGAAGAAGTAAAGCTGTCCTTATTTGCAGATGACATGATACTGTACATAAAAAACCCGAAGGACTCCATCCCAAAACTAATTGACTTAATAAATGAATTTGGCAATGTAGCAGGATACAAAGTTAATGCCAAGAAATCTGTGGCATTTCTGTACACTAACAGTGAAATTACAGAAAGAGAGACTCAAAAAGCAATCCATTTAACATCGCACCAAAAAAATTAAGATACCTGGGAATAAACCTAACTAAAGAGGTAAAAGACCTATATGCAGAAAACTACAGGACACTGAAAAAAGAGATAGAGGAAGATGTTAACAGATGGAAGAGCATACCGTGCTCATGGATTGGGAGAATCAACATCATTAAAATGTCCATACTACCCAAAGCAATCTACAGATTCAATGCACTACCCAAAGACATATTTCACAGACCTAGAAAGAATTCTTCATAGATTCATCTGGAACAAAAAAAGACCACGAATAGCTACAGCAATTCTGAGAAAGAAGAATAAAGTTGGTGGGATCTCAATACCAGATTTCAAGCTATACTACAAAGCAACTGTTCTCAAAACAGCGTGGTACTGGCACAAGAACAGACATATAGACCAATGGAATAGAATAGAGAACCCAGATATCCACCCAAACCACTATGCTCAACTAATATTTGACAAAGGAGGCATGAACATCCAATGGAGCCAAGATAGCCTCTTCAATAAATGGTGTTGGGAAAATTGGACAGATACATGCAAAAAAATGAAACTGGACCACCAACTTACACCAAATACAAAAATAAACTCAAAATGGATACAGGACTTAAACATTAGAAGAGAAACCATAAACATACTAGAGGAATCCACAGGCAGCACAATCTCAGATATATGCCAAAAGAACTGCTTCACTGATACTGCTCCAAAGGCAATGGAAGCTAAAGAAAAAATAAACAAATGGGACTATATCAAAATAAAAAGCTTTTGCACAGCAAAAGAAACCACCATCAAAACCACAAGAAAGATCACTGTATGGAGAACATATTTGCAAATGTTATCACTGATAAAGGTTTAATCTCCAAAATCTACAGCCAATTTATACAAATTAATAAAAGGAAGATAAACGATCCAATAAAAAAAATGGACAACAGACCTAAATAGAACCTTTTCAAAAGACGACAGAAGGAAGGCCAAGAGACACATGAAAACATTTTCAAAGTCATTAATCATCCGAGAGATGCAAATCAAAACAACAATGTGATACCCTCTTACACCTGTCAGAATGGCAATCATCAACAAATCATCAAACGACAAGTGTTGGCGAGGATGCGGAGAAAAAGGAACCCCTGTGCACTGTTGGTGGGAATGCAGACTGGTGCAGCCACTGTGGAGAACAGTATGGAGTTTCCTCAAAAAAAATAAAAATGAATCTCCCATTTGACCCTGTAATCCCACTCTTAGGAATTTATCCTAAGAAATTACAAACACCAATTAGAAAGGATTTATGCACCCCCATGTTCATAGCAGCACAATTTACAATAGCTACAATTTGGAAACAGCCTAGGTGCCCGTCAGCAGATGAGTGGATCAGAAAACTGCGGTACATCTGCACAATGGAATTTTATGCTGCCATTAAAAAGATGGAACTCTTACCATTTGCAGCAACCTGGATGGAACTAGAGAACCTTATGCTTAGTGAAATAAGCCAGTCAATGAAGGAGAAGCATCACATAATCTCACTCATTTGTGGATAATAAAGAACATTATAAACTGATGAACAAAAGGATAGATACAGAGGCAGTAAAGCTTCAGACTGTGAAATTACAGCAGGAAGATTAAAGTTAGGTGAGCTAGATAAGAGATCAATCAAAGGACTTGTATGCATACATATAAGCATAACCAATGAACATAGACACTGGGGGGTTGGGGTATGCCTGGGAGGGAGGGGGGCAATGGGGAGATATGTATAAAAAATTAATAAAAATTAAAAAATAAATAAAAATAAATAAAAAAATAAAAAACAAATGAACAACAACAAAAAAGAAAGAAAATGTTCGGAGCATGGTTTAAACTACTACTGATTGGGCTTCAATCAAGCTGAAACCTTGTGGAATACACATACATGCAGGCACACATATGCACCCCCCCCACCATGTTCATCTAGGCATGCATATACCACACACACATGCAGAAACATACAAGAAACTCCAACGTAGCCAAAAGGTGTAACTCCTTCAAACATGGACTTCTAAAGCTTCTGCACTAAGTGATGATTCACTGGCTCATGGGGATCGTTATGGAACTAACACATACCCTTAATCAGTCACTATTACTCTAACTACACCTGAGATAGAGTCCATGGTAGAACAGCTGCAATTAATAAAAGCTACAGGAGCTGTCAAGAAGAGGGAAGAACACCTCTCCACCCTCACTAGATTTATGACTTAAAACTGGCAGACTAACTCAATCCAATGTGGTGACTAATTTCATCTAAAGGTAACCCTGGTCCTCACCATATACTCATTGTAATACATTAACATGCTAAATGACACACCTTAGGCTGTCATGATCAGAAACTAAAAGATCATATAAGAACACAATGAGTCTGTGCACCAAAAGGTCACCGGTTCAATTTCCCATCAGGACACATGCCCCGGCTGCTGCCTACATCCCCAGTGGGGGCCTTGCAAGAGGCAACCAATGGACATTTTTCTTTCATTGATGTTTCTGTCTCTCTCTCCTGCTCCCTTCTTCTACTTCTAAAAATCAATGAAAACATTTTTTAAAAAAGAACTCAAAGAAAAGACCATATAAGGACACAAATAGTCAAGGTAGCTCCTCTGAGAAATCTCCACCCCTTTACCAGGAAGATCCTGAATATTTCTCCCCTTTTATTGAATACCCTATACCCACTGTCCACTTTGATTAAATGAACCTCAATAAAGGAAACAAATTCCACTAGAGGGGGGCTGCTCTGTCTACCCACTCCCTGCTTCTCTAAAAATTCACTTTCACTTTAAATTATGTGCTGGCTCACATATGCATATTTTCCTGTGCAGCACCAAGAACCCACAGTGGGTGGCAGATGAGCAGAACACCTGCATCATAGCCACCAAACAATCCTAGATTCTTCAGCTCGATCCCCAGTTGGGGCCTTGAAGGAGGCAGCCAGTTGGTATTTCTATCATTTTTCTCCCCAAAGACAGAGAACAGGACCATAAATTGGTCGGAGATGTTTATTAAGGAAACAGCTTCCCATGATTTTGCATAACCAAGTTTAGTTTGCTACTTCATCATAATTATCTCAAGAGGACTTGTGACCACATCTTAGACCACGAATCTTTTAGTTAAATCCTACTGCCTAGTAACCACTGGCATCTTACCAGACCCAACTTCTGCTGTCCCCAAGCTTCCTGACTTTGCCATAGCCTCCTCCACTGCACTCAACATCACTCCCACTGCCAAAGCTCCCATTCCCCATTCAGGGAAATAGTGTCCAATGTAAAGGGTGAGTTGTCTCATATTTTGCACTGAGGCCTTCTAGATTTCTTTCATGTTAACCTTCAACTGATTGATACTGATTAATTTTGTAAATTGTCAAATGCAGCATTTCTTAACTCACTGGCCTAAAATGAAGTTTATAAATATGCTTGTCTAACTAATGATGGAAAACTAAACTATGTGAAAGGACATAAAAATCTATTGAAATGTTCCTAACCTAGAACTTCTCAGATGTGGGGGAGAGAGGGAGGAGTGAAAAGGACCATAAATTGTCAGAAAAAGACCATGGAAAAATGCTAATAAAGTAATGAAAATAAACTTTCTAATAGGCTGACAATTTCAAAGTAAAAAACAAAACTAAGAATATCAGACTTCTGTTGTGTTGCTAAATTACCTTACTCTACTAACCTTTATGGGCATATTATAAAAATCATCCATGTGTGCTACAAGGAATAACTTTGGGCTAACACTGGAAACATAGTTCCTGAAGTATATTCCAAGTGATAAGCTCCTCATTAACCATAATTCTGAAACATCTATCCTTCAGCATGGTTTTTAGGTCATTGTTTAACATTTTAAGTAAACACAATATCCCAAAAATCCATCTGCAAAAAAACAATGTTTCCCAACCTTTCTTAGCACCTGACATACTTGCCAATTTATTCTGAAAGGCCACTGTGTAAACAGAGTTCTGCTGTATCTAGGGGGAATAAAAAAACTATTTGGCATAAAATATTATCTAATATATAATAAAAGCCTAATATGCAAATTGTTCGACCCAGGAGTTCATCCATTAGGATGTGTGCTGACCACCAGTGGGTGGTGTGGAACATGGCGGAGGTCAGTGACGTGGTGCTGGCAGCGGGCAGCAGTGGAGGCACCGCTGGCCCCAATGGGCCCCAATGAGGACAGGATCATGGTGGGATGATGGAGCAGATGAGCAGCAAGCACCAGGCCAAGGAGGATGCAAGCGGGGCCCCAATTGCCCCACATATGGCGACCAGCAGTAGCAGCGAGGGACCACTGCCCGGCTCCGAGGCGCTGAGGGAGTCGGGTGCAGGAGGCTCAGTCCCGATCCATCCTCCCAGAGAGGTGGAACAGGTGAGGGGGTGGTGCCAGGCCACGGCAGGGTTCTAGGCAGGGCTGCAGGGCTGCAAAGCTGGTGTGTAAGGTGGGGCCCGATACCCACAGTCCACCCCAAGGGACCTCACCAGTACACGAATTCGTGCACTGGGGCTCTAGTCTTACTAATAAAAGCTTAGGTTGTCCTCACACTGTCACAATGTGAAGCCCTCATGTGGTCACAAGATGGCTGCAGGCACAGCAGAGACAGGGTTCCTCCAGCCCCACATGTGCGCCATAGAGCTAGGGCCTCAGCAACCGCTCTGCACAGCTTCCCACAGGGTTCCCATGGGTCCCACACATGCACCAGGCTCCCACACTGTGAGAGGGCACAGACCAGGCTGGGGAACACCCCCTCCCCCAAGTGCATGAATTTCATGCACCAGGCCTCTAGTTTGTATATAAGAGCAACATGCGATAGCAGGAAATGCCACCAAGAAAAAAAATGTAAATGCTATCTTTGCCATTGAAATTCTGCCATATTAGTTCAAATAAAGTTATTTTAAAGGGTTGTTTTGGTTTGTTTGTTTTTTATAGCAACTTTGGTCTCTAAGTAAAATTCTAAATTGTAGTCGTCAGTATAGTCAAAGAGCTATTGGCAAAACACATGGAAACATTTAATTTTTAGATTATATGAAGTATCCTATCTAATAAAATAGAAATATGCAAATTGACCTTATCCCCATTACACCCACAAGCCACAGCCACCAGCCAATCAGGAGCAAGTATGCAAATTAACCCAACAAAGAAGACTGCAACCACAGAGAGAGCAGGAGGGAGGCTTGGGTTGCCCCGGCGATGGAGGAAGCCAAGCTTTCCATACACCCTGACTAACCCAGGCCTCTGCTTAAGGCTATAAAGTTTCAACAATAGAAGAAATAAATCCCAACAAACATGGCTGTGGCCACAGAGCAAGCAGGGGGCTTAGCTCCGCTCCAGGGTACAAAGTTTCAATACTATTCCCCTAAATGGGAAATGGGAGCTTTGGCAGTGGGAGTGATGTTGAGTGCAGTGGAGGAGGCTGTGGCAAAGTCAGAAGATAAATAAATCCCAGATACCAGGGATTCCATTTAGGTCGCCGGGAGGTGTGGCCTGCCTGCAAACCACCACAGGTCCCTTGCCCAGGTCACCCCACACCTCAAGGGAACCCCCACCCTGATCTGGGACACCCTTCTAGGTAAACCAGCTTGCCCCCACCCGTGCACCAGGCTTCTATCCTATCTAATAAAAGAGTAATACACAGATTGACCATCACTCCAACACACAAGATGACTGATCCCATGTGGACACAAGATGGCCAGCAAGGCAGGGCAGTTGGGAGGGACCAGGCCTGCAAGGGAGGGCAGTTGGCAGTGATCAAGCCTGCAGGGGAGGGCAGTTAGGGGTGACCAAGCCAGCAGGGAAGGGAAGTTGGGGGTGACTGGGCCTGCAGGGAAGGGCAGTTGGGGGGGGACCAGGCCCACAGGGTAGGGCAGTTAGGGGCAAACATGCTGGCAGGGGAGCAGTTAGGCATCAATCAAGTTGGCAGGGGAGTGATTATGGGGTGATCTGGCTGGCAGGCAGAGTCAGTTAGGGGCAATCAGGACGGCAGGCAGGCAAGCAGTTGGGAGCCAGCAGTCCTGGATTGTGAGAGGGTTGTCTGACTGCCCTAAACAGGTTGCAGAGGGTGCAGGGAGGGCTGAAAGACACCACCACTGCTCCCAACCCATGCACAAATTTCGTGCACTAGGCCTCATAAGACAGTAACTGTTGATATAGAAAAATGAATATCAACTAGAAATTCAAAATCCCTTCTATACATCCACTCTACCAGAAATTGACCAGCTGCAAGCCAACCTCACTGAGCCTTATTTTTTTTTTTATCTGGGGGGTAGGAATAGAAGTAAATCTCCACCAGTAGGATCAAATGAGATTACACTTACTGTGTATGCCACCTGGAATTACATCATAGATAAAAACAAAAACTCAAAGATATTTTAAAGTTTCATTTACACAAAGGAATAATTTAGAGAGGGGTTTAGATTCTGGGCTGTGTGGCCACTGAAGTATCCTTAATTTAAAGTTCTATAATATGTAATAATATTCAGGTCATCATCTTACATAAATTAAGTGAAATGCAATTAATTTTAAAAGGCTCTGCACAAAAAGAACAGGACATGTAAGTAAATCTTTATTTTAAAAAAACCCTTTTTGAATTTCATGTCTTCTATTTGACTACATATGTTAAGGAAAATAAATTAGGATACTATAAATTGAAACTGTATGTATGTTTGGTGAAATACCATAGCTCGAAACACAACACAAGATTCATCTTTTAAGACTGGTATAAGTCACGATCCCATCTTGCTGATAATAAACCTTTGTAAATTAAGACTGGCATCTAGGCATCTCGCATCTTGCTCTGGAATCTTACATCTATTCCAGATTATTTTGAAGCCTAACTCAAGGAGCAGACTTTCGTTTTGAGCAGATAAATTCTATCAAAATACCAAACATAAAGAGACAGTTCTTTAAAACAGAGAAAATGAAAACGTAAAAAGACAGCACTTCAACACACAGAAAGAATGAAAATCTTGAATGGCAGAGGCTCTAACCAATGACAGTAGTCAAGCTTCTCATTTGGTAATAATGAAGTCATTGTTAATGAGCATGAGGGGAGGGGAAATGCTACAATAAAAAAGAAAAGACAAACTGCAAATAGCTATCATTGAATAGTCTGGCAAAATGTAAAGCAAGGTCAAAACATTAACAACAATCATTGTAGTACTCACAAAAGAAAACATCACATTCACAATAAAAACACAGATGTCACAAACATTTCAATTCCCTAACATTTGTTTACAGCTCACATAATAATGTTTAATGAACACTAAAATTGTAATGCAAAATATTTTCCCAAATTTTTCACACTAGAGAGCTGTTGCCTCATTAAGACAAAAGAATTTGATAACACCAATATACTTACTCAGACAGATAAACTTAACAGCTAGCCTGATAAAAATCTGTTAACCAGAAAGATATCACTTGATCCCTAGTTTCAGAATTTATTTTGTGATTTGGATTCCAAACTTTCTAATAAAATTTGACCTGAATCCACTTAACCTCTTTTGTTCAGGTTATTACCTCAGTCCTTTGCTCTGCTACTGAAGGTGTTGTTCTATTTCCCATAATTGTTGCCAAAGTCACTATAATACAAGTGGCCTCTTCTCAATCTTTAATTCTCCTGTCTAGGATTTGATACTACTTCCTGCTCCTTGGACTTCTACTCTCTCTAAATTTCTCAAACAGTGTTCCCTCTTTGAGTTCTCTTCATCCTGCCAGAACACTCCTCTTCGGGTTTCTTCACTCTCTCTTCCCCCAATCTTCCTATAGTTATGAACCTTCCCCAGGGGTCTGTCTTCAACCCTCCTCTCTCTGCATTACCTGTTGCTACCCTTAGCACTCTCATCCAATTCAACAGAGCCTGGAGATAACTTTAAATCAGATAAGTCACTTCTATCCTCAATCTCTTTTCTGAATTTTAGAAATGCATTTCCAATTATATGCCAGATATCTCCAAAAATGATTGTTTCTATGGGTATCTCAAATTAAACATGCCCAAAACTAAAATTATTGTCCACACTTCCAACATCCAAACAGACCAATTATCACCACCATTATTTTCCATTTGTCTTCCAGCAGTATAGGTTCAAAGCAGGCCACACCAAGACGTGCCACTGTGGCATGTGAATCAACCTGCAGGCCTACAAGAAACTGTTAACTTTCTCTCAAAAATTTAAACGGGGG
Organism: Lasiurus cinereus; assembly: GCA_011751065.1. NCBI lineage: Eukaryota > Metazoa > Chordata > Mammalia > Chiroptera > Vespertilionidae > Lasiurus > Lasiurus cinereus. The sequence goes on from JAAGEH010000018.1 coordinate 67,145,849, forward strand.
CCCTGCCTATAAGAGTTATCCCTAGAAATAACTTCCCATGACTTTTCTATAAGGAAGGGTAAACATCTAATTAGTGAACATCTGTTCTTATCATCCTGCCAATGACCTCTTCCACCTCTGAGGCCCCAAGGTACCTTACCTCATGCTTAGCTCAGAATGCTTCATTATTAACTTTCTGTCTTTGAACCTCTCATGTATATGGAGTTCCCATATGTATGTATGTACATAATTAAATTTGATTTTCTCTTGTTAATCTGTCTCATGTAGATTTAATTATTAGACTAGCTGAAAAGAGCCTATCAGGGTAAACATAAATTTCTTCTTCCAATACACACATCACCCCAAAATACAATCTAAAACAAGTCCCTGTTGATTTGAGGTCTATCCCTAGCCATTCTCCCTCCTACTCAGCAGCAGGCATTGACTGGCTGACACCTATTGGTTCACTTGCAACCAGTTACTAGGAATCTGATGAAGCCTAGCAGGTATCAAAAGCCTTGCCTATCTGCTGCCTTGTCTCCTAATCAAGCCAGAACTAGTTAGGATTCTTAGTTGAACACAAAGGAGACTAACCCAGGCTGATTAGCAGAAAAGGGTTTATTAAGAGTATATCCTCACAGGATTTTTAGAATGATGAAGAACAATGCTCAAAATTAAACTCCTAGAAACAATGTCCAAATCATGACACAAAACAAGACTGATTAGAAAATGGCTATCGATAATGTTGTTCCAGAGAACTAAAGAAACCCCATCGCTACCATTTCTGGAAATAAACCAGGCAACCAGTGGGCTGCCTCCACCAGCAAAAATGGAAACTCTATGCAAAATCTGTCCCCTCGGTTCCAATCAAAATCTTGTGGGAAGTGAATCTCATTGGTAAACTCTATATGCCCATGATCTGACTACAAAAACGGGTGAAAATTTGAGTACTGCCTTCCAGATTGATATGAGTGATTCCTACATTATTAGCAAAGCAAAACATACTGGAAAATTTTTACCAAATATAAAGACTACTCAAAAAGTGAGGTTAAATATGAATGCAACTACTATATACCATCCTTCCTTCCTGCCCAGCTTCCTTACCTTCAATAAATCTATCCAAATCCTGTCCGAATTTGGTAAGCACACTTCAATGCACTTGCTGGAACTGGGCCCATCTTGTGGCCCAGGTCACCTGGCTAGAGATGAAATTCTCTGCCTGGGTACTGCCCACCACCGGGCCCTGGGAGACCACATCTGCTCCTAAGACTAACATCCCCTCCCCCAGCCATAGCTAGTTCCTTCCCCACACAAGGCAAACCACCCCAAAACACATCAATGTCATCATAGACTTTAAGCAGTAACAAGACACTCTTGCTATATTCCCTATACCAAAGTGAATCTTCTTGAAAACCAAAACCAAACTAGAGTAAGTCTGATTTCTGCATACCCTTTGAAGACTGCGACTTGACTGGCAACTTCCCACACTCTCCTCAACCCATCCTCCTAGGTTAGCCATACCCCAGCCATTCACTGGCCACCAAAATCCCAGGGCACATCTCTCACAATCATCCCACTCCTTCTACCCCCCACTACCACCATTCCAGTCTGGGTTTCTGGTAACTTATCTGAATATTGCAACAGTATTCTAACAAGTTCTTCAATGGCAAAGTTTCCCTTGTACCATCTCTTGCACACGCATATAGAATACATGTCAAATATTTAATTCTTTAGAAGACTGAATACCTCAGAAAAGTAAACTGTGTATAAATATGAAAGCACTGTGGGAAATGTACTCCGAAAATATATTCCTAGGAATAAGTAGATCTACAACTGGTTCTTCATCATCTTCATCACTTTTATATATGAGTATAAATAGACACAGGAAGAAAACCAGGTTTGGCAAGCAAATAACTAATTTCTTTTCTGACTGATTTGACAGAACTAAAAGATGAAAAATACTAAGTTCTTCTTTACAGACTGTGGATTGAGAAGGCACTCATGAATTATTTAATGAGTGAATAAGAATATAAAAGCATAGGAAATATGATGCTATTCCATTACCATCTCTAAATTGAGTTTTTATCCAGACTCTAAATTCATCCATTAACTATTTAATTTAGCCCCAGACTTTTCTAAAAAACCCTTATGACTAATAGACACTTTTCCTACTTGAGTTGTCCCCCTAAAATTTCCCCTACATTAGTCTAATGTAAATGTAGTCTTCTGCTTAGTAATTTTCTCCATTCAGTCATATTATTATGGCACTTGTATATGGCCATTTTTAAGCCTTCTTATTTATAAATACCTCCTTATTTTCCTTTGGTGAAGTATATTTTAGCATTTATTTTACACTGATTTTCCTCAGAGTTGCCTTGTAGCAACCTTCTAGCTATAAATATTCACAATTTGCATGAGGATATATTCCTATTAAAATAATGATTTATAATCTTTGTGCTCTAACAGATTAGCAAGGATCTAGATGGCTGCACACATATTTATCAAAAGAAGGGAAATGCAATGTTCCTTTTCTTTCTTTAGAAAGTGGTTGGAAAAATTCATGAACTTCTTTGTTCTAAAGATTAATCAGTATTGCCTCATAGTCTTTAATAAGTCACAGATCTCCTCCTTCTCCTTACTCAAATGGCATAGCTATTGAGTTATGTTTCTATTATGCCATACTAACCGTTCTGATTATTTGTACATGTCAACTTGAAGAGTATAAAAGCCACTTATATCAAGAATCCTGTCTTATAGTACTTCTATTCCACATCTCCTATGTAGAAAGCATTTAAGAAACAGGAGTTGACACATTCCATTCAATAAACATTTATTAATCCCAGGAGAAAACTCCAGGAAAAGAACTAAGTAAAATGGACACAAGCAATCTATCAGGTACAAAATTCAAAACACTGGTTATAAGAATGTGCAATGAAGTAAGATGAAGAACATATAAACTCAGTGAGACCTTCAACAAAGAAATAGTCAAGATAAAGAAAAGAACATAGCTACCATAAAAAGGTCAAAAATGAAGAATAATTGAAATGAACAACATAGTAGAAGGAATAACAGATTAGATGAAGCAGAGGATCAAATTAGCAATTTGGAAGACAAGGTAGCAAAAAACACCAAATGGAAGAGCTAAGATAAAAAGAATAGTTTATTAATCTTTTATAATATTAATATTTTATAATAAAGTAGCATGGTAAGCATTGAAAATTCAAAGGTGAAAAAGAACCATTTATTCTTTTTAATCTATGTTTCTCACATGTCATAAAAATATTCATGTACTTCAAATGAAATTCATTTGTGATCTATCATTTGTGATCATCCTTTCCAGAGGATATGAAAAGGGCCCTCTCATTCTCCACTCTGATGTTATTTAGACTGTAATTCAAAAGATGAACACTAGCTGTATTTCACCTTTTTTTTAATTGAATAAATCTTTATTGTTCAGATTATTAAAATTGTTCCTTTTTCCCCCTCATAGCTCTCCTCTACCCCGTTCCCATCCCACCCTCTGCTCTTACCTCCCTCCTATTGTCCTCATCCATAGGTGTACAATTTTTGTCCAGTCTCTTCCCACACACCCCCTCACACCTTTTCCCCTGAGAATTGTCAGTCCATTCCCTTTCTTTTATATTCACTACTTTATTCTATTAATCAGATTTTTAATTCACTTGATTTTTAGATTCACTTGTTGATAGATATGTATTTGTGGTTCATAATTTTTATCTTTACCTTTTTCTTCTTTTTCCTCTTCTTAAAGAATACCTTTTTCATGTCATATAATACTGGTTTGGTGTTGATGAACGTCTTTAGCTTTTTCTTATTTGACCTTCAATTCTGGATGACAGCTTTGCTGGGTAGAATAATCTTGGTTGTAGGTTCTTGCTATTCATTACTTTAAATATTTCTTGCTATTCCAGTCTGGCTTGCATAGTTTCTGTTGAGAAATCAGCTAACAATTGTATGGTGCTCCCTTGTAGGTAATTAACTGTTTTTCTCTTGCTGCTTTTAATATTCTCTCTTTGTCTTTTGCTCATGGTATTTTAATTATGATGTGTCTTGGTGTGGTCTTCCTTGAGATTTCTTTTGTTTGGGATTCTCTGTGCTTCCTGGACTTGTAAGTCTAATTCTTCACCAGGTGTGGGAAGTTTTCAGTCATTATTTCTTCAAATAAGTTTTCAATATCTTGTTCTCTCTCTTCTGGCACCCCCATAATTCTGATGTTGGTACGCTTGAAGTTGTCCAAGAGGCTCCTTACACTATATTCACATTTTTGGATTCTTTTTTCTTTTTACTTTTCCAATTCATTGTTTTGTGCTTCACTGTATTTCAAATTTTTGAGTTGATTCTTGCATTCCTCTAGTTTGCTCTTAGATCTCTATATAATATTTTTTATTTCAGTCAGTGCATGTTTAATTTCTAGTTGGTCCTTTTTCATCTCCTCTTGAGTCTCACTAAATTTATCCATCTTTTCTATGAAATTCTTGAAAAACCTTATAACTGTGGTTTTGAACTCTATATCCAGATGTTTGCTTTCCCCATTTCTTTTATTTGTGATCTGCTTCTTTATCTCTGCATTTTCACTGCTTCCCTGAGTTGGTAGAGTAGCTTTGTGTGCTAGGTGTCCTATATGGTCCAGTAGCTCCGCCTCCCCAGTTACCTGAGGTGGACTTTCTTGGTGCACCCCTTTGTAGACTGTGTGCTCAGCCTTGTTATAGTTAAGTCTTGATTGTTGTTGGTATCACTGGAAGGAATTGACCTCTAAGCCAATTGGCTGTGAGGATCAGCTGTGTCTATGCCAGGAGAACTTCTGTGCTGGAGTCAGCCTTATCAGACAAGACTTGCAAAATTGCATTAACCTCTGTGCTCCGCTTGGATGGGGCAGAGACTCGGGGCTGAGTAGACATCCTTGGCTTCCCGTCAGCCCTGCCCTATGAGGCCCCTGGGACTCACTGGTAGTCACTGCAGCCCTCTTTGCATGCACTTGCGCACGCGCCTCCAGACCTCTGCCTTTTGTGGCTCCCCCGAGTTTCCATGCACTCTGGGTCCCCAGGGTTTCACCCAAAACTGGGGTTCAGTGAAGTCGGAACTGGAGTTCTACGCAGTCAGGACGTCCGCCTTCCTCCCGCTAGAGAAAGCCAGCGGCACAATGAGCAGTCAGTCCCCTCTGCATGCACTCGTGCTCACACCTCCAGACCTCTGCCTTTCATAGCTCCCCTAAGTTTCTGTGCACTCCTCCCTTTCCCCGATAGTCCAGACTCCCCCTGTATAAGTCTCACCCAGAACTGGGGTTCAGTGCAGTAAGAACTGGGTTTCAGTACAGTCTCACTAGAGGAAGCCAGCCAGGCACTCCACAGCCCATCCTCTCCACATGCATGTCTCCGTACCTCAGCTTTTTGTAGCTCCTCTGAGTCTCCATTTGCCCCTCACTTTTTTTTTTTTTAGTTGTAGAATTTCCTCTCAGCCAGCTTTTTTATAGTAGGATGGTGTTCATTCTGTCTTTTAGTTGTAGTTTTGAAATTGTTGTGCAAGGCAGCAGTTTAGGTGTTCACCTATGCCACCATCTTGATTTCCGCTCTGTAATTCACCTTTACCACAGCATATATCTATACATATCTTCCTGTCCACAACTTATTTCCACTTAACCAGATGCTTCTCGAACCTGATCAAGTTAATTCGCATAGTTAACACATCAATGTCTTTACAAGTACCTTTGACCTTATGTGTAATTATTTTCTAAATGTTTCCTGCTGTTCATTTGCCTTCATGTCCAGAACTTAAGCATTTATAATATAGGGACTACATTAAATGCATCTCTATCCCTTCAAAGTCCTGACAATGTGCTGAGTGGATGGTAGCTTCTCAATGAACATAACATAGATGGGCCAGGTCCATAAATATCAAGATATAAAAATAATAGTTCATACCACATCTACTATAGAGTGCAACAAAAGTCTCAGATATAGTGGAAGATTTGAGCATTTTGATAATTTATTGTATTTTATATTAATTCATATATCTTTCATGAGTAAAAATTTTTACTTAACCAGCACAGCACAATCCTTAAATCTTAAATTACAGAAACATCTAGCCCCTCCCTTCCATGTAAATTATTAGTTTCCTATTTGCCTGTGTTTTCAGGAGGCAGATAACCTAACACAAAGCACAAACATAGCACCCATGTTGACACTTGAGAATTATAACTTGTTCATTAGTCCTAATTTTCATCTTTCTTTCTTTCTCTCTCTTTCTGACTATTTCAATCAATGTGTTTTATTTTAAGCTCCCCCAGATATTTTGAGGAAAGACAAAGGTTACAAATAAATTTACTTACTATAAAAAAAGATATATACCAAGTTTCTATTTAAAAATTCACATTTTTTATCCATCAACATACTTCAAATATATACTACTCAATTTTTGCTTCTAAGTTTTTATCAGTTAACCATGTCCTCAAATTGTCCTTAAAAATCCTAACTAATAAAAGAATAATATGCAAATTGACCATCACTCCAACACACAAGATGGCTGCCCTCATGTGGTCAAAGATCCTGCCCCAATGTAGACACAAGATGGCCACCACAAGATGGCCAGCAAGGAAGGGCAGTTGGGAGGGACCAGGCCAGCAAGGGAGAGCAATTGTGGACAATCAGGCCAGGAGGGGAGGGCAGTTAGGAGGGACCAGGACTGCAAGGGAGGCCAGCTGGGGGCAATCAAGCCTGCAGGAAAGGGCAGTTAGGGGTGTCCAGGCCAGAAGAGGAGGGAAGTTGGGGATGATTAGGCCAGCAAGGAAGGGCAGTTGTGGGGAACCCAGGCTGGCAGGAGAGAGTAGTTGCAGGGGATCAGGCTTGCAGGCAGTTAGGGGCAATCAGGCAGGCAGGGGAGGACAATTAGGCATCAATCAGGTTGGCAGGGGAATGGTTAGGGTGTGATTAGGCTGGAAGACAGAAGCTGTTAGGGGCAATCAAGAAGGCAGGCAGATGAGCAGTTGGGAGCCAGCAGTCCTAAATTGTGAGAGGGATGTCCGACTGACCATTTAGGGCTTTTGGACATCCCTCGAGGGATCCCAGATTGGAGAGGGTACATGCTTGGCTGAGGGACACACACACTCCTGATCCCGTGTATGAACTTCATGCACCAAGCCTCTAGTTTACAATAAAGACAAAATGTTCTGCCTATTGTTTCACACAGTTTTAATTTCACTGCTATTTTTTTTTCTTTTTTTACTTCTTTAAAATTACTACTTTTGGGGGAGAAACCAAGATGGTGGCATAGGTGAATACCTAAACTGTTGCCTCACCCATCAATTTCAAAACTACAGCTAAAAGACAGAATGGAAAACATCCAGAACCACAGGAAAGTTGGCTGAGTGAAAATTCAACAACTAGAAGGGAAGAGAGGGGCTCACAGAGACTCAGAAGAGCTGCAGAAAGCTGAGTTAAGGAGACGCGCACGTGGAGAGAGCGGGCGGCAGTGTGCCTGGCTGGCTTCCTCTGGCAGTAGGGAGATGGAGACTCCTGACAGGACTGAACCTCTTATCCTAATGCAGTGAACACCAGCTCCGGGTGAGACTCATATGGGGAGAACCTGGACTGTGAAAAGGGTGAAGTGCACGGAAATTTAGGGGAGCCACAAAAGGGCAGAAGTCTGGGGCATGTACACCAATGCACACAGAGAGGACAGACTGCTGATTGTGCCGCTGGATTTCTCTAGTGGGCGGGAAACAGAGCCACTTGCGCCACTTCTAACGGCACTGAACCTCAGTTTCGGGCAAGAACCTGGGGACTCAGACTCATACGGGTCCCAGAGCGCAAGGGAACTGGAAAGGCAGAGGTCTAAAGGCAGTGCACATGTGCACAGAAAGGGCTGCAACCTGACCGAGAGACACTTGAGACCCAGGGGCCGCATAGAGTGGGGCTGACTGGAAGCCCTGAGACTCCACCCCATTCAAGCTAAACAGAGAGGCTTTTGCAGTTTTGCAATTCTTGGATCATAAGGATGATTCCAGCACAGAAGTTCTCCTGGCATATTGAAATGCGGAGACAAAGGAACAGATCACAAATAAAAGAAATGGAGGAAAACAAATGACCTGATATAAAGGTCAAAACCACAGTTATAAAGTTTTTAAAAAATTTCCTAGAAAAGATGGATAAATTTAGCAAGACCCAAGAGGAGATGAAACAAGACCAATTAGAAATTAAACATACACTGATTGAAATAAAAAATATTATACAGAGGCCTAACAGCAGAATAGAGGAAGGCAAGAATCAAGTCAAAGATTTGAAATACAAAGAAGCAGAAAACACTCAACTGGAAAAGCAAAAAGCAGACAGAATACAAAAATGTGAAGATAGTGTAAGCAACCTCTGGGACAACTTCAAGCATACCAACATAAGAATTGTGGGGGTGCCAGAAGAAGAGAGAGAGCAAGATACTGAAAACCTATTTGAAGAAATAATGACTGAAAACTTCCCACATCTGGAGAAAGAAACAGACTTACAAGTCCAGGAAGCACACAGAACCCTAAATAAAATGAATCCAAAGAGGACCACACCAAGACACATCATAATTAAAATGCCAAAAGCAAAAGATAAAGAGAGAATATTAAAAGCAGCAAGAGAAAAACAGTTAATTAACTACAAGGAAGCACCCATATGATTGTCAGCTGATTTCTCAACAGAAAGGATGCAGGCCAGACGGGAGTGGCAAGAAATATTCAAAGTGATCAAAGTGATGAATAGCAAGAACCTACAACCAAGATTACTCTACCCAGCAAAACTATCATTCAGAATAGAAGGGGAGATAAAGAGCTTCACAGATAAGAAGCTACAGAAGTTCATCAACACCAAACCAGTATTATATGAAATGCTAAAAGATACTCTTTAAGAGGAGGAAGAAGAAAAAGGTAAAGATAAAAATGATGAACAACATATACATATCTATCAACAAGTGAATCTAAAAATCAAGTGAATTAATATGCAGAGGAACAGAGTAAACTGGTGAATATAACAGAATCAGGAGCACAGAAAGGGAGTGGACTGACAATTCTCAGGGGTAAGGGGTGAAGGGGATGCAGGGAGAGACTGGACAATAATCATACACCTATGTTTGAGGACAATGCGGGAGGAGGTAAGGGTAGAGGGAGGGGTGGGAGCCGGGTGGAGGGAAGCTATGGGGGTAAAAGAGAAACAAATATAATAATCTGAACAATAAAGATTTATTAAATTAATAATAAATAAATAAATAAATAAAATTACTACTTTTGAGTGGCTCATTATCATAGTTACTTCTATTTCATTTAGGTTTTTTTCTGGAGATCTCTTCTTTCATTTGTGACATTTCTGTCTCCGCTATTTGGCCATGTCCCTATGTTTCTATCTATTAGGTAGAGCTGCTATGTCTCCTGGAATTGGTAGAGTGGCCTTGTGTAGCAGGTGTCCTATAGGGCCCAGTGGCTCAGCTTCCCCAGTCACCTGAGCTGGGCACTCTAGGGGCGCTCCTGTGTGGGCTGTGTGCACACTCTTGTTGTAGTTGAGCCTTGATTGTGGTTGTTGATGCCACTGGGAGAAGTTGAACTCCAGCCAACTGGTTGTGAGGACCAGCTTCAACTACAGTGGAAGAGCTGCTATGCAGGAGATACCCTTAAGGAGCAGGACTTGCTTCAGTGGGGCTTTGGTGATCACTGAGTTTTTCCCTTGGATTTGTTTCTCATGGATGTGTAGAACTGTAATCTGGTATGACCTGAAGCTGTCCAATGGGTGCACAGGCTCTGGGGCCTCCTGGGAAGTGCAAAGCATCTCAGTTGTCATAAAAAATATTTTTTGACAAAAACATAATAACCCACAAAAATTGTTAAAATTTAAAACTCTAAAAGAATAAATCTTAAAAGTTCTCATCACACACAAAAAAATTTTGTAACCATGTGTGGCAAAGGATATCAACAAGACTTGTTTTGGTAATTCTTTTACAATGTATACAAATATTGAATCTTTATGTTATACACCTGAAGCTAATAAGTTCTATGTTAGTTTTACCTCAATTTTTAAAAAATAAAAATCAGTAAAACTCTGATTATGCCAACTTCTGGCAAAGTTGTAGAGTAACTAACTCATACACCACTGCTGGGAATGCAAAAGGGTCCAGCCACTTTTGAAAAAGTTTTGAAGTTTCACATAAAATTAAGCATGCTTTACACATACTTACCATACAACCCAGCAGCCCCATAGGTATTTACACAAATGTTCACAGTAGTCATATTCACAGTAGCCAAAAACTAGAAACTATCTAAATGGCTATCATGTGAAAATTGGATAAACTCTAGTGCATTCACACAATGGACTACTACACACTGAAACTATAACAAGGAATTACCAATATATTAAATGACATTGAGGAACACTGAAAACGTCATGCAGGTTTTTAAAAAGCTAAACATAGAAGAATAAATACTGTATGAGTCAATTTATATAAAATTCTAAAATGACAAAATTATCTTGACAGAAGGCAAATGAGTGTTCCAGGGGTGGGAAGAATGGATTAACTGCTAAAAGGCACAAGGAGATTTGGGGGATTAACAAAAATGTTGCATCTCTTGATTGTGGTGATGGTTACACAGCCACACACATTTGTCAAAATTCATCCAACATACACTTAAAATTGGTGAATTTTATGTATGAATTTATACCTCAATAAAGCTAAAAACTCAAACCTAATATTAATAAAAAGCATAGTCCCAATCACATCATAAAAAATAAACAATTAATAAAAAGAAAAAATAGATCTCATAAACACTAAAAAATAACCTATCTGTATTACTAATCAAAATATAATGGGACCATATGTAATTCTAATCTTCATTAAACTTATCTTCATTAAACAAGAATATGCTGCAAGCTTTAAAAAGTGGGGAAAAAAACTATACTCTTACTTCAAATAGTTTCTATTCTGCTTGATAGCTTCTGCTTAATAGTCATGGGAAAAGTGTATCTGATCCTTAAGATTGTGAAAGTAAGACTAAGGGATTTTTAAAAGGATTGGGGCCCAGCTGCTGAATAAAAGGCCCTATTGTGTAGCATTTCTTAACAAAATGTCAGTTTCAATGACTCAGATGCAAGGGTGCTCATAAAGAGAAATACTAAGCACATTAAAGTGAACAGATTAATAAGAGCACAAAAGATAACTGACATTGTTAAAAAACTATTCCCAGATATATATATATTTATGTGTATGTGTGTGTGTGTGTATGTGTGTGTGCGCGCGCGTGCGTTTTCCTAAAGGAACAATTTCCAGAGAATGACCTAGAGAGAAAAGCCTGCAATGCATATAAAAGACAGAACAGCTTTTTTTTTAACAAAGCTCACAGGACCTTGAGGATATTATGCTCAGTGAAATAAGTCAGACATAGAAAAATAAATGCCATATGACTTTCCAAATGTGGAATGAAAAAAACAAAACAAAACTCATAGATACAGAGAATAGATTGGTAGTTTTCAGAGAAGAGGGTGGTGGGGGGAGGCGAGATGGGTAAAGAGGTACAAACTTCCAGTTATAAAATAAATGAGTCATGGGGATGTAATATACGATACTGTATATTTGGAAGTTGCTAAGAATAAGTCTTAAAAGTTCTCACCGCAAAAAAACATATATATTTGAAGCTTTGTATGATGACTGTGGTGATCATTTCACAGTATACACAAATATTGACTTACTATGTTGTACACTGAAAACTAATATAATACATCTAAATTCTAGCTCAATTTTTTTATTTTGTTAAATTTTTTTATTTAAATTATTTATTGTTTAAAGCATTATGTCTTCTTTTTCCCCATTGACATCTCCCCAGCCACTCCAAACCCCCCCCCAGCACATGTCCTTACCCCACTATTGTCTGTGTCCATGTGTTATGCTTACTTGTATGATAGCATGCATACAAGTCCTTTGGTTAATTTTTTATCGCCCCCACCTTCACTCTCCCTTTCCTTCCCTCTGAGCTAACTCAATTTTTTTTAAGTCTTTTAAGATTAAAAATAAATAAAATAAAGCTTCAGTAGAAGCAACAAGGATATAAAAATTTCTCCTAATTCATAAAGTGTTCTCTACCAGAAGTAAAACATAGTCAACATTTGGATATTTGTTTAGTGAAGAAACACATCTATATATATAAAAGCCTAAGCGACCATCTGACCATCCAACTAGTATCTATGACACTCAATGACCACTAGAGGGCAGATTCTCTGACTGGTGCTATGATGCTCATTGACCACCAGGGGGCAGATGCTCAACACAGGAGCTGCCAAGCTCCTTTCTCTTAATGACTTGGCAGCTGTGGTTCTCAGGTGATGCCTCTGGAACCAGAGAGGAGGAAGCCGAATTTCAGGATGCATCACCTAAGAACCTCCCTCTCACAATCCAGGACCCCTCGGGGGATGTCGGAGAGCTGGTTTCAGCCCGATACCTGCAGGCCAGGCCGAGGGACCCCACAGGTAAACAAATCTGTGCACCAGGCCTCTGGCTATTATATAAAAACTAAAAAAAAAAAAAAACTGAAGATAAAGTTTGTCCTTTTGGACTAAGTAACTTTAAAATTACACTACCTATTATTTCCCAAACACATCTTCCTAGAAGTTGCTAGACTTTCTTGCCATAATATTGTGACAAACTAGCCAAGTCATGCAGGAAAAAAATTAAAAAATAAAACTGGAGAGTGTATGTAAATATGTGTGTGTGTTTATACAGTGAACAATGGATTACTGTCCAAAACATATTGAAGTATGAATTGAATTAAGTCTAAAATGTGTTGAAGTATTCTAGAAACATTATGAACAATAAACCAAGAGCATAGTTGAATAGTTTGACACTATAATATGAAACCTTAAAAGGTCCATAACCATTTTATTTATTTGCTTGTCTGTTTATTAATCTTCACCTGAGGACATGCTTAAAGAGAGAGGCAGGGTGAGTGAGAGAGAGAGAGACACACACACACACATCAATCAGCCTCCTTCCATATGCTCCCTGACCATGATTGAACCCACAACCCAGGAATGTGCCCTGACTTGGAATTGAACCAGCAACCCTTTGGTGCCAGACCAATGCTCAACTAGCTGAACAACTCTGGCCAGACTCTACAAACATACTTTTTAAAAGATACTTACAATACTCTAACACTGATTTTTTTTTTCTTCTAAATAAAAGAAGACTCAGCCCTAACTGGTTTGGTTCAGTGGACAGAGCATCGGCCTGCAGATTGAAAGGTCCCAGGTTCGATTCCAATCAAGGGCATGTACCTTAGTTGCAGGCACATCCCCAGTAGGAGGTGTGCAGGAGACAGCTGATTGTTTCTCTCTCATCAATGTTTCTAACACTCTCTCTCTCTCTCCCTTTCTCTCTGTAAAAAAAAAATCCATAATATATATATATACATATATATATTAGTATTTTTATTAAATTTTTTTTATTGTTACATGTATACATATCTCCCCATTGCCCCCCCCCAGGCATACCCTAACCCCCCAGTGTCTGTGTTCATTGGTTATGCTTATATGCATGCATACAAGTCCTTTGATTGATCTCCTATCTACCCCACCTCTCCTTAAACTTCATGCTGTAATTTGACAGTCTGTTTGATGCTTTATTGCTTCTGTGTCTATCCTTTTGTTCATCAGTTTATAATGTTCTTTATTATCCACAAATGAGTGAGATCATTTAGTGTTTCTCCTTCATTGACTGGCTTATTTAGGCTCAAATATATGATATTTCTCAGAAGTTAAGGACTTATTGAGGCAAAATCTATGTCAAATAAGAAACACCACTCATATGTTTTTTAATTTATTCATAGACTGTGTACTTTTAGCAATGGTACATGCAGAAATGTACAAGTTGAACTAGAGGCATCATAAGTTGTATGTGGCCACAAAAACACAATAAAAGTTGTGATCAAGCAATAAAAAGTACAAGTGCATTTCATCACCAGAATCAGAATAAAGGCCCACATGGGTTTCCACAAGATCAGGGCCTGGGAGCTTTCCTCACAGGACATTCACCTTCCACGACAATTGGAACACCAGAATCAGAATAAAGGCCCACATGGGTTTCCACAAGATCAGGGCCTGAGAGCTTTCCTCACAGGACATTCACCTTCCGTGACAATTGGAACCAGGTACAATTTCCCCACATACGAAATTGCAGTGTTTTCAAAATCAGTAACTTAAAATATATTGTAGATTATAATTTTTTCTCCCTTTATACTTTTATAAGACAGTAATAGTCTTCTGATTTGTCAATTTATTGTATATCTCTAATTTATTTTCTCATAGTAATTATTATGCAATATCGTCTACAATGTCACATTTTGCTTACCACCTTAACTAAACAGCTTATGTTACTGGGTCAAATTTAAAACTGTAAAAACATAGTGGCCATCCTTCCCCTTAGGAAAACTCTTACTATATTTATATTTATTTCAAAAACATTAATATATTTATTAATATATTATTACATAATTAATGATATATTTATATGTACTATAATAATACATTATAAATCTTAATATATTATAATCTTTCAAGGCAATTTCAAGAAATAGTTGAGGAAAATGGAGGGTGGATATTCAGGTCAACAAATATTTTCAAGGACCTCCTATATGCCAAACACTACATATTAAAAAATAAGAACATAGACAATTATGGAAATTTATTTGTTTGTTTGCTTATTTGTTAATCTTCACCTGAGGAAAGGCATGTAAACAAATTAGTGCAATGCAGAGTTCCTAAATAAAATGTGGTAGGATACAAAGTTCAAAAGCAATTCCTTAATCGTTTACACTGAACAATTTTTTCTGTATTTCTCACATTATTTTCACTAAGCTATATTAACATAAGCACCTCATTTTATTGAAACCAAAACTAAGTGTTATTTACTAATAAGTTCCTCCCCACTTCACTTTTCTACCTCTTCATGCCTTGCCTTGCTTTATCACTAAGAGAAAGTAAAAAAATTTACCAGAGAGAGAGAGAAGAAACACTCAACTAGAAATATGGCTGAAAAGTTAATGGGGACTAAAAGAGAAAAATGCATTTCCAAAGAATATATTAGATTCATATTAGAGAAAGAGAATTTAGTTTTATTTTATAAAGAGAATGGGTGGTCTAAGTTCTGTTTATTCAAAGACACTACAATCCAAAAGATAAAACTCACTATCAAAAGAGATATCTATCTGCATTCGCATGTCCATTAGCCAAGATATAGAAACAACCTAAATGGCCACTGACAAGTGAATCGATGAAACACACATTACACACACACATACACACACACACACACACACACACACAAATATTAATTCAGCCTTTAATAAAAAGAGGTGAATCCTGTCATTTGCAACATGGACAAACTTTGAGGGTATTTGCTATGTGAAATAAGCTAGACACAGTAAGACAAATATTACATGATCTCACAGGTGGAATCCTTAAAAAAAAAAAATTAAAAAGAGCCAAATTCATAGTAACAAAGAGTGGAATGGTAGTTACAAGAGACTGAGGGTTTGGAGAAAAGAGAAGACAAAAACAAAAAGAAAGTAGAAGGGTGGTTGCCACGGGCTGGGAAGAAAAGCATGGTGAGTTATTTATTTATTTTTTTATTAATTTTTTACACATATCTCCCCATTGTCCCCCCTCCCTCCCAGGCATACCCGACCCCCCAGTGTCTGTGATCATTGGTTATGCTTATATGCATGCATACAAGTCCTTTGATTGATCACTTTTCTACCTCACCTAACTTTAATCTTTCTGCTGTAATTTCACAGTCTGTTTGATGCTTTATGATTTTTGTCCTCCTGAGAATTATCAGTCTACTCCCTTTCTGTGCTCCTGATTCTATTATATTCACCAGTTTATTCTGTTGATCAAATTTTTAATTCACTTAATTTTTAGATTCACTTGATAGATGTGTATTTGTTGTTCATAATTTTTTGTCTTTTACCTTTTTCTTCTTCCTCTTCTAAAAGAGTACCTTTCAGCATTTCATGTAATACTAGTTTAGAGTTGATGAACTCCTTTAGCTTTTTCTTCTCTGTGAAGGTTTTTATCTGCCCTTCAATTCTGAATGATAGCTTTGCTGGATAGATTATTCTTGGTTGTAGGTTCTTGCTGTTCATCACATTGAATATTTCTTGCCACTCCCGTCTGGCCTGCATAGTTTCTGTTGAGAAATCAGCTGACAGTCGTATGGGTGCTCCCTTGTAGGTAATGAACTGTTTTTCTCTTGCTGCTTTTAATATTCTCTCTTTGTCTTTTGCTCTTGGTATTTTAATTATGATGTGTCTTGGTGTGGTCCTCTTTGGATTCCTTTTATTTGGGGTTCTGTGTGCTTCCTGGACTTGTAAGTCTATTTCTTTTACCAGATGTGGGAAGTTTTCAGTCATTATTTCCTTAAATAGGTTTTCAGTATCTTGCTCTCTCTCTTCTTCTGGCACCCCCACAATTCTGATGTTGGTACGCTTGAAGCTGTCCCAGAGGCTCCTTACATTATCTTCACATTTTTGGATTCTTTTCTCTTCTTGCTTTTCCAGTTGAATGTTTTCTGCTTCTTTATATTTCAAATTTTTGACTTGATCCTTGCCTTTCTCTAGTCTGCTGTTAGGACTCTGTATAATAGTTTTTATTTCAGTCAGTGTATGTTTAATTTCTATTTGGTCCTTTTTCATCTCCTCTTGGGTCTCACTAAATTTATCCATCTTTTCTAGCATATTCTTGAAAAACCTTATAAGCGTGGTTTTGAACTCTATATCCAGTCGTTTTTTTTCCTCCATTTCTTTTGCTTGTAATCCCTTCCCTTGTCTTGGCATTTTCATTATGCCGGGGAAACTTCTGTGCTGGATTCAGCTGCAGAAGCCTCTGTTGAGCTTGGGAGGAGTGGAGTCTCAGGGCTTAAGGGACCGCCTTGCCTTCCAGTCGGCCCCGCCCTCCACGGCCTCTGGAGTCTCACGTGACTGGGTAATGGCTGGAGCGGTCCTTGTGCGCTCGTCCGCAGTGCCTCTAACCGCTGCCTTTCCAGCTCCCCTGTGCACCAGGACCACAGGAGTCTAGGTCCCCAGGGTTTCGCCCGAAACAGGGGCTTAGCGGACTCAGAAGTGGCACAGTTGGGAGGGTCTGTCTCCCGCCCAGTTGCGAAAGCCAGCGGCACAATCAGCAATCTGTCCTCCGCGTGGTGCCGTGCGTGCGTGACCAGACCTCCGATCCTTTGCGACTCCCCTAAATTTCCGTGCACTTCTCCCTTTTCACAGTCTAAACTCCCGCCGTATGAGTTTCGGATGGATCTGGGGTTTAGTGTCGTAGGATAAGGGGTTCAATGCCTTTGAGAGTCTCCGTTTCCCTCCCGCCAGAGAAAGCCAGCCAGGTACTCCGGCATCCGCTCTCTCCTCACGCGCGTCTCCGTACCTCAGCTTTTTGCAGCTCCTCTGGGTCTCCGTGAGCCCCTCTCTTTCCCTCTAGTTGTAGAACTTCCACTCAGCCAGCTTTCCTGTGGTTCTGGATGATGTCCGTTCTGTCTTTTAGTTGTAGTTTTGAAATTGTTGTGCGAGGCAGCAGTATAGGTGTTTACCTATGCCGCCATCTTGGATTCTTTTCGAGTTATTTTTTTAATAGTACTAAGTTTCAGTGTTGTAAGATGAAGAGAGTTCTGGCGACAAATGTTGGTGATGGTGACATGACAAGATGAATGTACTTAATAGGACTACACTGTCTACTTGAAAATGGTTAAGACAATAAATTTTATGTGTATTTTACCACAATAATTAGATTGGGGGAAAATATAGATAAAAAAAGCTAAGACACAAGACACTGAATTGAAAGAGCATGGAGTAGGTGAGTGATAATAAGATGAGTATATGAAATACAAAGACATGGAGTGGATAGACTGTAGGATTAGAGAAAGCAGAAATGAGGATACAGAGATAGAACGTTTGAACAGTAAGAATATCTACTGATGTGTCTGCATTCAAGATTAAGTTGGTATAAAATAAATCATATTTTTTCACCAAAAAAAACCCACACACACACAACAAAGACACTACAAAGTCCCTGTCTAAAACAACAATGAATTCAGGGACCTCAGTCAGCAGAGCAACTTAACATGACAGAATCATGAAGAAAGAAACTTCTTTTTAAAGTGAGGATAGCCCAGCTGGTGTGGCTCAATGGTTGACCATCAATCTATGAACTGGGAGGTCCTGGCTTGATTCCTGGTCAGGCCACATGCCTGAGTTGCAGGGTTGATCCCCAGCAGGGGGCATGCAGGAGGCAACTGATCAATGATTCTCATCACTGATATTTCTCTCTCTCTCTCTCCCTTCCTCTGAAGTCAATTTTATAAAACATTTCTTAAATAATAATAATAAAAGTAAGGATATACTAATTGGATAACTTATATAGATAAAACTACCTTGTCACCTGCCAGGCACCCAGGCCCAACAAAGTGGATGACAATAATAACTTTGCATTTGTTACAATATTTTCCATTGACTGCAGAATTTTACTTTACATGCGTGCACAAACTCAGAGGGCTCTAAGTCATAACATAGGGGTGTTTTTCCACCTTCCCTTGATACCTTCTACAGCCAACTTGGTAACTTGGGACATGGGAACAGCAAGGATCAGAAACAATCCATCCCCAAGAGTACCCAGACAGTGACTACCCTCACTCACTCCATCACTCAAGAGAGTAATCAATCTGAATTTAGTGATCCAAGTGATAATGGTAACATCAATCTGATGATCATTTCAAGAACACCTGCTAATAAAAAATAAAAAAAAGGTCTGGCTAGTAACTTATTATTGAGCCCCTAATATATACAAGTCTCAAATGGATTCAACACATTCCTGATTTTAGTTGTTCTCACTCAACCCAGTTTATCTCAAAAATAAATTGTAAGCTCCTTTTCTCCCAAAGCCTCTTTTCTTCAGAACTTGCTAAAGATCACCAGCTCATTTAGCTGAAGATGAAGGTATGCTCCATTTACTTGTCAGCAATACTGTCACCTCCTAATACTACCATCCAGCATGGAAAACAGCTCATGCCACCAGATACACACTGAGAAAGTCCTCTTCCAATCCATCTGTGGGTAAGTGTACTCTGTCTCACCTACATTCAGGAAAGCTCATCAATCTTAGTGCAAACACAGAAGTTGGCTCTTCAATCACCTAATCCTTTGCCTGCCTCTACCAAAAGGGACTGAAGGCCTAAAATATTTGCTCTCCTAAAGGAGCTGATGAGATGAAAGTTCCAGCCAAAGATACACAGCATCTTGCTAGGAAAGATGAATAAGGGTTAACAATTCTGAGAAAACATTTGCTCTCCTGATGAAGAGGAGCAAAGGCAGCCGATCTGGCTTATGAAGGCATGGAAACTGCAGCTAATCAGCTGGCACACTGCAACCCAGAGGCATAATCCAGAGGGAAGTACAAAAGGATTTAAGAGACACTCCCTGGCATTACCAAGCCACTGCAGTATGTTGAGCAAACCCCTATCTCAGGTTGGGTCAGAAAAATACCCTACTTTAGTTAAATATCTTCAATTACTTGTTTAAGATATTTTAATTGATAAAATTCCCAATTCTATCATAGCAATAGAGTAAGGCTTTGATTAACATATTTGTGCTCACCAACATTGATCCCCCAAGAAGGAAAAAGGAATCCTATTTATACCGCTTCCCATAAAGAGGTAGATATCAGTAAAGACCAGGGGCAGAGAAATCATGGATTCCACACACTGGACTAGAATTCTGGCTCAGCAACTAGTACTGTGATCTTAGATAAACTACTTAACCTTTCAAATCCTCAGTTTCTTCATCTGCAAAAATCATATTACTAACCACTTCATAATGTTATAGACAGGATTAAATTGGCAATGCATATATAAATTTCATAGTTGCTGGCTTACAGGAAGTGCTTCATAAAAGACTGGAAACTGATCCCCATTACCACTACCATGATGGCCATCACCCAGCGTGCCAATTCTTTAGTTAATATTGGTCAAGCTCAGAACTTCATGACTTAAGAAAAATGATACAGCACCACGTGAGACTTAAGGGGAAATATACAGTTTCGCAATTGATAAATATTTGCTGAAGAAAAAATTTCTTCAACAAAGTGTTAAGAATTGAGAATACTAAGACCAAAGCATTGCAGCCATCAAGGTAAAAATGTAATTTCTATGACTTTCAGTAAGTCATTTTTTTTTTCAGCCATCTCAAGAAGAAATGATTGCCTTCTTAATATTTTCAACAAAACTCAAAAGTAGTCCAAAGGATTAATGAAAATGTACTTAACAAAGATTTAAGCTACTTGAAAGAAAAGACTATAAATGCAAATTGTTATTCTCTCTCTCTAGGATTATAGCTGCCCTGCCAAAATCCAAAGCTATGAAAGTTTGTATTTTTTCCCTGAAAGATTTAACATTAGTTCACCTTTTCTCCATTATGTTAGCTTTAATAATCAATGTGATAACTGGAATTTTTGATGACATGGTTGTAAAAGATAACATCTGGTTACCAATACTGCTTACTATTCTGTTTTCAAATTTATAAGGAAAAAATCTGTCTTCTATATCTTCTTCCCATTTCAGTTCTCTATTTTCTAGATCATTACCCCATTCACACCTCAATTTACTAAACTCATTGACACTGTTCACCTAAATGTTTTGCACTCAACAAATATAATTTTACATGGACAAAATTATAGTTTCACCAAGGACAACCATAACATTTTTAATACCAGAGCATAAGTGCTTTCTATATTACTAAAGGCTCATAACTCTATGATAGGCTTCTGATTAAAAATGCAGGCATGAAAACACAAACTCGCCAACTGTCATGTTTTTAAATGTACCCTGAAAGAATAAAATTATAAAGAGTAACAAGAATTTCATACAAACAGCAAGAGCCTCATAAAATATTTACTTCTAACCTTTGTGCCTTTTTCAAATTTCAGGGGAAATCAAACCTATTCATTTTGTTTTTCTCAAGTCTATGGATCCTTGATTATTTCTAGTATCAACTATTATCTCTATCAACTCTGGGACAATGTTCACTTGTTATTTTTATTTTGGTTTGAACTTGCACATTACTCCTCTAGAACATTTCAGAAACAAGTCTCTGCACCACTCCAGTTTCAGTACACACACTGCCTTCTTGAGTTCACAAGGTTCTCGCTGTGTCACTGGATAAAGACATAACAGAGTTTTATTTCCGAGACTCAAGATATTGCACTGCATGTAAATCAGAGGGTGGATCCTGCACTCTCTGACAAATTCCTCAAGTATATATACGAAATTAAATGGACAAGCACTGAAATTGGAAGGTATAGAATTAGGAGCTGGTCTAGGAACAGTACTCACCTGCCTGAATAGAGCAGACAGGAGGAGAAAGAAATGTCAGGGCTTGTTATCAGCCAAGGGTGTGGACAAGGAGGAAATGCAGAGAGAACTTACAAATGAAGAAAAACCCCATGGTCCCATTCCCCATCCCTCACCCCAACCCCAAAAAAGACAAGGTCAAGGGATTATTCACATCAAAGACAGAGCCATGCAAAACCCAGATTGGAGCTGGCATCTTTGAGGCTCTCTCTATGACCCCTATACTACATCCATCACTCTCTTTTCTATGTTATCTCTGTACTCAGTATACATTTTTCTTTCATTGATCACACTGTGTAATGGCTGTGGTCATCTCTCCCCACTTACTGCACTCTCAAACATTATGCATACCCTTAATTATACACTGTGCCCCAAAGTTTTTGTCTGGCATATAATAAATATACAAAACAGTTACTGGAATGAACTTGGATAAACATCTTTTTCCAAATGAAAATCAGTTATAAAGGAAAGCTATACATAATTATAACCAAGCACTTCCTTTTAATAGTCATTCTTTCTTTGGCACATAATTAATTACTAGGTGCCATAGGTAAAAGAGCAGCAGACATGGGTGACTTAATATTGGGTGTGGCCAATCCTATGAGACAAAGGTGGTTTAATTCATATAGTATTTTACTTTGGTTTAACTTCCTGTGTGTGTGTGTGTGTGTGTGTGTGTGTGTGTGTGTACTTGTGTGTCTTGTTCTCCTCTTTTTCTCATTAATGATGAATCAGAAATTTTAAGAAAACAAATTCAAAGACATATACATCATCATTACTTTTCAATGTCCAGTCACTGTTAAAAATTACACTCAACACTTAATCAATCCTATAACATTTTCCATAATCCTAGATCCCCCTGTGCAAAAATTTTAAACTGGAGAACTAAACAGGTGATGCATCTTTCTTTATAGTGACTGAATACATTTTTGCTCTATGAGAGTGGAACTGTCAAAGAATTGAATTTATAAGTACAAAACAAAAAAACAAAAAAAAAACTTTTCAGTATTCAGGTGTTTCCTAGCAACTGAATCATCCTGATATTTTCTCATCACAAGTAAGGAATAGGAATCAAAATCCGTGTTTCAGTGCACTCTGGTGTCAATGAAAGCAGTGCAGCTCAATGAAGAAAATACTATAAATAATGTGTAAAAATACTAGGTATTATCCTGCCAATCTAGGCTGAGGATTTGAAACAGGTAATTATAATGCTTAAGTCTGATAAGTGATCTGAGGACTGGGTGTGTTTATACTGGAGTATGGGTGAATCTTATCTTTTCTGCGAATGGGGAGAGGTGTGCAGAGGACACAAATGTGACCATAAAAGTAGTAACTTAAGAATTCCTCTGGAGAGTTAAGTTAGTTCAACCATGAAGAATGAAGCTGTTATTTTCAAAGTAGCTAGAGTTTAAACTTGGTTTATGCTGCATCATAGTTTTTTACATACCCCAGAGAAAATTGTCAAAAGATTAATAATTTTAACTGCTGCAACCAACTGTAATTCTTTGGAAGTATTTTGAGATGATAAACAGTTGCAATTAAGATTTCAGGAATATTCGGCAGGTATAGCACCCCACACATTATGGGGTATCTCACTCCTTTAAAAATAGTACAGTGAAGTGCAATCCCATTTAACTTTAGTTTTCTCAACAAATATGGAGAATATAAACATGCTGCTCTCACAAGGTAATTCATCAGATTCTAAGCATCTACTCCTCACAAGGCACTGTGCTAGGTATCAGAGCTAATGAAGCTAAATATGGCACAATCCCTACCTGGGGAACCCAACATTTTAAAACATAATAAACTGATGAACAAAATAGATCCAGAGACATAGAAACATGGAACAGACTGGTGAATCTCAGAGGAAAAGGTCGGGAGTGGGGTACACAGGGAGGTGGTGTTGGAAAGAGATCAACCAAAGAATATATCTACATAATCATTGGACAAAGACAACGGTGTGGTGAGGGCCTGGGACAGGGGCGGGCTAGAAGGGGTCAATAGGGGAAAAAAGGACATCTGTAATACTTTTAACAAGAATGTTAAATTTTAAAAAATAAAATAAAACATGATGGAAACACCACTATAGGGAAAGTGAATCAGAGAAAGCAGTAGAGGAGCAGAAGTACGTGGGCCTGGGAAGAGGTAACCAACTACAGTGGTACCTCGAGATACGAGTGCCCTAACGTACGAGATTTTTGAAATACAAGCCGTGGAGCGAGCGATTTTTTGCTTTGAAATACGAGCAGCATTTGAGATACGAGTAATCGCGTGGATCGGCCGGCTACACACAACAAGCCAGTTTACTGCAAACTCGAGCGTCTCATAGTTTCCCACGCCTCAGTCAGTGTGCTTGTTTATCTCGTTGTCGAAGCATCTTTTGTGCATTTACATACTTTATCACATTTCTTTTTATAACCATGGGTCTGAAGAAAGCGAGTGGAAAGGTCAGTGCTCAGAAGCAGATGATGTCTATTGAAATAAAGCGTGAAATCATAGAAAAATATGAGCAAAGTGTGCGAGTGGCTGACTTGGTGAGGCAATACGGGTGTAGTACTTCAACGATATGCATTGTGCTTAAACAGAAGGAGTCGATAAAGGGTATAACACCAGCTAAGGGCGTTACAATAATTTCTAAGCTCCGTAGCTCTCTCCATGAAAAGATGGAGAATCTACTGATGGTGTGGGTGACAGAGAAGCAGCTTAAAGGAGATACATTAACACAGGGCATCATATGCAAGAAGGTGTGAGCGATTTACGGTGATTTGCTGGAGCAGACCCCGCGCACTTCCACGGACGAAGCATCGAAAGACTCATTTAAAGCCAGTAGAGGCTGGTTTGATAACTTCAGGAAAAGGTCCGGCATTCACTCCTTCGTCAGGCATGGTGAGGCAGCAAGTTCGAATGTGAAGACAGCTGAGGATTACCTCAAAACTTTTTCCAAACTGATAGAAGCCAAAGGATACATCCCCCAGCAAGTCTTCAACTGTGATGAGACAGGCTTTTCTGGAAGAAGATGCCGAATAGGACTTATATAAAGGCAGAGGAGAAGGTGATGCCAGGCCACAAACCCATGAAGGATAGGCTAACTCTCTCACTGTGCGCCAATGCAAGTGGCGACTGCAAGATCAAGCCTCTGCTCGTATACCATTGGGAAAACCCCAGAGTCTTTAAGTCACATAAGATTTTAAAAGATAAACTGCAAGTTATGTGGAGGGCAAACCCGAAGGCATGGGTCACCGAGCAGTTCTTTGTGGAGTGGGTAAACCTGGTTTTCGGCCCTTCTCTAAAGAAATATCTACAGGAAAACAACCTAACCATGCAAGCCCTCCTCGTCCTCGACAATGCTCCTGCTCACCCACCGAACCTCGAAGATGAACTCCTCGAAGAGTTCAAGTTTATAAAGGCTGTCTACCTACCTCTCAACACCACTCCTATCCTGCAGCCCATGGATCAGGAGGTGATTTCTAATTTTAAAAAGCTGCACATCAAGCACCTGTTCCGGCGCTGCTTTGAGGTGACAGAGAACACAAACCTCACCCTTCGAGAGTTCTGGAAGAACCACTTTAACATCGTGATATGCCTCAGAATTATTGATCAGTCCTGGCTGGGTGTTACAATGAGGACTTTGACCTCTGCATGGAAGAAGGTGTGGCCTGAGGCTGTAGCAGAAAGGACCTTCGAAGGATTCGAACCCAAGGTGCCAGTGGAGGAGGAGATAGTGTCTCTGGGAAAATCCATGGGCCTGGAGGTGGATGAGAGAGACGTGAATGAGCTCGTCAAGAAGCACTCTCTGGAACTCACCATGGAGGAATTACAAGAGTTGCAGTATCAGCAACATGCAGAGGTTCTCCAAGAAATTGGTTTGGAGGAGGAGCCAGAGGTAGAGGAGATCTCTACAAGTGAGATAAAGGAGATCTTAGGAATGTGGGAGAGGGTGTCACACTTCGTGGAAAAGAAACACCCCGAAAAAGTTGCTACTGGTCATGCATCGGAGCTGTTCAATGAAACTTGCCTCACCCATTTCAGAAACATTCTGAAAGGGAGGAAGAGGCAAACCTCGTTGGACACGTTTTTTTGAAATCGTCCAAAAATGCAAAGACCAGTGGCAATTAAGTTCAGTGAAGATTAGTTAAGTTACATTCAGTTTAGGGATAAAGTGTAGCATTAGGAGTGTAGCGAGTAGGTAAATACACTTTATAAAACCAGTTTATTCCTTTACATTCTCTTTTATTATGTTTTTATACAATATTTGTCATTTATAAATACATTTTTCTTATTCAAAAACACGTAACAAGAACAACTGGGGTGGCATTTTGGGGGCTGGAACGGATTAATGGCATTTCAATTGATTTCAATGGGGAAATTTGCTTTGAGATACGAACAACTTGATATACGAGCAAGGTTACAGAACGAATTAAACTCGTATCTCGAGGTACCACTGTACCATAGTAAAAAGGGCCTTGAACTTAATGAGTTATGCAGGGCCCAGGTCCTACTTTAAGTAGCTGCTTAAATTTTGGTAAGCCATTCAACCCATCTGGGGCTAATAAAATAAAGCTAATAAACACTGCCGTACATAATAAAGCAAGCATATCCACTGAGTTTTTAGTTGCCCAAAAAGAGGTCAAGACAACACACAAATGATTAATACAGCTCTAGCATCCTTTCCTGCTCTAAAATTCTCTATGTGCTCACATTTGCTGGCCAACTAGAAAGCAAAGAACTTGAAATAAGTGAATCATTAAAATTCTTGCCACCAATAATTTCCGTAAACACAGAATACAGAACCGCACTAAGCACTGCAGAAAGAAATAAAAGGAAAAATCAAAACTTCTTAAAATATTATTCACATAAACTAACCCCTTTAAATGAACACCTAAAAAATATATAGCACTACAGAATTTCATATACGTTACTGATTTTTTTCAATGAATGAAACTTCTTTTATCAAAAACCTAAAATATTTCACTAAAACAAGAAAATCACTTTTATTAGATCCTATTCTGTGAATGGTGCCAAAAGCCCCATTTTATAAAATAAAATACATATGGAGAAAGATACTAAGACTCACTTAGAATAACTTCTTCGTTTGTGGTATCCCACTCATTGCACCTGCCTGATCCCCACATCCAAGGGTGACATATTCAGTTTGGTCTCCTTCTCTTTATATTCTCTACTCCTTTGAAATTGCATCTACTAGTTAGGCTTCAAGTTTCACAATCATGTAGGTGACTTCCCAATCTATCTCTTAATCTCTAAGCACTCTTCTAAGTTTCAACCCAAATTTACCAGGATGTCCTACTAAACCAATAAATTCCAAGACCCAATACCAAAATCATTTCCTCTCCCAAACAGCTCAGTCTCACATCCCTGTTGCTAAAACACATCTCCAATAGTCCATGTTTTATGGGCATCTAACTATTTAGCTCTACTGCTCTTTGCAAACTGATCATCTCATTTGACTTGTTGAAGCCAAATAATTTAAAGTCAATGTCAACTCTCACTAATTTCCCTAGCTCAGGTAATACAACTCTCAGGACACATCCATTTTCTACCTGGTCACTGAGTCCTAAGCTCTCCCTACTAGACAAGGGGGTTCTTGAGGGTCAGAGTCCTGTGTCATAAACTTACCATTTCCCATAGGCACTGTGCATTACACCAGATTTTTTTTTAATTTGTTGAATGGACAACAAACTGTAAACTGCACATTATAAAGGGCTTGACAAACCAATGACTCACAAACAGAGCAATGACCAAGTTCAGCTTAGTATCCTCAGTCAACAAGCATGTCTCCAAGTAGAAACAGCATGTTTATTTCCCACCCCACCCTCAAAAATAAACAATTTCTTTCTGATAGTTCATGTTTTCAACTGCAATGTTTTGTACTCTACAGACTGGTACAATGGAAAAGTAAAGAAGGTGAAAAATCTAAAAAAAAAAAAAAAGTTTAAATGTTTAAAATTAAAAATAAGCCAAAACAT
Source organism: Lasiurus cinereus (assembly GCA_011751065.1). Taxonomy (NCBI): domain Eukaryota; kingdom Metazoa; phylum Chordata; class Mammalia; order Chiroptera; family Vespertilionidae; genus Lasiurus; species Lasiurus cinereus. The sequence goes on from JAAGEH010000018.1 coordinate 67,173,229, forward strand.
AAAGTCAGTAGCAAAAGTGGGGGTGGAGGTGTAGTAGCCATAATTTGCACATTAATGGATTGGCTGCAGCACTGACTAGTTCATTACAACCACTTAAAAATAGCATTAAATAATCAGGAAGCAATATTAGAAAAGGCATATTAGTCAAACTAAAACCCAAGGATATCAACCAGTTAGACACAAATAAGACAAATAAAATTCCTATATGATTCCACAGTAAGTAACCATTCAAAAAATAATAATTATATTTAACGACAGCTTAAGGAATTATACTGAACACTGCTTTTAAAAAGAGGATAAAAGAATTAAAAGAATTCCAAGCTCTTTATAAATAAAAATTACTTGATCAAGTGCCTACAAAGAACATTTTTCCACAGCAACGAACACTTGGTGAGCTATAGACTTAAGGAGGATTCCAAAAATGTAAAAATGGAAATCCTTTTTTAAAGAAAAAGAAAATCCTTATTTTTCTCTGTGACTCCAAGAGCTGCTTACTTGCCTGCAAATTATTTCCTTGGGAACTTCTCAAAGTACTTCATTCTATGTCTAAATTAAAATTATAGATATATTTTCTGAAGACTGTTTTTTTTTAAAGTTTCACTAGAGCCTTTTAAAAATGAGTCTCAGGAATAGAAAGTGAAATCAGTCACACTACATGAGAAAAAGAGAATCTGCTTTAAAGAAATTCAGCTACATTTTCAGAAGCTGTACGTTTTTGTTTTTGCTTTTAAAGAAAGCGGTTCCACTGCTGAATGACAGAGCAGATGCATGGGAAAGCTTCAGCTCAGCTGTGGGCCCTCCTTTCTCTCCACAGATACCCACACCCTTCCTGTGACACCTCAGTCTCAGGGCTTCACATTCTCCTCCCAAAATCCAAACTTCTAAACCTGGCTTTGTACTTGATATCTCTATTTGGATGATTAATAAGCACCTCCCAGTTATCATGGTCAAGGCAGAAAACATTTAGATCAGCAGCCGGCAAACTTTATAAGATTCCTCTTTTTCTCTCACACCCAGTCTTTTTCTCTCACAATACTTCAAAAACAAAGCTGATATCCACTGACTTCTCTCACTTGTTACCTTCAAAACCAAGCTATTTCAATCCACCATTTAGATTAATGTGATAAACTTCCAAACTAATCTTGCCATCCTTTCTATACCCTCCACAATGGTTTTCAAGTAGTAGCCACAGTAATCTATCTTAACTAATAATAGACAAACATGTAAAGTGACCGTACCTCCACTACACCCATAGCCAGTCAGAGTATGCAAATTAACCCAACAAAGATGGCAGTTAATTTGCATACAGAGGCCCCCAGCGCCTGGGTCCCGGGAACATCCTGGCATCCACTCTGAGTCACTCTGAGGTAGGCCCCGCGTGGGCCTTGAGCAGCCTGAGAAGGGCCTGAGCTAGGGGGCTCCTGGGCAAGGGGGCAGGAGCAGAGCGGTTGATCAGAGGGAGCTGGGGGTCCACACTGATCAAGGGGGCAGGGCCCAGCTGGCAATTGGTGTGAACTACAGAGAAAACACCTTCTCTGACTGCTCATTGGCTAAGCTTCCTGTATGCCACTGCTAATATTCTTAGTAACTTGGGTAATAAAAACCCAAAGGTGATCCAAGGTTTTTCCACCACATTTCTGGAGAAAAAGACAAAGGTCTGCTGCTAGAGGGCTAAGAAATGTCATATCCTGCCCTAGTATGTTTGGCTCTGGATAATGCCTTGGCCTGCCAACCACAGGATCTGAGTTCAATTCTGATCAAGGGCATGTACCTAGGTTGCAGGCTCATCCCTGGCCAGGGCCAGGTCAGGGCTCAGGCAAGAGGCAACCAATCAAAGTGTTCTTCTCACTTTGATATTTCTCTCTGTCTTTCCCTTTCTATTCCATATTTTCTAAAAGTCAATGGAAACATAATGTCAGAACAGAAAGAAGAAAGAAGGGAAGGGGAGGGGAAGGGAGGGGAGGGTTATATCCTATGAAAGGCATATCTTGAAAATGCCTAAAGAAAGTAGTCATTTTTTCACAGTGAAGGGACTGGAGTCCGTGTTGATGAAACCACCTTGGTGGCTGCTGTGACTGGCAGTGGCTGCAGCAGTGAGGTGATGGGGCTGGTGCTTTCCTCTTGATCAGCCCAGTTGCCTCCCACAAAGGGAGACCAGACTGAGGCTTAGGCTTTCAGTAGGATATCCACTGAAAACTCCCATTATGTGAGAGAAGGCAGGTTGGGTTGAGGGACGCCCCCCCCCCCAACCCCCAGTGCACAAATTTTGTGCACCAAGCCCCTAGTTTAAAATATAAACCAGATTTTATTGCTCCCTTATTGATTTTCGACTACACTGAGCTAAAAACCAAACCCTTTACCCTCGTTTATTCAAAGTCTTCCATCCAGCCCTGCAGTCCCACCTGGTTCCACTCTCGGCTAGCTCACTACCCTTCAGCTACACTGGCCTTTTTAACTCTGCAAAAATACCAATTCTCCCTCCTCAGGACCTTTGTGTGTTTTTTTGTGTGTTTGCTTCTTTAATATTTATAGTTGAAAGTATTACACATATCCCCTTTTTTTCCTCAGGGCCTTTGAATTGGTGACTTTCCCTGCCTGGAATGTACTTCCCTCTGTCGGTATTGAGCTGGCTCCTTTATATAGCATATTCAATATTGTTATTGTCTATTACTTTAGTAATTGTCTTTCCCACTAGAATATAAACTTTATAAAAAAGAAAATTTTCCTTTATCTTGTTAAATACTGTGTCCCTAGAACCCAAAACAATACGTGGGTGAACAAATAAAAAGTTATTGAAAAAATAAACCATTAACTGAAAGAACTGGCCAAAGCTTCTAAAATTATTTGTGAAGCAAAGAGATGTTTTTCCCTCATTCTTTTCCATAACTGGTTATCAATTTATTGCATCTCAGCTCCAAATTCACACTTTTTACTTGCTCTATAACTGGGCACTAGTAAAATTTACCTTCCAATATTATCTCAGAGTAAGTTCCCTGATAGTACAAAGCCTTACAAAGGAATAGTTACCATCCGAAGAGCCTAGGAATTACAATTAGAAAACCTGATATTCAGAAATGGCTCCAGCAATAACATTAGATAAATAGCCTCTAGGAACTGCATTTTCCTAATCTATATAATGCAGATTGTAATCTCTGTCTATCTCAGAACTCATGGTGATGGTCAAATGCATAAACAGTAAACCATGGACAAACAGAATATTATTATTCAACACCTACCAGTTCAACAAGATGTTACTAAGCTTTGCCCCTATAGAGTAGATAGAAAATTTTAATTAAGACAGAGCCCTTACTCTCAAAAAGTTTATATATTTTAGTTGAAGAGAGAAACACATAACTGGAATCATGTCATCATAGCTGGTAATGAGCTGAGTACTGTGGGAGCACAAAGAAGACACACTTAATACAACCTGGAGGCCTAGAGAGGGCTTCCCGGAGGAAGAGTGGCCACAGCTGAGTCTCCACAGATCAGCACGGTGAGAAACGGTTTCTTATCAAATGAGAAGCTAATGTCCATCTTTTGGAGTCCTAGAGCATGTTCAAAAGCCAGACTAGTTCCATTATCATAAAAATCCCATTAAGAACAAGCTTTCAGATATCACATGGGATAAAACTCTTCTGTCACCTTAGACTTCCCCCAGCCCCACTTATTTCACCCTCTGCCACTAATTAAAGTACCTCTTTTTTATCTTTAGGACAATTTTCCTCATCCTACAAGGACATTTCCATTCATAAAGCTGATATTTTTTCAATTATCTATCCCAAGGTCAAAATTTTCCTCCTAGAAAAGGACAGTTATAAAGAAACCATAGCAATAGGTTTAGGTTTTTCCTTCACCATAGCCTTAAAAGAAATCCCTCTTTTCCTTGCAACTCCTACCCACAGCTGTCAGGTCAGGTTCCCAGGCAATACACACCATCCATTCTCCTGCATGTCTGGTTTGGCTCCATGGTTAGATTGTCAGACCCACAGACCGCAGATTCAATTCCCAGTCAAGGGCACGTATCTCAGTTTCAGGCTCAATCCCCAGCCCCTGGAAGGCAACCAATCAATAATGTCTCACATCAATGTTTCTCTCTCTCTTTCTCTCTCTCTCTCCCTCCCTCCCTCCCTCCCTCCCTCTCCCCCTCCTCCCCCCCCTCTCTCCCCTCCTCTCCACTCTTGCTAAAATCAATGGAAAAAATATCCTCGGGTGAAGATAAAAAAAAAATAAAACACAAACAGATCTTTGGACAATCTTTCAACCCAACGTGGGAGAAATCAAGCAGCAATCACTGTCCCTCTTCTATCCAATCCAAAGACACTGAGGCCAGAGCTCTCCACAAGCCCTGGCAATCAGGACCAACCCAGTAAGTCTGAATCCACTAAAGCAGAAGGTGGACCACCCTACACCCTACAGTTCCAATTCTGGACATAGAACTAACAGAAATGTGTTTGCCAAAGGGGTCCTAGAATATTCAGAGGATCAGGATTAGTAATAACCACAAGAAAGAAAACAAAACCCAAATGCATGTCAATAACAGAATAGATAAATACACTATTAAATAAAGTCAATCAGAACTGGAATGAATCAAAATCATGTGTCACCTGATAGGATGCAATGAAAAGAATATACCCTCACCTCTTTGATATTCCTGCTCAAGATGTATAACTTGCATCTGAACATGCAAAAATATCGGACCAGATTGAGGGCTATTCTATAAAGTAACTTGGCCCAGAACCTACAAAAGTAACAAAATCATGAAAGTCAAGGGAAACCTAAAAACCTATTTCAAACTAAAGGAGACTAAGAAGACAGTAGCTAAATAGCACATTTGATTCAGGACAAATATAGGACATGACTGAGACACCTGGTGACAAGTGAAAGGGGCCTGAGGACTAGTTGGTAGCCATGATCTGATGTTACTTTACCTTATTTTGACAGTTGGTTATAGAGAGGATATCTGTGTTTCCAGGTATTACACATTCAAGCATTGGGAGTGATGAGACGTAGGGTTGGGAACTTATTCTCATATGACTTAGGGATAACATTATTGTTATTTTACTTGCAACTTTTCTGTAAGTTTGTGATTACTTCAAAATTCTAAAATAATATTTCAAAAATATTTATAGTATGTTGGAAGGGGGAAAGAATGAGAGAGGGAGGTACAAAGCTTAAGTGTAATTTGCTGAAAAAATAAACTTATTCCTAACTTAGGAACTCATAGGTGTTCTGTCTTTAATCTCAGAATATTTATATTCCCCATCTTCTGCCCATAAGAAGGGGGCATAGGAGATTGCAAAAATCTGCCACATGGCCCAGCTGATGTGACTGAGTAATTGAGGGTCAACCTATGAACCTGGAAGTCCACTCCCAATAAGGGCACAAGCCCGGATTGCAGGCTCGATCCCCAGAAGGGGGCATGCGGAAGGCAGCCGATCAATGATTCTCTCTCATCATTGATGTTTCTCTCTCTCTCTCCCTCTCCCTTCGTCTCTGAAATAAATAAAAATGCTATTTTTTAAAATTTGCCAGATAGCCTTCTTTGTACATAAGATTGTTAGGAAACTAAGTTGACTAGCAAATATGCATATGTCCATTTTTATTAGCAAGGAGAGCTTTTTTCAGAAGCCCCCAAACAACTTCTCATATTTTCAGCCAGAGTTACATTGTATTGCATGCACAGATCAAAAATTTGGAAAGGAGGAAGAAACCACCATCATCAGCCCAAGAATGCTACCAACACTGCAGAAGCTTTCTGAAATACAAGGTGATATTTTTGGTTGTTATGGGGACTTGGACCACTATTGGCATTTAGGGGATGAGAGCTATGGATACTCAGTGTCCTGAAAAGTACATGGTTGTTCCACATAAAGAAGTGCTGTCCAAGTCAACAGGCAAAGTGGGTGAACAAAACCAATAATAAAACAAGGAGAACAACCACCAGTAGGCAAATATGTCTGCTTCAGAGACTGACAGTAATAAAAGATATTATCTTTACCTGTAAATAGATTAAAATCCAGGACAAGTTACAAGACAAGTAAAGAAAATATTGAAAAACATCAACACTACTAAAGATTAAAAATACTAACAACAACAACACACAAGATTAAGGAAAGAGGAAGAATTACAACAATTTTGAAACACCCATAATGCTATATATTTAAATGAAGCGCCTTCTTTCATAAAAGCAGAGTTAACATTATAATCTTCCCAAATGCTGATATAGCTGAATTATACATGTTAGTTAACCCAGGAGAGCCGGTAATAAAAAGTATTTACACCAGAAAATAGTACAATTCTTGTGTGTATTTTTAAGATGTTATACTTAACTATAACAGTTTCAACAAATCTCTGAAAAAGCATTGATCATGTTATGTATTCAACACAGCTAGCACCAATCTCAACCAGCAGTAGGCTCTTTATTACAGCACTATCATATCACTGTTTTTACTATTTGTTATAAAGATTTTCTTCTACATTGCCCTCAACTGACCTAAAATACCAATTTAGAACAAAAATCTAAGGGTTACATCCACCAAAGGCCACTCTAATGTGAAGGGCCTTATGTAAAATCCATCACCAAGCAAAGAGACAGGACCTTGAAAAACTCACTTACACAATTAACCAGCTCTCCATTAGTATTACCAAGCGAAAGAAAAAAATAAGAAAACTAACTATGGGTAGAAACGAATAAAAACCTAACAGTTCTAGAATTACCAGTACAACATCATAAGCAATTTGAGTATCATTATAAAAATTAATTTATTTCTTAAGAAGTAAAGAACAAAATGACCAAAGCTATAAAGTCAAACCTCAGTTCTTAAATATCAAACAATTCGGTTCTCAAGCAAGTTGTTCACAGAAAAAAATGTCTGGGTTTTAGAACAAAACTTCAATTCTTTACCAATAACCCTTTTCATGCCGATATCTCGACATGACATAAAACCATCTCCTGGGCCACAAAGGACAGTATGCTGAATATGAGTCAGTTCACCACTGAACCTCCTGTTGTTAACATGTCAGGAAATTGTGCTCTGAATATTTTTGTGTTTTGGGGTTTCTTTTGCTTTTGTTGCTAGCCAAATAGACGATTAGCACAATTTTAAAACATAGAGGGCATCAAAAGTGCTGCTGTTGCTAAGGGTGTGAAAGTGTTCACAAAACAACAATCACAAGCAATTGAAGAGATAAAAAAATTGTTGTTGATTTGGATAAATGAAAAATAACCAGTTGAATGGAAGCAATATGGGAAAAAGTGAAGATGCTGCATACTGACCTCCAGAAAGACAGCCCTGGAAAAGAGTGCTAAAGAGATTCCTTTAAAGTTAGTAGGAGTGGTTCAAGAAATGTTAAAAAAAGAAGTATTTATTTATTATTAGACATGTACTTTATATAAGAAAAGTTTAAACAGAGAATCATTTGGGGTCTGGAATATGGGGTCATTATTTTAATTCAATTCAACTGAATTAATTTTCATTATTTTAATAGGGAAAAAATGATTTCCTTTTTGAACAAATCACTTCCCAAATAACCTTCCAGAAGGAATTAAGTTCGAGACCTGAGGTTCTACTTTATAAATTAAAATGTGAATATGTGGAAATAAAGCGAATATGGAAATATAGTAAAAAAGAAAAATACTTACTGCCAAAGCCTTGGACAGCTTGGTTCTAAATTCATTCAAAATGATTGCCACAATGTCCTTAGGTGGTACATAAGCAAAGCCATCTTGCAAATAGACTTTCCTTCCTCGGAACAAATCCAGAGCATCAGCAAAAGGGATCTGAATTCAGAGTGAAACATAGAGAATAAGCACCTTTCATTTTGAAATCCTCCCAAGTCTTCATATGTACCAAGTCTAAATAAAATTCTTCCTATGACAAATTCATCGACCCCACAGATCAGAAGAAAAGACCAATTTACACTCCTTGAAAGTAAACAATTAGCACACAAAAGAAGTGGCAATCCAAAAATGTGTTTATTTCAGAGTAGACGTCTTAAAAAATTAACTAATGAATTTACAAATATTGTCCCCAGGAGTTCAAAATACCAACTCAAGCCCTCAAAGCACATCCTATTCCTTTCATATGATATGCTTCACATTTTTTTCTGCATCAAGTAGAATCCTAATGTGTATACAATATGTTCAGTGCTGAAAATTACCAACAAATGAAGCAATACAAATTTCTTCATCTATGTTTCCTTCTTTCTCTAGAGAAATACATTGCAAATGCTAATCTCAACAATAAGAAATAAAAATAAGCATTCAGTTTTGCTATTAAAATACGTAGTTGCCAATAAATGTTTTAAAAAAAACAATACTACTATATGTATATAAAGTCTTATAAACTATACTAAAAGTTTAAGATTATCAGAAATACGTTAGTGGACTGTGAAAATCATCCTTACTATCCAATTATTTTTCTCTTTTAAAAAATGAGAGAAAAAAAATAGGTTAAAAAAATTATCCCCAAATTGTCTATTTGCCCAAGTTTTAGGTAAGAGTTAAATCTATATGCCCATTATTCTTCAATATACTCAACAACATCACATAATAAACAGTAGAATATGTGCTTTTTTTAACAAATAGTTTTTACTACAACACAGTCCTTGTCCTGAAGTAGGTTATCACTTAGTTGAAAAAATAAGTAAGACACAGATGGAAAGTTAAACAGCTCTCTGGGGCAGTATATGCGTGACACTGTACCAAACAGGTAATTCACACAGGACACATCAGAAGAGGAGGTAAGAGGCTTTATTACAATAATTCAGGCAAGGAAAGGAGACAGAAGTTTAGAAATGTGTTTTAATCCAAGCTCTATTATTCACTAGACTTATGATTTTGGAACATTTAATTACTGCTTCTAAACCTCAGTGGAAAAGGTTTATAGGTAGAAATTTGAAAGTTTTCTGAATTTAAATTTTTAAATTGGCTTCATTAATGACAATATTGATTCAGTAATTATATTAGAAATGACTTGAAATATCAGAGTTTACGAATTTTTATAAAAATACAGAATCTTTAAAATCAAAATAGGACAGGAAGGGATCATCTAAATGACTCTTAGGGGTTCCTTAGCTCTCATATTCCATGATTCTAGGTTATCAAGGTAGTCACAATGGAAATAAAAATGCTTAAGCAGAAGCAAAAGATTATTATATATGAAGGCAGAGTAATGGGAAATGTGTCATGTGGGCAGGATAAATGTTGATTCCCAAACTCTACATCTGCAAGACTGACTGAATGATGGCCTAACTGGTGAAGTCAGAATGAGGAGCTACTGTGGAGGCAGAATTTTAAGCCACTGGCCCTCACCAATAATGTTGAGTACATTCTTTTCAAAGGAACTTGGGGGGTTGCAACTATTAAATTTTAAAATGAATTTCAGCTCTCCCCTCTGGAACTATTTAGTCCAAAAACCATTTAATAGATTCAAGCGAAGCAGTTATCTGGGCTAAGGGACAGAGAGCAGCAGAGGTAGCCCATGCTAAATCCTGGGACCTGAGTGGGTGGGCTGAAGAAGGTCTTTCCACAGAAGAGCAAGTGTGAGTGCCCAAAAGGTATGAGACCATGTTCACATGGGGAGATAGTCCAAGAAGGTGTCAGTCCTTCAATGGCAAAGAAGGATTCCATGCAGAGCAGAGGTCCAGGGTGAGGGGTGATAGGAGTGTCCTTGTAGGGGGCAGCCCAGCATGCAGCATAAAAGCCTAAGCATTGTGAGGAGAGAATTCCTTTTAGAGAATGCAGGCCATGCAGGATCAAAGCCCAAGCAGAGTTAGGAGAGTGTCTGTATAGGAGGACATCCCAACACAGAATGCCGGCACACTCTTAGTTGGGGGAAGAAGAAATACACACAGGAACGGGAGAGGCTGTGGTGACAACAGGCTATACAAATGGTGAATTAAACACATATAGAAAGCTCAGTGTGATGTATTTAACAAAACTTAGAAAGTAGTTTAAAGTTTACATACCTTATAAACTGACTCCAACTCCAAGACAGTCTCATTTAAACTAAATGATGAAGCAATAATATCCTTTTCTGGAAAAGTCTTCTCGTCCTTACTTATCTAAAAGAAAACATATTTTATATTGTTTAAGGAAGTAAAAGTCTTCATTCAGCTTCAATACAATACTTTCCTTCACTAGAATAGTGAATATTCTATTTTTTATATAATTTATAAATCCTGATATTTCAAATCATCCAATCTAATAAAAGAGTAATATGCAAATTGACCATCACTCCAAGACACAAAATGGCCACCCCCATGTGGACACAAGATGGCCACCACAAGATGGCCTGCAGGGGAGGGTAGTTGTGGGCAGTTAGGGGTGACCAAGTGAGTAGAGGAGGGCAGTTGGGGAAGACTCAGGCTTGCAGGGGAGGGCAGTTGCGGGGGACCAGGCCGGCAGGGGAAGGTAGTTGGGGGGGGGGGGGGAGAACCAGGCCTACATGGGAAGGCAGTTGGGGTTGACAAGGCTGGCAAGGGAGGGGAGTTAGGGGTGACCAGGCCTGCAGGGGAGGACAGTTAGGAGCAACCACACTGGCAAGGGGAGGGCAGTTAGAGATGACCAGGCCAGCAGGGGAGGACAGTTAGGGGCAATCAGGCCAGCCAGGAAGCAGTTAGGCATTGATCAGGCTGGCAGGAGAGTGGTTAGGGGGTGATCACGCTAGCAGGCAGAAGAGGTTAGGGGCAATCAGGCAGAGGCAGACGAGCTGCTGGGAGCCAACAGTCCTGGATTGTGAGAGGGATGTCCAACTGTGCGTTTAGGCCCACAAGGGGTCCCAGATTGGAGAGGGTGCAGGCTGGGCTGAGGGACACTCCCCTTGCCCTCCAACCCCCCGTGCACAAATTTTGTGCACTGGGCCTCTAGTTCCTAATATAATCACTAAATCGGTGATAGCATTAATGAAGCCAAATACTTTCAAAATTTTAAATTCAATACACTTTCATATTTCTATCCTGCCAATTTCTGACAACATATATCAAAAGAACAACAGCAAAAAAAATAGAAGTATTATAATATAAAAGCAAAGGAATTATAATAAAAACTCAGTTTAATATAGACTTAAAATGAGCATTATCTGAATTCAAGAATTATTTTTTATTAAAATACTTGTATGAGCAATTTAATTATTTCTCAATTTTCTAGACACATAAAACAACTAAGAACTTAAAATACTAGTTCTGCTAGACACAATTATAAATCTATTATCTCAAACTAATTATGGCTTTAAAAAGAAAAGACTGATAGATCTAAGTAAATAAAAATTATAAATTCCTATACAGAAAAATAAAAGGTCTATAAATTAAGATGAAATATAAATTACAAATTGAGAGAAATATTTATATCATTTAACATCTTTGTTAAATACAAAGATACAAAAGGTATCTGGTTAAGTAAAACAGGCTATACTATTCAGATCAACCTCTCACAAAAATCAAAGACACTGATCAAATTTTTTAAAGTATCTTCTTTATAGTACAGAAGACTAATATACAAAGTCATGCCCACAAGAAGTAGGGTATCTAGTTTCACTTCACTGAGATTCTCCTCATCAACTGCCATGCTCATTCGCAATAACCCAAGCCTTGGACTGGTTTTAAAGTGAACCCTGATTCAAATGCCCAGCCACCTGGCAGAAGCAAACTCAAATTATACTTCAAAGAATTCCTAAAAATACATTTTAAAATGAAATTGCATTTTCTATAACAAAGCACACCATAAAACATCATTTAATGAGGAAAACATAATAATAAGACTGAGCATGAAGGTATATAAAGAAATAAAAAACAAGGGTGATGACAGCTGATGAATGGGAAACTATAAAATATTTGAGAAAGGAAGGGAGGGAGAGAGAGAGGGAGGGAGGGAGGGAGGGAGGGAAGGAAAGACAACAAAGAACTTGGGAGAACCAAGATGGAGGCATAAGGTAAACACCTATGTGTGCTGCCTCTCAAAACCACACCAAAACTACAACTAAAAGACAAAACGATTATCTCCCAGAACCACGGAAAAGCTGGCGGAGTGGAAGTTCTACAACTAGAAGAAAAGAAAAAAGTGCATAGAGACCTGATAGAACGGGCAGAGGCTCAGAAAGGCAGAGGCATAGAGATGCATGCGAATCCAACTGGTGTGCGCTATTTTTTGTCAGTTGGGAGGGAGTTACAAGTTCCCAAGTTCCTGACTGCTCTGAACTCCAGTTTCCAGCAAGATTCTGGGGACCCAGACTCATACAGGGAGAAACTGGACTGTTGGCCATCAGGTCAGAAAGAGAGGGTGGCCTTCTCGCAGAGGTGCACACCGGAATCATTGTTTACTGCGCTGGGGGGCGGGACATGGGGACCGAGGAAACACGCAGACTCAGAGAGGGCTGACTGGCAGACAGCACTGTTTGCCATGCCCTAGTGATTCCCTAAGTGATTCCACCCAATTTACGAACCCACCCAGCTGTGTGCAGCGGCTTTTGCATATGAATGGACTGCCCTCTAGCAGCTTAACCTAACAAATTGCAACTGGGTCAGACAACTCCAAAACTTACAAACTCCAAGCAAAGAAGAGAAATTTACAGATCTCCCTGTAGCTCCTGCTGAGGAGAAATTTGCAGATCTCCCTGTAGCTCCTGGCCTTAGACACTAGCTGATTTGCATCTCCTTGGAAATCCAGGAACCAGTGTACCTAGAGGTCAGTGTGAAAGGACACCAAATTTCAACTCCTCACATAAATAAGTGACACACTCAAGAGGTAGACTGTGAGCACTAAAGCCCCACTGAAGCAAGTCCTGCCCCATAGGGGTGTCTCCAGCACAGCAGTTCTTCCATTAATAGACACAGCTAATCCTCACAGTCAATTGGCCTGGAGGTCAATTCCTCCCAGTGTACAATAGCAATCAAGGTTTAACTACAACAAGACTGTATACCCAGCCCACAAAGGGGTGCACCAAGAGTGTCCACCTCAGGTGATTGGGGAGGCGGAGCTACTGGGTCATAAAGGACAACTAACACAGAAAGCCACTCCATCAACACCAGGAAGCAGCCAAAATGCGAAGAAAAACATGTCATGAATGAAAGAAATGGAGGAAAGTGAACTACTGGATATAAAGTTCAAAACCACATTTAAAAGGTTAGTCAAGAATCTTCAACTAACTGCTGAGAAACTTAGTGAGAACTCTGAGAAACTTAGTGAGATCTTCAAGGATCTTAATGAGAATGCAAAAAAAAAAAAAAAACAGAAAAGGACCAGTCAGAAATTAAGCATACACTGTCTGAAATAAAGAATAATAAACAGAAATACAACAGCAGACTACAGGTCCCAAAGAATCAAACCAAAAATCTGAAATATGAGGAAGCAAAAAACACCCAACCAGAAAAAAAAAAGGAGTCCAAAAATGTGAAGATAGTGTAAGGAGCCTCTGGGACAACTTCAAGTGTACCAACATCAGAATTATGGGGGTGCCAGAAGAAGAGAGAGAGTAAGATACTGAAAACCTATTTCAAGAAATAATGACTGAAAACTTTCCCTACCTGGTGAAAGAAATGGATTTACAAGTCCAGGAAGCACACAGAACCCTAAATAAAAGGAATCCAAAGAGGACCACACCAAGACACATCATAATTAAAAAATGCCAAGAGCAAAAGACAAAGAGAATCTTGAAAGCAGCAAGAGAAAAACAATTACCTACAAGGGAGCACCCATACGACTGTCAGCTGATTTCTCAACAGAAACTATGCAGTCCAGAAGAGAGTGGCAGGAAATACTCAAAGTGATGAATAGCAGTAGATAAACTATCCCCTATTCTCTGGGACTCTGAAGGATGTAGGAGGGGGTAAACCAGACGATTATTAATCTACAGATTATGGATCTATATCTAGTTTCCAATTATCTAGTGGACCAGGGACCTCAGACTATGGGTTTAATTAAAATTTTCCTGTACTATCAATGTCCCAAGACCCGTGAAAGAAACAAATGAAAACTCTTTGAAGAAAGATATAATCCTCCTAGGCCTCAATGTAGCCCTCCAAATAACTTTCCAAATAATATCGCCAGTACACAGCCAAAGATGAAACACTCAGGGAACAAGACTCATGAATGACAACCAGATAGGGAAGACCAAAAAATAAGGACTGGTGAAAAGAAACAAAACCGTCAGCATTCACAGATTATATTATTTATATATTTAGAAAAGCCAGAAGAATCTACAGATAAATTCTTTTAACTCTGGACCCTAATTAATCTAGATTTCTGGATATAAGATCACATATAGAAAAAACAATCAACCAACCAAGCAGTCAAGTTCAATAACAGAACTTTTTAAAAGATACCAATTATAACCGAACTTAAATTATTAAATGCCTAGGGGTAAATTTAACAAAACATGAGGAAGGCCTCCACAAAGAAACTATAACCTTACTGAGGAAAAGAGGTGAAACCAAGTAACAGACACCTAACACTTATTATAAATGTACCTATTCTCAAAATGATCTACAGATTCAATACAGTCTCAGATAAAATCACAATAGCTTTTATGTGTGTCTGTAAGAAGATGTACAAGTTGGTTTTAAAATGTACAGAAATATGCAAAGGGCCAAGAATAGACAAGACAAAAAATAAGAAAAAGACAGTCAACCTAAGAAAATAAGCAAAACACATGAATAGGCACTTTCCAAAATGATATGAAAAGGTGCTCTATCTCCTTAATCATCAGGTAAGTACAAACTAAAACCACAGTGAAAACATCAATGACATATTGCTACACAGCCATTAGAATGGTTAACATTAAAATGGGGGGAAATGTTGGTGAGGGATGGAAGAATTAGAACTCTCATTGTTGGTGGAAATAAGCATGGTAAGGCCACTTGGAGAAAAGACCTGGTAGTTGCTTATAAGACTGAAAATATCTACCCCTATGACCCAGCAATCTCACGCCAGGGCACTTATCCAAGAAAAATGAAAGCATATGACCACAGGAATACTTATATGATCCCATTTATATGAAGTTTTAGAACAGGCAGAACTAATATGGTAGGAAAAGATTTGAGTAGCGATTACCAAGACAGAGATTCATTAAGCGGAAACTTTCAGATATTAATGCTCTGTGTCCTTTGATACAGCTAAGTTGCACAAGTTTATGAATTTGTCAGAATTCATGTATTAGGTGTGCTTAAGATTTGTGCATTTCATTGTATGTACATGTTACTTAAATAAAAAGAGAACTCTTAATAAACACTGAACTCTAATGATAGGCAGGCTATAGTATTTGGTGGGAAGTGTTATGATTTCTGAAACTTATTTTGAAATGGATTGGTGGGTAGACAGAGGAATGGATAATAGATGATAAAAACAAATATAATAAACTGTAAATTATAAAATCTAGGTAAGGAATGTGGATACTCATTATAAGATTCTTGTAAGTTTTCTATATGTTTGAAGTTTTTCACAATTTTGGAGGCAAAATAACACAATGAAGATTCGACAGTGCTCCCACTGGAACAACTAAAGTTAAGTTGGAAAATACAAGTAAGAATGGAGAGCAATACTCCTGGCTGACGTGTTTTAAGTGTCATCTTATAAATCAGGAAGTCACAGTTCGATTCCTGGTCAAGGCACATGTCCTGGTTGCAGACTCGATCTCTAGTAAGGGGCATGCAGGAGGCAACTGATAAATGATTCTCTCTCATCATTAATGTTTCTGTCTCTCTTTCCCTCTGAAATCAATAAAAAATATATTAAAAAATATATAATGGAGAGCAATGGGAACTCTCATAACCTACTGCCAGAAGTGTAAATTGGTAGAACTACTTTAGAAAATTTGGTATTATCTCAGGAGTTGAAGGTAAATACATGCAATAACCTGGCAATTTTACTCCTCCAAGTATATATACATCAAAGCAGAGATAAGCAAACTTTTTCTAAACAAGGCCAAATAATTAATATGTTAGGCTTTGCAACCATAACATCTTTGTCACAAAGTACAGCTTCTTGTTAAAGCAAGAAAACAGCTTATGTAAATAAAATGGACACAACTGGGTTACAGGAAGACTGTATTTATAAACTCTGAAATTTACATTTAAATAATTTTCCTATGCCAAGAAATTTGATTCTTCCTTTAATTCTTTTAACTATTAAAAAATGTAAAGGGCCGAAACCAGTTTGGCTCAGTGGATAGAGCATTGGTCTGTGGACTGAAGGGTCCCAGGTCCGATTCCGATCAAGGGCATGTACCTTGGTTGCGGGCACATCTCCGGTAGGGGGCGTGCAGGAGGCAGCTGATTGATGTCTCTCTCTCATCGATGTTTCTGACTTTCTATCTCTCTCCCTTCCTCTCTGTAAAAAATCAATAAAAATATATTTTAAAAAAATGTAAAGGGAGGGAATAAACAAAATAATAGATTTAATAACATAAAAAAATAAATTAAAACGTAAAAAAACAGTCTTAGTTCGCAGGCCATGTGAAAAACAGGCATCAGCCAGGATTTGGCCCATGGGCCATATTTTGCTGACCCTTCCCCTAAGCAATGGATTTCAAACTGTACCACTCACAAGAATCTCCTGCAAGGCTTGTTAAAATACAAATTACTGGGCACCACCCCTAGAGTTCCTGATTCTTAAGTATGTGGTGGATCCCAAGAATCAGCATTTGTTAAGTTTTTTAGTACCAGGAATATTCCAATTCTCAGACCAAAGCCATAGGACAACATACAAACAAGTAAACATGAACCATCATTATTCATATAACCATAAAGCAACATTATTCATAATAGCCCAAAACTGGAAACTCATCATCAAAGGCAGAATGAATAAATGTGTGGCATATTCAGAGTAGAATATGGCACAGCCCAAAATAATACAACTTCACACAATGTGCATAACATGAAGTACATATTAAGCAAAATAATCCATGGACAAAACAAAATACACCTGAGTATTCCATTTATGGAAAGATTTGTCTTAATACAGAAAATTATATAGTTTAGGGATGAATAGTCAGATGATCAACTAAAAGGAAAAAAGTAAGGAGGAGGTTACCATAAAGTCATACTAGTGTTTTCCTTTGGGAGAGATAGGAAAAGATGGCTGAAATGAACACAAGGAGGCATTTTAAGGGTAACAGCAATGCTTTATTCCTCATCTGAATGACAGACTAATATTCACTTATAATAATCTATACTTATTTTTGTTTTATGTACTTTTTTGGATACTTCTTAGTGTTTAAAAGGTTAAAAAAGATTTTTTAAAAAGCAGATGAACTGTGTTACAACAAAATATCATGCAGTAAGTAAAATTCTTTTTAAATTATGGAAATTTATGATTACTGTCATAGAAGGATATCTGTGAAATATTGGTAGGTGAAAGTAAGTTCAAACAGTTAGGTAAAGGCAAAGTAAAATAAATCTTTTAAGAGATTCCAAGCATGTTTCTATATAAGCTTGTGCATGGAAATAGTCTACACAAAGAAATAACTAACTCTGGGTAAAGGGATTATGGATAATTTCTACTTTCTTCTTTATACTTGCACATATTTTATTAAATGTATCCCTTAGATATTTCATGTTCTGGATCTTAATATAAATGGTGTTTTCTTATTTTGATTTCTAGTCGTTCACTGCTTTCTTGCATATCCTTTTAATTTATTCATTTACTTCAAAATTAAAAATACTATTAAGTCCAAAATTAAAGATAGCTTAAGTCCGAAAGCATTAGGGAAACACGCAGAATCTCCACTTTTGCCAGGCCTAGTGATTTCCACATTTATCTAAATCTATCCAGTCAAAAATTTAGGCTTCTTACTACTAGTATTAGTTAAGCATTTCTTTCTCTATTTTTCCATAGAAGATAGAAACACAATAGGAAACTGATTCTCAAATGTGTTTTTAGTAACAAAAATTTTTCTTCAAAAAAATCTTGCCTGGAATGATATTACATTGCAGAAATTTAGAAGAAAAAAAAAATACTCTGGGCCCAAAGCACTGCTCATTCAACCCACCATCACACCATCTCTGCCCTTCCGTGGCCCATTTCTAAAGGGTACATTCAGCCCTAGCCAGTTTGGCTCAATGGCTAGAGCATCAGCCTGCGGACTGAAGGATCCCAGGTTTGATTCTGGTCAAGGGCACATGCCTGGGTTACAGCTCAATCCCCAATAGGGGGCATGCAGGAGGCAGCCAATCAATGCTTCTCTCTCATCATTGATGACTCTCTCTCTCTCTCTCTCTTTCTCGCTCTCTCTCTCTCCCTCCCTCCCTCCCCTTCCTTTCCTCCCTCTCTGAAATCAATAAAAAATATTTTTAAATAAATAAATGAATAAATGGTACTTTTAGGAAAAATCCTACAAAATACTTAATTGCACTAACAATACCATAAAGACAATGATAGCAGTATATGGAAACAGAGTCACTGCTGGCTGACAAGTATCTCACCACTGTGTGATCGCTCAAAACTTTAGCTTGCTGATTATGTGCAAGTTGAAAGATAGCATAGAGGAGGTAGTTTAGATGTGTCAATCTGTAGATTGTTCAAAAGTCAATGAAAGTTGAGCCCCATGCATGCCATCTGCTAGTTAATATGCTAAACCATTTTACTTATACCATTTCAATTAATTCTAACATCAACCCTACAAGGTAGATAGTATCTTAGTTTTATGGTTAATTGGTAGAAATAGAAGCCAAACTGGATTTCCAACCCACAAGGCCATGCAGTCTCCAATAAACAAAAATAAGTTGAACAAACATGTAACATCAAAATCAATGCAAGAAAAAGTCATCAATTGAAAATTTTCACCTCAATCCCTTTTTGGTAATGAACAGAATTAAAATACAGAAATTAAAAATGTAATATAACTAGGTATCATGAAAAATATTATAGGTAAAAATATTTCTTTGAAAGAATGTAGAGCACATATTATATATAATCAACACTCCAGAGTGTTTAAATTATGGTTTAGCAATAGCAAATATTTCTTTAAGAGCTCACACCAGATTATTATGCTTTAGTGTTTGCTTTGTTTACATATACCTGCTGACAGTAACTTCTCTATTTGACTATTTATCTTTTATTTTGCATTCCATAAGAGAATTCCTTCAAAACTGAAATAAACAACAAGACACACACTGCTGATAATATCTGAGAGAAGGTAGCTACTACTTTTAGAGCCACGCTGTAATTCTGAAACAGCACTGATAAAGAAACAAACTGATCGGGGAGATATGGCAGGAGAAAAAGAAATCTTCCTGTCTTCATGATAGTCTTTTCATTATTTTTAAGTAAATTTCCAATTTAAACATTAAAATATATTTCAAATGTGTTCAATGGACATTTATTTGAAATTAGATAAAATCTTAATATTCTCCTTACCATTAACAAGGATAATCATAATTGCTTGTACAGTTTTTGCCCAGTTTTAACTGAATCTGAAAAACTTAAATTGAAACCAATTGTGTTAACCAACCATAGCCCTTTTATAATCATTTACTATAGCAATAAAGAAATAGGTACCTTTGAACACAGAGATGCTTGTCCTAATAATATGTGGGGTTCTAACTAAGTAAATCACAAGGCAATATATAAGTAGGGTAATACTCTCCTTTTCCTAAATTCAATTCAAATACTTGTATTCACAATACCATGGGTGTTTACAAGCAATTACCTGCTTACCAAGTAAATGTCAAGGCAGCAAAGGAAGCACACATCAAATCCACTATCATACAGCAGATTACATTAGTTACAAGAGACTTGACTTGTCAAATAGTCTTCTGCCTTAGAAATTCAGTCAAGACTCAAAAATAATCCCAAGACCTTGAATAAAAACTAGGGTAGATTATTAAAAAATGTAATAAGATTTTCTTTCATTGAAATGTACTCCCCTGCCCCCTGGGGGCAAAAAGAAAGTTATCTAGTCTTCTCAGATTAGAAATAACAGATAAAATTCTAAGGAAATCAACATGTTTCTAAACCATTAAGCCAAAATAACCACATGCATTCCAAATCACATGTATGCTATCTAAATTCATGTTATATCCTGCATTCTAGCCTTTCAGTAATATTCTGTTTTTCCTTGGTGTGTTAGAAAGTTCATCCATGCTCTTTCCAGCCGGCGCTGAGCCATGGGCATCTCTAGAGACAACTGGCACAAGCCCCACAAGAAGGGGACAAGAGAAAGCCCTACCACAAGAAGTGAAAATATGAGCTGAGATGTCCAGCTGCCACCACTAAGATTAGACCCCACTACATACACACAGTCTGTGTGCGGAAAGACAACAAGAAGTATAGAGCCTTGAGCTAGACATGGGCAACTTCTCATGGGGCTCAGAGTAATGTACACAAAGATTATTTTGTTTTCAATGCACCCAACAATGAACTGGTCCACACCAAGACCCAGTAGAGAACTACATTGTGCTCACTGACAGAATACTGTACCCACAGAGGTACGAATTCCACCAGTCACTGCCCCTGGGCTGCAAGAAGAGAGCCAAGCTCCAAAGGAGGAAAAGATTTTAAACAAAAACAATCAAAGAAAATTCAGAAGCAATATGATGAAAGGGAAAAGGAATGCAAAAATCAAGTCTTTTTCAGGAGCAGTTCCAGCAGGGCAAGCTACTTTGCATGAACTGCTTCAAGAGCAGGCCAGTGTGGCCCAGCAGATGGCTACGTGCTCAAGGGCAAGGAGCTAGAGTTCTATGTGAAGAAATCAAGGTCCAGAAAAGCAAATAAATCCTCTTCCCTCCTATCTTAGCTCATGTAATAAAGATGTTTATTCTAAAAAAAAAAAAAAAGTAGTTCATCCATGGCCCTGGGGAGAGCACTGACCTGATGCACCAAGAATTGATCTCCAGTCAGGGCACACACAAGAAGCAAACAATGACACATCAAAGGCAGAAAAACAAATTGATGTTTCTCTCTCCTTCTCTCTCTCTCTCTAAAAATAATTTTTTTAAATCAGTAAATAAAGTTCATTTACTTGTCACACATATTCTAAATCATCACTTATCTATTTAGCTAGTTAGAACCAAAATTTAAATTTCAAAGAATTCTCACTGAAAAAATGTAGGATAATTATATGAAACTTTACTAATTAGTGTAAACTGCTGTTGACTCATTATTTCAAATTTCTTAAATAATCCTCAGTATTCTCTCCTGCTTTCTTGTTAAAAACTAGTGGGAAAATAAAAGCATATTTCATTTTCTCAGACTCCCTTAATGAGGTTACCCAACGTATGCCTCAAAAATATCCTCTTAAAAGAGCAAGACAAAATAAAATTAAATGGCTTCCTGCTTCTACTAACAAAGAATCTCATGTACAAAAGTAAAAACACTTATTGTAGAACAATTATAAAAGCAGAGCAAAAGAGTGGAAAGTATATAGTTTTTGTAATCGCAGAAAACTAGGTTCAAATTTTAAACAAGATAATTAATCTTCCTGTACCTCTCTTTCTACAGTAAAATGAAGAAAATAATACTTATTTCATGTAGCTTTTAAATTAAATAAAATATAGAAATTTCTAGAACAGACATAACAAATAGCATGCCCTTAATTAATGGTAAATATTTATTATTACTATCAGCAATGTACATTTTTATTACCTTGTTTTCCAGGCTTTTCCCGGGAATAAATTGAAATGTTTCCTGCATCTAAACTGGTTTCAACAAACTTTTATTAGTTAAAACTTCTACTTTGATTAGTAAAACTAACATAAAACTGGTCTTTAGGGGGTGTTCAAAACTAATAAAATAAGATAGGTTATCACTGCAACAACTTATACAATCAAAGTACAGTAAGTCCTCACCATGGTTGAAGGTTCTGTGACTTTAAGCAAAACAACTGATAATGAAACCAATTTTACCATAGACTAATTGATATAAACTAGAATTAAGTTCCTACAGTATATCATCAGCATTATCACAAACTGACATTGAATGACACAATGTTATTTGAGGACCTGCTATATATCATGCTTCACAAAATAAACATCTTCCTAAATAGAGATCTATAAACAAACTGTTCTATCTGGAATCAAATGGAATCACATTTCTGGATGACTTACATTACTGTGCTGGAGATGCTCAACCTTCACTCTGATTAATTTTCAACCAGCAAAGACCCTGAGCATTTGAGCTTTGAAATTCTCCAGCACTATTCACAAATCCTCACACTTCATTCCTTAGGATCTATTCTATATCCATCCATTCAATGGTCAGTACTGCTTCAAATGGCAGAGTATAATGGTATAATCTTTTTGTCAAGCACAAACCACAATAAGCTTTAAAAGTATGGGTAAAGTTTTTTTTCTATTGTTCAGAAAAAACAGAGAAGAACCGAGCAACACTTAGGGAGATGGAGTTACATTCATTATTATTATTATTATTATTATTATTATTATTATTATTATTACGCATGGGCCCAGAGAAAAATGTCTCTCAAATTCTGGGCCAAAAAACATGAAAGAAGTTTCCCTATTTCTATTGTTTTACCCTCTTTGGGAGACAACTTTGCAAGTTCTTAAAGGGCCCTATGTGCTGGAGCTTTGAGACCTCAACCAAAGGCCTTGCCTGGCACCAATACTGATAACTTCGTCTGGGGAAGGTCTATGGCCTCTCTGGAATGGGAATAGTCTTATTTCTTTTTATTTAAGCAAACATTTACAGAAGCCAAAGTAGCAGGGTTAAAATTTCAAACAGCAGTTTTTATATAAGATGGATGCTTCACTATATTTTACAATCATATTACTTTACATGCTACCTTACTCATAGAATTAAGAATTTGGGCTGTGTAAAAGTTTTGTTTTTTTTCTTTTTTATATTCTTCATCAAACCAGGAACTGAGAGAGCAGTCTCACTCTGTCAGGCATCTCAAATAGAGGTCAAGAGTAGCTCCAGAGAGGCAGTGTCCCCCACAGTAAACACACAGGTGGAGAATGACTGTGTAGACTGTACTGCTTTCGCCCTATGCAGAGTCCCTCACTGAGGGAGGGTCATGCAATGGCCAGTGAAATCTAAGCAGAAGTGATAAGTGTCACCTCCAAGCAAAGCCTTTACGAGCACATGGTTTACCTGCATCTCTCCTCCCTCTGCCCCAGCACCTGGTGAAGTTCCTGAGAAAGGCTGTTCAATCAGCTGAGATGAGCGCCAATATGACACAGAGCAGGGTTGAGCACCAATACACCTACAGGAGATACTGGTAAGCTATCCTTATTGGCAGAGTCATCTCTAGCCTCTTTGGATCAACATTTTTATCCATAAAATATGCTGAGCACATAATTCCAGTATATGCATACTTATTTATAAATTACACACATGTATTACTGTATATTATGTATGCAAAATAAGCCTCCCCAAAATGTTTTAAAATGAGGTTAAAAATATGTTGTATTATTTATTTCCTTCCAATATTCCCAAATTATCATCTTGAAGCATCCATCTTATTATAAAAACTGCTGTTTGAAATTTTAACCTTGCTATTGGCTTCTGTAAATGTTTGCTTGCTTAAATAATAAGGAAAATGAGACTATTCTCACTTCAGAGAGGCCATTAAACCTTCCCTGGCAAAATTATCAGTGCTGGTACCAGGTCAGGTCTTTGGTTGAGGTCTCTAGGCCGCAGCACATAAGGGCTCTAAGAATTTGCAAAGGGGCGGGTAACATCCCATATTTGGGAGACAAAGAAGGTAAAAACATATAAATAGGGAAATTTTCTGCATGTTGGGGCCCAGAATTTGAGAAAAATTTTCCTCTGGACCCACACGTAATAAATGTAACTCCAAACTCTCCAAGCATGGTTTGATTATTCCGGTTTTCTGTAACAATCTTGGTTATACAACTTTGGAACCTGTAAACTATTACTCTGGCCTCTAGAGTAAAGATATTAATAAGGCTTCCCAGAGAGTTATTCTATAAACTTCCAATCAATAATATTCAATCATGTTTATAAATATTGTGAAGTTTTCTACCTAAATGCACATAGCTTGCTTGCCTTCTTGCACCTTGGCCCTCAAGCAAGAATGTGCCTTGGATTTGCATAGGAGCTTTTCAGAATTACAGACTCTTGGTGCTACCTAGCCCTACAGATCAAAGATCAGCTGTACAGTTTTTTAAGTGATTCTGACACACATCACCAGTGTCACACGAATCCTAAGGAAAGGATTACCTTTTCTAAAATACACTTGTCATGTCCTGAAAATACCACCATTAATTCTAATATTCAATTTTTATGTAGAATTCATTTATTTTTTCTAAAGCACTGAGGGCCTACTATGTACAAAGCACTACTTCTAGCAGATGGAATATAACTATCAACAAAAACAAAACTTGTTCTCATGAAACTTACATTTTAATGTGGTGAGACAGACAAATAACAAATAAGAAACTATCAGCGAGCTAGATTGAAAATAAACAAGAAGTGCTATAGATGGACAACAGATTTATACTTTCAGTTCTGTGGTCAATTAAACCTCCCTGAAAAAATTACATTTTAAATGGAAACTTGCATGAAAAGGAGCATTCCATGGCAAGAGCATCCCAAGCAGAGGTAACAGGTCCTTTTTCCTAAAGATATGGAAAGAACAGAGAGAAAGCAGATGGAGGGCGGTGGCAGGCAAGGGGTGGTGTGAGAAGTGGTTACAGAGGTAGATGGAGCCCTGCCCTGGGTGAGATACTTTTATACTAAGAACTGTGCATTAAACAAAGGCTTTTGGCAGAGCAAAGCTCATATCTAATTTACTGCTTATGCTTACGGGGCTATCTTAGTAGTTTAGAAAAAGATTATAGTGGCCTGATAATAGAAGCACTGGTGTGGTGGAAAGAACACAAAGGGACAGATTTGGGGTAGATTTGGGAGGTGACACACACAGACAAATTGCAAATGAAGGGGGTCTGGAGAAAAAGACTTCTAGGTTTGGTGCTTTAGTCAGTAGGCAGACAGTGATGCCATTTATTTGATATTTTTCTTGGTCCTCATTATGCTATTTGTGTTTTACTTCTATATAGATTTGTCATGTGTGTCTTGTTATAAGTCACCTCAAATCCTTTGTGGAAAGGGACATGCATCAATAAATGCAAATAAATTGTTTACTAGTATCAGTTTTTCTTTAAATGAAAAATATTTTACATGTTAAATACATGTTAACAATTCCAACAATATTAAAACTGCAATTGAAACAAATAATTAATTAAAAGACTGTTTAAAACACCCAATATATAATGAAACCATTAAGAATCATTTCTTTTATAATGAAATTAAAAATTTGTGGAGGAAAAAAATTTTAAGACAAAATAAAATAAACAGTTTGTGGAGGAAGGCCCTGGTTAGATAGCTCAGTTGGTTAGAGCATGGTCTCAAGGTTTCATAAGGTTTTTCAGGGTCCATTCCCAGTCAGGGCACATAAAAGAATCAGGGCACATAAAAGCCTAAATAAGTGGGACAACAAATCAATGACTCTCTCTCTCTCTCTCTCTCTCTCTCTCTCAACAATAAAATAAAACAAAAATTTTAAAATAAAAATTTGTGAAAGACTCCAATAATGAGAGCAAATATCATGATTTTTAATATTATTACTAGTTCTAATAAATACAGGTTTTATATCAGTAGTAAGCATTGTGCTCTATAATGGGCACCTTGTTTCCCAACCTATTCATTCCTCTCCTAATCATTCCTCTGTGGAGATTAAAGGCTGCAATTCTTTGACACTCTTCCCATTGAACGCTGAGATCTATTTGCCCTCCCCTTGGGGGGCTAGCCTATGACTACTTGGACCAACATGGCATGAGTAATGTCATGCCAGTCCCAGGCATAGGCTTCTGCCTTGTTCTTGTGTAGTCCTAGGTCACTCCAAAGAAGTTGTTCAACCCCCTAGTTTGTGGGATTAAATGGAGAGGATCCCAACAGTGTCCAGCCTTCTGTAAGTGCTCACCTTGGCACCAGAATGTGAGTAGAGCTGTCTTGTATATCTAGGCCAGATTGCCTGCCAACCAAGTAACCGCATTAACACCATATAGAGCAGAAGTGCCCCCTTAAGCCCAGTCTGAATCCCAACCCTCAAAATTGTGAGATCCTATATAATAAAAGCCTAATATGCAAATTGACTAAACGGTGGAACCACCAGTGACTATGACAGGCACTGACCACCAAGGGCAGATGCTCAATGCACGAGCTGCCCCCAGCCTGCAGGCCCCAGGCCAGCCAAGGCAGGGGACAGCACCCACCCATTGCCCTGCTGAGGGAGGCGACCAACAGTGGCAGCAGGGGGGGTGGTATGAGGCCAGCAAGCCAGGGGCACCAGGCTGGCCAAGGTGGGTGCCAATACCCTCCCTCCCAATTGCCCCACTGATCAGTCCTGATTGCTGGCCAGGCCTAGGGACCCTACCCATGCATGAATTTCATGCATCAGGCCTCTAGTAATAAAATGGTTATTGTTTGAAAATGTTAGGGTTAGGATTTGGCTTTAATTTTTTTTTAATATATTTTATTGATTTTTTGCAGAGAGGAAGGGAGAGGGACAGAGAGTCAGAAACATTGATGAGAGAGACATAGATCAGCCACCTCCTGCACGCCCCATACTGGGGATGAGCCTGCAACCAAGATACATGCCCCCGACCGGAATCGAACCTGGGATCCTTGAATCCACAGGCCAACACTCTATCTACTGAGCCAAACCAGTTTCAGCTGGCTTTAATTTTTGATATTATATTTAGAATCATTGTTTTAGTTTGAGAGTAGTTGCTACATAAAAACTAATATCCAGAACACAATCAACCTAAAATAAAAGTTAGTTGAGAACAATTTTCTATTTACAATTCAATGCTTACAACACACTTTCTTCATTTAAATGTACAAAGAGCCATATAGAGGAAAAAAATATTTCATTTATTTTTGTTATTTTATTTAATCTCACTGGAGGATTTTTTTCCATTGCTTTTAGAAAGAGTGAACAGGAGGGGTTGAGGAAGGGAGAGAGGAAGGGAGCAAAGGAAAAAGGGAGAGGAGAAAGGGAGGGAACATTGATATGAGAGAGATACATCAATTGCCTGCCTCACATATGCACCCTGAATGGGGCTTGAAATAAACCTGCAACCCAAGTACATGCCCTTGACTGGGGAATCAAACCCAAGACCCTCAATGCACAGGCCAGTGCTCTAACCATTGAGCTCACTGATCGGGGAGGGGGAGAATATTTCCATTAAATTGTTAATAATTGGTAAATCTTTAGGAAAGATAGACAGGAAATTTAAAAAAAAAAGGAAACAATTACCACTATGTAACTGTTAATTAACCAAAATTGACAGGATAGTATGTTAACTCACTTACAAATTCTTTTATCATTTATTATCATCTACAACATTAAAAGTTAGAAAACGAACAGTAATTTAATATCCTGACATTCTAATTAGTATGTTGATGTCTCAGTAACTATGCCAAGCTGATCAATGTAAAAGCAATCATCTGATTACTTTATTACTGTTTTTTTAAACAGTACAGGCACATTTGAAATATACTAAAAAATTACACTAAAATGAAAGATTAATTACTTACATTCAAGCATATTTCTTCTCTTCTACAAGAAAACAAATCTCTTTTTTTTAAAAAAATGGTTAATTTACACAAGAGTTCTTCTTAAAATCTCCTGAATAAATCAAAACAGCAGTCATTCCCCAGCTGGCCATGACAAGACCAGATATATGTTAGATGCATTACAATCTGACCGGCCACATCAAATTCACATTCTATTCCAGCCCACCCCATTCAACAAACATTTCTGCAGCACTTTCTATTAGCCAGGTATAGCACGTGCAGATAATTCAAAAATAGTTAAGATGCTAATCCATAAATTAACTATAATATCTAACCACAGTAAAAAGTTTATAAAAGAAGAAAAGTTGACTCCAGTCACAAAAGGGAAAAACCTGGTGTCCAGCAAGCTACTGGGCAAAGCTGAGAGCCTGAAAGCCCACCAGGCCTTGGGTTTAGCCTTGCTTCTAAGCCACGAATGAGTGGAATGAGGGGAAACATACTCATTAGAGCGGACAAAAGGTGGCAAGGTGATCCTTCCAGAAACCTAATTTCAGAGCCCAGCTCAGCCATGCTCAAACTACTGTGATAAACTGAGCTGAAAGTCACCGATGGCACTCCTATGGCAAGTGACTTCTGCTGAGGCTTAAAAAAGAACAGCAGTGCAGAGGTACTGGGCAGCATTTAGAGAATTAAACATGAAGATTTACTGAGATTAGCCTGATGCCACTCCAGAGACAGGGAAAACTGGGAAGCAAAGTAGGGCAATAAAGATGAAAGTAACTCACTCCCAATTAACCAATGTCTCCCTCCCCTTCTCTTCCTTCTACCTCTCCCCTCAGTCAGAACTGAAACAACTTATACCAAAAATCTCAATGAGTCTTTTGTTCAATTATGTCTATGTATCTCATTCTTGCTCTCAATCAATCCTTATGACAGTAGACCAACAAGCTGAAGTAAAATAATCCTAGAATACTGTGACAGAAATGGAAGAAAAAGATAACCAATTAAGAAAGATGGAAAGTTAACATCAAGAAGTTAACAGATGACAGGCTCATGCCTGAGTGGATGTAAGAATAGCAGTACCTCAAATAAAAATGGTATTCCCTGACACAGTTTCTCCAGACAAGCACATGAATAGTCAAGCTAAGTAATATTACCCTAATACCCACCCTATCTGCAGTCCAGCCTTTACAGAGGCTGCAAAGCATATCCTGGGTGGAGGGGGCCAAGGTTCACAATAGCATCTCCAACAGCCCATCAGTAGATTCTGGCTCTTAGGTTCCAGCCCTGGGCAGATTTTGATTTCTTATATTTTTCAGATCTACTTCCCACAGAAAATAATGAAAAGCAGTGATAAATTGTAAAAAACAAATACACACACACACACACACACACACACACACACACACTAGAGGCCCAATGCATAACATTCATGCAAGGATCTCAGCCCCCCACGGCCCTGCCCACTGGTTGTTCCAGAAGCTCGTTCAACCATCTTATCTAATTAGCATATTAGCTCTTTATTATATAGGATACTCGAGGTCTGATGCAGCAAATTCATGCAAGGGGCTTGGCCCTCGCAACCCCAGCTGCCTTGCGTCCCTCCCTTCCCCACCCTTCCCCCTATCCTGTCCCTGGTCGTTCCAGAAGGTGTTCTACCATCCGGTGTAATTAGCTAGTATATTAGCTCTTTATTATATAGGATTTGAGAGCACTAAAAAATTGGTTAGACAAGGGGAACTGCCAGAACAAATTTTGAGGAAAACCTAAGCCCAGGAGAACCAAAGTCACTTTTGCCCTGAGGACATCAGCCAATGCCATGGCTATACTTCAGATGCTCATCCAAAAGGGGCAAGGTGGCAAAAGATAAGGATACATACCTGCCAAACATGGGATTCTTAAGAAGCTCCTCCCTGTGTTAAATTGAGGCCCCAAAAGAAGAGTTCCCCAGGGGAAGAATGAATTAGTTGACCCATCACCTCTCCCCCAACCACATGAGAATGAAGAGCAGGTTCTCTTGGCACTGGACAAAGCAGGAAAGTAAAAAGATGTGTCGGGGGGGTGGGGGGGGTGCGGAAAGTCTCTGAGAAGCTGTGGCCACCCCAACCATACATTCACAGTGTGCCAGAGAGTCAAGATCCTAAAAACGGTTTAAAAAGAGTCCCTGATCAGTAATGCTCCCAGACGTTTGGCAGAGGCAACACAATACCTCTCAAAGGAAAGCACACTTACCCTGGGAACCTCTTAAAAAACCATGCTAGGACAATAATCAAAGATAACCAGACACACAAGGAAACAGGACAGCATGAATGAGAAAAAGATTAATAGCAGAAATAGACAACACAGATTTTACATCTTAAAGTTACTAGACACAGATTAAAAATCAACCTACAACATTTAGAGAAGAGAACAACAAATTTTAAAATATGAGCTAGGAACAAGAATCCATACAAAATAACATAGCAGATCTTTAAAAGAATAAATGGAATTTTTAGAAGTTATAATAGCCAAAATGTAAAACTCAATGACAGAATAGATAAAACACAATAAAAAATTAGATAAACTGGGAAAAAGTTCAGGAGAAATCTATCATTCAGTAGAAAAAGACTAAACTAGGAAAATACAGATAAGAGAATAAGATGTGAAGAAGAAAGTCTAAAATATTTTTTATTACAATTCCAGACAGAGAGGAGAAAGAACAGGAGAGGGAAATTTATAATCAATAATGGCTGAGAATTTTTCAGAATTAGTATAACAGTCTACAGATTCAAAAAGCCTAGTTATAGCCTTGCAAAAATAAATTAGAAGAATTGCACTCCTAGACAAACTGAGAATGTTTAAATCCAGCAGAGTACCCTGAAAGCAGACAACCAACAGGGTGGCTATCTTATGCTCAAGGGAGCAACAGTTAGACTATCAGCTGACTTCTCAATAGTAAAGTGGAAGCCAGAAGACAGTAGAATCATATATCTTCAATGTGCTAAAAGTATCTGCCAACCTAGATTTCTACATCAAGCAAAAACAACTTTTAATAAAGATGCAATCTACTTTCTTGTTTTTGTTTGGATAAAAGCATTTTTATCCAAATAAGAGAAATATAGTAATAAAGGCTCAAACCAATACATTACTTCAAACTACTGCAACATGAGAACAGTTGGAGATTATGGAAAGATGAACATTTACTGTTTTCTTGCACATCTCCTTTATACATACAATCATGTTTATTTATGCATTAGTTACTTACATAATTGTGTTGTGATTCCTCACTAGGTAAGACCAGAGTGTCAGGCACCATGGACTACATAAGCTTCACTGGATCTCCCTCTCGCTCACTCAGAGCCAAACTGTACCCAGTTTGGAAAATATTTACTGATTGCTAGGCCAGTCAATAGTTTAAGACTGAACTCTTATGATCATAATTCATTTTCATCAAAATATATTTGGAATTTTATTTCAATAGCTTAACCTAAAATATTAGATTAACAATCTCTCTGATTTCACATAATTAAACTATAATCAGTAAATATGTTGAAGCAAACTTGAATGAATAGTAAGTATGCTTTACAACTAACGTAATCTGAAATTTCTTCCCCTTTCCCGTTTCCCTATGAACTAAGTGAATCAAGTCTTTGGAATTTGCAACTGTTTCTTTAATTCCAAACTATTTATTTCAAGCACCCTGTTAATTGGCAGAATGCCTATTTCTTCACAAGGCTTTCTATTACTGAGCATCAAATTTTCTACTTTATGACATCTTCCTTATGTTATCTTCTGCAATAACCTTTTGGTGCACAATTTAAAGGCCTCCCAAACTCAATCTTTCTCAATGTTCCAACTGGCAAATGTCTTCAAAAAAAAAACAAAGAGTAATTTGCCCTTCCCATTTTACAACATGGCCCAGTAGAAAACTGTTCAACTTCACTTAGTTCTAAGTTTTTAAACTGTGTGTCATTTTGGACATTTTCAAGATCATTAGAAGAAAGGCAGCCAAGCTCTGATTCATAAAATAGCTGATGAAGCTTTCCAAGTTAAGCAGCTAACAGTAGTACTACTATATTACAAAAATAAGACTTAATAGGGAGGAAAGAAAAAAAATTGCTTAGGGTCTACTAGTATACAGGCCAATGGTTTATTCAAGCAAATGGAGAATGAAATGGAAAAGTAGGGAAAAATAAGGTCAGAAAAAGAAATTGATATGTTATATTTTCTGTTATAGGCCATGAGAAAAATCAAATATGTGGATATCAAGTTTTAATGTTAGCTGTTTTTAATTTATATTTCCATCATATATTTCAAATTCAAGCAGATAATAGAATACAAGCTATTTTTTGTGCCTAGAGTGAAGGGTAAAAAGTGTTTATTCCAAGAGATGCTCAAATACATTTACATATATAAAAGCCTAAGTGACTGTTGCGACTGTTTGCTATGACATGCACTGACCACCAGGGAGCAGATGCTCAATGCAGGAGCTGCCTCCTGATGATCAGTGCACTCCCACAGCCAACCTCCCATGACCAGCCAACTTCCCTCCTGTGCTCCCTCTGGCCAGCCCCAATGGGCCCTGATCAGCCCAGATCGGTAGCCAGGCCAAGGGATACCACCTGTACATGAATTCGTGCACTGGGCCTCTAGTATAGTTATAACTGGAAATAATAGAAAGCAGCTTTATGTCTTTGATAAAGGTGTCCTATTTGTTGACCCAATTCAACATTTTTAGTTCCTCAAAAACTTAGATACTTGAGGTTGAAGCTGGCATGATATCTCTCAAAATCTCTCTCCACTACCTTTCTTCCTTCTTTTCTTTTCTGATTCAGTTCCAACAATACTGTTAGCTAAATGATGCCTTCCTAGATTAATCCAGCCCCTAGCAATACCCTCTTTTACTTAACTCTTATTGACTATATCAAACATTCTGGCATGCAATTATTTTACTTGTTCTATTTCATGAAAACAGTATCTTCTGTTCTTCCAAACTAGCAGAAGCATATTAATGTAAATCCTCCATGACACACACAAAATGCTGAAGACATAAAAACATGTCTTAAACATTAGTTATAAAGTAACATCAAGGATAACAGTGAATATGGAATTTCCATGTAGAATGGGCTCAGAAGCAAATTTCTGATAGCTAAGGACTTAACTTAGCTATCACTCATTTCTCTTACTTCAAAGTCCATCAATAGCTTCCTCCCCTTGGTAATACCCCTACTCAAGCTACAGTTCTATCCCTCTCTCTTAAATTAATTTGAGAGAGAGAAAAAGAAACATCAATTTGTTGTTCCACTTAATTTTAAATACATTTTTATTGATTTCAGAGAGGAAGGGAGAGGGAGATAGAAACATCATTGGTAAGAACCTTGATCAGCTGCTTCCTGCATGCCCCTATTAGGGACTGAACCTGCAACCCAGTTATATGCCCTGACCTGGAATCAAACCAGGACCTCTTAGATCATTAATCGATGCTCAGTCACTGAGCCACACTGACGAGGCTGTTCCATTTATTTATGCATTTATTGGTTGATTCTTGTATGTGCCCTGACTGGGAATCAAACCAGAAACCCTGGCATATTAAGATGACACTATAACCAACTGAGCTACTAGGCCAGGGCACTAAGGACTTATCTTAAATACACATCAAGGAGGAAAAGATGCTATTCACTCATTTCTCTTACTTCAAAGTCCATCAATAGCTTCCTCCCCTTGGTAATACCCCTACTCAAGCTACAGTTCTATCCCTACTGTCCTGAAACTGTTCAAGTGCTTCACTGGCACTTACGGTACAAATTCATATATAGGAAGATGCCATGATGCCACTCAGAAGGGTTGGTTTTGTTCAGGGACATCTAGTTCCCAAGGACTACAGTATGACAGGAAGCAGCACAGAGGCCACTCTTTCAAACCCCATCAATTCACAGCCCTCCTTCCACTCCTGTCCCTCAGAGATGTGAGGTGAGAGCTCATTTCAGCCTGACGGGACCTATAACATTAATGTGAACTTCCTGTGAAAGCCATCATCTTCTTGTAATATTGTAGTTATGTATCTCTCCCACATTGGGACACAGTAGCTTTTCCTTCCAAAGCCTGAACTCCTACCATACCTCAAGGTGGCCAAATGAATTCTCTACCTTCAAAATTGAAAAAAGAGAAAATGTTGAATTCATTATTCTACATCCTTCATATTGTTTTCTGTAATGACCTTGACATTGATCTTACTCGAGATATGAGTCAATTGGTTCCTTATCTATATTCTCCTTGCTGTTAATTTTTAAGTTACGAAAGGGGAAAAAAAGACAAAAATTATTATTTCTGTTTTGTGGAAATAATTACAAGCAGCCTTAGGAAACTTAAATTTTATGCTGCATCTTGTTGACTTTCATTCTTGCCTCCAGCAAGATCATTACAATCCAAATGTGATACAGCTTAAGGAACCCAGAAAGCTGAACAGCAAATGCCAACAGCTGTCTGTGTGTTTGCATCCATCCCATGATTTTCCTGTTCTTTAAGCAAAGTGTTGTGATAGCAACAAATGTGTTGTCTGACAACACAAAAGGGTTTTATTAGGCTTCAACTGCCCTGTTTGCCTGGACTTCCGAAATGGCTTTTTAAATATATTTTCAGTCTTTCAATAAGAAGTAATTTCAATAGATTTTCCATATGAATTAAAATCTCCCCCTTCAAAGCCCAAACTTCACAAAGCAAGAGACAATACAAAGCATTAAATGTTGAAAATAAAAAAGTGTAAGTCAACAACCATTTCAAAAGGGCACACAAAAATTCAAGGAGCCTATATGGTATAGCATCTAGAGTAACGTATGATCACTTTTATTCATTTATTTATAGCTCTTTCTATTTAAGAGAGTGCTTTTAAATCCCTTGTAGCAACTATACTGTGCCTTGAACATATCTCTTAATTCACCATCTTTTACTTGAATTGAATTTAGTAAACAATACGACTATCCACAATATACGCTATGAAATAAACTCATTAATTCAGGCTACTTTAAATTTTCGAAAACTCTGAGAAGGTATGAGCACTGTGTAACATCAATTACTTTATACCTTAGTACCTCACTTCCCAGTGTCCTGAAACATAAAAAGGTTTCTCTGTAGGTAAAGAAAACACAAAGGACACCCCAGACTACTGGCAGATCTCAGACATGTGGTAAGCCTCTCTTCAAAATCAAAAAGCTGTGAACTTTTCAACCAACTCTTTTTAATCAGCTTCACCAATCACATTTATGAATGATATAAAACGTGTATCAACCATTTCTCCATTCCTTTATCTTCTGAGTCATGTGAGCTCCCTCAGAGTTCTATAATAGCTTTTCTATTCACCTAATTATCAGAATTTATTTTTCCATACTATTAATTAGTATGGAAAATTATATTAATAGTTTTTTACTTATATAGGTTTCTTTATATTCCATAAAGTTTTTTTCAAATCATGGTAGAGTTGAGAGCATTTGGGGTATACTGTTTTGTAGTGTTCTCAGCTCAAATTGAAGAAGCCAGAAGCTCTGGCTTAGCTATGGATTCCGATTATCTATTACTGAATAACAAAACATAGCAGCTTAAAACAGCAACCATTTTATTCAAGTATCTCCCAATTTTATTGGTCAGAAATTCAGAAAGGATGTATCTGGTAGCCTATCTGCTTCTCATGGTCACTAGAGGTACTGAACTCACTGCTATGAAGAGTCTAAGGTGACTTCACTCACAGGCACCCGGCACCTTGCTGGGCTCAGATGGAGCTGCTGGGGAATGCTGAGACACAGCCTGCCAGTCTACAATTGCTGGTCTGTGCCAGGTCTCAGAACACATCTATCTAACTCTAAACATAAAGAGCAAGTAGTGTTGTTGTTTGTTTTTGTGGGTTTTTTTTTAAATATATTTCTATTGATTGCAGAGAGGAAGGAAGAGGGATAGAAAGATAGAAGCATCAATGATAAGAGAGAATCATAGATCGGCTGTCCCCTGCACATCCCCTACTGGGGATCAAGTCTGCAACCAAAGCATGTGCCCTTGACCAGAATCAAACCCAGGACCCTTTAGTCCGCAGGCCAATCCTCTATCCACTGAGCCAAACCAGCTAAGCAGCAAACCTAGTTAGACCTCTTACATGGCATCTCAGGACTCCCAGAGTAAGTGTGCCAGATATGGAAGTAGAAGCTGTCAGTTTCTTAAGGTTGCACCCAGAAATTGGTACAGGGTTCTCTCCATCATATTCTATTGATCAAAGTAATTACAAAACCCACAACATTATATTTCTTCCATCCTATTACATAGTAACTTGTTTTTAAACTTCAGGGTGCTATAAATAACTAAATTGGGAAGTAACTTATCCTTTTATCCTTTGTTCTTTGCTTGTTTGTTTGTTTTTATTATTTCAGAGAGGAAGGGAGAGGAAGAAAGAGAAAGAAACATCAATGATGAAAGAGAATCATTGATCAGCTGCCTCCTGCACACTCCACACCAAGGATCCAGCCCACAACCTAGGCACATGTCCTGACTCGGAATCGAATGGTGACTTCCTGTTTCATAGATTGATGCTCAACCAGAGTGACACCGGCCAGGCCTCCTTTTACCCTTTGAATTAAAATGTAAAGCATGCTCATAATCAGGAATAGTCCACTTGTTAGTCTAGCACTTGTACCATCCCTAATTCCCTCACAATACATAAAAAGAAGCAATATTTGGACTAAAATCTGTGTTTGTTTATTTTAAACTCTAAAAACTCTAGTACTTCAAATTCTATTAGCTTATCTTATACAACGGAAGTTCTTATAAGTTTTTACTCTACATGTATTTGTAGCAATCATTTTTAAATGACTCAAAGGGATATTGGGGAAAGAATCCAATTTCTCCACATATATCACCTTTTGCAAATCTCATGCAAAATCTAGAATGGCAACAATAATAAAGTTAACATTTATTGAATGCTTACTATCTGTCAAGCACTGTTCTAAGTACTGTAAATATATTAACTCGTTAAAGCCTCCCAACCTTATGAGGTAATAAGATTATATTTTCAGTTTTGCAGATAAGGGAACCAGAAAAAAAAAAACAGTACATGGCTGTGCAGTATTCAACCCTAGAGCGCATGTCACTAGAGCCTGTGCTCTTCATCCCAGAGCATATGACCTATAGGTTGTCCCCACTGAGAAGCAGCTACCTCACCTACACTAGCCTTGATCAAAGCAGGCTTCATATGTTTCTACCTTAGATAGCCTGTCCTAATACCCTAGGTCTCCAACTCAAGACCCCAAACATTTATATCTGACTTTGATTTAGGGGAGATACAATTTCTGCCTTGATTTCCCTAGCCCAGTGGTTGGCAAATTGGGGCTCGAGAGCAATATGTGGCTCTTTGGCTCCTTGAGAGTTCTAACGCCACTTCTTCAAAATAAACTTGCCCAGGCCAAAAGTGACTTCGGCACATGGACCACGAAGTTTCAATCGCACTGTATGTGTGTGTGCACCCACACGTGGTATTTTGTGGAAGAGCCACACTCAAGGGGCCATAGAGCCGCATGTGGCTCGAGAGCCAAGATTGCCGACCACTGCCCTAATCTTAACCCTAAATCAGCTACAGACACTTCACTAAATAGTTTTGTCTTCACTCTCCCTGAGAAAAAGCCAAGCCCAGAAGAATACAAAGGCTGGGAACATGGATCTAAATTCTTGCTGTTACTGAACTAAGATGCTTCCCCTGCTTCTAGGCATTAATACTGACTCATACCTATTGACTGTTTCTTGACACATCTCAACCTGTTAAGTGCAAGATCTGTTATCTTTGAGGAGAATCTGGCATATCTATCTCTAATACACTGCCTGTTTCTGAGCCTGTTTTGAATGCAAGTGTCTCAGCTCTCTTGTGCTGATTCACAGCAGAAGAAAAAAGGAGCCAGGAAAAAAAAATCAGACACCCAAAGAACCAACAAAGATATAACTAGCGAATCTAATGAGCTCAGTAAAAAAGTAAAACTTTTCATAAACTTTGGTAAATCTAAAATGCATGACACTGTTCACACCCTGTCTTTGGTGTACAGCTTTGTGGATTATGCTCCCCTGTGCTGCAATGGAATTCTATACATAACTACTGATATCTGTTATTCCTTAAGTTTATGTCTCAGTTTGACAAGTTGATTTTAAATAATGAAAGCCATATCTGAAAGGTCCATTTAGACTTGTGCAGATAATCAGCATCTGCTTCTAATCAAACTGAGATGATTAGCAAATTAAACCCTTTAATTAGCATTTTGCATAATTTAGGCAAATGATGCTTCTTAAGTTTAAGAAGGTGAAATGGGGTGAATTTATCAGTTAGATATTCCTTTACATCTTTATTAATTATCTAATTTTACCACATATACAGAAAAATAAAGAAATACAAATTAAGTTCAGTTTAGTATGCTAAAACCTAATACTTCACACCATTTAAGCTAATTCTGTCATTTAGGGAAAATTATGGTATTACTCAGAAGAGCAGTATTTTAAATCAGTTTTCTCTATTAACTCTCTCAGAGGTCAACTTTACCCAAATTGGATTCAAATGGTATTTTTTATGAAGGATGGAAGGAATGGAGAAATGGAGGGAGAGAAAGAAAGAAGAGAGGGAAGGAGAGAAGGAGGGAGGGAGACTTTTCACTTTTGTCATTCAATACTTTCAGAAGCCAGTTAACTTTAGGCACTCAATCATGCAGTTTTAAAGAAAAGCACTCATAAAAAGGTAAGTAACCTGTCAATTTTCTTTGTTGGACAAAGAGAAATCAGAAGACAATAAAGTAGCAAAGCTGCCATCACAACAAACACAGCTAGGACATTACTTTTATCTACAGGAACTACATTCTCACACACTGATGCTGACATTAAAAAAAAAAAAATCCCCTTTTAAATGACCCAAAACACCCCATCAGCTAACAAAAGTAAGCAACTCTGAGATTTAATGAGCAAAGTCAAGTAATAAATTGCAAGAGCTTCAGGGATGGTAGAGGAGGCATGCAGTCTTTCCTTTCTAACATACCCTGAACCCTAGCTTCTGATAAAGACATAGTCTTGGCAATAGCCCCTGTTCTAGAATTAATCCTCTTATAAAAAAAGAAGCAGGGAAATTCAAAGATAGATTTTTCTCATGACTACAGACAGCAATCTACTCAAAACTTCAAATAAATCGCATCTTTATCCTGCCATAAATTCTACCCAAAATGTAGCTCTTTTTTATGTGTGTGTATCAGAAGAAGTCATAAAAAGAAGAGAAAAAAATTATGCCAAGGTTTAAAAAGGGATGCTAAAATGAATTCTAATCCATTTTAAAGGGAATGCACCAAACTCAATGAAAACCGAGGTAGACTGAAATGAAGGAGCTATTCTTGCCAAATGCAAATTCCACTCTATCTGTATGCAGCTCTGACTGCCCATGGACAACCTGTAACTAGCAAAACAAACAATAACTCTGATGCACACCAATCAACACACAATACCAAACTGTGTCTTCAAGGACTCACTCGAGTGGCAATATTTTTAATATAATTTACAGGTGCTTCGCATCTACAGCACTCAGAAAATATTAGTCAGCTCACTGACTGGAAAACTCAGGCCTGCATTCCAAAGGCTGCTTTTACAGGCATTTCAGAGTGGGTCTCAATCAGACAAGGAACCGACAGCATAACTTGGAGCAACTACAGCTCTGAAACGACATGACATACATCCAACTGAAAATACTAATTCCTCTTCACCCTTAAAACATCAATAGAGCAATTGAAATTCAAATATTAAAACCTTGAACTCTGCGTTTACAAGCACCTAACATTTAGTCTTATTCATTTCCTATTTAATAAAGCCTTTAGCCATTTACTCTT
Organism: Lasiurus cinereus; assembly: GCA_011751065.1. Taxonomy (NCBI): domain Eukaryota; kingdom Metazoa; phylum Chordata; class Mammalia; order Chiroptera; family Vespertilionidae; genus Lasiurus; species Lasiurus cinereus. The sequence goes on from JAAGEH010000018.1 coordinate 67,212,580, forward strand.
AAAGCAGAAGGAAAAAAACATAAACAACTGCAAAGCCTGACTGTCCATTCATCTCACTATTTTTCCCTCCTCCATGGATGTTCTGTTGGGGCTGAAGTACAGTACTCTGGCTCCCCCACATGACGCTGTCAGGGCAAACAATCCTGCCGGAGAGAAGAAAAGAGGCCACATGTATCTGGGTTCCTTTACCCGGTCTTCATCGGAGGAATCTGCCAAGTACTAGATTCAGTTTTACCATCATCACCCTTCATTTACCCCACTCTTCATTTCCTTATCAAAGGAAAACATTACATATATTCTACCAAGAGTTTATCTCTAAATCCCAAAAAGTAAAGAAACTATGTAATTAAGAAACAGATGAGAAAAGTACAGGTGAAACCACTGTACCCAAGTTTGCGTTGTAGAGGAATTAACAGTCAAGAGCAATGAGAGCTTTCTCTTAAAACACCTTCAAGTGAATTAAATAATCACAAAAATTAGTTCCAGGATTACAACTGACCAGACATTCAAAAACCTGAAAGTCCTAATTTAAGAAATAAAAATATCACTGCTAATAAGGTCACTTGCTTAATTTTAAACAATCAATACAATTTCTAAAGTTAGAAGTATAATTCAGTTCTGCTTTTAGATGCATAACAAAAGTGCTTAATAAATAATAAGATAGTGTATTTAATGACATGCCAAGCACTATGCAATTCACACAGAAAATTTCATTCAGTTTCACAACAATCCTAAAAGGGATATACTATGATATTCTCAATTTTATGAGGCAGTGCGAGGTTAGGGAACTTGCAGAGGGCTATAAGAAATCCCCTATAAAATTTATTTTCCCAGGTCTTCTCACTCATGCTCGCTCCCTTTGGAATCTTCTTTCCCACAATTTCAAATAATACTGTTATATGGTATTTTACTGTATAATTTTAACGATGACCTTTACAATACAAACATTTTGAATTACCCACTGTATATCTCCATTGGCCCACCAGGACTCACAAGCAATATTTTCACAACCAGATATACCAAAACATACTCCTATTCCTATACTCCCTACTGTCATTAACATCACATTATTCTTGTACTCTATATGCCAAATAGCTTGGAGTCATCCTCAGTTCACATTCCATTAGGCATCAAATCCTCAGGCTACTTCCATACTTTCTATCAACTCTGCCCACTTCTTTCCAGTACCACACCCACTGCTAGAGTTCAGACCCTCATTCAGTCCCTTCATCTGGTCAGTCTTTCATTCAACAAATTCCCCTTACCTGACATTAACACAGAAATTGGCAATATCCTAACAGAACTCTGCCATAAGCCTCCACATTCTACTACTTGGCAATCCTTTTTCTTTTTTTCTTTTTCCTTTTTTTTAGTTTTTAATTATAAAATAGTTATAGACTCACAAGAAATTGCAAAAATAGTGGAGAGGTCCCCAGTACCCTTTATCCAGTGTCCCTCACTGGGAAAAGGGTACATTACTATAGTTATATAAATATAGTACATATCTAAACAAAGACAAATGATGGGACATGTGTATAATTCCATGCCATGTCCTCACATTTGTAGATTTGTGAAACAACCACAATTGAGAGTAATTATGTTTACCCAGAGGGTCTTAGTGCTAATTAATCTCATTAAGCCTTTAATAGACTCTGCCTCATGTTCGGTTAGTAAACAGGTTCACTAGAAGTGGTATCAACTCTCCAACTCCTTATCCACTCAGATACTGCAGTTATTTTCATCACACTAAATTATAACATATAGTCCATGCCTCAAAAACTCCCTTCTGCCCTGACCCTAACTTGCTAGCCTCAACTCCACTCTTCCCCATAATTTAATGACAAAGTTCCTTGCCATAAAAATGGACAACTAAACCAAGGTTAATGTGAGAATCAGTACACGAGTGTTATTTCCTTGAAATAAAAAAGGAAAGCATTAAAATAATGTTAAATGAACAGAATATATGACACCAGTAGGCCTCCAGAGGGTTTGGAGTTATGCGATGATTAGAAAAATTAGATGGAATTCTGACTGTGTTCAAGCTGAAAAGAAGAAAAAGACCACATTGCACGAAGAAAGAGCAGGCTGCTGTTGCCAGGGGAGAAAAGAAAGAAAAGGCCTTCTATTACCAACTCGTCCTCAGAACAGAACTCCAGCAGCCACTTAGTTCCACAAAGAGGTAAGAGAAAGACATCACCCTAAGGCACCTATCCCATCCCAAACCATCCCTCAGGTTTCAATTGCAGGACCTGTAGGCTGACAAATTAAATACATCTCAGAGGTCCCTAAGCAAAAAGGCAAAAGTTCTCTCAATGGTTGACAATGCTTGAAATTCCACTCTGGCATTATTTACACATCAACATCATTTTGAACTAAAATATAAATAAACAAACTGAAAAAAGTAGAATTCTTTTGGTGACTAACATTCCTTAAGACTGGCTATTTCAAGTCATAATCATAAATATATACTTTCTAGGGATTATTTCTATACAAAGGTGACCCTCACGATAAGGGCAGCACAATCTAAGGGAAAAGCTCCTTTGCTCTCTTCCATGTCCCATGAAAACAGCCCCAACAGGTACAGAAAGAACCAAATGTCCTACCCCAGACCCACCAAAGGAGCTGTGAGCAACAGCCAGTTTTCTTTCACTGTATCTCAGAAGTCTGCCTTCACTGTTCCACTGGGATATTGGGAAACTCTGCATTCATAATACATGAAGAGCTTTCAATTCTGTTTAGAAGGGGCCACAAAGAAGTATTATTGTGATGCCGCTTTTGGCTGTTTCCTTCATCTGCTAGGCTCACAAGTTGTTGTGGGTACTGGAAGCATGTGACATTGAGGGTTTAACTTAAGAAGGTTGTTTTTATACCCCCCCCCTAAATAAATAAATAAATAAATAAATAAATAAATAAATAAATAAATAAATAAATAATAGGAAGCTATCTAGATATAACTTGTGCCTGGGATGATAGCTACTTTAGTATTAGTGAGGTAAACATTATGTTTTCTAAAGGGGTAATTTCATAAATAAAATATGAAACAAAAATAAAAGCAGAGTAATTTAAAACAAAATAATGCATAAATTATCAGGCACAGTGCATTCAGTGGCATGGCCAAGTAGTTAGAGTCTGTACCCATTCCCAGAAATACTGAAAGGCCCAGTCTGAAACAGCCAATAAGCTCCATAACTTTTCTTTCCTGAACTGTACCTATCTCAAGCATAAATCTTTTCTTGGATTTTGGTTTATACTTATGAACATTACATGAGTTATTGTTGAACATGAATTAAAACATACAGTGTAATAAAAAAAAAAGATTTAAAAACAAAACAGGTACCAGAGAAGAAAAACAGCAAAGGGTACAGAAAAGCCATGTACTAGACAATGAGCCCCTCAACCATGAAGCTGTGTGAATAGAATGTTTTCCCTAGAGGCATAACACATATTACATTGGAAAAATGACTTAGGGTATATTTAATACATTTGGTTTCTATTTCTGCCAAGAAATGTCTGCTAAAATAAAACATCTTAGTAAAATTGCACTTAATGCTTTAATTTCCTGCATTACTGTAAACCTCTAATTTCACACCTGTGTTTGCATATTCCTCTTGATGGGCCCTGTCACCTTAAATGTCAGCACTGATTCCACTTCACTGCAGCACTAGGTAAGGTCTAGCTGGGAAAGAAATCTGCTCATATATTTTGTTAACATGCTCTGTGATTTGCACATTTCAAAAAGTTAGAGGTCTGATTTTGGGGTTCCAGTTCTATTACTTAACTCTGCGGAGGTTACTTAACCACCCTGAGCTTCAGTTTCTCATGGAGCTGTTGTGAGGATTATTATATAGTTCATGTGAAGCATTTAGCTAAGTGCGTGAATCTCAGTACAAGATAACAAATGCTAGCTACTAGGGACTAACTTCTCTCCTCTGTCTCCTTATATCACGGGGCAGACCAAAACCTTAATAGGTTCACCACTCAATGAGTATTCAACAAGCATTCCTTCCGTAGTGAATGAGAACCCCATGCAAGTTCCAACATAGTACTCTAGGTTTTCTAACATACATGCAGAGGCCTTACTCCCTGGATCAACTAAAAGGAGCTAGAAAATATCTGGCTATTAGCTCCAATACAGATGACAGGACCATCTTGCCCAAAAGCATGATGGGACACTGGAACTGGGAGAGCAGACTTTAACCAGAGATAACAGGAAAAAACTCCAGACAGCTGGCAGAATTCAATGGCTCAAAGGAGTCTGAGAGTCAAAGAGATCAGCAACCAGTAGCAGGTAGAGAATAAATGGAGAGAAGTTCAGAACAAGAATTTTAATTGCTCTGTCTCTATGCCTTCAGAGAAGTGGGAAGTAGCAGGATAGATATACTGACAGGCCTTGGGCTAATTGCCTAACTGTTATTGCAACTACTTCTTCCTGCCATTGGTAAATCAGATTTAGCCACTCAATACTGAGAACACAAAATGATTTTCTTTACAACTCCATTAGCCCTCCATATCCCTGGTTCTCATTCTCATTCACAAGTCCTAGGAAAAGGCAGTCTGTCCTAGGCTATAAATTAATCTATGACATGGCTTCAGCTTAAAAGAATTACATTTTCAGGGAGCTTGAGGGGAAGAGAAAAAACTTAGGAAGGTTACAGAATGAAAAAAATAATGTATACATTAAAAAACTCTATCATTTTGGAACACCTTCAGAAAATATCCCACTGTATAACGTAAATGTTTAACTACAGAGAATAGGAGGATGCTAACAATGCTATTTAGTAAAATTAATTTCACCATTTTAGCATCTAAACAGTAACATGTATGATATTAGAAGACAATTAGGCAACAGCTGTATCTGTGGGAAACTTCAGCTGATTCAGTCACACATTTTTTCCAAGGGCAAAGTCATAGGCCTGGAGTCATCAACAATGAGAATACAAGGAAGTCTATATTCAAAAGCTGTATGAAAACCTTAGAAGAGAGAAATGACTTCACAAGTTATTTCAAAAAAATTTTGCATATGTTAATTTTAGCTTTCAAGGGTAATTCAGCTTGAAGTTTCACATTTAGCTAGGTTTAAACTATCTTATAATGAGCAGAATCTAATTTTGTAGCTTGATAAGGAAAATCCAAAGTCTGTGAATTTCTAAAATATTGCCAGTAAAGACCATCTGCCACGGTGTATTTTTACAACTATATGCATAAATGGTTAGGCCTCAATTAACTAGAAAATTCAGTGAAACTTTTCCTCATCCTCTAAATATACTATAGCTACCAAAAAAACACATAAAATAATACAAGGTTGGCTTCCATAATAATTTCATTTGAAAAAACACTGTGAGAGTAAAAGTACTATAGTATTTGTAAAGTCTGCTTATAGAAAGAAAGCCCCATGTTAATGCCTTCTAATTTGGAAAGAAGTTAAAGGTATGTAATTGTAACAGAAACACATAAAGAACTCTGTTTAAATCATAAATTTCCCTTTATAAAATACAAATTAAAATTTGCTAATCAGCATAACCCTGCAAATTCAATTCAATAGAAAAAGCTCATTTCATATAATACATATATACATATATGTGTGTATATATATATATATTTTTTTTTTAACCCAATATTTAGCCCTGAGAAAGGATAAGTATTCCATGTTACTGTACTCATCTTAAGGATTACCTAGTGCTTATAAAACAGAATAGGGGAAAATCTTTTTTTTTTTTTATTCATTTCAAAAAGAGGAAGGGAGAGGGAGAAAAATGTCAATGATGAAAATCATCTATCGAGTGCCTCCTGCACACCCCCTACTGGGGATCCAGCCCATAACCTGGGCATGTGCCCTGAGGGGAATCGAACCATGCCCTCCATCCAGCTTCTTGAGTCGATGCTCAACCACTAAGCAACACTGGCCAGCCGAAGCAAATATTTTTTTGTTGTTGTTTCTATATATATTTTATTTTATCTTAATTTATTTTTAAGTAAATCTTTATTGTTCAGTTTATTACAGATGTTCCTCCCCCCCCCCCATAGCTCTGCTCCACCTGATTCCTCCCCCACCCCATACCCTTATCCCTTGCCACTGTCCTCATCCATAGGTGTAAGATTTTTGTCCAATCTCTTCCTACACCCTTCACTCCTCCTTTCCCCTGAAAATTGCTAGTCCATTCCCTTTCTATGCCCATAATTTTTTTATATTCACAAGTTTATTCTATTCATCGGATTTTTTTATTCACTTGTTGATAGGTATGTATTTGTTATCACTTTGTTGTTCATAATTTTGATCTTTACCTTTTTCGTCTTCCTCTTCTTAAAGAAAACCCTTCAGCATTTCATATAATCCTGGTTTGGTGGTGATGAACTCCTTTAGCTTTTTCTTATCTGTGAAGCTCTTTATCTGAGTGATAGCTTTGCTGGATAGAGTAATCTTGGTTGTAGGTTCTTGCTATTCATCACTTTGAGTATTTCCTGCCACTCCCTTCTGGCCTGCATAGTTTCTGTTGAGAAATCAGCTGACAGTCGTATAGGTACTCCCTTGTAGGTAACTGTTTTTCTCTTGCTGCTTTCAAGATTCTCTTTGTCTTTTGCCCTTAGCATTTTAATTATGATGTGTCTTGGTATGGTCCTCTTTGGATTCTTTTTGTTGGTGTTCTGTGTGCTTCCTGGACTTGTAAGTCCATTTCTTTCACCAGGTAGGGAAAGTTTTCAGTTATTTCTTCAAATAGGTTTTCAGTATCTTGTTCTCTCTCTTCTTCTGGCAGTCCCATAATTCTGATGTTGGTACACTTGAAGTTGTCCCAGAGGCTCCTTACACTATCTTCACATTTTTGGATTCCTTTTTCTTTTTCTGGTTGAGTGTTTTTGCTTCCTCATATTTCAGATCTTTGGTTCTTGGGGTTCTTTAGTGTTCTGTTGGATTTCTGTATATTATTCTTTTTTTTAAATATATTTTATTGATTTTTTACAGAGAGGAAGGGAGAGGGACAGAGAGCTAGAAACATTGATGAGAGAGAGACATCGATCAGCTGCATCCTGCATGACCCACACTGGAGATGTGCCCGCAACAAAGGTACATGTCCTTGACCAGAATCGAACCTGGGACCTTTCAGTCTGCAGGCCGACACTCTATCCACTGAGCCAAACCGGTTTCAGCTGTATATTATTCTTTATTTCAGACAGTGCATGCTTAATTTCTGACTGGTCCTTTTCAATTTTTTTGGCATTCTCATTAAGATCCTTGAAGATCTCACTAAGTTTCTCAGAGTTCTCAATAAGTTTGTCAGCGGTTTGTAGAAGTTTCTTGAGTAACCTTATAAATGTGGTTTTGAATTCTATATCCAGTTATTTGCTTTCCTCCATTTCTTTCATTCTTGACACGTTTCTTGATCACCGCATTTTGGCTGCTTCCCGGTGTTGATGGAGTGGCTTTGTGTGCTAGTTGTCCTTAGAGCCCAGTAGCTCCACCTCCCCAATCACCTGAGGTGGACACTCTTGGTGCACCACTTTGTGGGCTGGGTTCACAGTCTTGTTGTAGTTAAGCTTGATTGCTATTATACACTGGGAGGAATTGACCTCCAAGCCAATTGACTGTGAGGATTAGCTGTGTCTATTAATGGAAGAACTGCTGTGCTGGAGACACCCCTATGGGGCAGGACTTGCTTCAGTGGGGCTTTAGTGCTCACAGAGTCTACCTCTTGAGTGTGTCACTTATTTAGGTGAGGAGTTGAAATTTGGTGTCCTTTCACACTGACCTCTAGGTACACTGGTTCCTGGATTTCCAAGGAGATGCAAGTCAGCTAGTGTCTGTGGCCAACCAGCAGGAGCTACTGGGAGATTTGCCGATTTCTCCTCTTTGTTTGGAGTTTGGAAGTTTTGGAGTTGTCTGACCCAGTTGCAGTTTGTTAGGTTAAGCTGCCAGAAGGCAGGCCATTCATATGCAAAAGTCGCCGCACAGCTGAGTGGGTTTGTAAATTGGGTGGGGCGGGGTCTCAGGGAGTCTCTAGGCTAGGGTGTGGCAAACAGCAATGGCTGCCAGTCAGCCCTCTCTGCGGCGTTCTGTTCAGTGTCCTACGCCCCAGCGCAGTAAACAATGATTCCAGTGCACAACTCTGCGAGAGAGTCACCCTCCTTTTCTGACCCAATGGCAGACAGTTCAGTTTCTCCCTGTATGAGTCTGGGTCCCCAGAATCTCGCCAGAAACTGGAGTTCAGTGAGTGAGAACTTGTAACTCCCTCCCAATTAAAAAACAACAGCGCCCACCAGCCCGATTCTTGCATGTCTCTGTAACTCTGCCTTTCTGAGCCTCTGCACATCCTACCTGGTCTGAATGCCCTTTTTCTTTCCTTCTAGTTGTAGAACTTTCACTCCGCCAGCTTTCCCATGGTTCTGGGGGATAGTTGTTTTGTCTTTTAGTTGTAGTTTTGGTGTGGTTGCGAGACAGCACATACAGATGTGTATCTTATGCAGCCATCTTGGTTCTCTCCGAGGCACATATTTTTAACTGACTGTGGTAGGCAGTTAGACACACATGAGCAGAGCAAGGATGAAAGGCCAAGTACAAAGTATCACCAGGGCAGAAAGTCCCAGGTGCCTAGCAACCAGCAAAACTAGGAAAACAAGAACCTCGCCCACAGGGTAACTTTTCCTCCCCTAGCATATCCCTGGTCATGCAATTCAAACCCTCCCCTGACATGTCCCTAGTCATGGGGATTAGACCCCCTTAGAGGGAGATTGAACAAGGGGACCTGATAATAGCCCTTAAGTATTAACCCCAAGGGATAATAGGCCCCCAAAAGGCAGCAAAACCAGACAAATGAGGCTATGGTTGACATCAGAACCAGCTTCATTAACTAATGACCTTCTGCCCTGGCACTGACCCATCAGTTGAGACTACAGCCCTAAACACACACACACACACACACACCTGGAAGGTTAATGAATATCCTATTGAGATCCTTCCCTGGGGCCTCCCCTAAAATCTCTATCCTTAAAAGCACTTAGGACAAAAGAATATATATGCATAGCCCATGGACAAAGACATTAATGTGGTAAAGGCCTAAGAGGGGCCAGGGCAGGGGTGAAGGAGGCAATGGGAGGTAAAATGGGGGACAAATGTAATAGAGTCAACAATAAAAAATTAAAAAATAAATATTACTCTTAAAAAATAGCCCTCAGGACAGAGGTTCCACACTCTCCCTCTTGAGAGAAAGACCAGAAGCACACCTATCATTTCTGGTCCCTCTCTTCTTTTCCCGCAGGCACCTTACCTTTACCTTCTTCTCTCCTGAGCTCCAAGGACCCTTCTTTTGCCCCTGTAATTTGTTTCCTGAGCCCCTTTTTTCTACTGCTCATTTCTACCTCTGTGACTTTCTAAATAAACTTTCTTTTATAGTTTAAGTCTGGGTTCTGAATTCTTTCTTAGCCAGAACTCAAGAACCAAGATTGCTGAGCCAAGGTCTGATCTGACTCCACTAACACTTGGTGCCATTTTTGCTACTGCCAACATGACTACTACTTTCTCCAGAAATTAATTCAAACATTTACTCAACACTCAGAGAGCATCATGCTTAGAACTGTTAAGCAACCGAAATCAAACTGGACTATTTCACATTCTTGTAACATAGTGATTTATGCTCCAGAAATAAACTTGACCCTTCATCTGATTATTAATTCTTTCCTCCTCAGTACCTTTTAGGTCTGAAATTTGCACCAAGAATGTTAAGAGTGTATGTCTTACCATCCCACTTTACTCTTGTCCAGACCTCCCTTTCCACTCCTGTCAAAGTCGATGGCTTGTCAGAAGTCCTATGAAAAGCTTCTAGGCTTATCACATGTTTGTTCTCTAGTTTATTACACTTTTACAACTATGGGTACTGTCCCAACTATATCATCAGACTCCCCTATTGCCTGAAATTAAAAGGAGAGATTAAAAGTATACATATTTTATTTTGCACATACCACATTAAAATCACTGTTAAGCTTATTAACAGGCTTTATACCTGCCCAGAGGGTAGGTATAAAGAGAGTAATGTATATCAGATGAATGTCATTTTCACTTTTTTTAATGCTTTTATTGGTTTGAGAGAGAGGAAGGGACAGGTGAGAGGTAAAGAGAAACATCAATGAGAGAAACATAGATTGGCTTCCTCCTGCATATCCCCTACTGGAGATTGAGCCAGCAACTGGGAAAAGTGCCCTGACCAGGAATTGAGTTACCTCTCAGTGCATGGGAAGATGCTCAACTAACTCACTCACAACAGCCAGGAAGGCATTTTCATATTTTAAGTAATGATCACAATGATGCACACACATTCAGAAGAGCTACAACCCAAACTAAGTCAACTAACCATGAAAACAATACAGGTTGGGGCAAAAGCAGGTTTACAGTTGTGAGTATTCAAAACACAAAGTTTATTCTTGTATTACTAGTTATTAACTACTAGAGGCCTGATGCATGAAAACTCATGCACTGGAGGCAGGAGTCCCTCAGTCGGGCCTGTCCCCTCTCACAGTCCGGGAGCCCTCAAGGGCAGGAGGTGACCTGGCAATCAGGGAAAGGCAACACCCCCATCACACTTCTGCTGCTGCCACTACCAGCAGTGCAAGCCTCAGCTGGCCTGGTTACCTGAGTCTTGGGTGGCCCTGGGCTGCTGGTCAGCCACCATCCGAGGCTTGCCTGCGCCTCAGGCCAACCCTGGAAATATGGGCAGCCAACAACTGAGACTTGCTTGCACCTTGGGCCAGCCCTGAGTGGCTGAGGGCGCTAAGGAGACTCCAGAGGCAGGCACGTGGAGCAGCCGGACCCGCCTGGGGCGGGTCTGGCAGTGCCACATACCTGCCACCCTGGTGGGGCTGAGAGGACTGGGCATCACCATCTTGTGGCTGTGGGCGCCACCATCTTTGAGGGCATAATAGTCCATTAACATATTCCCTCCTTATTGGTTGTGAGCACTGCCATCTTTGTGAGGGTGTGACAGTCAATTAGCATATTCCCTTTTTATTAAATAGGATTTTCTTTTCCATACCAACACCTGCAAACCTACTTTTGCCCAAACCTGTACAATAAAGGCCAAAATTATCAGAAAGGCATTGCTAACATAAGGTCAACTTACAAATATCTAAGAAATAATAATACCAGTAAACATCAAAAACTATTTTAAAAGTCTACACACATGAAACTATTAAAATCAATGTAAAATCAATGTTCCAATGTTAACTGGAAAAAGGCATCCAAAGGTCCCTAATAAATTCATATAACTGACATTTTCAATTACAAAAGACAATCTAATTCATGTTCACTGAAAAGAAGTTATCAGCTAAAAATGACATGAAGAAATTAAGATTTCAAACTAAAAAGGACAAGAAACAAATTTTAAATGTCAGGTTCAGGACAAGAAAAACTATTTTAAACTAAGCAAAAATAAGTAATTCAGTTTCACATGTACTTGTTTTCACTGAGCAGGGTGATAAAAGGTTACCAACCCCACTTGCCTTCACTCAGTTACTGAACATATTTGTCAATTGAACAGCACTATTTCTCTTTAATATGCAGCAGAATTTTCCTCCGTGACACACAAAATCCTCTCCACGTTTTTTAGGATGCTCACCTTCATTGTCCCTGCCATTCTGTACTATTCTAATGAAAACATCCTGCCATTAGCTCCACTGGTATTTCAAATACATTAATTTTTATTTTTTTATTTTTTTTTTTACTGTCCTGAGAAGATTTGAAAACACTGAGGTAAATTATAAGCTGCTGTCAGTCTGTGAACTGCAACAGCATAGAGACCTTTTGTCTGTGAGGCTGGCAGCTACCAAAACTTGACCTTTCCCTAACTGGTCAATTGAAGACATGCTAATAGGATTTGTTTAACCTTACCCATCCACCTGTCATGTGACACAAGGGCGAGTCAATCAACTCAGCAAGGAGAGCTCCAGAATGGTCCCCACAGATAGCAACATTTATTCACTTCTAATCCTTCCTAAAAATTTCAGATTTAAAATGCAAGCCATTTATACCTAAGTCCAAAACCAAAAACTACTAGTTTTTCCTTTTGAATACTTCATATTAAGGCTTTCTGTTGTATATCATAAAGATTCAAATTCTAATATCCCCTGGAAACCCACATATAGACTAAAAAAGGCAACATTTCAGAGAACTGCCAGACCCCAAAATAGAACACAAGAGCCCCCAGATCCAATAACTGGACCCATTCACCTCCTCCACATTTTTATCAAACAAAATTACATAAGCCATGGCAAGCTAAACAAAAACAAAATTTTAAATGAAAAAGAACTATACAAAGAATTAATTCTTCCTTTTCCTGTACATTATTTCTCCATCAAAGCAAACACAATGCAATTTAGTTATACCAGTGCATTTCCTCCTAAAGTAAAAGCATTTATTTTACAGAGGTAGATCAACATAAAAGTCATTGCAGTTTTAATGAAACTGAAATGATAGAGAAATGCACAAAAATACACACTTGTATTCCAGGTACACTCTAATATGTGTGTGCCGGCAATCCAGCTTCCGGGACATGGAGACCAGGATGTTCCCATGGCCCTCTACTCCCCACTGTGTCCTTCTGCCTATATTTAGGCAGCAGGGCCTATGCATATCAGAGACTTGCTTATGGGAAAAATGCTAATAACTTTCCCTAACCCTTGTTTTGTCCTGAGTCTAAAATAAGGATCCTAAATCTAAAAACATCATTGACATGTATTGTAGCACATTAGTTTTCAAATGCAATCCTAATATTCTAATCGAAGTGAAGAAAATGTGCATGCTCCTATTAATGAAATAGTGAAAGTTGGGAACTGGGAAGAGCTACGGGGCCAAGGAGCAAGCCATCAACAGCACTTGATTACCAGATGCCAAGGGAGAGTGCCAGAGGAAGAGGGAAAAGATTTCTCCCAGAGAAGGAAAAGAGGGAGAAAATGGGAGCTATCTGTAACCCTCTCAACAATAAAAAATATATTTTTAAAGAAATGAAAGGAAAGGTTTCTCCCAGGAAAGTGATTAAATCTATCACAGGAATGATTTTTATGCCAGGCCCCCTGCAATGATTTCTCACTCTCTAGCTTCCAGGAATCCCTACCAGCTACAAATACTTAATCAAGTTTTAATTCTCAGTGTTGACTGCAAAAACAAAAGGCATGATGTTTTTCACACTCTGCACACCTCGAGTTCTGATAAAGCCCTGAAGAGGACTACCTGTATCCTATCCCCCCACTGAGAATCTCTGAACCAGAAAAACCAAAGGAGTCACAGAAGAAGACGAAATTAGTGTTCCTTTAAGAAACTGTGTAGGACACCCCTCCCACCCTGTTGACCTACAAATGTGGATATTTTCTCCTCAACCTCTAAATTTTATCCATATTTCTATACTTTACTTTAATGTAAGTTTATGATAATGCATCTCAAATGACCTACAGAATGAAACATAAGAGGGAGGGAGGGAGGGAAAATTATAGCATGCAGGCTAACAACCAGAGTAACAGAAAAACCATCGTGACAACCAACACACTAGATACAAGTCCAGTAGTCGCCCCTTTCCAGTTTTGCTTTCCACGGTTTTTAGTCAATTACTGTCCAAATATATTCAATGGAAAATTCCAGAAATAAACATTTTGTTAAGTGCCACACACATTTTCAATTGTGTGCCATTCTGAGTAATATGATGAAATGCCATACCATCCTGCTCTATCCCACTCAGGATGTGAATTATCCCTTTGTCCATGTATCCATGTTGCACGCACTACCTACCCTTTAGTCACTTAGTAGTCGTCTTGGTTCTCAGATCAACTGTTATGGTATCACAGTGCCTGTGCTCAAGGAGCCTTTATTTCACTTAACAACGGTCCCAACGCACAAGAGCAGTGATGCTGGCCTGTCAGATATTCACCACCAGTAAATCAGTGTCTCATACACTTGATTGTGTACAATAAAGCCTACTCTTCCAATCTACTTTTCAGCATCTCAATCTTAAACAAAACCAAATAGTAAAGGATCATCATACATTCAAGATAAAAGACTATCTAAAACAAATGAACTAAATAAAGGAGAGGAGCAGAAAAATACAAAGTGGAAAATGCATGGGGTTGCCGTGACCGGTTTGGCTCAGTGCATAGAGCTTCGGACTGAGGACTGAAAGATCCCGACTTTGATTCCAGTCAAGGGCATGTATGTTGGTTGCGGGCACATCCCCAGTAGAGGATGTGTAGGAGGCAGCTAATCGATGTTTCACTCTCATCGGTATTTCTAACTCTCTATTCCTATCTCCCTTCCTCTCTCTGTAAAAAAATCAATAATATATATATATATTTTTTTTTAAATGCATAGGATTTGGGGGAGGTGGTCCTGGGCTTAACACTTTTCTATGCCTAGGTAGATAAAAATTAGAAACTTCCTGGGGCTCTTATGGAAAGGGAGATAAACTGTGGAAAATGTCGCCTGAGCACATAATGGACACTAGATGTCTACCAAATGTCTGGTTACTGCCCTTCTTGCAATCTCTTTTTTCCAACTCAATAACCCACACTGAGTCTTACATCTTCCACTTCTCAAATAGGACAATGTCTTTTATCTACTCCAACTTCTATTTTTTTACTTTATTTTGGCTTCAAGTCACCTATTCTAACACCCAAGTAGAGGCTCAACCAGTCCTACTACCACCTGATTGTTCTGTCTTCCAAAGCAGAATTATTGGAGTACAGAGCCACCTACAGGACATATATTCTATTTCCACCCACAATGGGTATCGCTGCTAACTATGGCCCAGACACTTCTTTCTTTTTATTTCTCTGCTTTTTAAATTTATTTTTAATTAAAGTTGACTTACAATATTGCATTAGTTTCAGCTGTACAACATAGTGATTACACATTTACATACCTTATGAAACGGTCACCATGATAATTCCAATAACCATATGACACCACACATAGTTATTACGGTATTACTGGCTGTATGCCCTGTGATGAACATTACATTCCTGTGACTTATTCTATAACTGGAAATTTGTACTTTTTAGTCCCCTTCACTTTTTCACCCATTCCCCTAAACCCCTGGAATGCCTACACTTAATTCTCCCCCCCCCACACACTTTTTTTTCTTTCTTTATTGATTAAGGTATTACATGTTGTGTCCTTATCTTCCCATTGATCCCCAATCCCCCACTCATGCCCTCACCCCACTGGTGTCTGTATCCATTGGTTAGGGTTATATGCATGCATACAAGTCCTTTGGTTGATCTCTCCCCTTTACCCCCACCTGCCCCTACCTTCCCTCTGAGGTTTAATGGTCTGATCAATGCTTCTCTGTCTCTGGATCTGTTTTTGTTCATCAGTTTATATTGTTCATTATATCCCACTTATAATGAACAATAATATGATGTTTATCTTTCTCTGACTGGCTTATTTCGCTTAGCATAGTGCTCTCCAGGTCCATCCATGTCTTTTTTACAGCAGCGTAGTATTCCATTGTATAGATGAGCCACAGTTTTTTAATCCACTCATCTGCTGATGGGCACTTGGGCTGTTTCCAAATCTTAGCTATGCTAAATGTGCTGCTATGAGCATAGGGGCAGATATATCCTTTGATTGGTGTTTCTTGGGATATATTCCTAGCAATGGGATCACTGAGTCAAAAGGGAGTTCCATTTTTAGTTTTTTGCAGAAACTCCATACTGTTTTCCACAGTGGCTGCACCAATCTGCATTCTGACCAGCAAAGACACTTCTTATATAACTAGAGGCCTGGTTTGTGCACTCTGGGAGGGAAGAGTGGTCCCTCAGCCTGGATTGCGAGAGGGTATAGGCCAGACTAAGGGATCCCACCAGTAGGATTGGGCCGGGAGGGACGCAGGAGGGGTCCAGGACATGTCCGGCCCATCTCGCTCAGTCCAATCAGACAGACTCCAGCAGCAAGATAACCTACCTGTTGGAGCATCTGCCCCCTGGGTGGTCAGTGCATATCATAGTGAGCAGTTGAGTAGCCTCAGCATATCATTAGCATATTATGCTTTTTTAAAAAATGTATTTTATTGATTTTTTACAGAGAGGAAGGGAGAAAGTCAGAAACATCGATGAGAGAGAGATATCGATCAGCCGCCTCCTGCAAGCCCCACAGTGGAGATGTACCTGCAAGCAAGGTACATGCCCCCGACCGGAATCGAACCTGGGACCTTTCAGTCCGCAAGCCGACACTCTATCCACTGAGCCAAACCAGTCTCGGCAGCATATTATGCTTTAATTGGTTGTTTGGTTGGACTGCTATTCAGTCTATTTGCATATTACTCTTTTATTATATAGGATTACTATATATAAATCATTGAGATTTGTCTGCAAAATTTTTAAAACTACTCAGAGATTTTACCAGCAACTGACTTATTTTAAAATAAATATTACCCCAGGGAAAACCAAGATGGCAGCATAGGTGAACATCTAAACTGTTGCCTCACACAACAATTTCAAAACTACAACTAAAAGACAGG
Source organism: Lasiurus cinereus (assembly GCA_011751065.1). Lineage (NCBI taxonomy): Eukaryota > Metazoa > Chordata > Mammalia > Chiroptera > Vespertilionidae > Lasiurus > Lasiurus cinereus. Next base: position 67,229,064 of record JAAGEH010000018.1, read on the forward strand.
AGAACGGACCCCATCCAGAACCACAGGAAAGCTGGCTGAGTGGAAATTATACAACTAGAAGGAAAGAGAGGGGCTCACAGAGACTCAGAGGAGCTGCAAAAAAGCTGAGGTACGGAGATGCGCGCGTAAAGACAGGCGGCGGAGAACCTGGCTGGCTTCCTCTAGCAGGAGGGAGATGGACACTCCCAACTGCACTGAACCCCAGTTCCAGGCAAAACTCACGGAGGAATCTTAACTGTCATGAAAAGGGAGGAGTGCATAGAAACTTAGGGGATCTGTGAAAGGCAGAGGTCTGGATGCTCACGCACATGTGCACACAGAGAGGACTGCAGCGATTACCCAGGGGAACTGAGACCCAGGAGCTGGCGTATAGCAGAGGACTGACAGGAAGCCAAAGTTGACTGCTCAGCCCTGAGACTCCACCACATCCAAGCCCAGCACAGAGGCTGTTGAAATCTTGCAAGTCTTAAGGCTAAGTCCAGCACAGAAGTTCTCCAGGCATAGACACAGCTAATTCTCACAATCAATTGGCTTGGAGGTCAATTCCCTCCATGATACCAACAACAATCAAGACTTAACTACAAGACTGTACACACAGTCCACAAAGAGGTGCACCAAGAGTACCCAACTCAGGTAAGTGGGGAAGCGGAGCTACTGGGCCATATAGGACACCTAGAACACAAAGCTATTCTATCAACTCTGGAAAGCAGTGAAAATACAGAGACAAAGAAAGAGATCACAAATGAAAGAAATGAAGGAAAACAAATGACTGGATATAGAGTTCAAAACCACGGTTATAAAGTTTTTTAAGAATCTCCTAGAAAAGATGGATAAATTTAGCGAGACCCAAGAGGAGATGAAAAAGGACCAACTAGAAATTAAATATACCCTGACTGAAATAAAAAATATTATACAGAGACCTAACAGCAGACTAGA
>JAAGEH010000018.1:67243873-67293418 GCA_011751065.1 Lasiurus cinereus
GCCTGGCCTGCATAGTTTCTGTTGAGAAATCAGCTGACAGTTGTATAGGTGCTCCCTTGTAGGTAATGAACTGCTTTTCTCTTGCTGCTTTTAATATTCTCTCTCTGTCTTTTGCTCTTGGTATTTTAATTATGATGTGTCTTGGTGTGGTCCTCTTTGGATTCCTTTTGTTTAGGGTTCTGTGCATTTCCTGGACTTGTAAGTCTATTTCTTTTACCAGATGTGGGAAGTTTTCAGTTATTATTTCTTCAAATAGGTTTTCAGTATCTTGTTCTCTCTCTCCTTCTGGCACCCCCATAATTCTGATGTTGGTACACTTGAAGTTTTCCCAGAGGCTCCTTACACTATCTTCACATTTTTGGATTCTTTTTTCTTTTTCTTTTCCAGTTGAGTGTTTTCTGCTTCTTTGTGTTTCAAATCTTTGACTTGATTCTTGCATTCCTCTAGTCTGCTGTTAGGTCTCTGTATAATATTTTTTATTTCAGTCAGTGTATGTTTAATTTCTAGTTGGGTCCTTTTTCATCTCCTCTTGGGTCTTGCCTAATGTATCCATCTTTTCTAGGAAATTCTTGAAAAACCTTATAACCATGATTTTGAACTCTATATCCAGTCATTTGTTTTCCTCCATTTTTTCATTTGTGATCTGTTCTTTTGTCTCTGCATTTTCCCTGCTTCCCTAAGTTAGCAGAGTAGTGTGCTAGGTGTCCTATTTGGCCCAGTAGCTTCACCTCCCCAGTTACCTGAGGTGGACTCTCTTGGTGCTCCCCTTTTTGGACTGTGTTTACAGCCTTGTTTTAGTTAAGTCTTGATTGTGGTTGGTATCACTGAGGGGAATTGACCTCCAAGCCAATTGGTTGTGAGGGTCAGCTGTGTCTACACTGGGAGAACTTCTGTGCTGGAGTCAGCCTTATGATACAAGACTTGCAAAATTGCAAAAGCCTCTGTGTTCATCTTGGATGAGGTTGAGTCTCAGAACTGAGCAGATAGCCTTGGCTTCCAGTCAGCTCTGCCCTACGTGGCCCCTGCATCTCAATGTCCCTTGGTAATCGCTGCAGCCCTCTATTACACGCTCACGCTCCTCCAGACCCCTGCTTTTCCGGCTCCTCTGAGTTTCTGTGCACTCTGGGGACCTGTATGAGTCTGGGTCCCCAGGGTCTCGCCTGAAACTGGGGTTTAGTGCAGTCGGAAGTGGATATCAGCGCAGTTGGGAGGTTCTGTCTTCCTCCCACTAGAGAAAACCAGCAGCACAATCACCAGTTAACCCTCTGTGTGTGCACTCACATTTGGGTGCCTCCAGACCTCTGCCTTTCGCCAGTCCCCTAAGTTCTGTGCACTCCTCCTTTTTCACCACCATCTAGACTTCCCCCATATGAGTCTCGCCCAAAATTGGGGTTCAGTGCAGTTGGAACTGGGGTTCAGTACAGTCGGGAGTTTCCCTCTCCCTCCCATTAGAGCAGTGGTTCTCAACCTTCCTAATGCTGCGACCCTTTAAGACAGCTCCTCATGTGGTGGTGACCCCCAACCATAAAATTATTTCCATTGCTACTTCATAACTGTAATGTTGCTACTGTTATGAACTGTAATGTAAATATCTGATATGCAGGATGTATTTTCATTGTTACAAATTGAACATAATTAAAACATAGTGATTAATCACAAAAACAATATGTAATTATATATTGTGAAATATTTATTTCTAATTACAAATAAGTGAAATTTTGTCTTGAATCGTGGTACAGCATGGGTAACAGTCTTAATATGACAATAGTAAACTACATTGCTACACTTTGCTACACCTAGGAGCGGTCTGTTGGTTCCTAAGATCATGGGAAATATGTGTTTTCTGATGGTCTTAGGCGACCCCTGTGAAAGGGTCATTCTACCCCCAAAGGGGTCGAAACCCACAGGTTGAGAACCACTGCACTAGAGGAAGCCTGCCAGGCCCGCCACCGCCCATCCTCTCCACGTCTGTGTCTCCATACCTCTGCTTTTTGCAGCTCCTCTGAGTCTCTGTGAGTCCCTCTCTTTCCTTCTAATTGTAGAATTTCCACTCAGCCAGCTTTCCTGTGGTTCTGGATAATGTCTGTTCTGTCTTTTGCTGTAGTTTTGAAATTGTTGTGTAAGGCAGCAGTTTAGGTGTTCACCTATGCCGCCATCTTGGTTTCTCCTTGGTGATGTTTTTAAAGTTATATTTAATCATTCAACAAACACTTGAAGCCTTCCCACTGCATGGTCCCCCCAAATTTGGTGACTTTATTGCCTAAATATGTCCTCCAACTTAACTACCAGACTTCCCAAAGAAGACCCTGCGCTTTCCTACCTTGGTCTCTCTTTGCAGTAGTCTGTCCACTTCAAGAGCTCTATGCCCTCCCAACTGTCGTTCAGTAGTCAAATATGCCTTCATCCCATTGAGATTTTGCTTATGTCACCTGGGTTGCTCATGTTCTTTGTAATTCTCATATAGTAAATTCTTTATCTAATTGTATTTCTCTACTTCATTGGTTCTTAATTTTTTTAGGAACATAAACCACTGGATGATCTGAAGTAGACACTCTTCAGAAAAGTGCACCTACACACCAAGTTTGTACACTATTTCAAAAGGTTTGTGAACATATACACAACAAGTTAAGAAGAGGAGCACTACTAGCTTTTAAGCTCTTTTGGCACAGATCCTTTTGTCTTTGTCCCTAAAGTGCCTACCATACAAAAATATCTTCCAAATTAAAAAATGGCCAAAACTGGCTTGGCGCAGTGAATAGAGCATCGGCCTGCGGACTCAAGAGTCCCAGGTTCAATTCCGGTCAAGGGCATGTACCTTGGTTGTGGGTACATATCCAGTAGGGGTTGTGCAGGAGGCAGTTGATCGATGTTTGTCTCTCATGCATGTTTCTGGCTCTTTCTTCCTCTCCCTCTCTGTAAAAATTCAATAAAATATATATTTTTTTAAAAAATGAAATACTCATGCTGGCCAGTGTGGCTCAATGGTTGAGTGTCTATCTGTAAACATCACGGTTCAATTCTTGCCCGGAGTTTAAAAAATGAAGTACTGATATTTTATGAACAGTTTAGAGAGAACTGAGAAAAAATGCTCATGTTTAACATTACCAATATCTTACTGAACATGTCCCATAATATCTGTCTTTCATCATTTAAAAAATCTATTTTAAATCTCAGAGAAGAAAACAGTCTCTGTCAGTAGGCTATTCCATCATCTTTATTGTTTCCTAATGCCACTTTGGGTCATTACCTTCTGTGAAGAGAGTTTTCTGTATCCAGAGGCAATTTCAATACAAATCTATGAATCGTGGTACCAGTGATGCACACTGTTACACATTTCAGTAGCTATATTTGGTAAGTCATGCAAGATCTTCATTGTATTTCATCAGCAAAAGTGGATTGACACAATGCTCAGTCCTGGCAACTGAGATGCACATAAATTACAAACCTTAACCTCACAATTGAGGTTAGAAAATACATGGAAACTATAACGTTGACTTCCACTGGACCACAATAAGCGCCTCAAAAACAGGAACCGCTGTGTTGTTCATCTTTGTAATCCCAGCAACTGGCACTCTGTGGGCCCTCAATGAATATTTGTTATACTGAATTGACATAAAATATGAGAGATGTATGAGAAAAGTAATGGGCTCAGCTTGATATTTCCACAGATGGTTTGAATCAAATGTGACTCCAACCTATAAAACTTCAAGTCCTCATCGGAAAACTTCATCCACATTCCTTCCAGCATGACTTGGCTCCCCAGTTTATCCTGTAATAAAGCACAGAGTACCTTCTCAGATGGAATTTCCATGAATCATCACTGCTCAATTCAGTGCCTGCCCTGGGCATTCCCCAGCTGCAGACAGAATGTCGCACAGAGCATTCACTTTTAGATGACTCCACAGTTCCAGAAGCTCTGTCCTGTGGTGGGTCATACTTACAGCTGAGATTTTAGTTGCCATTTTTGGCAAATCAAAGTGGGTATTCATTCTTCCCCCTGGTGCAGGGTGTGCCACCCTAAAAACCAAAGGTGTGGTACATTTCTCTACCCACTGAGGACGCTATAAGCTCTAGATCCTGCCAGCTCGGCTCACCATGGAAAGCAAGACAGGAGGCATTTCCAGTAGGATAGATGACCCATAGAGACTAATGTACAGTGAGCCAGCCAGTGGTCCCTCCACCCTTTCGATTTCACTGTCCATCTCTTGGGACGTGGCTGAGGAAGAAACCTCAAAGAAAATTTCATTCTTTCTCCCTTTGCTTCAGGTTGCTTTTATCAATCTAGCATTAAGGAGCAAGAGAACTAGAGAAAAAGCATATTCTTATAGGGAAGGACAGAGATGTAGAGTTATCTTTTAATATACCAACATTATGCAATTTATGCCAGAAATACTAATTGAGCACCTACTAAGTGCCAGGCAATGTTTTCTATGGTGAGGATGCAAGAATGATGAAACAGCCCCAAGTTTTTGACCTCATAAACCTTATATTCTAGTGGGAAAGAGAGATAATAAAAAAGAGAAATATATATATATATATATTACACACACACACACACACACACACACACACACACACACATATATTCTATGTTACATAATAATTTCTAAACAGAAAAAAAAGGAGAGAAAGAGGATATAAAGTTTTTGGAAGAGACATTGAAATTTTAGGAAGGATGGCCAGGAGCTGGCTAAAAATATGACCATGAAGCAAAGACCAGAAGAAAATTAGTGACTTTGTAATGTGTATCTTTAGGAGAATAACATTTCCAGTAGATGAAAGGCTTGTCATCATTCCATAGTATTCAAGACAATGCGATATTGGCATAAGAATAGACAATCAACCAATGGAACAGAAGAGAGAACCCAGAAATGGACCCACACCTATGAAGAAGCCTGGTATATAACAAATCCACAGCACAAATCAATGGAGGGGAAAATGGACATTTCTAATTGGTGCTAGCATAATTGGCTTTCTATATAAGGGGGAAATGTATGTCCTACCTTCTGCTATAAGCAAAAATCAATTCCAGATGATTTACTGACTTACAGATAAATGCCAAAACTTTAAGAATTTAGAACAAATATTCAGATGGTCTTAATATAGCAAAGACTTTCTTAAATAAGACGTTAAAAAAAAAGCACAAGCAGTTCTGGACATGGTTGACAGTGGTAGTTGCACAAGTGTGAATATACTGAATGCCACTTAATGAACTATGCACTCTAAATGATTAAAATAAGTTTTGTGTAATACACATCAATTTTTCTTAAAAAGCACATAAGATACATTTTTAAATAATTTTTAAATATATTTTATTGATTTTTACATAGAATAAGGGAGAGGGATAGAGTTAGAAACATTGATGAGAAGGAAACATCAATCAGCTGCCTCCTGCACGTCCCCTACTGGGGATATACCTGCAACCAAGGTACATACCCTTGACCAGAATTGAACCTGGGACCTTTCAGTCCACAGGCTGATGCTCTATCCACTGAGCAAAACAGGTTTCCGCAAGATACATTTTTAATGAGCCACAAATTGGGAAAAGAAAGTTGTCAGCTATAATTAACACAGTTTTAGTATCAGAATACACTGAGTGGCCAGATTGCTTTTTATTTTATTTTACTGATTTTTACAGAAAGGAAGGGAAAGGGATAGAGAGTTAGAAACATCAATGAGAGAGAAATGTTGATCAGCTGCCTCCTGCACACCCCCTACTGGGGATGTGCCCGCAACCAAGGTTCATGCCCTTGACTGGAATTGAACCTGGGACCCTTCAGTCCACAGGCCGATGCTCTATCCACGGAGCAAAACTAGTTAGGGCTGGCCAGATTGTTATGATCTCTGAATGCATAATAAACTCGCTACTTAGTGTATATCCTATATATATAAAAAAGGCTTATATGCAAATTGTCTTCTTGACCAGGAGTTTGACCAGCAGGCAGGCCAGCCATCCACTCATGTCTCCTCCCCCTGGCCAGGCTTGCTGGACCCCACCCATAAACAAATTTATGTTCCAGGCCTCTAATATATATATGTACACACACATACACACACACACACACACACACTCACACCGAATGGCCAGATTATTATGCGTTTAGGGATCATAATAAACTGGCCACTCAGTGTATATTAAATAGGAAAAAAGAAGATAAAAACACAACGGAAAAGAGGTGGAGGGACCTAAATAGATATTTCACAACAAAAGAAACATAATGACCAATAAATATACAAAAATATGTTCAGCTACATTAGTAATTGGGGAAATGCAAATAAAAATCACAGTAATTACTATTCTACACCCACTAGAGGGACAAAAATTTCAAAGTCTGAAAATATCAAGCGTTGATGGGAATTTATAGTCTACAGGTAGAAGTATTAATTGATGGAGCTACTTTTGAAAACAATTTGACATCACCTGGTAAATTTGACCCTTTGTCTCAGTGCAGTAATTCTACTCTAAGTAAATCTTCTAAAGAAATTCGTTTGCAATAAAACACATTCACAAGAATGTCCATAACAACATCAAAGTTTCTAGTAAAACACTGGAAACTACTCATCATCGGGAAAATGAGTAAATAAATTGCAGTCAATTCACACAGTGCTATATGAAAAATCAACAGTGCGAATGAATGAATTACAATTAAGGTAAATATGTCAACATGGATGAATCTCAAAAACATAATGTTAACTGAAAAGTCAGGTACAGAAGAATACATCAGTGTGCTGGGTGTCTTCCATTCCACCTCTTACCTTACATGCTCGTCCTCACCCCTGCTCTCGTCTCCTGACTTGTATGAACCATATATATGTCTTCCTGCACCTGCTGTTTCTAGAACTTCTAAAGTCAATTAGGAGTCCCAACAGCCAATGGGAAGGAGGGAAGAAAGGGAGGCCAATGTATTTATTACTTTGGCTGCCTCCCTGCAAGGCTGCCCGTGTCCTCAACCTGTCGTTGCTCCTCTCCAGGTGACTGACTCTAAAGGACTACCTCACTCTAGGTCTGGTAATAGTTCTCTTCCTTCTACCCTCAGGTCCCAACACAGTACCATGTCTACTTCAATGAAATCCTAGTTGACTTAACTATATTCCTTATAGTTCCCAACTTCCACACCTTCAAAAACAGTTTCTGTGAAAAACAAACAAACAAACAAAAAACAGTCTTTGAATTAACCTATATTGAGTGTGCCATCTGTCTCTCTTGTTGGACCCTGATGGGTACATTCAGCATTTATATAAAAGCTTTAAAAAAGTGAGATAGCATATTGTTCGGGGATGCATACTACAGGTAGAAAATTATTTTAAAAAATCAGGATAGTGGTTAACTCTGGAGAGGGAAGAGGATGCACAGTTGGGGCACATGGAGCTTTGAAGTCTCTAGTGCAGTGGTTCTCAGTCTTTCTAATGCCACGACCCTTTAATACAGTTCCTCATTTTGTGGTGACCCCCAACCATAAAATTATTTTCATTGCTACTTCATAACTGTAATTTTGCTAGTGTTATAAATTGTAATGTAAATATCTGTTTTCCAATGGTCTTAGTCTCTACAGCAGCAGTGTTCAACCAGGTTGAGAACCACTAGCAGGGTCGCCTAAGACCATATGGTTGGGAGTCCCCACAACATGAGGAACTGTATTAAGGTGTCGTGGCTTTAGAAAGGTTGAGATCCACTGCTCTAGTGCATGGCTCGATAGTGAGTACGTGAATGATCCTTTTATTCTTCTTTAAATAGTACAGAATGTATAGCAGAATTTTAAAAGGAAAAGAATAAACACAGCAGGACAGCCCAAGAAACAGGAAAGCATAATTGGTCATCCTCCACATTGGGGAGTTGTGAAATAGTTTTCACCCTAACTTCCTCCTCCCTCCATGCCACATCTCATCCCTACTTCTACACCCTCCAAAAACCCTTTTGTTCTCTCCTTTCTCTATTAGACCCAAACAGATCTGATGTTGTAATGGGGACTGAGATTCATAGTATGGACTGCAGATGGCTCAGTTTGGAAGTTTCTTGCAGACAAATAACAATTGAGGTCTCCTTCCACTTCCATCCATGGTCCTGGTCCAGGAGCTCACCTGACAACGCAAGTCCTCTTCCTTATCTGACTCCCTTATCTCTGAAGTGTTCAGGTGCCAAGATCCAGAGGGTCCTTCTTGCTGGGAGTTGCCACCCAAGCCTAAATTCTCACCTCCCAAGCCAGTGCACTTCATCCCTTGCTGTGATGACCTGTAGGAGGATCGCCTGAGCCTCCATGCAGCTTGTCCTGCCTGGAGCTTCCCAGCACCCTGCATACATCTGGAAGGAGTTGGTGTTCTTAGATGTACCAGTCTGGCCCACTCATCTGGGGGAGGGTAGTGTGGAACTGAGCACAGACTCCTGAATCTGAGTGGGCCCAGAAAGAGACATGGGATAAGAACTACATAAGGTTTGATCCAATACTTCTACTTCAAGTTTATCCATTGGGGTGGGTGGAGTGAGGACTGGGGGAAATGAATATCACAGTGAACATATTATGCAGTAAAACTGTTTATTCTTGGTGATAGATATAGGGAGTGGGCAAAAGCAGGTTTATAATTGTTTATCTGAAAAAAATACATGCAGATGATGATTATTACAATAGCTTTATTAACTCCAAAGAATGTCATTCACAACTATAATCCTACATTGCCCACCCAATATATGGAAGACTAATAAGAAACACAGGGAAAAAAAGCTAACCTTGATTTAGCCATGTGGAAATCATTTTAAATACTGGTATTTATGAGCACTACTTATGGACAATTACTCTTTACCATATTTTTAGGCATTTCATGACTCTGGGTTAAATTAACTTTTGGCAGGATTTATTTTTATTACATTGTTGATGCCAGCTCAGAATATTCGAAAATGATAAGAAATACCTATTTTTGGTAAGCACATAACCCAATTTGGTGCCTAACCATTTAGTAGAATGTCCCTGATTCTCTATTTAAACTTAAGCTGACTGGAATCCACTGTGCTAGTGGGTTCACCTTATTGGTGCTAAAAGGAATTTAATTGAAGAAAGGGAGCATGAGAAAAGAATCTAAATAATCAAGGAATTAACTTCAAATGTAATTTTACCTTATGCTCTATAATTAATGACATTTTTCAATGTACTGTCTGTATAACATGACAAATGAGAACTAAAGTGAACTGGTTATTTTGCATGAATTCAATTAGATCCTGGCTATATCTGTTGTTTTTTGTGCCTGAACTACTCTGAATATTTGAATTTTTAACATGAGACTGGTTTTTAGATCATGAGTTCCTTGAGACCAAGTTGACGATCTCATTCATTTTCGCACTCCTGCCTCTATCACAGCTCCTGGCACAAGGCAGACACGCCATAGCTGACTGCTGAGCTGAACTGAACCCTTCCGTATTTATACCCAATTCCAGATGGGCTTTCATGTGCTTCATGATGTAATCTTTCACAGAAGATGTGTTTCCACTTTAGATTTTGGCTTGCCCACTCAAATTCCTAATCAAAATATTTTCTTGCAGTTGGCTGATTTTTAGAAACTGAAGTAGGTGTAAATATGATCCTGTTATGATGCCAAGATTCAGTTCCAACCTAGCTAGAAAATGACTTTAACATTTCAGAAAATGGAAATAAAAAGCAATAATAATAAATCTACCTTACTCTGCCTAATCTAAACACTTCAGGATCAATGTTCAGGGTTATCCTAAGTGCAGAGAGAAAAGAGAACTTCCTAACACACAGGGAATCACCTTATCTGCATTTTCTTCTCTTTGAACAGCAAAACACTTCCATCAGCCATGCGACCATGTGGTAAAATCTTCATCCAACTAGAAGAACGTGATTTTTTCCTGTGAGGTTAAATACCCCAGGGTCATGCCTGAGAAATAGTATCCTATGTACTTGGGATTTCACTCTAAATGGGCTTCTCACTTACTGCTTTCTGTCCACACCTCTCTGCTCCATAAGGCCTAGGCCATGAGCCCCCAAATCAAATGCTACAAACTCTTTCAGAGGGACAGGCTCCATTCCCTCCCCATTCAATACCACCTCCTTACCCAACCCACACACATACCCAGGCCACACAGGCAACTTTAGAACCAATGTCAGTCTCCCTTGAGGTCATTTATGAAGAAATTAGGTTGTTTTTGTGCTCTTTCCAGTGGATTGATAGGAGCAGCTGTTTTCCCAGAAACTCTGTTTAAGGATCTTCACTGGGAATTTTCTGTTTGCTATGCAGAGTTAATCCAATCTTTTTTATATTCACTCCAGACTTTTCCAATTATCTTTGTTTCCTAATAATACTGGTATTGGCATTTGTGGAGCACATTATAGTTTTCAAAGCAATTTCATTTATATGATCTAACCAAGGATTTCTCAAACCAATTGAATCTCTAGGGTCTCTTCATTCAACTATAATTTCCATTTTTTCCATCCATTTTTATGGTAAGCTTTAAAAGTTTAATACAAAGCATATCAAATGTCATTTGGGAGACTATGCTATTTCCAAATAATGCTATATGACTTCAGTGACAGCCGTTGCAGGTAATGTTAATCCTGTTGGTATCGGACAATCATCTGAAATCACAGTGTGGCTTGCCATGTATTGGTAAACATGTCTAGCTGCCCTTAGATAATTAGCATATTCTAAGGCCAAAATTTTAATCATCACCTTGCCTTACCAGTGTTACCAACTTGGATTTTTAAACAGTTATAAATACAAAACTATCTTCTATCTTGCAGTCATAATTTGCAATTGCAATATATTCTAGTCTCATGAATAAGTAATTAGTTTCTTAAGACATTTAATAAGTTGAAGTTTGATTTGTTACTGTGAAAACAAACTGGTGTAGAAAAATAAAGCACTATTGAAAAGGTGAACTTTCACATGTAAAGGCTTCATTAAAGCCAAATACAATAAATGTTCATAAAAAGTTCATTGAACAAAGATTTCACAGTAATTTGCCAATGTTATCACCGATAAGGATTTAATCTCCAACATTTACAGAGAACTCATCTGACTTAACAAAAGAAAGATAAACAACCCAATCAAAAAATGGGCAATGAACCTAAATAGATACTTTTTGAAGAAGGACATAAAGAAGGCTAAGAGACATATGAAAACATGCTCAGTCATTAATCATCTGAGAGATGCAAATCAAAACGATAATGTGGTACCATCTCACACCTGTCAGAATAGCTATCATCAACAAATGAACAAATGACAAGTGTTGGCGAGAATGTGGAGAAAAAGAAACCCTTGTGCACTGCTGGTGGGAACGCAGACTGGTGCAGCCACTGTGGAGAACAGTATGGAGTTTCCTCAAAAAAACTAAAAATAGAACTCCCATTTGACCCAGTAATTCCACTTCTAGGAATATATCCCAAGAAACTAGAAACACCAATCAGAAAGAATATATCCACCCTTATGTTCATAGCAGCATGCATATAAATCTAACCAATGGACACATACACTAGGGAGATGAGGGCATGAGTGGGGAGGGCAATGGAGGGATAAGGACATATATATAATACTTTAATGAATCAAATGATAAAATATTTGATATATTAAATAAAGCACATTATTAAAATTTTAAAAAATATTTCACAGCAATTGGAGTAAATATTTGTGGTAGAACACATGGATTTTCACCAGGATTATAATTCAAAAGACATTTAGTGATTCCAACCAAACTGCTGAGCCCATTTAGCCAGTACTCAGTTGGCATTGCAAGTAAAAATATTGCTCTATTCTGCCTTTGTGTATGCCAAATGGCAACAGTGTACAAACAGTGTAAATTTTTCTGTTAGCATTTTGCAGGGGACAATTAAATTGATAGGCTTTCTAATCAAGTGTAGTGGTTAAAAACAAATTTATTTTTTTAATAAAAAACTAAATAAGTAACCATGTTAAGGACAATGATTCAGATAATGAGTTACTGTTGTCAAATAAAAAACATCATGTCACCCTGGCATGTGTGGTTCTGTTGGTTGAGCATCCTCCAATGCACCAAGAGGTTATCAGTTTTATTCCAGGTCAGAGCACATGTCCAGTTTCCAATAGGGGGCATGCAGGAGGCACCTGGTTGATGTTTCTCTGATCAGTGTTTCTCTTTCTCCCTCCTCCTTCCTCTCACTCTAAAAAAAAAAAAATCAATAAAAACATGTTTTTTAAAAAATATCAAGTAACAAAGTGACTAAATCTTTCTAGAATTAACCTCAACACATGCTCTTTAATTTTAGTAAAACATCACCACCAAAATTAAATTTATACTGTTAACTGGAATTGTATTTATTTTATTATTTTGTGTTTAACATGTAAATGTATTTAGGTTTTATGTGGGTATCTTCACTCTAAACATATAAAAACTACCATAATAACAATGACATCAAAATTATACATACCAACTCCAGATATCCTTGATAATTTTCTTAAGGGCTTCTTTACATTACTCAAGTTTGAGAAGTACTAATCTAATCATAAATAGATTACAGTAAACCTTTTGATTTATAATGCTTCTCAGGATAAATGCTACCTACAGGAACTTAATATGGTTTTTGACAAATTTACAAATTTAAAATCAATTTAGATTTTAGAAATTTAAAAACCAATTGTTGCTTTATGTTTCAATAATTATTTTATTTGAATTAGAGATCATGGACTTTTATGACTTTCCAGAATGCACTGGCTTAGCGGGAGAGTATTTATTTTATGGGAGACAGACAATGTTGTTTTCTTTTCCAAATGGTTTAGAACATCCATTAATTCTAATGGAATTACAAAATATTAAGGGGAAAAAATGTGCTTTAGTAGTTGCATATCTGAGAGACAGAGATAAGACACTTGACATATTTATATCTAAGCCATAATGTGGATACCGAAGCAACAATTTTCATATCTCTGTTGGGAACATAATTTTTAATGTACTATTTAAAATTCAACAGCCACCTTGAATTTAATGAGACATATGGAAAAGTGCTGGAGGAAAATTTTCATGCCAAAAATGTTTGCTAATGATTCAAGAATGTACTTAAATGGGATACTTAAAAACTCAAGAATTAAATAACCTCAAATAAACATATTCCACATTTATATTTTTCAAATGTGACTCTGCTCGAAAAACTAAATAATAACTAAGTTAATTGGCAGATATTTGTATTTAAAGTGAGTTTTCCCCTAAATAATTTTATATTACCATAAAAGGCTCAGTTGAGGCAATGCATCATAGTTGGTGGTTTCAATTTGGAAGTAAAATGAGTTCAAGTTTGGAAGCCAGAATTTTGTGGCACCCCCACTAAAGGTAGAGATTGAACATCTGTCTCAGCTTTTGATCTCACAGCCAATCACTAGGAATGTGTTCTGAAGTATCTTTCTATAGTGAGTGCCACGGAGAAAGCAAAGGAAAATAGAACCAGAGTTGCCTTAGGATTCAGTCTAAATCATTCTTGATTTTGACACATATAATCAATAATCCACAAACATCTTTATATATTTTATGTTAGTTTACATGTGGAGGAAATCGGATTCAGGCTGGCCAACTTTCTCCACTTTATTCTTAAGACTAATAATTTCAAATCATTAGGTATGAAACTTCCAGGTCTGTTTCTTCCATTCTTAAGACCACCAAGCCTGACAATGATCCGAATTCGGAGCCAACACGAGTTTCAGCTCTGGCCCCAGTCTTTAAAAGGAGAGGTGGGAAGGACAACAAAGCTCAGAAGAAAGGGGGTCTTATCCACAGCAGCTACTAAAACAATTGCTAGCCTGTGCTTAAGGTAGTCAGATATTCCTTCTGTTTCTTGCAAGTATATATATATTTATGAAAAAAAAACATCATGTGTTTGAAATCAACTACCTACTTTCCAAAATCAGCTTCTCTCACACCAATATTAATAGCAGGACAAAAAAGAAAAACCTCCCTGCCCCCTTTTGATAAGAGGAAAGCTCTTCAAATCAGGATGCTTTCAAAGGAGAGGCAGAGAGCATTAAAGGTACTGCTTCCCATGGGACAAAATTGGAAAGAAGTCCAACTTCACATCTTAACTTAATGACAAGGACTATTGTCTCTGAAGGTAGAACCACAACTATACTGGCAGGGAAAATAGTAATACAAGTTTAACCTAAGATTTATCCAGAAAATTAATGTCTGTCTTTGAGCAACGTTACTCATTTATTGTCAACTAATCAAGAAACCGACAGCTTTATTACTCTTATTGAAGGGAAGATTGAACTCCAACTAGAAGATATACATTAAAGCACAATCAAGGGACTAGAACCCATTCCCTACACACACACACACACACACACACACACACACACACACCAGACAGTAAAGTACAACTAGTATATTCATATACACCCAGATCAGAAGCCTGGGGTGTTATTCTAATCTAGATTTCTTCTTTTGCAGAGAGGCTTAATTTTTCCCTGAGGAACTAAAGTTGCTGGACCACAACACAGGAAGCCAGATGAGGATGGAGGAAGTACAGGGTGCAGGTGCAAATGTAAGAACCTAAAACTCAAGTCTGAAGTGGAGGAAGCATCACCAGGACTTGGCTCCTGGTGCAAGAGAAAATCCAAGTTGGCTAAAAATTTCACACTTCTCCCGCCTATATTGTAAGGTCCTTTTGAAATTACCCTAACCCTTCAGTAAAGGACTTCATGTACAGATGTATAGGGTTGAGTGATAAGTGTGTATGTGTGTGTGTGTGTGTGTGTGTGTGTGTGTGTGTGTGTGTAAGGTTTCTACCCCTCTTCATTCCCTCCTGGGCCTTAGTAGAGAAAGGACATTAACCCGCTGCTGATTTCCCAACTGATGCTTTGCAAAGAGACCCACATACTATAGCACCACTTTCACCACCTGCAGAATAAACTAAACTCCAGCAGATCTGAGGAGCATCTCTTGAGCAAGGTTCTGTTATGTTAAGGACGACGTACCTCTGGCTTAGGTAAGGTAACTGGACAGCACATCAGATAGCATGGGAGAAGAGAAGTGGGAAATAGGTTCCCAGCTCTCCTCTCTATACCAAAACATAAAAGTATCCTGACTCATCTTTGGCTTCCAATATCTCTCCCTTTAATTAACTGCAAAGGAATTAGGTGCAGTTTTTCACTGGATACAAGAAGAAATGTGTATTTATCTATTAATGTATTGATTCACTTAACAAAAGTTTATTAGATGCCAAGCATGGATAAACTGGGAAAGAAGGTAAGATGGGACACAAAGAGCTCATAAAATTATCACTTTGGATATTTTAGTCCAGGACCTTGATTCCCAAATTGGAGGTCCTGGAACCCCTGATTGTTTGGGGTCAATCTGCAGCAAAATGAGTAAACTAAGGGCCAGGTGATTGTAGGTCAGTACATGGCGGGGAGGGATTATTTTTCATTCTGAGAGTATGTCCTTCTAGCATCTTTCTGTTAAACTGTCCTGCCTTTTATGAAATGATGTAGTGAGAAAAATGTATTTATTTATTTTATCAAATGAGAAATTCTCGCCCTAACCTGTGTGGCTCAATGGATAGAGCGTCAGCCCACGGACTGAAGAGTCCTGGGTTCAATTCCTGTCAAAGGCAGGTACCTTGGTTGCAGACTCGATCCCCAGAAGAAGGCGTGCAGAAGGCAATTGATGAGTGTTTCTCTCTCATCAATGTTTCTAACTCTTTATCCCTCTCTCTTCTTCTCTGCAAAAAAAAAAAAAAAATCAATAATTTTTTTTTAAATGGGAAATTCTGTCAGTTAATCAATTTTTTTTAAGTTTCATACAATTTGGGAACTGTTGGAGTTAATACTTATATCGCCCTGAATAAAACCTAGCATTTTTACAGTACCTTACAGTTTATAAAGAGCTTTCATGTGCATTATTTCATTGGCATCCTATGCACTCTCCCCGCTAAATACACACATACACACACAGAAACTCAGGCACAGAAAGGAATGTCCACAGTCACAGGACCAGTAAATACAAAAGAATAAGAACCCAGAGCCTCTGATTCCAATCCTGCCATAAGAAACAGTGTGAAGATGGAATTGGCAAGGCCTAGGAACATGGGAGAACAGGATAGAGGAGGCAGAGCAGAAAGTAAAATCAGAGTGATTCAGATTTTGGTGTGTGTGTTTTCTGTTTTGTTTTGTTTTGTTTTCTTTTGTTTGTTTCTAATTAATTTCAGAAAGGAAGGGAGAGGAAGACAAAGATAGAAATATCAGTGATGACAGAGAATCATTGATCAGCTGCCTCCTGCACGCCCCTTACTAGGGGTGGAGCTCACAACCAGGGCATGTGCCCTAACCAGGAATTGAACTCTGACCTGCTGGTTCATAGTCAATGCTCAACTACTAGCTAGATTGTTTTGTGTTTTGTTGTTTACTATTCTGAAATGCATTTTCTGTACATAATTTTTAACTTCTGGAGCAATACACAAGTTTGGGCAACTTAATAGTCTTCTTACACCAATGAAAATAACAATAAAATAGCTACTTTTACTATTTAAAGGAAGCAAATGCTTTTCATAATTTGGAGGGTGGAGAGAATGAAGGGGAATCCAGTGCTTTGCATAAAGGCTCTGTTTTGTAGCTGTTAAAACTGCGCTCTCCGTGGTGACATTTGACCCCGTCACATGTGACTCTCGTCCTGCTTTCCAGGTCCCCTCCCTAGGTGCGCTGCATGTGCCCAGCATCCCCAGCAGTTATGTGTTTCACACTCGTCATTTCTCTGCTCTCGTCATTCTGTCAGCCCAAGTGCCAGCCTGCAAATGGATTTTTTTAAGCTGGTGTTTAAATTTTTAAACTTTTCACTTTGAAATAATTCAGGCTTATAAAAAAGTACAAAATAGCACCAAAAATTACCTGTCAACCTTCCTCAGCTGACTCTGACAACCTCGCCCCACTGATGTCTTTTTTTCTCATCCAAAATCCCACATCACATTTAGTTGTCATGTTTCCTTAGTCTCCTTTATATTGGACAGTTCCTGAGACTTTTTTTGTCCTTCACATCCTTGATACTTTTGGAGAGTACTAGCTCGTTCTTGTGTACATTGCCCATGTTTCCTCATGATCAAATTCAAGATGTGAAATTCTGATAGGAGTATGCCCTTCCAGGGAAAGGTGATGTGACCGTTCCTCCATTCCTTTCATTCAATCCCCGTGTTATTTGAACCTGGGTGTTAGTGATGATGTTTTTGCTTTTAGGTATGTTGGGGAAACAAGAATAGATGGCATACATGTGGGAAGAAAGTGGGCCTTCACTTTTGTAAATGAGGAGTTAAGGTGCCTGTGGACCTGTTCACGTGGCAGTGAGCATCAGGATTTGGCAATTAAGTTTGCCACACAGAAGAGATTTAAAACAAGGGGAGAAACAAGTCCTTTTAAGTTCCTGGAAAATTAGTATTTTCCTTTATCCTTCTTTTACTTTCTTTTTATTTCCCTAAAATTACTCAGTTCATTAAAAACAAAGCTAAAGATTATAATTCTGTTTCATTAAACTACAATATGCTATCAACCAAACATATAACCAGGCTTTTTCCATGGCAAATATTTCCTTTGGCAGAAGAAACATTTAGGAGTCTTTTTCTATAGAATTAATGTAGATTAACTAGGTTCAAAGTAAAAGAATGATTTACTACTGGTTAAACCTCAAATACTGGGTCAGATATTCCACATCTAAACTGCTATTAATATAAAGCCCAATTCTTACTGATAAGAAAATCTTGTTTCAGAATGCAGATGTATTTGATATGTATATGTAATTATTGGCACCAAAATTGTTGGCAGCATTTCCTCACACCAGCTGGGGGAAAAGAAGCAAACAACTCTTAAATGGGTGGCTTATAAATAACATTTGGAAACTAAAATTCTACCAATTTTTTTAAACAAAAATGTTTTTTCTGATTATAAAAGTAATATATCTTTATTATAAAAAATTAAATTGATATAGAAAATATGACAAAGTAAAAAATTTCTAAGACTCTATCATTTAGAAATGACCACTTTAACATTTTTTGTATTTCCCTTCATGTATTTATCAGATATACATAAATAGTACAAGTTTATTATATATATATATATATATATATACACACACACACATATATACATATATTACCTGCATATATAAATGTATATGAATGTGATTACACTATAAAATGTTTGAGTCTGCTTTTGTTCATTTAGTGACATATTATGGACCTCTCTCCCTCTTATCAATAAATGTAGCACTAATATTGTCATCTTTAATGACTCCATATTACTCTATTGCATGACTGTACCGTAATATATTTAATCAATTTTCTATTGATAACAAATTAAGTCATGACTAGACTTTCACTATTACAAACTACATTGCAATGAATATCCTTATGTATACATCTTTCTTTGATTATTTCTTTGAACTGAAATTGCTGAGTCAAAGAATATGTTTGATATTTTAATATTTTTGCCAAATTCTCATTTTGAAAGGTTGGATTAACTTATTAAAATTACTAATTTGTTGCATCTATAAAATGTTTTAATATTTATAATTTATTTATACTCAAATTTTATTTTGTGTTGTTTTTTATTAAAATTGGTTTACATATGGAAAAGTGAGATTGGGTGAATGAGAGGTGATTGAGGGAGAGACATTTTTACTCTCTATCAGTTAATATCATTTTAACTAGGCACAGAAAAATTATATACATGTATTACTTGAAACATACACTGTTAAAATCAGAACATAAACTACATCTTTTAACTTTTGACAACACACATTTAAACAATATGATTAATAGCTTTTTGAGGTGCATGGCATCCAAGTGTATCTGCCAAAAGTTAAACTCAAAGACTAAACTTGGCAGTATTGCAGTGAAGTACAGCTGGTTTATCTTATCTGACATCCAGACATTTAAGGAAAATAAATTTACCACAGGCTTTATAATGTCTATTAGCTGAAATAGTCTCCCAAGTAGAACTTTTACTTTTAGATTCAACTTTCTTTATCTTTAGGCTCTATTTCCTTCAGAGAAAGCTTGCCCTGTGCCCCTTATATTTCCATGAAACAAATTATTATTTTTCTGTCACTCTCCTGTGAGCGACCATATATATTTTATTGTCCAAATAAGCAGATTTTTGGGAGTGAGAGGGTGTGCTGTAATAATTATGCTGAGTAACAAGAGTAAACCAGAAACATCACATACAAAGTAGATTGAATAATCACCCTACTTATAAGTATTTTTAACTACTGTGATTTTAGGAATTAAATTGATTAAATAAAAACTAGGTGTTGTAGGACTCAGAAATAATATATAACCCATGAGCTGGTCTTTCAAGAAAGTTAGCAGGCACTTAGGGATACAGGACAAGTGGCAATAAAAGGCACTCTGGCAAATGTCAAAGCCAACAACATCAAATAATACCAAATAATACTTTCTTAAGACCTTACAAATCTTTCAGACATTTAATCTACTTTTCTTCATAATACACAAGTGAAATTAAATATTATCTTCATTTTAGAGTTGAGGCTGAAAAAAGTCATAAAGTTCTCCTAAAGTCCCAAAGCTAGTATAGACTGAGACTAAACCAAAAACTCTAACATAACCTATGTTAATCTTCAGTACCTGCTACTTGTGTATGTGGCTTACTACATGGAGAAGCACCTCTTTGATTGCAGGGATAGCTCAATGTTAATTTAATATTTTAAACTATAGCTGGTGTAGCAACAGAGCAGAAAGACAGGTTAGGAGATTGAGACATGCCAAAGTCAGGAATATAGGTCAGATAAGAGGTTAGCAAGAAGGCATGTAGTTATATGTCCAGAATCACAAATCACTAGGCCTTAGGGAAGAGGAAAAAAAGGTCACTCCCAAATAGGCAACAATATAAGCACAGAAGTGCTCGGGTTGTCAATCATTCAGTATATGCTGCACTCAGAGTTCATATGGGAGAGTATCATAATAGAGAAATCAGATACTGAAATCTGTGTAGAAAGAGAATTGTGTTGAAGCTATTAAAAAAAGGAATAAAAATTGAGGTGCACTAGAATACTTTGTTTTCTTTCTTTCTATCATCACAAAAATATTTTGTGATGATAAAAGGAGTTAAGAGTATTGGGGAAAAAGACTTCCAAATATTTATTCCTGAGAGAATGTTAGTAAATGACAAAAATGTGGAGGTGCACTGGAAAAGCCAGTTTGTAATTCAAGTTAAGGAAGTATATTCGTTTGCTTGGGATACCATAACCAAGTACCAAGACTGGTGGGCTTTTGTTTCCTCACCATTTTGCAGGCTAGAAGCCCAAGGCCAAGGCGGTTTCTTCTGAGGCCTCTCTCCTTGGCTTGTTGATGTTTTCTCTCTGTCTTCACATCATCTTCCCTCCAGGCCTGGATCCTAATCTCCTCTTCTTTTTTATTTTTTCTTTCTTTTTTTAAAATATATTTTATTGAGTTTTTACAGAGAGGAAAGGAGAGGGATAGAGAGTTAGAAACATCGATGAAAGAGAAAGATCGATCAGTTGCCTTCTGTACACCTCCTGGGTATGTGCCCACAACCAAGGTACATGCCCTTAACTGGAATTGAACCTGGGACTCCTCAGGCCACAGGCCAACGCTCTATCCACTGAGCCAAACCAATCAGGGCCTAATCTCCTCTCCTCACCCATGTAACCTCATTTTAAATTAAATCACCTCTTTGAAAGACCCTGTCTCCAAATATAATCACATTCTGGGGTACCTAGAGACTTCAACATTAGAATTAGAGGCGGGAGGGGAGTGAGGGGGGGAAGGGGGGAAGAGAGAGAGAGACATACAAGCCCATCACAGGAAGAGACTGAGAGGAAGAATTACTTCAATATTAGCTTTCTGGAATTTGCAAAGAAATTAAGTTATTCAAGTAGAACCATTTAGGAAGCATTTTGAGATACCCAACAAAATTTACATACTAAACGATATTACTTGAAGCTGTGAGACTTCATGATTTCTACAAGGGAAAAAGTGTAGATAATTAATACACTTGAAATTTAAAAGATTTATTTAGCATGTAATAATAGCAAGGCACTGTGCTAAGAACTAGTGCAGTACGTAAAAATGAAGATACATCTCAAGGAATGTACACTATAATAAGCAATAAACACAACTTAAACACATGTGAATGGTGTAGTATGAAAATGGCCCTATCATTAGTGGTGATCTTTGCCTGCATTTGATGTTTTCATTGGATAATCTGTGAAGACCAAGTGATTTAACCAAGATCATAAATCATCACGGGCTTGAGCAATGCAAGTGAATGTTGGATCAGACGCAAGGTTTAAAGTAGTCAAGATAACAATGCAGAAACTCAATTTTATTACTTTTTTAAATATAAAAAGAAACATTTGCAGATCACTTATCAGTATCTTACTGAGTCAGGATTCATCGGAAGTAGGGCTCACAGCTGCTTCTACAGGCAGACTAAGCTATAGGGTCCTGAAAACCCCACCTACCCAGAACTGTGCCTAGAATTCCCACTCCTCCAGCTGAAAGCACTGTGACTCCAGGAGCTCCTGTTTAAGCACAATTCTGTTTCAGGCTGAGAATGCCCATTGACTCACAGTAATATGGCCAGTTGTCCAGTTTCTTTAGTAGTCACTTTAGAAAACTCAGTGAAAATAGAATAGAGGTAAGTGCATTCTGACAGAGACAGAAGATAAAATGTAAACCTTAGGGCAAGTTTAGTGAAGGGCCTGCGGGAACTCTTGCACTCTCATTGGAACTCTTCTGCAAATCTCAAATGATTTCAAAATTAGAAATTTATAAGTAAAAAAGAATATAAAATAAGAAAATGTCCAGGAAATAGTGTTAATGAAAAAATATATAGTTTTATATATAAACTGCTCACAAGTTTGTATAATTATATACCAAAAATACCAAAATATTAGCAATGGTCTCTGTGTGATAGAATAAAACTTGATTTTCTATTTTCTCTTTATACCTTACAATAAAGCCTTCAAATTTTCTTCAATGTGTACTTTTAAAATTTACACATGAAAAAAAAAGATTAAAGAGACAAAATAAAATAATAACCTCTTTCTAAATGCTCTCGGCCTTAATGATCCCTCTGTGTCTCTGTGGCATGTTGAGGAGGCTGTGCAGGTTTCTTAGCGTGTCCAAGGAGGGCCTCATGGTGGAAGAGGACCTCACACTTTAGCCTCATCTCTTCCCTTATCATCCTGAAGCACTTGCAGGCCTCCCACCTGCCTTGGGCATGTAGAATGTCCTCAGTTGGAAAGCCCTGTCCCCCAGTCTTCTTCTGGTTAAGGATTGCTCCCTCAGGGTTCAGTCCAGGCCTTCCTTAACATCCATTCAACCCATCCTACCACAGTACCATGCTTGGGCTGATTTTAGCATTTACCGCCCATTGATCTGTCTCACCAACTTGTTTGGGTGCTCCTTGAAGACAGAGCTCTGTGTTATTTCCCACTTTGGAGCATAGCACAGTGCTGGCACCTACTAAAGCCACAAAAATTTTTCTGAAGGACACTAATTTTATTCCATATATTCATTATCCCCCTCTAGCCCAGCCCATCTCACCTTTGCCCTAGTCTCTATATGCAAAGAGTAACCTGCCTCAATCTAGTCCTATAGTTCTCCAAAAAGGGGGGTGACTCTCTCCTGCCTGGGGGAGACTGACCTAGAGGTCTTGAATTCCTAGAAGTCTCTCAAGGGCACAGCAGTTACTGACCCACAAAAGGTTTTTGTGTTCAAAATGCTGCACAATTTTTTTTCTTCTATTTTCCTATAGCTTAACAGCAAGCTACCCCACTTGGGAACTGAAAAGGGATAAATCAGGGGTTTCCTTTTCCTCCCAGACCTAGCAAATGCAGTTTCCAGAAGTTAACATTTAAAAAACTGTTTTAAATAAAAGGAAACCAGCAAAGTAAGCAGTCAGATTTTCCAGCTCTAATGTGTAGTTTCCGTCACATAAAACCTTTACAAGCTCAAGTCCTTCTTAAGACAGGACTTGGAGACAGAATTTTAAACCATGTTAGAAGCCAAACCTCAAGTACCATGCCTTCAATGCATTGGGTTTAGGGTTTCACAAGCCATAATTTCCCTCCTTTTGGGAGCAGCACAAACGCTCTAAGCAGTCACAACCCACTGCCTTTAATGGATGCGTCAGGCCATGCCCCTGTGCCTTTCACAGAGCCTGGTGCATAGTTGGCAGGTAGTAAGCACAAAAAATAATAATTGAGTGAATACACAGTCTCTTTTTTTCTTACTTCCTTCATTGTATCAATACAATTAGCACTTGGAGAGGGGGGATATTTTAGGGTTCCAGAGCAATGTTGATGGAAGAGGCCTCCTAGTGTGTTCCTTGATTCATAACTAGGCCCTCTATTCCCTCCCCAACTGTTGGGCGCCCTTTCCCACCTCCTTCATGGGTCCTCTCCTGAAGCCATGCCCACATCCACAGCTCCTCTTCCTCTGTGGTACTTTTCAAACGTTAGAAGACTTGAAGAAAATAATATACACACATTAAGTCCATATTTTGTATTAAATTGTGCCTTTCAGAATGTCATAGCATTTTATGTGTTTTTGCCAACAAGACATTTTGGGGCATAGCTCTTGACAAAACATTACAGTTCCAAATTAGATTATGAAGAATCTTGTGTAATAAAGAGGTGATATGCAAATTGACCATCACTCTAACACAAAAGATGGCCACTCCCATGTGGACACAAGATGACTGCCACAAGATGGCCAGCAGGAGAGGGCTGTTGGGGAGGATCAGGACTGCAAGAGAGGGTAGTTAGGGGGATCATGCCTGCAGAGGAGGGAAGATGGAGGGACCATGCCTACAGGGGAGGGTAGTTGGGGGAAACAGGCCTTCAGGGGAGGGCAGTTAGGGGCAATTGGACCAGCAGGGGAGGGCAGTTAGAGGCAACTAGGCTGGCAAAGGAGGGAAGTTAGGGGTGACCAGGTCCAGGATAGCAGGGGAGGGCAGGGGTGACCAGGCAGCAAGGGAAGGTAGTTAAGGGTAATCAGGTTAACAGGGGAGCAATTAGGCATAGATCAGGCTGGCAGGGGAGTGGTTAGGGGGTGATCAGGGTGGCAGGCAGAAGTGGTTAGGGGAAATCAAGCAGGCAGGCAGGCGAGTGGTTAGGAGCCAGCAGTCTCAGACTATGAGTCTGACATCCTTTGAAGGGTCCCAGATTGGAGAGAGTTCAGGCTGGGCTAAGAAACACACACCTCCACGCATTAATTTCATGCACCAGGCCTCTAGTCCTATCTAATAAAAGAGTAATATACAAATTGACTGTACCTCTGCTACACTCACACCACCAGCCACACCAATCAGCCAATAAGAGCAAGTATGCAAATTAACCCAACCAAGATGGCTAGGGCCACAGAGAGTGCAGGAGAGAGGCCTAGGTTGCCCCTGGCAATGGAAGAAGCCAAGCTTTCCCCAAAGCCTGGCAAGTGGAGGTTAAGGCAACAAAGTTCAATGGTTGTGCAAGCAGGCTTGGCTCCACTCCAGTCTACAAAGTTTCAATTGTAGAAAGTAAATAAATCTCAGATACCAGAGTCTCTGCTTGGGTTACTGGGGCGTGGCCAGCCTGCAAACCACCAAAGGTCCCAAGGGAACACTCACCCTGATCCAGGACACCTTTCAGGGCAAACCAGCTGGCCCCCACCTGTGCACCAGTCCTCTATCCTATCTAATAAAAGAGTAACATGCAGATTGACTATAACTCCAACACACAAGATGACTGCCCCCCGGTGGTCACAAGATCCTGCCCCCATGTGGACACAAGATGGCCACCACAAGATGGCTAGCAAGGGAGGGCAGTTGGCAGGGACCAGGCCTGCAAGGAAGGGCAGTAGGGGGTGATCAACCTGCAAGAGAGGGCAGTTGGGGGTGACCAGGCCAGCAGAGGAGGGAAGTTGGGGATGACCAGGCCTGCAGGGAAGGGCAGTTGGGGGTGACCAGGCCCACAGGGCAGGGCAGTTAGGGGCAAACATGCTGGCAGGGGAGCAGTTAGGCATCAATCAGGCTGGAGGGGAGTGGTTAGGGGGTGATCAGGCTGGCAGGCAGAAGCAGTTAGGGGCAATCAGGAAAGCAGGCAAGTGATCACTTGGGAGTCAGCAGTCCTGAATTGTGAGAGGAACGTCAGACTGCCAGTTTAGGCCCGATCTTGGACACCCTTCCCTCCTGCATGAATTTTGTGCACTGGGCCTCTAGTTTATTTATAAACTTTCAATTTAATAGCATAGTATTCAAAATAATGAAAATGTATTGAGACAATGGAATGAATTTCTAACAATGGCAGGCTGGTGTGAGGAGAGCAGACACAAGGGTAAAAAGACGGTATTTTGGGATAGTACACCTACAGAAGCTGTAATCCATGCTCATGAACCGACACTGATTCTGAATTCCCATCATGGTCCTCAAAAATCAGCCACTCTATTTCCAAGCAAAAGCAGACTCCCAACACTCTCTGTCACTTCCTCTGGGTTCCAAAGTTACCTTGTGCATCCCCCAAGCACATGTGTGGCTTTTCCCTATGGATTATGAGCTCTTCAAAGGCAAGGATTCATCCCATATCTCCAGCACCCAGCAGAGTTGGTCATCTACGAAGCGTTCAATATGTATGTGTAGAATGAATCAATCTCTTGCCCTCCCCAGGTGCCTAGCTGGGAAGTTCACGCACAAACAGGTTGGACATAGGAAGAATTTACACATGAGACACCTCAGCTCTTTAAGGCCTATCTTTAGCTGTTTTGTCCACAGCTGTACCCTGGAACAATGCTGACATATAGTTACCAAAAAGATTTTAAATGAATAAATCGGCTCCATTTGAAAGGGTGCCTTCCTATCCTTGCTGCTTCATCTGATGTTCCTAGTAGTCATATACTTTGACCTCAGATTCATCCCTTTTCTTTATACTGAGTCTCCAGGATGGTGACTTCTTGCCTAAAACCACACACCTCCTAGAATTCAGTGGCCTGCTTGTTTCCATTCCAGGTCCTTCCAAATTGGTCTCCTCCCTCTTCCTTTCCTTTCCTCTTCCCCTTTCCTTTTGTCCTCATCCTCTCCTCTCCTCCTCCTTCTTCTTCCCTATTCTCCTTTTAATTATTTGGAACATGCCAAAAATATAAATTATACCTCAATGATCACATCTCAAGCCACCATTCAGTTCACAAATTAAGCTATTACAGTTATGATTGAAGCCCCTGTTGCTTTTCACTTCCTAAAAGTAGCCACCATCCATATCTACACTAATAAAAGAGAAACATGCAAATTGACCGTCACTTTGTGATGACCATCAGCCAATCAGGAGTATGCAAATTAACCCAACAAAGATGGTGGCAGCCCCGCCACCCAGCCGCTCCTGGCCTCTGGGCAGCACACATGCAGGCGCAGAACAGCCAGGTGGGGTGGACACCTGCTATGAGGTGAAAGGTGGGGGACAGAGGGAGCTACAGGAGTGGCACTCCAGCTGGAGCAAAGACAGAAGGCAGGAGCCAGAACAAAGGCGGCCTGGGTCTTGGGTGCTAGAGGAAAACCAGTGCCAGCAACCAGGGGAAGGAAGGCCTATCGCACGAATCTTCAAGCAAATGGGCCTCTAGTACACACACACACACACACACACACATACACACACACACATACACACACATATATATATACATACATATATACATATATACACACATATACATACATATATAACTAAATTATAAACACAGTGTGTGCTTATTTTCATGTGGCAACCTGGAACCATACCTTCTTCTTTGTCAGTGCTGTATAATATAATATTCATTGTAAACATATATCACAGCTGATTACTTTATATTGCTACTAATTGATGGGTAGGTGGTTTTCATTTTCTGCTATTACAAACACTATTGCTATGGATATTTTTGTTATCCTTTAGGTGGGTTCCGGAGGGAGCTACAGGAGCGGCACTCTGGCTGGAGCAAAGATAGAAGGCTTTTTCATGAAGACTCAGACAGAGGCAGCACCCTCTAAGCCCCTCAGACCCAGGACTTCAGGGGCTCAGAGAGGGTGCTGTGTTGGTTTGACAGTGGCAGTGAGGAGGAATGCATTCATTCAAGTTGCCATCTTTTCAGAACCTCCAGCTCTCTGTAAAAAACCTTGACTTTGTAATAGCACCAAACTGCCCTGTTATGGGATATTTCTTTAGCATCCTGGTAGTTCAAGTGAATGACTGGAGAAATCAAATTTTTGGATTGATCCAGGATGGGGTTTGGAAGAAAAACAATATTTTAAAATTGTGCCTTAGGTAATCTAAAACCATTCAGTAGTAACAGCATCTACTTTTAACTAAAATAAAGTCTTGCTTTGTTGCCTCAGCAATTAGTATTTCATTCTGTTTGCCTTTTATTTCTCCCCCCACACACTGCTTTTGACATATGTATTGATCCACATCTTATATACTTTGAAGGTGACATTTAAGGATGACATATAAATGTGGGGGAAAAAACTTTTTAACAGTGTATGGTAGCCAAAAGATATAATAATATAAATTGAAATAATCATAAATGCCTCCAAATCTAGTGAATTACATTTCTCCTTAAAACTTTCATTCCATCTCTATTGAATGAAAACCATGTTCCTATCAATAATATTAACCTTGACTCTGAGGCAGCATTTTTTTTCCACCTTTTTTGGACAACATTTTGATATCACACGGTATTTTGAAAAGCATTGATAGTCCTGTAGATATATGGAATAGTCATGTCTTGAGGCTGAAATCCTAGGCAGAATGCCTTTCAGTTCTAACATTCCTATCCTTATAGCCTACTAGAGGTCATGGAATTCTATACAATTATTTCAGCACCACCTAGTGGGCATTTGACTACATTCCTGACTTGAAGGAAAGTAATAAAGTGGTTTCCTGAGACTAAGAAGGAATGTGACTGGCCAGATGCCTCCCCTCCTTACAGCTGAAGACAGAAGTAACAACTTACATAATTCATAGAAATTCATAGAACCTTTTACCCACCCCAACACTTTAATAATGATCACAGTGTTCTTGTAAATCCACCTTACTTCAAATGTAAAGCCAGAAACAAAAGCCATTATTCTTTTAAAGCTCAAGCAATGCTGGGCACACTAAAAGAATTTGCTTCTTTCCTGACTGGCATTGCTAAGTGGTTAGAGCATAGGCCCACACCCCATAGCGTCCCAAGTTCCATTCTGAGTCAACTGCATGTACCTGTGTTGTGGGTTCAATCCTCACCCCCAGTAGGGGCATGTGTAGGAGACAACCAATTGATATGTGTGTGTCTCTCTGATATTGATCTCTCTCTCTCTCTCTCTCTCTCTCTCTCTCTCTCTCTCTCTTTCTCTCTCCTCTCCCTCTCCCTCTCTCCTCCCCCCATCCTTCCTACCCTTTCACTCTCTCTGAAAAGCAATGGAAAAAATATCCTCATGTGAGGATTAACAAAAGTAAATACATGCATATATGCATACATACATACATAAAAATGAACGGATTGTGCTTCTGCTCCCATATGCTCAACTCCTATAGCTCAGCAACCCCTCTTTATAACAGGCTTCATTTTGTGCATCTCACACATCTTTTCTGGACACAGTTAAGCATAATCTGTCCTTCATTTTCTATGTCTGGCCTTCATTTATCTTTCCATTTTTAGCCTTTATTAATTTACAACCTTTTCTTGCTTCACTTTTTTAATGACTTCTGGTTCCCAAAACTATTATTGATTCAAGCAGCATATTCCAATATAATTAAAGAAAGATGCTAATAATAAATGTTTTAAACTATTAATAAAACAATTTGTATTAGTGTCAAATCAAAGGTAATTTAAGAACATTTAATGGGCCCTAGCCATTTTGGCTCAGTGAATAGAGCATTGGCCTGTGGACTGAAAGGTCTCAGGTTCGATTCCGCTCAAAGGCACATATCTGAGTTTCAGGCTCCATCCCCAGTAGAGGGGTGTACAGGAAGCAGCCAATCAATGATTCTCTCTCATCATTGATACTTCTATCGCTTTCTCCCTCTCCCTCTCTGAAATCAATAAAAATATTTAAAAAAAAAAACATTCAATGATCCAGCTGATGTGGCTCAGTGATTGAGCATCAACCAAAAAATCACGGTTTGATTCTCAATCAGGGCACATGCCTGGGTTTCAGGCTTGATGCCCAGTGGGGGGCATGCAAGAGACAGTCAATCAATGATTCTCTCTCATCATTGATATTTCTATTCCTCTCTCCATCTCCATTCCTCTTGGAAATAATTAAAAAAAAATCTAATGGCTATTAAATTTAACAAGAACTTAAGTTCCTAAATTAAGAAATATACAATTTTAAATTGAGGGCCTAGCATATGACACTTATTTCACAGTACTATAAAATTATTAACAGCAAAAAGGTTTAAAGTCATCTGGTTCTGTACCATGCTACAGAAATCCCTCCTAATTTCCAAGCAGGCAACCAATCTCTGCTTGAACACCTCCTGAGAGAGAGAATAATTTAGTCTGAAATGAAAGAAGGAGGATAGGCTCCAACATCAAACAAATTCAAGTTCTAATCTTTGAATTTGGCAGTAACTAGTTTTGCAACCTTGGGTGAATAGAAAAACCTCTGAAATGTTCATTTTATCATCTGTAAAATAGTTTAGTTGTGGGTTGAGGGGAAAAGTCAAGATTCCAATTCACAAGATTCTTGTAAGAATTAAATGAGATAAGGCACTGCCCCTCACAAGCAGTTCAATTTACTCAGTGCTTTTATTTGATTCCCTGTGTTTTCCAACTATTGACACTGCTTTCACCTGAATTTCTTTTTCTTGGACAGTTTTTCAAGTATACAAAAACCCTATGTCTCCAACTTCTGACCTCACAGCCTCAGACCATACTGCTTAACTTAAATTTTCCTTTCTACAGATTAGGTCTCTACATTTCTCTCCATGATTCTTTATAGCAATGCTTCCCAAACTTTTCAAGTGGTAACACTCCTAAAAAGTTGTACAGTACTGAGCTAAATGGATGAGGTTGCTCAAAGTCAACAGGTTATGCAGACCCCCAGAGGGACCCCAGGAGGATGGAGCCCGCTAACCCACTACAGTAATCTACTTATCAAGATACCTTAATGGCATTCTTCTCTTGTCAATCTTACCTTCCCATTCCTGATCATGTTTACTGAGATCACCTCCCAAACAATTTGCATCCAAATTCTTATCATATCATCATAGATAATGAATACAAAAAAAGGGGAAATGGCCATTATTTTTATATGAATCTTTGTGCATCAAGCTCTGCTGCAAAGCATATATAAATCAGAAAGTAAAGAAAATATAAAATAGTGCAGGTAATTGTTTAAATTCTACATTTCACTTTGCATGTAGAAGCACTATATCCATTATAAGAGCATTTGCAACTTATATCATGACATTGTTTTTCATAACTGAAGAATTAACTACAAGTTTATTGACTTCCAAGTTCACATCTTTAATAGTAAAAGTAAAAACAGGTAAGATTTATTTGTTTAAATATGTTTTTATTGATTTCAGAGAGGAGGGGAGAGGGAGAGAGAGAAAAACATCAATGATGAGAAAGAATCATTGATTGGCTGCCTTCTGCATGCCCCCAACAATCAAGTGTGCAACCCAGGTATGTGCTCCAGACTGGAATCAAACCTGAGACCCTTCAGTCTGCAAGCTGACACTCTATCCACTGAGCCAAACCAGCTACAGCAAGACAGGTAAGATTAATTGAGCACTTACTATATGCCAGGCCCTGTGTGAAGTTTTTTGTACTATTCCACTAATCATTGCAACAACCTTAAATTATTATTTTTTTAAGGAGGGCAGGAATTTTATTTTTTTATTTTTATTTATGTATTTTTATTGTTTAAAGTATTACATATAGTACTACATATATCTCCTTTTTTTCCCCATTAATCTTCCCCAAGCCTCCCCTACCCTGTTACATGCCCTCATCCCAGCCCCCCAGTGTCTTGTGTCCATTGGTGTGCTTATATGCATGCATACAAGTCCTTTGGTTGATCTCTTTCTCCCCCTCCCAAAACTCCCAGGCTTCCCACTGCAATTTGACAGTCTGTTCAGTGCTTTACTGCCTCTGTATCTATCTTTTTGTTCATCAGTTTATAATAGTCTTTATTATCCACAAATGAGTGAGATCATGTGGTATTTTTCTTTCATTGCCTGGCTTATTTCACTTAACATAATTCTCCCCAGGTTCATCCAGGTTGCTGCAAATGGTAAGAATTCCTTCTTTTTTATAGCAGTGTAGTATTCCATTGTGTAGATGTACCATAGTTTTCTGATCCACTCATCTGCTGACGGGCATTTAGGCTGTTTCCAAATCTTAGCTATGGTAAATTGTGCCACTATGAACATAGAGGTGCATATATACTTTCTGATTGGTGTTTCTAGTTTCTTGGGATATATTCCTAGAAGTGGGATTACTGGATCAAATGGGAGCTTCATTTTTAGTTTTCTGAGGAAACTCCATACTGTTCTCCACAGTGGCTTCACCAGTCTGCATTCCTATCAGCATTGCACAAGGGTTCCTTTTTCTCCGCATCCTCACCAACACTTGTCATTTGTTCATTTCTTGATGATTGCCATTCTTACAGGCCAGAGATGGTATCACATTGTCGTTTTGATTTGCATCTCTCAGATAATTAGTTATTCTGAGAATGTTTTCATATGTCTCTTGGCCTTCTTTATGTTTTCTTTCAAAAAGATTCTATTTAGGTCAGTTGCCCCCCACCCTTTTTTTTTTTATTGTATCATTTATCTTCCTTTTGTTAAGTTGTATAAGTTGCCTGTAGATGTTGGAGATTAAACCTTTATCAGTGATAACATTTGCAAATACGTTCTCCCATACAGTGGGCTTTCTTGTTTTGTTGATGGTTTCTTTTGCTGTGAAAAAAAAGCTTTTTATTTTGATGTAGTACCATTTGTTTATTTTCTCCTTAGCTTCCATTGCCCTCGGAGCTGTATTGGTGAATAAATTGCTTCAGCATATGTCTGATATTTCTCTGCCTGTGGATTCCTCCAGTACTTTTATGGTTTCCCATCTTATGTTTAAGACTGTATCCATTTTGAGTTTATTTTGTGTATGGTGTACATTGGTGGATTAGTACCATGATTTTGCATGTATCTGTCCAATTTTCCCAACATCATTTATTGAAGAGACTATCTTGACTCTATTGTATGTTCATGCCCCCTTTGTCAAATATTAATTAAGCATAGTGGCTTGGGTCAATATCTGGGTTCTCAATTCTATTCCATTGGTCTATATGTCTGTTCTTGTGTCAGTATCAGGCTGTTTTGAAAACAATGGCTTTGTAATACACATTGAAATCTGGTATTGAGATCCCACCTACTTTGTTCTACTTTCTCAGGATTGCTATAGCTATTCAGGTTCTTTTTTTATTCCAGATGAATTTTTGGAGAGTTATTTCTAGGTCTGTAAAATATGCCCTTGGCATTTTAACGGGGAGTACATTGAATTTATAGATTGCTTTGGATAGTATGGACATTGTAATGATGTTAATTCTACCAATCCATGAACATGGTATGTTCTTCTATCTGTTTATGTCTTCCTCTATCTCTTTTTTCAGAATCCTGTAGTTTTTTACATATACGTCTTTTACCTCCTTAGTTAAGTTTATTCCTAGATATCTTAATATTTTTTGGTGTGATGGTAAATAAGATTGCTTTTTTTAGTCTCTCTTTCTGTAGGTTCACTATTTGTGTATAGAAATACCATTGATTTCTTGGCGTTAATTTTGTACCCTGCTATATTGACGAATTCATTTATTAAGTCTAACAGTTTTTTGATGGAGTCTTTTGGGTTTTTTATGTACAATATCATGGCATCTGCAAATAAGGACAGCTTTACCTTTTTTTTTCCAGTTGGATGACTTTTATTTCTTTTTCTTATCTAATGCAATGGCTAATACTTCCAGTACTATGTTGAACAGGAGTGGTGACAGTGAGCATCCCTATCTTGTTCCTGTTCTTAGGGGAAATGGTTTTAGTTTTTGCCCATTGAGAATGATGTTGGCTATGGGTTTATCATATATGGCTTTTATTATGTTGAGGTATGATCCTTCTATTTCCACCTTGCTGAGAGTTTTTATCAAGAAAGGGTGTTGGGCCAAGACCGGTTTGGCTCAGTGGATAGAGTGTCAGCCTGCGAACTGAAAGGTCCCAGGTTCGATTCCGGTCAAGGGCATGTACCTTGGTTGTGGGCACATCCCCAGTAGGGGGCATGCAGGAGGCGGCTGATCAATGTCTCTCTCTCATTGATGTTTCTGACTCTCTATCCTTTTCCCTTTCTCTCTGTGAAAAATCAATAAAATATATTTTAAAAAAAAGAAAGGGTGTTGGATTTTGTCAAATGTTTTTTCTGCATTAATTGATATGACTAAGTGATTGTTATCTCTTGATTTATTTATGTGATGTATCATGTTTATTGATTTGTGGATATTGCACCATCCTTGCATCACTGGGATGAATCCTACTTGGTCATGGTGTATGATCTTTCTGATGTACTTCTGGCTCCAATTTGCTAGAATTTTGTTGAGGATTTTGGCATCTATGTTCATGAGGGATATTGGCCTGTAATTCTCTTTCATTGTGTTGTCTTTATCTAGTTTTGGTATTAGGATAATGCTGGCTTCATAGAATGAGCTTGGAAGTGTTCCTTCCTCTTGAATTATTTGGAATAGTCTGAGGAGGATAGGTTTTAATTCTTCTTGAATGTTTGGTAAAACTCCCCTGTGAATCCATCTGGCTCTGAGTTTTTGTGTGCTGGAAGCTTTTTGATGACTGCTTCAATGTCTTCCATAGTTATTGGCCTATTAAGATGTTTAGATTCTTCCTGATTGAGTTTTGGAAGGTTATATTTTTCTAGGAATATGTCCATTTCTTCTAGGTTGTGCAGTTTGTTGGAATAAAGTTGTTCATAGTATTTTTTAACAATCCTTTGTATTTCGGTGGGGTCTGTTATTTCTCCTATTTCATTTCTGATTTTGTTTATTTGGGTCCTCTCTCTCTTTGCTTCTTGGTGAGCCTGGATAAAGGTTCATCAATCTTGCTTATCCTTTCAAAGAACCAGCTTTGGTTTTGTTGATCTTTTGTCTAATCTTTTATTTTTGGTCTCTATGTCATTTATCTCCACTCTAATCTTTATTATTTCCTTCCTTTTGCTTACACTGGGCTTTTTTTGTTGCTTTCCTGCTAATTCTTTGAGTTGGAGGGTTAGGTAATTTATTACCATTGTTTCTTGTTTTTTGCTGTAGGCTTGAGGAGCTATGAACTTCCCTCTCAAGACTGCTTTCACTGTGTCCCATAGATTTTGGATTATTGTGTTTTCATTATCATTTCTTGCCATGATTTTTTTTTATTTCTTCCTTGATTTTTCTGGTAACCCATTCATTGTTTAATAGCATGCTGTTTAGTCTCCATGTGTTTAATTTCTTTGGATTGTTTTTATTGTTGTTGATTTCTAGTTTTATTCCACTGTAATCTGAGAAGATACTTGATATGATTTCTATCTTCTTGAATTTGAAGAGACTTTGCCTGTGACCCAATATATGGTCTATCTTTGAAAAGGACCCATATGCACTTGAGAAGAATGTATATTCTGTGGCTTTGAGGTGAAATGTTCTGAAGATGTCAATTAGTTTCATCTGGTCTAGTGAGTCATTTAGGATTGATGTTTCTTTGCTGAAGTCTCTGCTCCTGGCAGGAGAAAGAAATGTGCACATTGTGGGAGCTGGAGGGCCTAGAAAAGTCTGCGCCTAAAAAATCTGTGGCTATTGGGGCTGGCGTGATCTGTGAATGTGGAAGGGTGTACTCAGAGCTGCTAACAGAAAGGAATTCTTAAAAGCAACCCATTTTGACCTGACGCAAAAGGAACCCAGCAGCAGTGTGGTTGTCCGGTCAGGGGAGCTCTGTAAGCAGTCCCCCACTGTCTCCTGGAATATAGCTGTCCCTCAACTCACCAACAAATACTCCCTGTGCGACTCTCAGCTGTTCTATCTGCTCCGGGACAAGGCTCGGGACACGTCTGTCTATTCTGTTGCCGTTTTTTCCTCCCCAAGCCTTGGTTTCTTGATGTATTCATATTGACTCACAACATGGTTACTTGATATTTAAAGTGAAATGGAAATTCTGCTGTATTTTACTCAAAACCATGCAAACTGCAGCTTTTCCTTTCATTTCTGGGTATCTCATTTATTTAAGTGTCTATAATAATAGTCTAGGGAGTAGAAATTAGTTCTGGTTCTTCTTTTCTTATAATTTAAAAATCAAATTGTCTGACTTCTTTCTACTTTTGTAAGAAAGGGCAAGAAGCCTGTTTCCTGTTAATGATGAGTGGACCATGTTCTGACAGCACTTTAAAGAAGAGTTGGACAACATGCTGGCAGAAGAAAGTCAACGGGAGAAGCGGGGGCAGATTATACTTGTATTTGGAAAATGAATCAGTTCTAGAAACCAACTGCATTCAACAAACAAAATTTGTTTCAAATGAGCTAATTGAAAATGATTCCATAACCAATGTCACCCCAATATATTCAATAAAAAAATGTTTCAAGAAAAGCTGCATAATAAATGTATCTAGAGTTGTCAAGCAGAATATACTTTATTAAGAATTGTTTAATTGTAATGACATCAATTTTTAGAGCATCTCTGGAATAAATTAATAGGTTTTTTAAAACTAAGATACATGAATCAAATCACTATTGTATTCAGAACTACTCCCTAAAACTGTCAAAGTCTGCATGACTAAATGTGTTCTAGTAGGTGGTTGAGTGTCTACCCTAAAACAAAGTACATGCCAAAAACACACATTCACACACACACAACTATGCGAAGGAGCAAAATTATAATAGCACATGCCAATATGCCAAACAAGTATAGATGCATTAGAGAAACTTGATATTAAATAACTTGAAAAAGATATTTTTAAAAAAATGTTTTTTTCTCCTTTTCAACCTGATAATTAAGGTAGTATTATTTTTTCCTTTCTGAAAAAAAAAAAACAGTAGAAGTTAACACATAGATCCTGATGACTTTGAAAATGTTGCAAAATGACCTGACCACCATATGTTCAGATTGTTTAGTAAAGAAGCCAACTCAGGTCTTCATCAAAGGAGTGTGTGTGTGTGTGTGTGTGTGTGTGTGTGTGTGTTTAGGTTTTTAAATTGAATGGGTGACATTGTGTGATAAAATTATAGGATTCTGATGTATGATTCTATAATACATCATCTGTATATTGTATTGTGTGTTCACCACCCCAAGTTAAGTATCTTTTGATCATCATTTATGCCCTCCTTTACCCTCTTCTACCTGTCCCCGCTCCCCTTTCCCTCTGATAATCACCATACCGTTGTTTGTGTCTATGAGATGTTTTCTTTGTTGCTTAATCACTTCACTTTTTTTTAGCCAACTCCCTAATCCCCCTCCCCTCTGACAGCTGTCAGTCAGCTCTCTGTCTTTATCAGTCTGTTTCTATTTTGTTTGTTAAGGGGTATTTTTTGTTCACTAAATTCCACATATAAGTGAAATCATATGGTACTTGCCTTTCTCTACCTGGCTTATTTCACTTAGCATAATATTCTTCAGGTTCATTCATGCTGACAAAAAAGTTAAGATTTTCTTCTTTTTTTTGGTCAAGAAATATTCTATTGTATAAATGTACCATAGCTTTCTTTATTTATTCATCTACTAATGGACACTTGGGCCACTTCTAAATCTTGACTATTGTAAATAACACTGCAATGAACATAGGGATGCATACATTCTTTTGAATTAGTGTTTCGGGTTTCTTCAGATTTATTTCTAGAAGTGGAATCGCTGGGTCATAAGGTAGTTTCATTTTTTATTTTTTAAGGTAATTCCATACTATTTTCTACAGTTGCCCCACCAATTTGCATTCCCACCAACATTTCATGAGGGTTCCCTTTTTTCCACATTCTTGCCAACACTTGTTGTTTGTTGATTTATTGATGATAGCCATTCTGACAGGTGTGAGATGATATCTCATTGTTTCATGGAAGATTGTTATTTCCCATGGTCAAAGGCAGAGCCAAGACTATTAAGATTCTAGTTGAGCCCTATCTGGTTTGGCTCAGTGGATAGAGTGTCGTCTTGTGGACTCAAGAATCTGGGGTTTGATTCCAGTCAAGGGCATATGTGCAGGTTGCAGCCTTGATCACCAGTAGGGGATGTGCAGGAGGCAGCCAATCAATGATTCTCTATCATCATTGATGTTTCTATCTCTCTCTTCCTCTCCCTTACTCTCTAAAATCAATAAAAATATATTTATGCCCTAACCAGTTTCGTTCAGTGTATAGAGCATCGGCCTGCGGACTGAAGGGTCCGGGGTTCAATTCTAGTCAAGAGCTTATATCTTGGTTATGGGCACATCCACCAGTGGGGGGTGTGCAGGAGGCAGGTGGTCGATGTTTCTCTCTCATTGATGTTTCTAACTCTCTATCCCTCTCCCTTCCTCTCTGTAAAAAGTCAATAAAATATATTTTTAAAAGAATAAAATAAAATCAATAAAAATATATTTTAAAAAACATTCTAGTTGTGATTCACAATGACATTTGGGAGCATTTATAGCACTGTATAGCTTATAAATTGCTTTCCCATACATTAATCATGTGGCCTTTATAACAATCCTATTATGTGGGTGAGACATGTATTACTATTACTACTACTATTTCCATTTTATAGAAGCTACCAAAGTCCAAGTCTCCAGATAGCATGGTTTTCTTTCCTCCTGTTACTTGGTCTCAATTCTGAAACTGTATATCCTTAAAAGATTTCAAGTGTTTTGACAAGCCTGCATAGTTCCTCACCACATTGATATGGAGGGACTGCATCCATTCACTGATTCAGTGACTAGAAGCTGGGACTGGCCCTGCCATTATATTCTGTGATATCATGGGTTGAGTATTTAAGGAGAGGACAATGAAAAAGAACCAATGAAAAAGAAAAAAAAATCAGTGTGATAAATCAGGGAACCAAAATAAATGTATATCCCTCCCCTGATGATAAGCAATTACTAAACTATAAAACTATCAAATGAAACCCATGGCTTGGACATCGTTATAAATCTACACTGAAGAGGATGCCAGGCACCACTCCACCCAGCACTGCAGGAAACTCAACAGTACTTTCATAGCAACTGTAACTAAGGACATCATCAGGATGCTGAAAATGAAAAAAAAAAGAAAAAGAAAAGAAAGAAAGAAAAGAAAGAAAAAAAGAAAAAGAGACATAAACTGGAGACAAATAAGATTATTTCCCCTGGTAGAGTGAAGTCTGCTGTTCATTCCCAGATAACATAAATATTTAACCACGTGAGGTAGGCTGTAACTGGCTATCTCAGCTAGCCAAGCCCATCCTCCCAATCTATATACTTTCCAGAAAAAAAATCAACCAAAGAGCCAAAAACACAAGAAACTCAGAAATGCACATTTGCTTGTGAGTCAGGAAAAGAGCGCGGGCATTTATTAACTATCAAACCTATTATGGCCAGGTAGGTATTGTCAAGGCACAAAAACAGATTCTGCCCTATGAGTGTTCAGTGTTGTAAAGGGAAAGAAAAGATAAATTACTAAAAATGAAGCTAGAATATGATAGATGTCAAAAGAGAAATAAGATTGTTGCTATTGGATTTTAGATTATTGAAGCGTACCAGGAGTTGAATTATGTCCCTCAAAAATGTTGAAGTCCTAACCCCTGATACTTTAAAATGTGTCCTTATTTGGAAATAAGGTCTTTGCAAACATAATTACATTAAAATGAGGTCCTTGATGTGGGCCCTAATCCACTCTGACTGTTGTCCTTATAAGAGAAGAGAACATCCTGTGAAATGAAGACAAACAAGGAGAAGACATCCATGAAACAACCAAAGACAGTTTGGGTGATGCAGCTACAAACCAAGGAACAACAAGTTTGCAGAGAACCACAAAAAGCCAGGAGGAGGCAAAGAAGCAATGTCCCCTAGAGCAGACAGGTAGAAGATGGCTCCGCCAACACACTAATTTCAGACCTGCAGCCTTCAGAGATGTGGGAGAATACAGTTCTGTTGTTTTGAGCAACCCAGTGTTTGGCACTTTGTACTGTAAGCCCTAGGAAACTCACAAGAGGGAGAAGCCACTTCATTCTGAAGAGATTACAGCCAGGATTCTTGTAAGAACTGACATCTAAACTGAAACTGGAAGAACTTGTAGCATCTGAATGGCAAGAAATGGGGTTTCTTATTTATATGATAATTCCCATTCTTTGATAATATACCATATTCCAAGTATTGCTCCAGGAATGATTCACAGACCAAGGACATCTAGACCTCTCCTCCCTACTTGACTCTCCCTGTTCCGTCCCACAGTGGTTGATGTATATAGAAGCTTCAGTGTGGACAATGGAAGAAGCAGGAGGGTGTGGGGTTTGGGGAAGAGTTGTGGCAAAGCATCTGTTCCCATTCCAAGCCCTGGCTGAGATATCCCTTTAGCAGAGAGGATGGAAGCCAGTTCCAGAACCTCTGTGAGTTGATTTGTTTTTATGTGGCAACAGGTGAGAAGCTAGTCAGAACGACTCTGAGAGGCTCTGCATATTTGGAACTGAGCTTAGAGCCAGAGCAGGCCATTCTCCCCTCCTCACCACAGGAACAAGCCACATGGAAGCATCGCAAGGACCGGGCTCTTTGGGAGCATTAAGAGACCACACCCTTGGCAAGGGCTATGTTATCCTGATGGACAGTGACCCTGGATAAACTTCAGCCTTGGCGAAACCTCAGCAATTGGCCTTGCAAGCAGATGCTAGACATGTGGGAGCTAGGGCTGAAAAAAAATAACAGGACAGAAGCCCACAGCAACTGCAAAAGAAACAAGTTGGCAAGGGAACTTCTTTGAGGATGTCTAGAAATACGTAACTGGAAATACTTTGAAGGGAATTAATCTCCTGAAGTCAAGTATGATGGAAATTCATGCCATAAAAATTGAAATATAAAA
Source organism: Lasiurus cinereus (assembly GCA_011751065.1). NCBI lineage: Eukaryota > Metazoa > Chordata > Mammalia > Chiroptera > Vespertilionidae > Lasiurus > Lasiurus cinereus. The sequence goes on from JAAGEH010000018.1 coordinate 67,283,876, forward strand.
ATAATGTGAGCCCTAGCCAGTTTGGGTCAATGGGTAGAGCATTAGCCTGAGGACTGACAGTATCGGGTTTAATTCTAGTCAAGGGCACGTACCTCCCTTGCAGGCTCTATCCCCTCCCGTGGGGGTGCAAGTGAGAGGTAACTAATCAGTATGTCTCTTTCACATTGATGTTTCTCTTTGTCTCTCCTCTGTCCTTCCACTCTCTAAAAATCAATGGTGAAAAAATATCCTCAGGTGAGGATTAACAACAACAACAAAAACCACACTCAAAAAAAGAATGTGAGATCTTGTTCTGTGATAACAGTCAGATGATGAGGCCTAGAACACACAGGTTAGACACAGATTTTCCCATTTAACCCAACTAAAAACCACCATTATCCCCTCTTCAGAGGCAAGAAAACAAGAAGCCAGGGAATTTTTCCCCGTCTTTGTGCTTCAGGCCTTATCTGTGGCAGTGACTGTCTCTTCTATACACCTACTCTTGCTGTAAAGCCTGCTATCACCCCAGCTTCTGCTTGATGGGCCCGGAATTTTTTGTCTTTTAAGCTTTAGGCAGTGGTAGAAACTTCCTGCTTTTAATCTCAAGTATTTCACACAGTCTACTTTAGGCTTCTTAGCTTTGTCATCTCCTGCGTAACCAATTCCTTGAACGAAATTTTTTCTGTTTAAAACATCAAGAATATTTTGTGGACCCTGGCTGATATAGTAAACATATCAGAGAGCCACAACCTTTCCAGGAAAGTAGGAGGACAATGAATGTACACGTGACTTGCCTACCATAAGTACTGAATAAATGTTTGGTGGATCTATCACTCTTCTGAGCTTGTTGCTTCCTGACATGAGGTCTCCAGCTCCCCAGCCACCAGTGTTCTGACATGCTTTTTGGCCCAGCTTGTCTTTCTCAACCCTGCAGATCACAAAGAGCGTGTAGGCAATATTTGATTGCAACGCTTGATATTCCTACTGACTTTGTTCTTCTGCTGTATCTGTTTTCTCAGTACCCATCCCTGAAAAGGATGAGTATCTACTTTCCATGTCCCTGCTTGTTTACTGTAGAAGCACTACTTGGCCCAAACTTTCTTCTCCTGGGCTGTACATCTGCCCTACTCATTATTTCCATAGTACCCATTTCCAACAATCCTGCTCCTAGATCTTTCCAGAGTCCTTTGAATCTGCTAAGGTTCATATCAGTTTAAAATTAATGCAAAGGAAATCCACTAAGAATCAGAGCCCCAAAATAAATTTGTGACAAAATGCTATAATTTCACACATGGAATTACAAAAATCTGAAATGGCTTTATAAAAATGTAATAAAGTGCTGATATATAAAACCTGATACAGAAAAATCAATAAGTTATTAAAGTGATTATCCACAAAATAATTCACTGCATTTATCATTTTAGAATAGCAAACTCCTACCAACACTTGTAATTCAATTTACAAAGTTACCAATTGCCCACAACTCTTCAGGACTACCTGCCTTTACAAATTGAGTTTCATTTCTAAAATATATTTTGAGGTCCAATATCAATGATTTAAATACATATTAAGGCATTTCAGACAGAGTTTCAGTGTTCTAATTCATACTTTTTTTTTTTTTAAGTTGGCATGCAGTTTAGCCTAGTTGTTAACTGCAAAGGAATGGTGATATTGTATTATTAGAGGCCCAGTGCACAAAAATTTCCGCACACCCTAGCAGGCAGGCCTCCACTTAAGGCAACAAAGTTTCAATGGCTGTGCAAGTAGAAGGCTTGGCTCTGCTCTGTGCACTGGGGAGGAGGTTCCTCAGCCTGGCCTGCCCCCTTTCACAGTCTGGGAGCCTTCAGGGGATGGCCTACTGATGGCTTGCCTGGAGCAGGCCTAAGCTGCAGTCTGGCCTCCCTCTGCGGGAACTGACCAGGTTGATCAAGGGAAGGCGCCACCATCACCCTGCCGCTGCTGCCACTGCCATCCACCATGACTGCCTGTCCTCAGCCCTCACAGCTGCCACGGATTTGTCCAGAAGGATGTCAGAAACAACATTCGGCTGTCTGGTTTAATTAACATATTTTTTTTATTATTATAGACTCGAGGCCCAGTGCATGAAATTTGTGTATGGGTGAGTGTGTCCCTCAGCTCAGTCTGCACCCTCTCCAATCTGGAACCCCTCAAGGGATGTCTGACTGCCCATTTAGGCGCAATCCTACCGGACATTCCTCTCACAACCCAGGACTCCTGACTCCCAACTGCTCGCCTGCCTGCCTTCCTGATTGCCCCTAACCATTTCTGCCTGCCAGCCTGATCACCCCCTAACCACTCCCCTAACAGCCTGATTGGTGCCTAACTGCTCCCTGGCCAGCCTGTTTGCCCCTAACTGCCCTCCCATACAGGCCTGGGTTCACTCCAATTGCTCTTTTCTGCAGGCCTGGTCATCCCCAACTTCCCTCCTCTACTGGCCTGGTTCCTCCCAACTGCCCTCCCCTGCTGGCCTGATTGCCCACACTGCCCTCCCTTGTAGACCTGGTCCCTGCAACTGCCCTTCCCTACTGGCCATCTTGGAGTGGCCATCTTGGAGTAGTCCACATGGGGGCAGGATCTTTTGACCACATGGGGGCAGTTATCTTGTGTGTTGGAGTGATGGTCAATCTGTATATTACTCTTTTTATTAGATAGGACAGAGGCCTGGTGCACAGGTGGGGACCAGCTGGTTTGCCCTGAAAGGTGTCCTGGATTAGGGTGGGGGTTTCCTTGGGATGTGGGGTGGCTTGGGCAAGGGGACTGTGGTGGTTTGCAGGCTAGCCATACCCCCTGGTGACCCAAGTGGAGGCCCTGGTATCTGGGATTTTTTATTTTATTTTATTTTTTAAATTAAATCCTTTAGCTTTATCTTATCTGTGAAGCTCTTTATCTCCCCTTCTATTCTGAATGATAGCTTTGCTGGGTAGAGTAATCTTGGTTGTAGGTTCTTGCTATTCATCACGTTGAATATTTCTTGCCACTCCCATCTGGCCTGCATCATTTCTGTTGAGAAATCAGCTGACAGTCGTATGGGTGCTCCCTTGCAGGTAATGAACTGTTTTTCTCTTGCTGCTTTTAATATACTTTCTTTGTCTTTTGCTTTTGGTATTTTAATTATGATGTGTCTTGGTGTGGTCGTCTTTGGATTCCTTTTATATGGGGTTCTGTGTGCTTCCTGGACTTGCAAGTCTATTTCTTTTACCAGATGTGGGAAGTTTTCAGTCATTATTTCTTTAAATAGGTTTTCAGTATCTTGCTCTCTCTCTTCTTCTGGCACCCCCACAATTCTGATATTGGTACACTTGAAGCTGTCCCAGAAGCTCCTTACATTATCTTCATATTTTTGGATTCTTTTCTCTTCTTGCTTTTCAGTTGAATGTTTTCTGCTTCTTTTTATTTCAGATTTTTTACTTGATTCTTGCCTTTCTCTAGTCTGCTGTTAGGACTCTGTATAATATCTTTTATTTCAGTCAGTGTCTCTAGTTGGTCCTTTTTCATCTCCTCTTGGGTCTCGCTAACTTTATCCAACTTTTCTAGCATATTCTTGAAAAACCTTATAAACGTGGTTTTGAACTCTATATACAGTCGTTTTTCCTCCATTTCTTTTGTTTGTGATCCCTTCCCTTGTCTCGGCATTTTCACTATGCCGGGGAAACTTCTGTGTTGGATTCAGCCTTATGATACCAGACTTGCAAAACCGAAGAAGCCTCTGTTGAGCTTGGGATGGGTGGAGTCTCAGGGCTTAAGGGACCGCCTTGCCTTCTAGTCAGCCTGCCCTCCACAGCCCCTGAGTCTCACATGACTGGGTAATCGCTGGAGCGGTCCTTGTGTGCGCGCCAGCAGTGCCTCTAGACCGCTGCCTTTCCGGCTCCCCTGCCCTTCAGGACCACACGAGTCTAGGTCCCCAGGGTTTCACCCGAAACAGGGGCTTAGTGGAGTCAGAAGTGGCACAGTTGTGAGGGTCTGTCTCCTGCCCACTCACAAAAGCCAGTGGCACAATGAGCAATCTGTCCTCTGCGCAGTGCCGTGCGCACCATCAGACCTCTTATCTTTTGCGACTCCCCTAAATTTCCGTGCACCTCTCCCTTTTCACAGTCCAAACACCCCCCATATGAGTTTCGGCTGGATCTGGGGTTTAGTGTCATAAGAGAAGGGGTTCAATGCCTTTGAGAGTCTTCATTTCCCTCCTGCCAGAGAAAACCAGCCAGGTATTCCAGCACCCGCTCTCTCAGCGTGTGCATCTCTGTACCTCAGCTTTTTGCAACTCCTCTGTGTCTCCGTGAGCCCCTCTCCTTCCCTCTAGCTGTAGAACTTCCACTCAGTCAGCTTTCCTGTGGTTCTGGATGATGTCTGTTCTGTCTTTTAGTTGTAGTTTTGAAATTGTTGTGGGACACAGCAGTGTATGTGTTTACCTATGCCACCATCTTGGATTCTCCTCTTTGGGATTTATTTATCTTCTATAATTGAAACTTTGTAGCCTGGAGCAGAGCCAAGGCTTCTGCTTGCACAGCCATTGAAACTTTGTTGCCTTAAGTGGAGGCCTGCCCTCTAGGGTATGCGGAAAGCTTGGCTTCCTCCATTGCCAGGTTCAACCCAAGCATCCCTTCTGCTCTCTCTGTGGCTATAGTCATCTTGGTTGGGTTAACTTGCATACTCGCTATGATTGGCTGGTAGGTGTGGCTGGTGGGTGTAGTGGAGGTATGGTCAATTTGCACATTACTCTTTTATTAGATAGGATTATATAGGATTAAATAGGATAGAGGCCTGGTGCATGGGTGGGGGCCAGCTGGTTTGCCCTGAGAAGAGTGTTTCAGATCAGGGTGAGGGTTCCAAGGGGCCTATGGAGGTTTGCAGGCCAGCCATGCCCCTGGCAATCCAAGTGGAGTCCCTGGTATCTGGGATTTATTTATCTTCTATAATTGAAACTTCATAGCCTTAAGTGGATAGCCTGGGCCTGCCAGGGTGTGCGGAAAGCTTGGCTTCCTCCATTGCTGGGGGCAACCCAAGCCTCCTGCTCTCTCTGTGGCCGCAGCCATCTTGGTTGGGTTAATCTGCATACTTGCTCCTAATTGGCTCATGGGCATGGCTTGTGGGTGTAGCAGAGTGGTGGTTAATTTGCATATTACTCTTTTATTATATAGGATTGAGTATGATTCTATCCTAAACTCTATCCATGCCCTTGGCCATTCATTTTCTTTGGAATTCCTCCCAGGTGGAAGGTTAGATTTTCAGGTGATAATTATTGAGGAGTGCTCATAGGAACTCTTTTAACAGAGTGAGAGAAGCAAGATTAGACAGAGAGAAAAATGGGACTGAGGCTATAGCCAACCCAATGGGAAGCCCTGTAGTTGGAAGAGCCCTTCAGAGATGTTTTGAATTGAGGCAAGGGGTTCAGTCTTTATGCCCTCACATAACCAGTCATTGCATGTGATTTGCTCATAGGGTCACCTTTGAGTAAAGGAGTAGCCTTCAGCTGGGGGCAGTTCCTGGTACTGGTAGACAGTGAGGATGGGGAACCTGAATTGACAGTTGTAGTGGGAAGATGAGAGTCAGGGGTAGAAATATCTGGTGAGCCATCTTCAACAAACATTCCTGGCAGCTGAGGGAATAAGTGCCTTGGTTCTGAAAGGGGATTCGGAGGTGCAGCACAGCATTCACTACAACTCATAGAAGTGGAATATATCTCTTTGCTACTTGACATTGGGCTTGGCCTTGTGACTTGCATTGATCAATGAAATGGGGCAGGAGTGAGTATGCCAGTTCCAAGCATAGACCTTAAGAAACCTTGTGCATTTCCAGTCTCCATCTTATTTGTATCCAGGCTAACCTGCTGATGATCTTAGGCAGAATGTGAGAGGCACATAGAACAGAGCTACCCCAGCCAGCTACCTAGTCTACATCAGCCAGCCTAGATTCGCCAACCCTCAAGATGACCCACAGACACTTTAGAAATAAATGTGCCTTTTGTATGATGTGATTATTTATTCATTGATAGCAACTTGATAAAATAGGCTCGATGCAATGGCAAAATCTTTTCCAACATCTGCTACCTCTGGCTAGTGATGGTTAACTTTATGTGTCAACTGAACTGGTTTCAGGATCCCCAGATTAAACATTACTCCTGGGTGTGTCTGTGAGAGTGTTTCCTGATAAAATCAGTATTTGAATCAGCTGACACAGTAAATCGCCCTCCCCAGTATGGGTGGGCCTGAATAGAACAAAAGGCAGAAGAAGAAATAAGTCATCCCTTTTATTTTCTGCCTCACTACTTGACTTGGGGCATCTCATGACCTTGGCCTGGGATTTATATCAGCTTCTCTGGTTCACAGGCCTTTGGACTCGGACTAAATTACACCACTGACTTTTTTGGTTCTCCAGCTTGCAGATAGAGGATATAATCTTCTTATGGGACTTCTCAGCCTCCATAAATGTCTGATCCAATTCTTCATAATAAATATTTCCTATTAGTCTTTCTTTTTTTAAAAAAAAAACCTGACTAATACAATGATTTACTTGTAACCTTGAATAATTTACCCAACTTTTTCTTCTAAGCCTCAAGTTCACCCTTGATATAGAAAGAATAATGTCTGTTCTGTAACAGTGTGAGTTTAGTATCAAACATGGCAACTCATAGCACTCATTTACTATGAGTTATGGTCAATATTCATATGCTTTCATTTCTAGTTGCAATAATCATGAACTTAGAATATATTTATTTCTAGTTGCAAAAATCACAAGCCTATAAAATATTGGTAAGTAAAGCAAAGGAAGGGTAGCTCCCACTGCTCTCCAATTTCTTAGGCTGCTCCTGTCCTAGGTGGTGGCAATGGTAAAATAGGGCCCAGGAATGTCAATGGTAAATGAAGGATCTGGCCTCTGATTCCCTGATTCCTAGACCACTGAGCCAAAGATAATATTAAATGGAAGAGGCAAGAAAAAACAGGGGACAGATGCCTCCAGTTCTACACTGGTCTTTTTCTTTGGCTTGCAGGCACCTGAGCCTTCTAAACTTTACATGACATGATGTTTTGATGCATCAAAAATAACCTGTAGGGCCCCCACTGTGCAGCTACTTCAGACATTGCCGAAGGTGGAAACTTTTTGCTCACTAAAATTCTTCTGCCAAGTTTTGGCAGTGTGACAGGGTGCTTTGCTTTTTTTCAATTCCTTTTAAAGCTGACAAGGAAAACAAACTGCAGAAATAATGTTAACCAAATAAAGAGACACTATACTTTTTTTTAAACCTCATTTGCGTCAGAAAAATTTATTCCCTAATGAGCCATAACCAGATGAGATTACACATATCCCAAGTCTTAAAAGAGAAAGTTTCAATTACAGACTTCATATTGTATGACCAGTGTATCCAAATATTGGTCCCAAAGAGAGCTGAGACTTTGGAAATTTTCACTTCCCTACCTCTGAAATCTTCACCATGGCACACTACTCCCAATTATTAGGTTATTTTATTTTAAATATGAATGAAACTGAAGGTCATTCTCCTTCACTTTCCAAATTCCTAAAACAGCTACTCTTTATTTTTTATCATGTTGCAAAAAGAAAAAAAAGAAAAGAAAACAATACATTCCTTAAACATTACAAAAGACCAACAGAGAGAGGCAAGTGCAGCATATTGGAGAGAATCCTGGTGAAGGGCTTCTCAAACTTTTATGCCAAGATACCTTAACAAAAAAGGAGAACAACAACAACAAAAAATTGCCCCTAAGACATCAGGAAGTATAAATCAAAATGAAAATAGGTAACATTCATGAGAGCTTACCATGTACCAGCCACTGTTACAACATTTAACTTATACTTGTAATTTATGCTCATAACCCTATAAGGCAGATGATATTATGATTTCCATTCTATAAATGAGGACACTGAGAAACTAAGACACAGAGAGGTTAAGCCACTTGCCCAAAAAACACAGAGTTAGAGAAAAATGGAGCTAGGGTTCAAAGTTTTGCTCCAAAGTCTACGGTTTCAACACAAGTTCCTATATGTGGTCTACCACCAGCTCCAAACTTCATAAAACTTTACCTTAAAAATACAAATGAATATCTCATCCTATTCCATAATCTTTTCACATTTGTTTTAATATAACAAATACTTTTTTTCAAGAATTTTAATTTACATTTTTAAATGCTCTGCTTCTTCTTCAGGTAAAACTTATGCTAAGTATTTGAGGCAGTGTGCTCAATTTGATAAGTATTGGCCCAGGGGAGCTAAGTTGCTCAATAAAAATTAAAATACCTTTATTGTTGCAGTCAGAATTAATGTGTCCAGTTAATCAAATATTTAAGAAAGAAGCTTAGTTTCTTCCCCAGTGTCAAAGCAACTGATTCTGAAAGGTTGTGGATAAAAGAGAGTTGAGCAAAATAGATTAAGTGAGTAATTTAGCAGGAGAGAGAAGACTAACACATTAGTTAGATGAAGTTTACCAACTCAAAATAAGTATAAGACTTGACATAAGGCAGAGCAGCAAATGATCCGGATATTTGTAGTTTGTACTGAGATTTAAGACCACGTGAGAGAGAATGAGAGAGGAAGAGAGAGAATATGTGTGTGTGTAAGAGGGAGAGAGAAAACTTGAAGAAGGAACAAAAAGTCTGCTTTTATAACAAGATAAAGCAATTTACTAGGGGGAAAGTACAAGATTTAGACCTAATCAACCATGAATGAGAATATTATATTAGATAGTAATCCTTTCTAATAGAAGAGTAATATATAAATTGACCACACCTCTGGTACACCCACAAGCCACCCCACCAGCCAATTAGGAGCGAGTATGCAAATTAAACCAACCAAGATGGCTGTGGCCATGGAGAGAGCAGGAGGCATGGGTTTCCCATGGCAATGGAGGAAGCCAAGTTTTCCGCCTGCCCTGGTGGGCCCAGGCCTTCACTCAAGGCTATAAAAGTTCAATTATAGAAAATAAATAAATCCCAACAAAAATGGCAGCAGCCACAGAGCTGGAGAGAGCAGGAGGCTTGAGTTGCCTCCTTTGATGGAGGGAGGCAAGTTTCTGCAGCCTTGGCCTGCCCTGGCCTCTGCTTAAGGCTACAAAGTTTCAATTATAGAAGATAAATAAATCCCAGATACCAGGGCTTCCACTTGGGTCACCAGGGAGCATGGCTGGCCTGAAAACCACCACAGGCTCCTTGCTGGGGCTGCCCAGTTCCCAAGGGAACCCCCACACTGATCTGGGACACACTTCAGAGCAAACCAGCTGGTCCCCACCCATGCACCCTACCTCTATCCTATCTAATCCTCCCCTCTAATAAAAGAATAATATGCAAATTGACCATCATTCCAACACAAGATGGCTGCCCCCATGTGGTCAAAGATGACTGCTCCCATGTGAACATAAGATGGCCACCACAAGATAGCCAACAGGAGAGGGCAGTTGGGAGAGACCAGGCTTGCAAGAGAAAGCAGTTGTGGGTGATCAAGCCAGCAGGGAGGGCAGTTAGGGGTTACCAGATTGGCAGGAGAGGGCAGTTGGGGGTGACCAGACCTGCAGAGAAGGGCAGTTGGGGCAGACCC
>JAAGEH010000018.1:67293428-67332594 GCA_011751065.1 Lasiurus cinereus
CAGTTAGGCATCAATCAGGCTGGCAGGGGAGTAGTTAGGGGGTGATCAGGCTGGCAGGCAGAAGCAGTTAGGGGCAATCAGGAAGGCAGGTAGGCGAGCATTTGGGAGCCAGGAGTCCTGGATTGTGAGAGGGATTGGGTCTAAATGGGCAGTCGGACATACCTTGAGGGGTTCCAGATTGGAGAGGGTGCAGGCTGGGCTGAGGGACACACACCCCTGTGAATGAATTTTGTGCACTAAGCCTCAGGTCTATATATATAAAAGGCTAAGTGACCAGCTGACTGACCGACCATCTGACCAGTAGTTATAACATGCAATGACCACCAGGGGGAAGAAGCTCAACATAGGAGCTGCCAAGCTGCAGTGACTTGGTAGCAGTGGTTCTTGGACGATGCACCCCAGAACCATAGAGGAGGGAGCCAGATTCCTGTGTGCATCACCCAAGAACTGTCCTCTCAATCTGGGATCCTTTGGGAGATATTGTACTGCCAGTTTCAGGCTGATCTCCACAGGCCGAGGGACCTCACCTGATGGAGGGATCCCCTCACTCTGCAGATATCAGTGCTGTCCCAGATGCAGCCAGGGAGGAACTGTTGGAGATTGGCTCTAGGCGCCAGCCACCATCTAGTTAATTGCCTTTCAATTTGTATGAATAATAGCACAATTTATGTTTTTTCATCAAATCTAAGACACCAGAAAATTATAAGATTCATTTAAATTTCAAAGATTCAAAATGTGTTTTTTTTATTTGATCGTAGAAATGATGAAATGCAATAATTTGTCTGAATCCCATTTGCAAAATGAAGATAATGCATAATACAGCCCTGCAGAGTACTGATCCAGGATAAATGAGGTAACATGTGCCTAACATATGGTAGGTCCACAAGAAACATAAAAAGTATTATTATCTCCACCTCTTCTTGCCAAAAACAAGTTAATATCCTTCTTTCCCAAGATAATATTTTAATTTTTACTGCAAAAGTTTAGATCACAAAAAGGGGCATTCACCTCATCACAAATGAAAACAACATGCCAATGGATAAAGCAAGACAGTATTCATTCCCCCCCCAGATGTTTCTATGCTTTTAGAATAATATATGTGTGCAAGAGTCTATACATATAGATAAAGTGATAAATCTCTTCAAAATACACTTTTAAATGTGCTTATGTGAGCACTCTTACAGCTTTTTTCACTGCACAATGAATAAAGAAACGTTACAAGAGACACAATTTATTCTTTTTTAAAGATGTGAGGTACTGTCAGTGAAAGAATATGAATTCCAGCATTCCTATACTTACGAGCATTAGAACTAGTAGTGTCTTATTCATATCTGTGTCACCCATAATAAACTTGACACGCTTTCTGATCATCTTAACTAGATGAAGTCTTCCCCACCTTCACAAGTTCAAGGGTTTCTACTGTATATTATGCTTATAATTTTCATGCAACACTACTGCTTACTGTGGTTCCCAGATGAGCGATATTACCATCACCTAGGAACTTGTTAGAAATGTACATTCTGGGCTCCACTCTAGATCTACTGAATCAGAAACTGAGTGGAGAGCTCAGAAATCAGTGATTTAATAAGCCCTCCCATTGATGCAAATGCTTGCTAAAGTTTGAGAGCTACTTGTTCAGAAGTTGCCATGGAAAAAACTGAACAAGTCAGCACCCACCTATTTACCATCATAACCAATTTTGTTAGTCTACTTTGATATTTAGATTTCATCAAAAGCAAGAACTGGAGGAAGTGTTACAGAAAAAGGCTGGGGGATAGAAGAGAGTGTTTACAATGCAACAAGCGTTCCAGAGACAGACATGGATGGTGACTCTCTTCCATCCTATTTTAAGCCATTGTGTGGGCTCAGCCATCCTTGGTAGAAACTAGTGACAGGTGTATACAGGGTTAATAATTATGATAACACTATTTTAAAATTACCATAATTATACTATTAATAACTATGTAATTAATACCTATTAATCTATTTTCAATTCTAAAAATCAGCAATAGGACAAGCACATGGTCTTCTAGTGCTGAAGGGTGGAGCATCCATTTGCACAACTTCAGTATCAGATGGAACAAATATGACCCTACGAACTAACAGTTTTTTAATTTATTCTCAGACTAACCAAATCAGCCCAGTAGCATATTAAACCTAAGAAGCACTTAGGCTCACAGAGGTAGTATAAACTTTCTGATTTATACATCAAGTTTTTTAAAATATATTTTTATTGATTCAGAGAGGAAGGAAGAGGGATAGAAACATCAATGGTGAGAGAGAATCTTTGATTGGCTGCCTCCTGCTTGCCCCTACTATGGATAGAGCCCACCACCCAGGTATGTGCCCTTGACTGGAATTGAACCCGAGACCCTTCAATCCACAGTCCAACGCTCTATCCACCGAGTCAAACCAGCTAGGGCTACACACAAGTTTGCACTCATGGTCTCCTCCTTGCTGTGTTGCAAACCCCTCCCAAACCACCACTAAGATCATTCTCCTAATGGAGCCAACTGTACTACAGCCCTAATTACACATGTTACTTCACTCTTACTACTGTTTACCTCATTTGTCTGTTGTTTTTCTTAGGAAATTGAGGGGATCCTGAAACCTAGACAACTGATCCTCCTGGCTAAACTTCAGCTTTGCTCTTGGTTCTCAGGACTCTTGAGTCACAGGAATGTAAACACTGGGAAACTTAAACATTTTTGCCTTATCTCTTTTTTCCAATGTCTTCATGAATTTACTGGCCTAACATATCTTATTTCTAATAACTCCTAAACTAAACACATTTCTTCAATAAAATCGACCTCTTTTCTGATCAATGCAACCCAGAATCAGCCATAAATGAAAGGGGCGAGGACTGAGACAGTATAGAGCTGCAATGGGAATGCCAGTTTAGTCAGTTGACTAATGTGTGTCAGTATAGAGTTTTGGTTGAGACAAGAGCTTGGAAACTTAGACAGACTTGGGTTCCAGAATTAGATAAGCTAGTTCTTAGCTGTGTAATCTTGGAAATAATAATAGGTTCATGGGCTTGTGAAGATTTGTGTGTGTGTTCTTTGGCTTGTTTTGAAGAATAAATTATAATGCACATAAAAGTGCATAGCAGAATTCCCAGTACATGGCGAACCTCAATAAATAGTAACTTGGAGTTTCCATTTCTTATGAATAAACGACACCATCCCTTACCAATTAAAAGGCAATGCACATTACAGATTTAAGTGATAACTGAGTTTTTATTGCCTTCTATAAATATAAAAATATTCCCAAGGAATAGAATTCAAGAAAGAATTAGTCACCACTATATTGTAATGAATCCAAAAGGAGAAGACATGGTCTTCATCTTCAATGGATCAAGACATGGAATCTTTTTAAGACTTTATTTTTCAGAGGAATTAGGTTTCAGAGGAATTGAGGGTATGTATAGAGATTTCCCATATATTCCCTGCTACCACACATGCATAGCCTCCCATTTTCAACATCACTCACCAGAAGGGTACATTTTTTAACAAGGATGAGCCTATATTGATAGTTACCCAAAGTGTGCAGTTTACTATACAATTCACTAGTAGTGCTGTACATTCTAAGGATTTTGACTAAAGTATGATGGCATGCATCTATTATTAAAATATTGTACAGAGTATTTTTACTGTCCTAAAAATTATGCTCTGCCTATTCATCTCTCCCCATTCTCACCCCTGGCAACTATTGACTTTTATTTTCCCCATTGTTGTGCCTTTTCCAGAATTTCCTATAGTTGGAGTCATATAGAATGTAGCATTTTCAGATTGGCTTTTTTCACTTAGTAATGTATACATTTAAGGCTCATCCATGTATTTTCATGGTTTCACAGATCACTTCTTTTTAGTGTTGAATAATATTTCCATAGTGGATGTACCACAGTTTACTTACCCATTCACTTACTGAAGGACTTCTATTTTGCTTCCAAGTTTTGGCAGTTATGGATAAAGCTTTTATATACATCCATGTGCGTCCAGGTTCATTTTTTTGTGTGGACAAAAGTTTTTTATTTGTGGGGAGTAAATACCAACGAGAGAGACTGCTGGATTGTATGGTAAGGATATATTTAGTTTTGTGAGATATTATCTAGCTATCTTCCAAAGTGGTTGTACCATGTTGCATTCCTACCAGCAATGTATGAAACTTCCTGTTGCTCCACGTGCTGACCAGCATTTGGTATTGTCAGTATTTTGTATTTTGGCCATTCTAATAGTTGGGCAGTAGTATCTTGTTGTTTTAATTTGCATTTCCCTGGTGTGTATGATGTAGAACATCTTTTCATATGCTTATTTGCCATGTGTATTTAAGTATGTTTTTATTAACTCAAACCAGTGACCTCTTGGTTCATGGCTCGATGCTCAACCACTGAGCAACACCAGCCAGGCAATTAGACCAATTTTTAATTGAGCTGTTTTTATTATTGAGTTTTGAGTTCTTTGTATACTTTGTATAATAGTGTTTTATCGGCCAAAACCAGTTTGGCTCAGTGGATAGAGCGTCAGCCTGTGGACTTAAGGGTTCCGGATTCAATTCTAGTCAAGAGCATGTATTTTGGTTGTGGGCACATCCCTAGTGGGAGGTGTGCATGAGCAGCTGATCGATGTTTTTCTCTCATTGATGTTCCTAACTCTCTATCTTTCTCCCTTCCTCTCTGTAAAAAATCAATAAAAATATATATTTTTAAAAAGTAGTGTTTTATCAGATGTGTCTTTTGCTGGTATTTTCTCTCAGTAGTTTGTCTTCTACATCCCTTGATGTTTTCCTCAAAGCAGAATTTTTTTTTCATTTTAATGAAGTCCAGCTTGTCATTTATTTCTTTCATGGATTGTGTCTTTGGTGTTATATCTAAAAATGCATCACTAGCCTGGCCAGCATGGCTCAGTGGTTGAGTGTCAACCTATGAACCAGGAGGTCATGGTTCAGTTCCCTGTCAGGGCACCTGCCTGGGTTGCCAGCTCAATCCCCACTGTGTGGCATGCAGGAGGCAGTCAATCAATGATTCTTTCTCATCATTGATGTTTCAGTCTCTCTCTCCCTCTCCCTTCCTCTCTGAAATCAATAAAAATATATTTATAAAAAAGCATCAGATACCTAAAATCATCTAGGTTTTCTCCTATGTTAACTTCTAAGAGTTGTTTTTTTAAATATATTTTATTGATTTTTTACAGAGAGGAAGGGAAAGGGATAGAGAGTTAGAAACATCGGTGAGAGAGAAACATCGATCAGCTGCCCCCTGCATACCCTCACTGGGAATATGCCTTCAACCAAAGTACGTGCCCTTGACCAGAATCAAACCTGGGACTCTTTAGTCTGCAGGCCGATGCTCTATCCAATAAGCCAAACCGGCCAGGGCATAAGAGTTTTATAGTTTTGCATTTTATAGTTTTGCATTTATGATACAGTTGGAGTTAGTTTTTGTGAAGGGTGTAAGGCAAGACATGGAATTTTAAAAGTTAATGATTAATGTTATGAAACTATACAAGTAAGGTTAAGGGTTACTTAATTGGGTGAATCAAAACATGTAGGAATTGAGAATCAAAGAATAATTAGTAAGAAGTGGAGTTAATTAAGAAGTAAAGTTTGACCTGTCAGAATGGCAATCATCAACAAATCAACAAACGACAAGTTTTGGCGAGGATGCACTGCTGGTGGGAATGCAGACTGGTGCAGCCACTGTGGAGAACAGTATGGAGTTTCCTCAAAAAACTAAAAATGGATCTCCTATTTGACCCAGCAATCCCACTCTTAGGAATTTATCCTAAGAAATTACAAACACCAATCAGAAAGGATTTATGCACCCCTATGTTCATAGCAGCACAATTTACAATAGCTACAATTTGGAAACAACCTAGGTGCCCATCAGCAGATGAGTGGATCAGAAAACTGTGGTACATCTACACAATGGAATTCTATGCTGCCATTAAAAAGAAGGAATTCTTAACATTTGCAGCAACCTGGTTGGAACTGGAGAGCCTTATGCTTAGTGAAGTAAGCCAGTCAATGAAGGAGAAGCACCACATGATCTCACTCATTTGTGGATAATAAAGAACATTGTAAACCGATGAACAAAAAGATAGATACAAAGGCAGTAAAGCATCAAACAGACTATCAAATTATAGCAGGAAGATTAATGAGAGGTGGGGTAGATAAGAGATCAATCAAAGGACTTGTATGCATGCAGATAAGCATAACCAATGAACATAGACACTGGGGGTTTGGGGTATGCCTGGGAGGGAGGGGGTGCAATGGGGAGATATGTATACATGTAACACAATAAAAAAAAAGTAAAATAAAAATAAAAATAAAAATAGCTTTCTCATTTTCCCCACCAAAAAAAAAAAAAAAAGAAGTTAAGTTTGAAGATTGTGCAGACTCTAGAAAGACAATGTTTACTCTGATAACAAATAAATTGAACTGGTGGGAAAGAAGAGAATGATTTTCTTCAAATATATAAAGATCTATCATATGAAGTAAAAATGGATTCCCAATAACACTTAATTTGATGGTATCTGCCCAGTTCACTTCCCCTTCTCTGTAAATGGTTCCAATCCACAAAATGACCATTGTAGTCCTTTGAAGTACTTAACTGCTCCTTTCATAGCCCCCATTGGTTGAATAAAGACACTATCTAGTGCAAATTAGATATTCAGTTTCTCTTTTCTAGATATCCGGGATTGGTACAGGGGTGGCTGACCCACTTAATGGAGTGACCTAAACCAGTAAATGACTGCATGAAACTCTCCCACCAAACTGCATGAAACTGTGAACTGGCAAGTAACCCTTTATTGTATTATACCACTGCGGTTTGAGGAACACTGAAACAGTGGTTCACCTACCTTGACAAAGATAGTAAGTTAGGCCCTAGCTGGTTTGGTTCAGTGGATAGATCACTGGCCTCTGCACTGAAGGGTCCCTGATTCAGTTTTGGTCAAGAGTACATGCCCAGGTTGTGGGCTCAATCCCCAGTAAGAGGCAGCCAATCAATGATTCTCTCTCATCATTGATGTTTTTTTTTTTTCTTTTGGCTTTATAGCCCTGATTGTTTTTTTTTAATTAAATCTTTATTATTCAGATTATTACATTTGTTTTTCTTTTTTCCCCTCCATAGCACCCCTCCACCCAGCTCCCATCCTTCCCTCCCTCCCATTGATCTCATCCATAGGTGTATGATTTTTGTCCAGTCTCTCCCTGTACACCCTTCACCCCTTTCCCCCTGAGAATTATCAGTTCACTCCCTTTCTGTGCTCCTGATTCTAGTATATTCACCAGTTTATTCTGTTGATCAAATTTTTAATTCACTTAATTTTTAGATTCACTTGTTGATAGATACGTATTTGTTGTTCATAATTTTTTGACTTTTACCTTTTTCTTCTTCCTCTTCTAAAAGAGTACCTTTCAGCATTTCATATAATACTGGTTTGAAGTTGATGAACTCCTTTAGCTTTTTCTTCTCTGTGAAGCTCTTTATCTGCCCTTCAATTCTGAATGATAGCTTTGCTGGATAGATTATTCTTGGTTGTAGGTTCTTGCTATTCATCACGTTGAATATTTCTTGCCACTCCCGTCTGGCCTGCATCGTTTCTGTTGAGAAATCAGCTGACAGTCGTCTGGGTGCTCCCTTGTAGATAATGAACTGTTTTTCTCTTGCTGCTTTTAATATTCTCTCTTTGTCTTTTGCTCTTGGTATTTTAATTATGATGTGTCTTGGTGTGGTCCTCTTTGGATTCCTTTTATATGGGGTTCTGTGTGCTTCCTGGTAGTGTAAGTCTATTTCTTTCACCAGATGTGGGAAGTTTTCAGTCATTATTTCTTTAAATAGGTTTTCAGTATCTTGCTCTCTCTCTCTTCTGGCACTCCCACAATTCTGATGTTGGTACGTTTGAAGCTGTCCCAGAATCTCCTTACATTATCTTCACATTTTTGGATTCTTTTCTCTTCTTGCTTTTCCAGTTGAGTGTTTTCTGCTTCTTTATATTTCAAATTTTTGACTTGATACTTGCCTTTCTCTAGTCTGCTGTTAGGACTCTGTATAATATTTTTTATTTCAGTCAGTGAATGTTTAATTTCTAGTTGGTCCTTTTTCATCTTTAGTTGGACCTTTACCATCTCTAGTTGGCTCTTTTGCATCTCTAGTTGGTCCTTTTTCATCTCCTCTTGGCTCTCGCTAAGTTTATCCAACTTTTCTAGCATATTCTTGAAAAACCTTATAAGCATGGTTTTGAACTTTATATCCAGTCGGTTTTTTTTCTCCATTTCTTTTGTTTGTGATCCCTTCCCTTGTCTCGGCATTTTCACTATGCCGGGGAAACTTCTGTGTTGAATTCAGCCTTATAATGCCAGACTTGCAAAACTGAAGAAGCTTCTGTTGAGCTTGGGATGGGTGGAGTCTCAGGGCTTAAGGGACCGCCTTGCCTTCCAGTCGGCCCCGCCCTCCACGGCCCCTGAGTCTCACGTGACTGGGTAATCACTGGAGCAGTCCTTGTGCGCACACGCCCGCAGTGCCTCTAGACCGCTGCCTTTCCTGCTCCCCTGTGCACCAGGACCACACGAGTCTAGGTCTCCAGGGTTTTGCCAGAAACAGGGGCATAGTGGAGTCAGAAGTGGCACAGTTGGGAGGGTCTGTCTCCCGCCCACTCGAGAAAGTCAGCGGCACAATCAGCAATCTGTCCTCAGTGCAGTGCCGTGCGCGCCACCACCAGCCCTCTGATCTTTTGCGACTCCCCTAAATTTCCGTGCACCTCTCCCTTTTCACAGTCCAAACTCACCCTGTATGAGTTCCGGCTGGATCTGGAGTTTAGTGTCGTAAGAAAAGGGGTTCAATGACGTTGGGAGTCTCCGTTTCCCTCCCGCCAGAGAAAGCCAGAGAAAGCCAGCCAGGTACTCCGGCACCCACTCTCTCCATGCGTGCGTCTCCGTACCTCAGCTTTTTGTAGCTCCTCTGGGTCTCTGTGAGCCCCTCTCTTTCCTTCTAGTTGTAGAACTTCCACTCAGCCAGCTTTCCTGTGGTTCTGGATGATGTTCGTTCTGTCTTTTAGTTGTAGTTTTGAAATTGTTGTGCGAGGCAGCAGTGTCAGTGTTTACCTATGCCGCCATCTTGGATTCTCCTCATTGATGTTTCTATCTCTCCCTCTCCCTTCCTCTCTGAAATCAATAAAAATATTACACACACACATATACAGTAAGTTAGGCTAAGTCACCTCTAAATATCCCTTCAAACTCATAGATTTTTTAATGAAAATTAAGACTTAAAAACAACAACACTTATCTATAGGTGACCTGCAAGATGATCAAAGGAAAAGAGAAAATGTAAACAGAGAGATCAGTTAAAAATCTCATACAAAAACTTAGCATCTACATAAGAGGTGCGTAAATGTGGGATTAAGGAAGAAACAGAAAATAAAATCGGCAGAGAGGAACATGACTAGAGAGAAATCAATAATAACTGATTGTATTAATCGTGCCTTTTTATTCCCTGTGATAGCAAAGACTAGGCTGTGAGTATGACTTTATTTGCAAACTAATCCAGATCCCACACTTCACCTACCTCCTTTATAGGGCTCTCACACTGACCCATTATCCACTTGCCTTAATCACCAAAGGGCCAGATACCAGACAACTAGAGGCAGTCCCTATGCCCCGGGCCTGCTGAAATTACTCAAACTAGCAAAACCTAAGGCTGTTCACTCTGCCGCATTCATTTCTCCCATTGAAAACCACAATAAAGACTCTTGTACATGTCCCCCTTCCCCCCTCACTCCTGCTGCCTCCTGACCAATCCTGGATTTCTCTACATGACTCCATTTGGCATGGTGTGCCCTCCTCACAGCTTATCTTTTCCATAGCAGTGGTCTGCTGGCCTCACTGTGCCTGAATATTAACACCTACATTTGAAAACACTAATTGAGTGTGATGGGCAAAAAAGAAAGTTCAATACTTCCTCATCTTGTACCACTCTCCACCTGTCCACTAGATTTCAGTGGCCTTTTAGAACCTTGAACACCCTGAGTTGTTTCCCACCTCAGCATATTCACACATGCCCTTCCTTCTGCCAAGACTTTTCTTATCCTTTCTCTTCAGGTGGCTAACTCTCTCCTGGCTAGTCTCAGGTTTTTGTTCAAATGTCACTTTGTTCCCTGACTCTTCAATCTAAATTATGTCTCCCTCCTCATTATTGTCTTTCGTATGCCCCTGAATTTTTCCTTTCATAGTGTTTACTACAAATTACTGTTTATTTGTAATTATATATATATATAATGTGTACATATCTATATATGTATCTAGTATAGTATACTAGAGGCCGGGTGCATCTGGGAACCCTCATGAGATGTCCATTTGATAACTTAGGCCTGCTCCCTGGGGGGACTGGTTTAAGCTGCCAGTCAGACATCCCCCTGGGGAGCAGGTCTTAAGCCATTAGTCGGACATCCTCAGTGCTGCCACAGAGGCAAAAAAAGGTCCTGCCACCGCCACTGCACTGGCCAGCCATGAGCAGGCTTCTGGCTGAGTGGAGCTCCCCCTGTGGAAGTGCACTGACCACCAGGGGACAGTTCCTGAATTAAGCATCTGCCCCTTGGTGGTCAGTGTGCATCATAGTGACCGGTCATTCTGCCCATTAAGGTCAATTTGCATATTGCCTTTTTATTATATAGGATAGTCACATAGATATATGGTGTGTGTTTATTTAAAGTCAATCTGTCTGCCTAGATTATAAATATCATAAGGACAGTGACCATGTCTCTTTTATTTCACTCTTTTATATATAATAGCCAACATAGTACCAATACTCTAAAAATCTAATAAATATTTGATGAATGAATTTCTAGATTTCTAATCTGAAACACTGAAGAAATGATACATACTGTCTGGGTCAGTCTTCACATATGGAAGCATAACAGTATTTGTAGAATCAAATAATTAAACTTAGGGAATAAAAACAAATCAGTGAGGAATATCAACTGTCTGGCACTGTGTCCAGCACATCAGGTCAATCAACAAATATTGGTTTCATTCATTATCTCTTAGAACTTACACTCCAAACCACCAGATGAACCATCTGCCACAGACACACAAAAAAAGATAAGACTTTAGCTACTGGTCTTCCTAATACCAGAAAGGACAATAAATACTCCAGGCAGGATGTAATAGATTCAGGAGCATCAGGCCCATAAAAGAGCCACACTCCACCTGTCAATAACCAATAGTCCATTTAAAGCCTTCCCATTCATCTCAGTTCTCACACTCACTGTGCCAACTCTAGTCTCTGCCCAACCTTTTGGCTCCGAGCCTTTAGCCAGCACATTAACCTGAGCATTCCTTATCTCTCATTAATAACATGTATCTCATCTTGGCAAACTCTGACCAAGCAGATTTGTGCTATTCTGACTCCTAATCATTAAGAGAGCCCGACTTTTCAACAAGTTAGCCAGCTGGAAAAGGGCTCCTTTCTTTCACAGCTGACCTATCTGTAATAATAAAAGGGTAATATGGTAATTAGCCTGGACAGCCAAAAGACCTTCCAGACGTCCTTCTGGATGTCCTTTTGAGGTAGTGCCCAGGACAGCCAGGGCTGCGAGTGGTACCCTCCTGCCTCGGTGAGCCCATAACGCCCCGGACCCCTCCACCCCTCCCCCGCGCGCCAGCCGCCAACTCTGCGCTTGGTTCCCAGGTCCCACAGCGCAGCCCCTGCCTCTGCCAACCCTGCCTGGCCTGGTGCCACCCTATATTACTGGCCCGAAGTCGTTCCTGCATGCCCGCTGGACCCTCCCTGCAACCCTGCGGGGCCATGCACCCACGGGGCCTGAGCCAGCAGCCTTGATTAAGGGCAGCCTGCTCCACTCCTGCGGCAGCTCTCTCAGGCGGAGAGCAGAGGAGGACAGGGCGCTGGCGATGATAAAAGCTGCTGTTTATCAACCTGACACCAACTATGCCAGGCTCTGTGTTGAGCCCTTTGCTGCGTTCATCCTCCCGTCAGCCCTGTGAAGTCGCCACAATTGTTATCTTATTTTTCAGATGCAGCATTTGAGATTCAGAAGGGTCAAGCGACTTGCAGTCAGAAGGTGGTGAAGTCAAAAGGGAACCGGAATTTTCTTGACACCCTACCTACTACTGAACATTAAGCTGTGACACCCACGGAGGCCACGCCGATGTCAATAAACTGTTCCCCAATAGAAATAAAACAGCGGTAAAGAAGACGGGGAGAGTGTGGGTGAGAAGTGTGCAGGAAGCACTGGTGGGGCACAGTATTTACTGCAGGACCGTTGCCAGTTGTCAGTCAGATCAGTGCCCCAGAGGCCATCGAAGATCATGAGGAGGAAGGTTACCATCCATAAACCCTCTCATAGCTCATTGTTTAAGGCAGAGATTTTAATTTATTGCACAACTGACTGGAGATGCCCTCAAGTAATTAAAACTAAAGGTGCTGAAATCAAAATTTATTCTTTCTTCCCTATTACTGACCTTCGAAAAACTTTCACTGGTGCGAAAAAGAACCCCCTCAAGCTAGCCCATGCATATGCATACTCACATCCACCCCAGTGAACCGCACCGCCAACTACTGGTTTGCTTCAGGCAGAAACCTCAGGATCATCTTTGACCACACTTTCGCTTGACTTTAGGTGAACATAAATGTTTTCACTTTTTATTACAGAAAATTTAAAAATATAGATGAAAGGAGAAAAAACAGTGTAATGAACCCATCACTCAGTTTCAATGATTATCAAGTCCTGGCCAAGAGTTTATTATTATTTGACAAATATCTATGGTATATGAATCATGTATCAAGTTCCAAATTGGGTCCTAGGTATCCAAAGATGTTACCAGACTTGACTGTAACCCAACCTGGAGGATATAACATCTGGCCTTGGTCCTTAATAGGTGAACAAGTGTTACCCAGAAAAAGAAAGGTGTCCTTATTCATTTGTTCTCTTTCAACAAATAATTGTGTAAGGCACTGTCCTTGGTGCTAGGAACACATAAAGAAACAAGATTGTGTTTCTACCTTCTTGAAGTTTGAATAATGGGAAAGAGACATTAAACATTGGATTAGAAATGTGATGAGTATCTTTTTTAAAATATATTTTTATTTTTGATAGTATTACAGATATCTCCCATTTCCCCTACCCCTTATTTCCCTTCCCCTAACCCCTACCCACCTATCCTCAGGACTTCACTACTCTATTGCCCATGTACATGGGCTATACATATCCCATATAATAAAAGATAAATAGGCAAATGGAACGAACAGTGGAATGACTGGTCACTATGACACACACTGACCACCAGGGGACAGATGCTCAGTGCAGGAGCTGTCAGCCAACCTCTTGGTCCCTTCCCCACCAGCCGGCAGGCTCTGATTGCCTAATGGCAAATGGGGAACAGGGGTGGGTAGTGGTGGGTGGTAGGGCTAGGTGGCTAGCAGCCAGGGAAGATGGCTCTGATCTCAGGCTAGGCCTAGGGACCGTACTTGTGCACAAATTTCATGCACCGGACCTCTAGTTCTATATATATAAAAGGCTAATATGCTAAGTGTTCATCTGACTGCTAGCTATGATGTGCACTTACCACCAGGAGGCAGATGCTCAACGCAGGAGTTGCTGAGCTACAGTGACTTCTTGGGTGACACATCCCAAAACCAGAGAGGAAGTCCAATTCCTTGTGGGGGCATTCGATTCCACCTGTGGCAGTGGGTAATGTTATTGCTGGGGTACTGTCAGCCTGAATCTGATTTACTGTGCACTGTATTGGCATTCCACACCCTGTACAATAGCAACTTTGCAGAGTGCCCTATCACACTCAGGACCCCTCAGGGGATGTCAGAGAACTGGTTTTGGTCTGATCTCAGGAGGCCAGACTGAGGGACCCCACCTGCCAGAAGAACCCCATTCCCTCCACAGATGCCCTTTGGGCCACAGTGCCACCCCAGGTGCCGTTGGCTGGGGAGGGACTGCGAGAGGTTGGCTCCAGGGCATGTCTGACCCATCTGACCCAGTCCTACCCTGCCGGCCATCTTCTAATTAATTTCCTTTCAATGTACATGAATCAGAGCATAGGGTCACTAGGTTTTTATAATAAAGAAAAATTGCTCAGCACATTAGAGATGATAAATTTTCCACTTGAGAACTACTTTATGTTTTACTGCAATTAATTAAAAGTTTTTTGCTCTGTTTGTTATTTTGCAAAAGAAAGTACTATTTATAGGTGGCTTCTTTTTAAAAATATATAAAGCAGAAATAAATATAAAGTGTCATATTGTATTGTATTTGCAGAGAATTAGCTTTGACATTGAATAAAAAGAGCTGTCTGCAATTTTAAAATGCCTATTGACTTCCATTAGAATTTTTTAAATCTACTTAGAGCTTTATAAAATTGTAAAAAACAGGTTTTTTACTGTGTTTACAAGTAAGTACATTTTATAAGTGTTCTATGTGTATAAAATAATATTTTCAACTAAAAAGTGTTGGCTAGTGTAAAAGCCTGGCCTTTTTCTGGTTCCCATGATCTTGCCTACACTGCTATACTACAGTTTAATATCATGAGGCCAAGAAACCCCATATTGTGTTTATAAATAGGACAAATTTAAACAGCTATTAACATTTATTGAACAAAAGAAAAAGAATTGTTCAGCAAATCTGTAGGGGGGCAGGATATGCCTTTACAGAAGTAGAGGAAGAAAAGGAAATGCTACTTAAGATTTTCTACATTTCACTCCTTATAAAATGTTCACTGAAACAGGCATATTGTACCCAAGCTGCAGAGGTTTTTGGAGGATAACTTTTTAAAATTAGTGGCGTCATATTCTAGCCTTTTAGATTCACATGTTTTACAATATTCTTTGATCATTGTTCAAAGCTGAGTCTGTTACCCAGCATATTAACGTGGCTTCAAAAAAGAGAGGAGAGAGGGGAAGCCATCAGTTCTACAGAGACCAACATACTGAGCAAATTGATATAAGTGCTTTTCAATAAATTCTGTTATTTTGAAGTAATAATTTTTTAATTTAATAAATCTTTATTGTTCAGATTATTACAATTGTTTCTCTTTTTCCCCCTTATAACTCCCCACCACCCAGTTCCCACCCCACCCTATGACCTTACCTTCCCCCCATTGTCCTCATTCATAGGTGTACAATTTTTGTCCAGTCTCTTCCCGCACCCCCTTCACCCCTTTCCCCCTGAGAATTGTCAGTCCACTCCCTTTCTATACCCCTGATTCTATTATATTCACCAATTTATTCTGTTCATAGATTTTTTATTCACTTGATTTTTAGATTCACTTGTTGATATGTTCGTTGTTCATAATTTATATTTTTACCTTTTCTTCTTCCTTTCTTTCAGCATTTCATGTAATAGAGGTTTGGTGGTGGTGAACTCCTTTAGCTTTTTCTTATCTGTGAAGCTCTTTACCTGCCCTTCAATTCTGAATGATAGCTTTGCTGGGTAGAGTAATCTTGGTTATAGATTCTTGCTGTTCATCACTTTAATATTTCTTGCCACTCTTGTCTGGCCTGCATAGTTTCTGTTGAGAAATCAGCTGACAATTGTATGGGTAATCCCTTGTAGAGAACTAAATGTTTTTCTCTTGCTGCTTTTAATATTCTCTCTTTGTCTTTTGCCCTTGGTATTTTAATGATGATGTGTCTTGGTGTGATCCTCTTTGGATTCCTTTTGTTTGGAGTTCTGTGTGCTTCCTGGACTTGTAAGTCTATTTCTTTCACCAGGTGTGGGAAGTTTTCAGTCATTATTTCTTCAAATAGGTTTTCAGTATCTTGTTCTCTCTCTTCTTCTGACACCCCTATAATTCTGATTTTAGTACGCTTGAAGTTGTCCCAGAGGTTCCTTACACTATCTTCACATTTTTGGATTCTTTTTTCCTTTTGCTTTTCCAGTTAAGTATTTTCTGCTTCTTTGTATTTCAAATCTTTGACTTGATTCTTGCATTCTTCTAGTTCGCTGTTAGGTCTCTGTATACTATTTTTTATTTCAGTCAGTGTATGTTTAATTTCTAGTTGGTCTTTTTTCATCTCCTCAAAGGTCTCACTAAATTTATCGACCTTTTCTAGGAAATTCTTGAAAAACCTTATAACCGTGGTTTTGAACTCTATATCCAGTTGTTTGTTTTTCTCCATTTCTTTCTTTTGTGATCTGTTCCTTTGTCTCTACATATTTCACTGTTTCCCTGAGTTGGTAGAATAGTTTTGTGTGCTAGTTGTCCTATATGGTCCAGTAGCTCTGCCTCCCCAGTTACCTGAGATGGACACTCTTGGTGCACCCCTTTGTGGACTGTGTGTGCAGCCTTGTTGTAAAGTCTTGATTGTTGTTTGTATCACTGGGGGGAATTGACCTCTAGGCCAATTGGCTGTGAGGATCAGCTATGTCTACATCAGGAGAACTTCTGTGCTGGAGTCAGCCTTATGATACAAGACTTGCAAATTGCAAAAGCCTCTGTGCTGGGCTTGGATGGGGTGGAGTCTCAGGACTAAGCAGACAGCCTTGTCTTCCTGTCAGCCCTGCCCTATGGGGCCCCTAGGTGTCAGTATCCCTCGGTAATTGCTGCAGCCCTCTCTGTACGCACTTGAGCCTCCCCTGAGTTTCTGCCTTTCACAGCTCCCCTGAGTTTCAGTGTGTTTTGGAGACTCGTATGAGTCTGGGTCCCCAGGGTCTTACCTGAAACGGGTTCAGTGCAGTAAGGAGCTTCTCTCTTCCTTCCGCTAGAGAAAGTCATTGGCACAATCAGCAGTCAGTCCTCTCTAAATGCACTCGTGCACATGCCTCCAGACCTCTGCCTTTTGTGGTTCCCCCGAGTTCCCATGCACTCCTCCCTTTTTTCAACAGGCTGGACTCCCCCTATATGAGTTTCACCCAGAATTGAGGTTCAGTGAAGTCGAATCTGGGGTTCAATGCAGGCTCGAGTTTCTGTCTTCTTCCCACTAGGGGAAACCAGCCAGGCACTCTGTCACCCATCCTCTCCACACATGCACCTCTGTACCTCAGCTTTTTGCAGCTCCTCTGAATCTCCATGAGCTCCTTTCTTTCCTTCTAGTTGTAGAATTTCCACTCAGCCAGTTTTCTTATGGTTCTGGATGATGTCCGTTCTCTCTTTTAGCTGTATTTTTGAAATTGTTGTGTGAGGCAGCAGTTTAGGTGTTTATCTATGCTGCCATTTTGGGTTCTCCCTGAAGTAATATTTTAAAGATATTGAACAGAAATCATTAACCCACTGTAAGACACCTTTTAAATATTATATGCCATTTCATATGCCTATGAAATGAAAGTTAAAAGAAAAGAAGGCTGAACCTCATATTGCTAGCTAAGGATAATTAGGTAAGTTAATAGGTATGATGTATCTCTCTCCATGAATAGCAAAATGAGTTTAAAGATTGCTTTGTAATCTAAAGAGCTTGGCTCAGCTTCAAACTGCTCATACCATCTGTTTCCAATGTTAATTCACTGAGTGTCTGGGGACTATTCTTTCCTGACCAACTCTCTGTGGTTACAATTCAAAGCTACAAGTAAATACACTTGGATAATTTCTTAAGTCATGTGACATTTATAATATACTAGAGGCCCAGTGCATGGAATTCATGCACAGGGGTGTGTGTCCCTCAGCCCAGCCTGCACTCTCTCCAATCTGGGACCCCTCAAAGGATGTCCAACTACCCATTTAGGCCCAATCCTGGTAGGAAATCCCTCTCACAATCCAGGACTGCTGGCTCCCAACTGCTCGCCTGCCTGCCTTCCTGATTGCCCCTAACTGCTTCTGCCTGCCAGCCTGATCACCCCCTAACCACTTCCCTGCCAGCCTGAATGATGCCTAACTGCTCCCCTGCCAGACTCTTTGACCCTAACTACTCTCCCCTGCAGGCCTCATCACCCCTAATTGCCCTCCCATGCAGGCTTGATCACCCCCAACTGCCCTCCCTTGCAGGCCTGGTCTCTTTCACTGCCCTCCCCTGCTGGCCTGATCACCCACAACTGCGCTCCCTTGCAGACCTGGTCCATCCCAACTGCCCTCACCTGCTGACCATCTTGTGGTGGCCATCTTATGTCCATATGGGGCCAGTCATCTTTGACCACATGAGGGTAGCCATCTTGTGTGTTGGAGTGATGGTCAATTTACATATTAGTCTTTTATTATATAGGATTAGATAGGATAGAGGCCTGGCACATGAGTGGGGCCAGCTGGTTTGCCCTGAAGAGTGTCCTGGATCAGGGTGGGGGCTCCCTTGCAGCA
Source organism: Lasiurus cinereus (assembly GCA_011751065.1). NCBI lineage: Eukaryota > Metazoa > Chordata > Mammalia > Chiroptera > Vespertilionidae > Lasiurus > Lasiurus cinereus. The sequence goes on from JAAGEH010000018.1 coordinate 67,311,681, forward strand.
TGCGGTGGCCTGGGCGAGGGGGCCTGTGGTGGTTTGCAGCCCGGCCACAACCCCCAGCGACCTAAGCAGTAGCCCTGGTATCTGGGATTTATTTATCTTCTACAATTGAAACTTTGTAGCCTTGAGCAGAGCCAAACCTCCTGCCTGCTCCATGGCCAGCCACAGACATTTTTGTTGGGATTTATTTATCTTCTATAATTGAAACTTTGTAGCCTTAAGCAGAGGCCAAGACAGGCCAGGGCTGGTGGAAATCTTGGCTTCCTCCATTGCCGAGGAAATCCAGGCCTTCTGCTCTCTCTGTGGCCACAGCCATCTTGGTTGGGTTAATTTTCATACTCACTCCTGATTGTCTGGTGGTTGTAGCTTGTGGGTGTAGCAGAGGTATGGTCAATTTGCATATTACTCTTTTATTAGATAGGATGATTTTTATATGCCACATGATATGCATGGTTTATGTAATGCATTTTATGTATATTCTTTAATTCCCCACCTGGTCTCATTCTGAACATTGGCCCCAGTAATGGGTTCAATTATTTTTTTTATTAAACTCAAAATTCCCAAGGATAGGTTGAATTAGATGCTATTTTATCTAGTGTCTTGCTTTTTCTTTAACCTCATTATTCTGTATTTCAAAATAATCTCATACTAGCCTTAAGTGCCACATTAGATCCAACTGTCTTAATAGATATTTTTAGAACATTTTATCCAACACTACAGGTTACACATTTTTCTCAGGTGCATATGGAACATTTCTGGGATAGGCCAAAAAACAAGCCTCAATAAATTCAAGTACATATAATTAAGTGTATTTTTTTTTTTACCAAAATGACATGAAAGTAGAAAATACAGAAGAAAATTGGGGGTGGGGGTGGGGGGACAATTAAACAGAGATTAAACAAGTTGCTAATAAACACTCAATGGATCAACAAAGAAATAAAAAAACTACCTTGAGACAAATGAAAACATAGCTTTAAAAACATTTATGGCCGAGACTGGTTTGGTTCAGTGGATAGAGTGTCGGCCTGCGGACTGAAAGGTCTCAGGTTCAATTCAGGTCAGGGGCATGTACCTTGGTTGTGGGCACCTCCCCAATAGGGGGTGTGCAGGAGGCAGCTGATTGATGTTTCTCTCTCATTGATGTTTCTAGCTCTCTATCCCTCTTCCTTCCTCTCTGTAAAAAATCAATAAAATATATTAAAAAAAACATTTATGGCATGCAGTAAAAGCAATGATAAGATGTAAGTTCATATCTATATAGGCCTTCCTCACGAAGTAGGAAAAATTCCAAATAAACAACCTAACTTTACACATAAAGGAAACAGAAAAAGAAGAACAAACAAAACCCAAAGTAAGTAGAAGGAAAGAAATAATAAAGATCATAGTGGAAATAAACAAAATAAAGACTTGAAAAACAATAGAAATTATCAATGAAACTAGGAACTGATTTTGTGAAAGGATAAATTAAATTGACAAACCAGTGGCAAGCTTCATCAAGAGCAATAAGATAGAGAGCCCAAATAAATGAAATCAGAAATGAAAGAGGAATGATTACAACCAATACCACAGAAGTACAAAGTATCCTTAAAGAATGCTATGAGCAATTATATGCCAACAAATAGATAAATTTCTAGAAACATATAACCTTCCAAAGCTAGACCAGGAAGAAAATGAGAATTTGAACAGACTGATTACTAGCAATGAAACTAAAGCAGTAATCAAAAAAACTCCCAATAAACAAAGCCCAGGCCCAGATGGCTTCACAGGTGAATTCTACACAACATTTAAAGAAAAATTAACACCTACCCTTTTCAAACTATTCCAGGAAATTGAAAAGGAAAGAATGCTTCCAAATTCATTCTATAAGACCAGCATTACCTTGATACCAAAATCAGACAATGACAACATAAACAAAAGAGAATTACAGATCAATATCTCTAATGAACATATATGTCAAAATTCTCAGCAAAATACCAGCAGACTGAGTTCAACAATACATCAAAAGGATAACCCGTCCCACCCAGCAGGAGGGCCTCAGTGGTTGAGTATAGACCTATGAACCAGGAGGTCATGGTTCAATTCCCGGTCAGGGCACATGCCTGGGTTGTGCACTTGATCCCTAGTAGGAGGATATAGGAGGCAGCTGATCAATGATTTTCTCTCATTGATATTTCTATCTTTCTTCCTCTCCCTTCCTCTCTGAAATCAATTTAAAAAATATATTTTTAAAAAAGGATATACACCATGATCAAGTGGGATTTATACCAGGGATGTAAGGATGGTTCAATATCCACAAAACAAATGATGTGATCAACACATCAACAATACCAAGGATAAAAGTCATATGACCATCTCAACAGATGCAGAAAATTTGACAAAATTCAATATCCATTTATAGTAAAAAAAAAAAAAAAAAGAAAACTCAACAAAGTGTGTATAGAAGGAACTTACTTGAACTTAATAATGGCTGTATATGACAAGATCATGGCTAACATACTCAATGGTAAAAAGATGAAAGCTTTTCTTCTAAAATCAGGAACAAAACAAGGATGCCCACTCTTCCCACTATTATTCATATAGTACTGGAAGTCCTAGACACAGCAATAAAACAAGAAATACAAATAAAAGGTATCTAAATTGGAAAGAAGGAAGAAAAACTGTCACTATTTACAAATGACATATTATATGTAAAAAACCCTAAAGGATCCACCAAAAAAGCCTTGAAAATAGTTAGTATCCAAAGCAACATCCTAAGATAGAATTTTGGTAGCCCTGTGAAACACTGAGCAACCATGTAAGGAACATTTCCATTTTGTCTGCAGCAGCAATCTGTGTGAATTTATGCTATTTCAGCAGTTTTTACTAATTTTTTATTGGTGTCTTTGACATTTTTCTAGTGTTCAAAATATACTAAAAATAATGTTTCTCTGAATAAGCCTGACTTATAACTGTCATTTATTTCATAATGGTTTTTATCTTCTTTAAAATGAGCTTACTCATTCATGGATAAATATTAAGCACTTTGCAATATGTGTGGTATGAAATTTGACAACCCCTAAAACTCATAATAATCTATCCAGGCCAGAGGAGTGTTGAATTATTTTATACAACTCAATCAATGTCACCCCTGGATGTAATAGCAATGAAGAAAGTCTAGCCTGAAAGGGATAAGGCTACTTTTCCAACAAAATGGGAGAGAAGATTGATACCCTAAGTTTAGGCAATCAAAAAATCATGTCCAGGAATATCAACTGGGCAAGAAGGAGCATATGAGGACTATAAGGGCAGATGCAGAAGCTAGCAGGTGAGAGAATCAGGAGGAATGGTTACCTCAGAATGCATCTGCCTCACACTCCTGGCAATAGTGAGCTCCCTGTTTCAGCCTGGTGGTTTTGGCAAGGGCTGCTTCTCCTCTCACCATTTCCCATCTATCTGGGCACAGGTATGGATTTATTAAACAGGCTGAGTAAATCATAGAGGTAACTGTGCTCCCTATTTCTGAGGTGGTATAGCACGATCATACCTTTAATTATTGCTCCTCTCCCATCACCAAAACAAGGTGTCAGAAGGATGAGCACATATTGGAGGGGGGAAGTTGTTGATAGGAGCTGTACCAAAAGAGGACTGAGCCAGTTCCTTTTTCTTTTCAAGTGCAGCACTTCTTCAGCTATATCTCATGAACATCTTAGGAAACCCAGAAACCATCTTAGGTAGAATAGCTTTATTTCTAGTTTCACAGCCATTTTCTACTGACCTCTGTGAGAAAGGAAATCAAGTAACTTTCTATTATCTTAGCATATATACTTTACGGTTATTTCCCTTTAGATTTGATGATATGTGAGATTTAAATTTTTAATATCCAAATACATAATTATATACAATGAACATGCACTACATTTAAAATTAGAAAAATAAAAACAAATACAACAAAAATCTATTATAATAATAGCATAAAGACTTAATAATTGATTGGTCTCATGTTCTAACTACTAAAGCTTGAAAAACTTTCTCAGTTCAATAGGAATTTATTAAATGTCTACAAAATGCAAAGCACTTATATAAGTCTGCTGAGGGACATGCCCTACACTCTCCAAACTTTATGGTTATGGTTTTCAATAGCTCAGAGAAAATGTAATAGTCAACAAAAATGAATTCAATTTCTAAATATTTATTTAGCTTAGCTAATACAACTTTTTTTATCCTTTTTGTCTTCATTTCTGAATTCTGTATGTTTTTTCAAGGTCTTGGCTTACTCCTATTTATATTTTAAATTAATTATATTTTAATATTTATTTAAGGACTACTTCTAATTCTTTGTGAGATAAGTAAAGAAATGAGCAAATAAAAGAATAAATCATGTAAATTATAAAACTTGAAAAGGAGTCTTGATGCAAATATACTTTTCAATTTACATGCACTACATATTAATTTTCCATTCTTTTTTTGTTATTATTATTATCAGAGTGTCTGTACTACCTCCATCTTCCGCAGGATGTTATTTCAAACATGTCTGGTATTTCAAATAACTTCAATGAAATTGCTTCTATCCTATAAAAGGAGATATATAAATTTTGAACCATTAACCAACACAAAAACTTTGAGAAACCCTCCTTGTCAGCTAAATGTTTACTCAATGGGTGGGCCATTCATAGTGGGAGAAAAATGCCAAAAATATAGATTTTTGTGTTTATTAATTATACTAAAGGCCCGGTGCACAAAATTTGTGCGGGGGAGGGGGGAGGTGCCCCTCAGCGCAGCCTGTACCCTCTCCAATCTGGGACCCCTCAAGGGATGTCCAACTGCCCGTTTAGGCCTGATTCCACCAGGCAGTTGCACATCCCTCTCACAATCCAGGACTGCTGGCTCCCAACTGCTCACCTGCCTGCCTTCCTGATTGCCCCTAACCACTTCTGCCTGCCCTAATCACCCCTAACCACTCCCCTGATAGCCTGATTGATACCTAAATACTCCTCTATCAGTCAGAGATCTGGCTTAAATGAAGAAAAATATACTTTACTGTTATTTTTGCCCCTAACTTCCCTCCCCTACAGGCCTGGTTACCCCTAACTGCCCTCCTCTGCAGGCCTGCCCCCTCCCCCACTACTGCTTTTAATCAATATTAGTTGAATTTTTTTCTTTTTCCTCATTCTCTTCTTATAAATGTGGCTCCTTTGACCAGTATATCAATGATTGTTGTCTACAAAATAAAACAAGACAAAAGGCCTCATGGCCTTTTCTAATTCAATAAGATAAATGTCCATCTATATAGTGTGTCATTTTTCCTCAGAAGGCTGCCATGCTGTTCAAAGATCATGCCATAATACCACCCTCCTGGCTAGAAAAGCACACTGTTAATGAAATGTTGTGTCACTGGGCAAAGAGAACTTGACTTTGTGTTGCAAGATAAAGGCAACAGTGTTGCACAAAGGAGTATCATTCCCTATGTTACTGAAAATTGCTCCCATCCATCAAAGTACTTTCCAAGCATTCTGCAGGTGTGAGCTGTGTAGGCTGTGGACATCTGCAGTACATATACAGCAGGGACCATTGATTGGATAATTATTTGTTCTAATGAGGCAGTGACCCTATTTTAAATAATACAATTTGAGAGAGAGAGAGAGAGAAAGAGCGAGAGAGAGAGAGAGAGAGAGAGAGAGAGAAAGAGAGAGAGAGAGAGAAAGAAGATGATGGATAGAAAGAAACATTGTTGAGAAAGAAAATCATTGATTGCTGCCTCCTGCATGCCCGGGGCATGTGCCCTGACCAGGAATCAAACCAGTGACCTCTTGGATCCTTTGATGGAAGCTCAACCACTGAGCCAACCTGGCCTGGAGAGGGCAATTCTCTTTTCACCATAATTTGATAGCCAATCATTTCATCCCTTGTGAAACTTTAAGTGGCTTCCAAGGTTTTTGAGATGTGAGTCTAGGACCCACCAACTGTGTGCTCCTTCATAGTCATTTGCAGGTTCCTTCTCCTGTCCCCAAGAATTGAACTCCATTCTACACTGCCTTCCCTATCTATACACTCTCCTTAGGCGATCTTGCTCAGTTCCAAAACTTTAAATAGCATCTACACAATAATGACTCCCACATTTCCCACCCTTAAGTTTGCCCTGAGCTCCTGGCCCACATATCCAACCGTCTATTCAGTAACTTCCCTTGAATTTCCAGCATGCATCTCAATCCAACACGTCCACTGTACATATTCTGCTGATGCTCTTGTGTCTCAGAGTCCCCCTTCCCCCACTTATAAGGCAGAGCTTTCCACTATAGAAGCTAACAGTGCTGAGTCCCACTTACCAGCCTCTTTTGCTACTGAGCATAAGTATGTGACATAGACTCTGCCAATCGGGTCTACTTTCCCCAGACTGAATCAGCAGCTAATGACATCTAGGGTCCATTCTAGTAACAGGTTTGGCAGCAGCAGGCGACAGACGGTCAGAACTCTGGAGTGAGCAGTAGCCGCAGTGCTAGCTAGCAGCAGCAGCCCATTCTGGGTCTGAGAAGCTTGGCAGTGGAAGTTGCAATATCTGCCTAGAAGCAGGAAGTGATAACTTCATTAAACCCATTTCTTAGCATGATTTTGGATTTTGTTTCTGGCTTTGTTGCCTTCAAACTTTGCTGCCTCACCCTCCCAATGGTTCTAAGAAAAACCTAATATTTGTTGAATAAATTGTTTTTCTTAAATCAGTCAGAGTAAGTACCTATTGCTTGCAGGTAGAAATCCTAACTTACAAAATGTCTAAAACAGGACTTGGGCCAATTTATCCACAAGTAACAACTTCTTTTCCACTAATATTTGTGAGAAACTTAAAACAGTTGCAAGAAACAAGTCTGGTGACCAGTTGTAAATTAATGCAGCATGTACTTACGTACTGATTCTCATATGAATTGTAAATATAAGAAAATCTAAGCTTTGGTAATAACACGATTATGTAAACTTTGAACTCATTATAGCTAGAATAAATTCATGATAGCTCTCTATTGAATAAAAAATTCCTATGTTATACTAAAATTATGTATGATTTAATGACACTTTATTTACAAGCAGTTATTTGTGAGTACAACTCTAGCCAAGAGCAAGGCACACCTGAACAGGTGCTGCACCAACAAAGGTGAGGATAGAATCTTGGCTGGTCATGGTGGGGAATTCAATTTACTTCGCAGTTAATTCTTCAGTGAAGATGCCAAGAAGCGTGTCAGAATGGTCTAGGGCAGATCATATTTGGAAGAAACTTATTCCACAATTGCTTTTGTGTTTGCACAACCTTATTTTGCGTGATGCATGATATTTGAACTGAATATGGTATTGAGAATCTGACTTTAGAATAATTTGTTTCTCAGACTAACCCTCACTCATTGTCTATGCTTCAGTGTGACAGAGCAGTCTTGTGAATTCTTTGTAGGGTCCCAAGGAGCCTCCAACTATAGGATTCCTAGATGTATTAAGATGTGAAGTCTGGCTCCAGTTTATCTTTTTACATCACCCCACCTTTATCTCTTGGCATTAACTGTACATTCCCTTCAGTCTTTGGTTCTACAGCAAGCATGTCAAACTCGAAGGCTAACATGGATCAAATAAATAAGGCATGGGGCCTACGAGCCATGAGTTTGACCTGGTGGTTCTACAGTTTCCTTTCCAGCAAGCTGCTCTCTGGTGATGGGGCAAGAGCGGTTCAGGGGCAGGATCCCAGCAAGGTGGTTCCAGTCATTGCCAGCTATAAACCACCAGTCCTGTAATACCAAATAATAGGAGAGCAGGCTGTACCTCTGCCATTCCCTCTCTCTTCCCCCAAACTCATCTCCTCTTCATTTTCCTCATTCAAAGTAGGCACAGGGCAGATCAACAATACCTGCCCCTCCCTGTTGGCACCCTCAATCTTTCAGAATTATTTTTTTAACACTCTCCCCTCTTGGCTTGAAAGAGAATAAGGGTACCTCCTGCAATGAAAGGGGTGCTCTCTCACTGTGAACCTCACTCTCACCAGGCTGCCATCCCTGACCTCAAGGTCCCTTCTTCCTCTTCTTCAATCTTCCGCTCAGATGGGCTGGAGTAAACTGGGGTAATTTTCTAGTTGTGGAAACTCTCTTCAGGATGCAGGGTTCTTATCACCTTTGTCTTTGGCAATAGGCCTAGTGCCATTTCTGAAGCAACAAGAAAGTCCCGTTCATCAGCCTGTACACAATCACTTCACAAAAGTGTACCAGCCACAAGATGACGCCACTCTGCCCTGTGGCAAATATTCCTTTCAGAAAGGGAATCCAAAGTCAAAAGGTCTGAGGCCCTCGTGCTGAGGCTGAGGCTGAGGCTGGGACCCTCATGCTGAGGCTGGGGCTGAGGCTGGGACCCTCGTGCTGAGGCTGAGGCTGAGACCCTCGTGTTGAGGCTGGGGCTGAGGCTGGGACCCTCGTGCTGAGGCTGAGGCTGAGGCGCTGAGACCCTCGTGCTGAGGCTGGGGCTGAGGCTGGGACCCTCGTGCTGAGGCTGAGGCTGAGGAGCTGAGACCCTCACGCTGAGGCTGAGGCTGAGTGGTGCGTCCTCGGCTCTCGAGCCGCCAGGGCACCTGCCCTCAGGGCTTCCGATGTGGCTCGGGCCGGGCCGGACCTGCAGGAGCGAGAGCTGGTGCCGGTTCCCTTAACCCCTGCGACCCCGCGGCCCCCGCCTCCCCCCCACATGTGTGTGCTGCCGCTGTGGCAGCAGGAGGAGGTGTGCTCAGTGGGTAGGGTGTCGGCCAGCGGACTGAAGAGTCACTCACGGCGGAGCCCGCGGAGGTCTTGCTGTTCCAGACCCACCCGTGACTGATAATTCTCAGGGGGAAAGGGATGAGGGGTATACAGGGAGAGACTGGACAAAAATCATGCACCTATGGATGAGGTCAATGGGAGGGAGGGAAGGGTGGGAGCTGGATGGAGGGGTGCTATGGAGGGGAAAAAAGAAAAACAAATGTAATAATCTGAATAATAAAGATTTAATTAAAAAAAAAAGTCAAAAGGTATCTTTTTAGTGATAGAATCTATTCTCTTTCTTTTAACATTTTCCAAGCCAGTGACTTCTTTTGGATTGAGGTGATCTTCCCACTTAAAATATATTCTTATTGATTCATTCAAACGCTATTTGTGCAGAATCTGGGATACAGTTAGTAGCCAAAAAACACAGGTGCTTCCTTTTAGGGAACTTATAGTATAGTGACTGAGAATAAAATAAATGAATTACACAAATATGTGTAAAATTCAATCTCATAAAACAATTGAAAGAAAAGAATATAACTGGAAGAATTAAGGAGGTCAGGAAAGGCCTTCTGAGGCAACTGAAGTATGTATGTTTCCCAATTATATTATCTAGAATCAAATGCTATAGATAGGAATGGATTGTGAGCCTAAACACTGAGTCAAGTCCTCATTTTAAAATGAAGTTTAGAAAAACCAAGATGGCAGCATAGATGAATACCTAAACTGCTGCCTCCCACAACAATTTCAAAACTACAGCTAAAGGACAGAATGGACATCATCCAGAACCACAGGAAAGCTGGCTGAGTGGAAATTCTACAACTAGAAGGAAAGAGAGGGGCTCACGGAGACTCAGAAGAGCTGCAAAAAGCTGAGGTATGGAGACATGTACGTGGAGAGGACAGGCAGGGGAATGCCTCGCTGGCTTCTTCTAGCAGGAGGGAGATGGAAACTCCTGACTGCACTGAACCCCAGTTCCAACTGCACTGACCCCAGTTGTGGGAGAAACTCATACAGGGGAGTCTGGACTGTCAGAAAAAAAAAAAGGAGTGCACAGAAACTCAGGGGAGCCGTGAAAAACAGAGGTCTGGAGGCTCACGTGACACTGTGCAGAGAGGACTGATTGCTGATTGTGCCTCTGGCTTTCTCTAGCAGGAGGAAGAGGGAACCTCCTGACTGCACTGAACTCCACTTCCGAATGCACTGAATCCCAGTTTCTGGCAAGACCCTGGGTCCCCGGAGCTCACGGAAACTCAGGGGAGAAGCGAAAGACAGAGGTCTACAGGCACACAAGCATGAGTGAGCACAGAGAGGGCCGCAGTGATTATCGAGGGACACTGAGACCCAGGGGCTGCATAGGGCAGGGCTGACAGGAAACCAAGGCTGTCTGCTCAGCCCTGAGACTCTGCTCCATCCAAGCTGAGCACAGAGGCTTTTGCAATCTTGCAAGTCTTGTATCATAAGGCTGACTCCAGCACAGAAGTTCTCCTGGCGTAGACACAGCTGATCCTCACAACCAATTGGCTTGGAGGTCAATTCCCCATAGTGATACCAACAACAATCAAGACTTAATTGCAACAAGGCTGTACACACAGTCCACAAAGGGGTGCACCAAGAGAGTCCACCTCAGGTAATGGGGAAGGCGGAGCTACTGGGCCATATAGGACACCTACCACACAAAGCTACTCTACCATCTCAGGGAAGCAGCAAAAATGTGGAGACAAAGAAACAAAGCATAAACAAAAGAAATAGAGGAAAACACACGACTGGATATAGAATTCAAAACCACAGTTATAAGGTTTTTCAAGAATTTCCTAGAAAAGATGGATACATTTAGCAAGACCCAAGAGGAGATGAAAAAGGACCAACTAGAAATTAAACATACACTGACTGAAATAAAAAATAGTATACAGAGACCTAACAGCAAACTAGAAGAATGCAAGAATCAAGCCAAAGATTTGAAATACAAAGAAGCAGAAAATACTCAACTGGAAAAGCAAAAGGAAAAAAGAATCCAAAAATGTGAAGATAGTGAAAGGAACCTCTGGGACAACTTCAAGCATACCAACATCAGATTTATGGAGGTGCCAGAAGAAGAGAGAGAGCAAGACACTAGAAACCTATTTGAAGAAATAATGAGTGAAAACTTCCCCCACCTGGTGAAAAAAATAGACTTATAAGTCCAGGAAGCACACAGAACCCCAAACAAAAGGAATCCAAAGAGGACCACAACAAGACACATCATAATTAAGATACCAAGAGCAGCCAAGACCGGTTTGGCTCAGTGGATAGAGCGTCGGCCTGCAGACTGAAAGGTCCCAGGTTCGATTCCAGTCAAGGGCATGTATCCTGGTTGCGGGCACATCTCCACTGTGGGGCATGCAGGAGGCGGCTGATCGATGTCTCTCACTCATCGATGTTTCTGACTTTCTATCTATCTCCCTTCATCTCTGTAAAAAAAATCAATAAAAATATATATTTTTTAAAAAAGATACCAAGAGCAAAAGACAAAGAGAGAATATTAAAAGCATCAAGAGAAAAACAGTTAATTACCTACAAGGGAGCACCCATAGTATTGTCAGCAGATTTCTCAAAAGAAACATTGCAGGCCAGACAAGAGTGGCAAAGTGATGAATAGCAAGAACCTACAACCAAGATTGCTCTACCCAGCAAAGCTATCATTCAGAATTGAAGGGCAGATAAAGAGCTTCACAGATAAGAAAAAACTAAAGGAGTTCATCACTACCTAACCAGTATTGTATGAAATGCTGAAAGGTATTCTTTAAGAAGAGAAAGAGGAAGAAGAAAAAGGTAAAGAGAAAAATTATGAATAACAAATATATATCTATCAACAAGTGAATCTAAAAATTAAGTTAATAAAAAATCTGATGAACAGAATAAACTGGTGAACATAATAGAATCAGGGTCATTGAAAGGGAGTAGACTGCCAATTCTCAGGGGAAAAGGAGTGAGGGGGGTGAGGGGAGAGACTGGATAAAAATCGTACACCTATAGATGAGGACAATGGGGGGGGAGGTAAGGGCAGAGGGTGGGGGGGGAGCCAGGTGGAGGTAAGCTACGGGGGAAAAAAAGTGGAACAATTGTATTAATCTGAACATTAAAGATTTATTAAATTTTTAAAAAATGAGGTTTAACCTCTTCAATTGTGCTCATGTTCCTACTTACATACCCTCTTAAACTTTGTCTTAGGGACCAACAACAATCAAGACTTAATCACAGCAAGGCTGTACACACAGTCCACAAAGGGGTGCACCATGAGAGGTGACTAGCCTTGGTAAATGATATTGGTAGTTGATACCAAATTGGGGGACATGGGTTTTGGAACAAATAATATTATACTGTTTGAGAATATCTGTGAAATTCACAGAAGACCTTTAAAAGAGGATTTCTAGAAAGTTTTTATTTTCCAGGAGAATTCACTCATAAAACAAAAATTCAAGGCAAACCTCACTGTGAGATTGCCTGTGATTATTTCAGACACAAATCCAGATCAGATTATACCACTACTTAATTATAATGTAAGGAGCATGGGCTTTTCAAAACTCTAAATAAAGTCGGGTAGCAACGTGGTTAAAAAAAAAAAAAGCACATGATACTTTACTAATCTTCCTCTGAGAGTTAATAAAATACAAACCCTAAGATGTCATACAGTAAGAATGTTAAAACTGTTTATACCATATTAGGAAAAAAGCTTATGCTATGATGATTAACTAGCATATTTTTCCTTTTGATTTGGTAACCATCATATTGGTTTAGGGAAACATGAAACATTTTAAATCAATTGTAAGCTATTTGATTTCCATTTTGTAGCTACAGAACTATAACTTTTTCTAATATTAAATTATTATTTTTTAATATATTTTATTGATTTTTCACAGAGAGGAAGGGAGAGGGATAGAAAGTTAGGAACATCGATGAGAGAGAGACATCGATCAGCTGCCTCCTGCACGCCCTTATTGGGGATGTGCCCGCAACCAAGGTACATGTCCTTGACCGGAATCGAACCTGGGACCCTTCAGTCTGCAGGCCGATGCTCTATCCACTGAGCCAAACCGGCTTCGGCTAAATTATTATTTTAAAAAATAGCCTAGTTTATAACATTTGTTGGTAAACCAAAAAAATCAAAACATAACACTTTTTTCTATTTTTTTGTCATGAAGAAATTTTTAGGAACTTTTATTTAGAAGAATTATATTTAGAATTTGCTATATGCCAGTGTTCTGAACACTAATTTGTAAGCTCTCATTTATCTAGAATAAACATTGTACCAAAGCAACTAAAAAAAAATAGTTTATTGTCAGTACTATCAATAATATAGTCTTTATCCATCATTTTATAATTTGCAAATACATTTTAATGTAACTTTGTTTTTAATCAGTTTATATATTCACTAGACACCCCATTCACAAAGATTCATGCAGAATGGACCTTCCTTACCCTGGCTGCTGGTACAGCCTTCGCACTGGCCTGGAGCTGCCTCACTGCCTTTGCTCCACCTGGAGCTGCCCTTCTGTCTTCCCAAACTGCCCAGAGGCTCTGAATGGCTGGGGCAGTGCAAAATGCCTGTGTCTTCACCATGGTGATAACACAAGCATCCCGCCCCCAGTCGCTGGATGCTTATGTATGCAAATTAACCTGCCATCTTTGTTGGATTAATTTGCATCTTCATACCTGATTGGCTGGTGGGTATTGCGGAGGTACAGTCAATTTGCATCTTTATCTTTTATTAGTGTAGATAGTTTAAAATATTAAATAATTCCACAAAGTTGATGAAAAATAGTAATCTAAGAGTTTCATGTGCTTCCCTCCCAAATCTTATTTCCAAGGGACTGATTTTCAATCTTTTTTTTCTGTTTCTATTAGTATTTAGAGCCATATTTCTATTCTTCTTAAAACTACTATTCTAAAATTTTTTCAGTTTTATATATCTATCAACTGCCCATTATGAAAGATGAAAATATGGTTCTGTTACACGCTTACTGCCCCATGCACTTATACCACACCCATAGATACTCTCACATATCTCTTCCTTCCCATAATGTATTATTGTCTCAGCTTTTAATTAGATCAATAGTCAGTATTTACATATCCTTTATGTTGTTACCACCATGAGATATTTTTCATTGCTGAGCCATTTAGTATAGGATGATTATATTTCCCCTCTTGTACAACTTTTTGTTTTCCTGGAATTTGTTTTGTCAATTATTTATTTCTCTATGTATCTTATATTAATTTACCATAAACTCTCTTCCAGAAATGTAAATCTTCTCTCAACATGTTTTTCAAAGATTGTAGGTGTTAGGACAATATGGGGCAATATGATACTTAGCCATTTGTAAGCTTTCTGCCACAGGAGAATAAAAGACCAGGAAAAACTTACTGGACACCAGAGTCAGACCATACAAGGAATGGAAACTGTCCTGAAGACATCTGATCATACACCTGCATGACATCCGCTTAGCTCACTAGCTCAGTCCCCAAACCCACTGACAAGTCCTCCCCCCACCCAATGACTGCATATAAGGATGAAACTTCAGCTCTTGGGTGCTATTATCACTGACTTTGGCTCAGTACTGTACAGTTCTTCCCATTGGATATCCCATCCCTTTCCCCTTTCCTTAAATAAATTCAGTTTTTCTTTATCTACTTTCTGAGATGGCTACTTAGCCTGCCTGCATACCACCATATTAACCTTTCATTAGGTATTCTATCAAATATTCTATCCTTGGAGATAGCTATTCTGGTCCCCCCTCACTCTCTCTTTCTGCTCCCTCTCCCCCTCTCTCCCCAACACCAATCAGGACTTGCTGTTCCCTCTGCCCCACATGGCTACTGGTCTGGGGCTTTCTCCCTCTCACCTGTGCTGGTTCCCTCATTTCCTAGATCCAATGTAGTTGGGTCAGGAATCATTTACCTTCAGAAATTTAAAGATCCTACCTCATTGTCATCTGGCTTCCTGTGTGTCTGCTGAGAAACCTGTGGCCATTCTCATCCCTGACCCTTTTGTATGTGACAGTTTTTCTCTCTGAATGCCCAGATCTCTTTGACCTAAGTGTACTGAAATTACATGATAATGTACCTTGATTTAGGTGATTTCTCATGTTTTGTGTTGAGAAAGTGGTAGGACCTTTCAATCTATAATGTCAGTCCTTCCATGCTGGAAATTTTTAGGACTAATTTTCTCTCATAGACCATTCGAGCTGCTATTACAAAGTACCATAGACCAGGTGGCTTATAAAGAACATGATTCATTTTCTCACAGTTCTGGAGAATGGAAAGTCTAGGATCAAGGTACTGGTAGATTTAGTATCTGGCAAGAGCCCTCACTGATTCATGGATGGTCATCTTCTCACAGAGTCCTCACATGGCAAAAAGGGCAAGTAAGCTCTCTGAGGTCTCCTTTAGAAAGCACTAATCTCATCCATGAGGGCCCTGCAAAAGGCCCCACCTCCTAATACCATCATATTGGAGGTTAGAATTTCAACGTATAAATTTAGGGGTAAGGGGGTGCGGGGAGACACAAACATTTAGTTTATAGCACGTTGTATCTGTAATTGCTCAATGACAGAATCTACCATATTTCTTTGCCATGCTGTTTCCAGTTATTTATGGGATTATTCTTCATTACAAACCTACAAACTCTACCAGTGTTATTGCTCTGACTCTAACCTACTGTCAACTGACAATGCTTGTGTCTTCATCCCCCAGTGCATTGTGGTCTGGTTCAGGGTGAACCAATGGTGTTAACTAAGTTCATGTGTCAATACAAAGACTCTGCATATTACTTTGTCACAGTGTAAAATGTTATACTTTTACACATCTAGATAAGTAAAATATAGTTTGTACGTGTGTGTTTTAAATTGTATTTAGGGGGAGAGAGAGAGAGAAAAAATATCGATTTGTTGTTCCACTTATTTTTACATTCACTGGTTGCTTCTGGTATGTGCCCTACTAGGGACTGAACCCTCAACCTTGCTGTATCTGCATGATTCTCTAACTAACTAAGCTATCCAGCCAGGGCTTAAAATATAATTTTGATGAAAGAAAATATTCTCCTCCAAAATTTTAAGCATGATTGGCTTAAAAAACAATATTGCCTGGCTGATATGACTCAGTGGTTGAGCATTGACCTTATGGAGGTCATAGTTCAATTCCCAATCAGGGCATATGCCCTGCTTTCCAGCTCAAATCTCCAGGGAGGCATTCAGGAGGGAGCCAATCAATGATTCTCTCTCATAACTTATGTTTCTATCTCAATCTCACTCTTTCTTCCTCTCTGAAATAATTTTTTTTAAAAACAACATTACTATTTACAGTGTTTGGTATATAGAAGGCATTCAATAACTGTATGATAAATGAACTTTTCAAGTCAGGAAATCAAAACAAAATGCCCAACATGGCAAACTATGCATATATTCTAAAAATAGCAATAGTTTAGCAGAAACGGGTTTGGCTCAGTGGATAGAGCATCGGTCTGCAGACTGAAAGGTCCCAGGTTCAGTTCCGGTCAAGAAATGTACCTTGGTTGTGGGCACATCCTCATTAGGGGGCGTGCAGGAGGCAGCTGATCGATGTTTCTGCCTGATAGATGTTTCTAACTCTCTGTCCCTCTCCCTTCCTCTCTGTGGAAAATCAAAATATATTAAAAAAATAAAAATAGCAATAGTCTAAATATCAGATACATAAAAAGCACATAGTGAGAAGGTGAGCTGGAGTGAAACTTTTAGGAGTTCTGACTGCTAAGCTAAGACATTTGGATTTTATAGAGAGCTATTAAGATTTGTTTATAATCAAATATCTGTCTAAGAAAGGTAGTTCTGTAACTTCCTATTTAAGGGGGGAAGTATTTTCATCCTTTCAAATACCACTGAAATTACCAATCTATGTACAATAGGTATATAATCTACATATATAAAAGGCTAATATGCAAAGTGTCCCCGTGGGAATTCAACCAGAAGACCAGGAGATCTATCGCTCACTATGACATGCGCCGACCACCAGTTGAATGGTGCAGAATAAAGGAAGGCCTCGGCCGGCTGCCAGGGAAGGCAGGCCCTGGTCGGCAGCAGGAAGGCCCTGATTGGCATTGGCCCTGATCACCAGCCAGGCCGAGGGACTCTACCAGTGCACGAATTTCATGCACTAGGCTTCTAGTGTGTGTGTATATGTGTATGTGTATGTGTATGTGTATGTGTATGTATATGTATATGCCTAAACAACTGAACAACTGGTCAACTGGTCACTATGATGCATACTGACCACCAGGGGACAGATGCTCAGACACAGGATCAGGCTCCCTCCTGTCTGGATCTAGCCAAACTGAGACTATCCGACATCCACTAAGGATTGTGAGAGGGCACAGGCCAGGCTGAGGGACCCCACTGCTTGACAAATCCATGCACCAGGCTTCTAGTGTAATATAAACATAGGAATAATTCTGTTTCAGGGATAGAACAAAGAAAGTATAGGACCGAGAAACTTCTTAAGACAAAGTGCAAAAAGGACCAGATTGGGGAAAAATTGAGCAGCCTGCAATTCAATACATGAAAAGAGGAAAAACCTGCTTAGGAGATCAGTACATGGTGTCTTGTACAGAACCAGAGCCCCACGCTGTGAATAGAAGTAGCAGAGCTGCAGGGCTGTCAGCAGGAGATGCCACCAGGACAACCTCATCAAGCCTTCCTCTGTGAAGTGGGGCCAAAAAGAACTGTGGCTGGAAGGTGACTTGTAAACTCTGCTTGCTGCCTGTTGCCAAGGTGAGTGTAGGAAGGTGGGACAGGGGCATTGCTAAGGAACAAACCTTGAAAAGCAACCAATTGACATATCTGTGAATTTCTCTGAAATAGCTTCCTCCCTACCTCAAACAAGTATCAACATTCTAAATCTTGCAAAATCACCACAGAAAATATAAACTCTTACCTCGTTTTCTTTGGGACCAAAATAATTGCCCAAGGACCTAGATAATCTCCAAAGCAACTCATCTCAAATTCCAATACTGGACCCACACAGATATTATTAAAATGAACAAACAGAAAAACAATTTTCAGAAAGTTTACACACACTCACACACACATACACACACACACTGCAAAGACTTGAGTAAATAAAGTGAAGTTATAATGTTTCTGAATAGAAAGACTCAACATGACAAAGATGACAATTTGCCCCAAATTAATCTCTAATGTTCATGCAATCCCAACCAAAATCCTGAAGGGATGGTATGGAGAATTTTACTGAAATTCCCTCTACTTATTCTCCAAAGCCCCGGACTTTTTCCTCAGGTAAATAATTGAGAGAGGGCTGCATCTGCCTTTGATCTGGTCCCATATACTAGTATACTATCTGAGAGAAACTCCTTGAAATCTGTTGCATGTATATGGCAGTTGTCTTCCTATCCCAGTACTAATGCAAGTTGTTTTAATTGTCCATTGCTATATAATACACAACCCCAATACTTACTAACTTAAAACAGTAATCATTTGTTTGCTTGTGATTTTGCATTTGCACAGGGTTCAATGGGGCTGTTCATCTCTGCTCCCCATGACACTAGCCAGAGCCAGGTTGGTTTAACTAAGGCTGGAGGGTGAGGTGGGGGTAGTGGCAGGGGGGGCGTGTTTCAGAGGCCGAGGTCCACTTCCAAGATGGCTCTAGCTTGGTGCTGTCAGTCACAGGGGAGCTCAGTGGGGCCTGTTTGCTGGAGGCCTTTAATAGGCCTTTCCATTTGACTACATCAGTTTCCTCAGAGCATGGCTAGTGGGATTCAGAAGAAGGAATGTCTGTGCTCAGAGACCCAGAATGTTACCTCTCTGCAGCCAACTGGACAAAGCAGTGCCAGGCCCAGATCAAATTCAAGAAGAGAAAACACAGATCTCTGTCCTGAGGGAAGAGCTGCATACATGTATAGGGAGGGGCAGAATTATTTGAGGACCATCTTTGGAGATTATTTACTACCTGAGTTCTTCCTTGATTTTTTATTCCATTGGTCATTTTGATCAGTTTCCATAAAGGATGTCCAAATGTCATAGTTTAAGCCATAATCCTTCTGAGAAGTAGTCCCAAATAATTGTTAATTAAATTATAATTCATATTATGGAAGTTAGACCTGATACATACTTTTAATTCAGATATCCAGTCATTCCAAAGATTTTTTTCCCTTTCTCCATTGAATTGCTTTGGAGTCTTTGTTGAAAAATCAATTGACCATATTTATGTGAGTCTATTTCTGAATTCTGTTTCAATGTTCTCTGTGTCTTATTTATTGTACCTTTATTAAAAGTTTATAATCAGAGAGTTTTGGTTCTTCAACTTTGTTCTTTTTCAAAATTGTTTTGGCTATCTTGGGCTTTTGCATAACTTTTAGATCAGCTAGAAATTTTCAACAAAAAAAGCCTGCTAGGATTTTTATTGGAATTACATTGAATCTATAGATCCTTTGAAAAATTGATAACAAATAATATTGAGTGTTATGATCATGTCGATAATATATATAACTCCACTTATTTACGTTTTCTTTAACTTCTCCCAAGCAAAAAGTATCAAATAATTTAATCTTAAATGTTTGGTTAAATAAATAAATAACATGCTTCAGGCATGAAACCTCAATTACTGATTAATGTACAAAGGACTGTGTATGAAAAAAATTCTATTGGGGGCATCAAGTATTAGATTGCTAGCATAAGTAAAATATTATCCCATCACTGAATGTGGCTTAATAATTGCAAGTGCAGGTAATGGATAACCATATGAACTTATATTTATAATTGGCCATCAAGAGAATTGGATTCTTGAATCTAATTGACCTGTAGAGCATGTGACCTTTATTTTCTTGATTTGCACCTAAAAATAGGTTAATCAGATATTCTCCTACTTATTTTATGAGAGCACTGAGAGGAATTTAAATTAAGGAATGGCTGACAAAATGGTGATTGTGGTTATGCTTTTGAAAAGGCATTAAATGCTAGATCTTTAGAGTGACCAATGTTCCAATACATGTACAAGAAAAAATGTCAGACAGATGCACTCTTCTCTCTTTTTTTAATCCTCACTGGAGGACATGCTTAGAGAGAGAAAGTGGGGGGGAAGGGTGTGTGGAGGGGGTGGAGAGAGAGAGAGAGAGAGAGAGAGAGAGAGAGAGAGAGAGAAGAGAAACATTTATGTGAGGGAGAAACATCAATCAGTTGCCTCTGTACATGCCCCAGACAGCAACCTTTCAGTTCACAGCTCAACCAACTGAGCTTGGGCAGTGAAGGAAAAAAACAGAAAGATTGTTATGTTCTAAGAATTTCTTTATTGATAAATGCCCTAAATCTAGATGGTCTATGATGGTACAAAGTAGCCCATGTGAGACAAGAACAATCAGTGACAAAGCCAAAAGGAATCTAGAATTAACTGAATATTTCCTGACTCACTCTGGCTAGGACTTATAACTAGCCCCATTGGGGCCATATCAGCAAAGTAGTATGAATTTGTGATTTATATTAATAAATATAAACTTGGTCTTTGTCCCTTGTTTCTACATTAAACAGAACTCCTAAAACCTTTGGGATTATCTAAGTGGTGAAAGCCAAAAAGATGTCTGTTGTTATGTGAATGAGATGACTTTTTGAAAGCCCTTAAATCACCTAAGAGTGGGGCTGGTTGCCAACAGACTCAATCATGTGATTACAGGGTTGGAACTTTCAGTCCCATTCCCTGATCTCAGGGGGGAGAGGGAAGGGGCGAGAAATTGAATTCAATCACCAATGATTTAATCTATCATGCCCACCTAATGAAGGCCCCAAAGAACTGGTCTGGAGAGCTTCTGGGTTGGTGAACATGGTGGTACTGGTGATACCATTGTAATATTCTGGTTATTATCTAACAGGAAAGGTGTAAAAGAGAAGACTAGATATAGGCATGTTATTTATATAGCTTTGTCAAAAAGCTGCATTTAACACTATCCAAGTCTGTCCCATCAATGGGGAAAGGGACTGGATAAAGTCAGTATAGATACTGTAAAGTCTGAGTGATGGTAGGGAAGATACTTGACCATCAATCAAACCTGGGAGAGAGTTAGTGGCTAGGATGGGCATGGCCACTGAAACCTCTCAAAATCTAAATATATAAACATCAAACAAAGTTTCTCTCTCTCTCTCTCTCTCTCTCTCTCTCTCTCTCTCTCTCTCTCT
>JAAGEH010000018.1:67332604-67352948 GCA_011751065.1 Lasiurus cinereus
ACACACACACACACACACACACACACACACACACACACACACACACAGGCCCTCTTGGGAATCCTGCTGCAGGGGGATGCTCTCCTCAATGCACACATGGTGCAAGGCCATGTTGGGCTCCACACATGAATCCTGAACTTCACCCAGCTGCAACATGGAACAAAAACTCTGGTCACTAGAGTTTCTGATTTTACTAAACACCCAATTGCCCCCTTTTCAGGACTGGCTTAAGAGGCAGGGGACTTTGGAACCCGAGAAATGTAATTTCATGCCAATAAAGCCTTCTTCCACATTCCATCCTCCCGTGCAAGTTTTATAAAATTAATTTTCTGAAGATATCACAGGAGCCTCACTCCCACTTGGGTCTCTCCAGCATTACTGCTCTGAACAGGCATAGTCAGAGCTCTTCCCCCTTGTCCTATGCATCTCTTCCATCAGGCTATTCTTAAGTTATATCCTTTTATTCTAAACTGGTAATACAGGAAGTAAAATGTTTCTCTGAGTTCTGTAAGCTATTATTGCAAATTAATCAAACCCAAGGTTGGGGTCCTGGGAACCTCCCCTCTATAACCAGTTGTCTGTCAGAAGCACAGGCAATCCATTATCTGAACTTACATGTGGTGTGTATTGGGAGAGCGGGGGTGGAGAGGACAGTCCTGGTGGGACTGAACCCTTAACCTATAAAATCTGGTGCTATCCCAGATAGATAGTATAAAATTGAGTTGAACTGTTGGACATCCAGCTGGTGTCCCAGAATTGCTTGGTGGTGTGGGGGGGAAAATCCACATGTCGGAATTGGGTGATGGAATCTCAGCTGGTCATTCAAGAAACTTGTCATTCTTGATATTCCTTCCTGTTTCTGCTCTATAGTCAAGTCCGATAGATTCTGCCCTCAAAGTTAAAAACAAATTCTTCCACTCCTATCAATCCTGTTACCACCTCGGTTAAGCCTCCCATCACCTCTTCCATTTTCCTTTACACTGTATTTTTGCTAGACAGCAGCCAGACAGATCTTTCAAGTGGATCTCCTTATCCCCACACTAACAATCCTTAAAAGGCTTTCTCCAATACACTTGAGATATAAACCAAATTGCTTACATGACCCACAAGGGACCCCTGGCTCCCTCATTACATTTCATACCATATACCACCTTATTTCTGTATACTAGCTCCCTTTCCATTCATCGAAGCCACCAAATTATTTCCTGCCTCAGACCATCGTTCTCCTTGCTCCCTCTACATAACATCTTTCTCCTTATGTTTTACTCAGTTAACTCACTTATCTTTCAGATAACAGATAAAATGTCACTTTGTCAGAAAGACACCCCCCCCCCTTGGCTTTCCAATTTAAATTAGGGGTCCCTTGAAAACTGGTAATTTTATTAATCAATATCACCCCAATAAATTCAATAAAATTAAAAAAATTAGAATCCCTTTTTATATGTTTCCATTACATTGGTTATTTTAGTTCATATAATTATAAATATACATAGATTTGCATATGTATGGTTGTCTTCATCAGACTATTAAACTCCAAGAGGAAACAACTCATATCCATTTTGTCCATCACTGAATACCCAGTGCCCAGGGCAGTGCTTGGCACAATAAATATTTTTTAACATAACCCTGTAAGATGGACAACTCAGTATTTTACATGAGGACACTAAGAGCCAGGGTGAAACAACTTTTAAGAACTAAAACAGTATCCTGTTATCTGACTAGAAAGCATAAGAAAATTGTTTTCCAGCATGGTCTATTTGATTCTGTAGACTATTAGATTATTACTATCTAGCCCAGCACTGTAGTACCCTCTTATCTGCAGGAGATACGTTCAAAGATCCCCAGTGGATGCCTAAAACCACAGATAGCACCAAACCCTATATTTATGTATGTTTTTTCCTAATTTCTGGCCAGGGCTTACATGTGCTCCCTATGGGTTTTCTCCAGGGACTCCAGTTTCCTCTCATATCCTAAAGATGTGCACATGAGGTAAACTGGCATATCTAAATTGTTCCAATCTGAGTGCATGTGGGTGCGGGGTGTGTGTGTGTGTGAGTGGCCCTATCATTGTCCAGTGTGGGGTCCTGCCCAGTGCCCTGGGCTGCAGGATATGCTCTGGCCACCCGTGACCCGGAACTGGGACAAGCAGGTTGAAAAATAATTATCTTACTGTTTTTATTACTTTTCCTTAAATGTAAATATAGCTCACATTTATTTCAATATTTAACACTAGGAATGTTTTGGTCTTTGTTTATAAGTTTGGTGGGTTTTGTGACCAGAATATGCTGCAGAAACTTATCTCCTGTTTATAGCAATCTGACTATGGAAAAACTGGTTTCTTTATATGCCATTTTCACTTAAAAAAAGTTTCCCAAGAACTTATCTATGAATTTGGGTGAGGACTTAGTATACATACATGTCTATGATAAAGTTTAATTTCTAAATTAGGCACACTAAGTGATTAACAACAATAACTAATAATAGAACAATTATAACAAAATACTGTTATGTGAATGAGCATTCTCAAGGTATCTTATGGTACTGTACTCACCTTTTCACTTCAAGGAAACACTTAGGTATATCTGAATTACCAACATCACTACTTTTGTGCTTTGGGTCATTATTAAATAAAATAAGTGTTACTCGAACACAAGTATTTGGGTACTGGGACAGTCAATTCAATACCCAAGATGGCCACTAAGTGGCTAAGAAGGGCATATGTAATGTGGATAGGTGGACAAAGGAATGATTCATGCCCCAGATGGGCAGAATGGCAGGGCATCACAAGATTTCATGACGCTATTCAGAATGGCTGCAATTTAAAACTTTTGAGTTGTTTATTTCTGGAGATTTTCATTTAAGACTTTCGGATCAGATTGTGGAAAACAAACCTGCAGATAAGGGAGGACTACTGTATTGTGGCTTCTACTAGCTTTTCCTGATGTCCATGATTTCATTCACATGTGATTATAGACTTGTAGTCTAAGTGATACAATTTTTAAGGATTTCTTCCTTAGGAATATGTTCTAAGTTTTCTTTAATGTTTTTCTTCATTTCAATCATCTACAATTCACGATCCCTGAAAAGTATTTACCTCATTAGAGTGAAACAAGTGAAATAACTAGCAAAGAACAAAGGATATTATATATATATATATTTTTTTTTTTTCTGGATCCGTGAGTGTACCTGATACGAACAGTAAATGACTTAAAACTATAACTTTCTAGAGTTCTTTCCCTAAAATAATGTTGTATAACTCATTTCTAGTCACAGTAAGTAAAATTTCTTATGAAGTCCTTCAGACTAATTCAATTGCCATTTTGGCTACAGTACAACTGCAGGGTTTAAAAGGCCAGGTTTCCACGCAGGCTTTCCTTGTCTCATTTCCTTATCACAGCATGAGAATCTCTGTTGTGTCCTTGGGTACTGCTTTGAGTCACATACAAAGTCGACTTACTCGCACTGAGAATGTCCAACAATCCCCTGGAATGGAAAAGGGGGGTGAGGAATGCTTTGGGGGGCTTCTTCAAGAAGTTTCTCTCAAATTTGAATCCTCAAATTTATTCTCTAAGGCACACTTGGGTTTTCTCTTTTTCCCCACCCACACTTAAAAAAAAAAACTGTGGTAAAATATAGTAATAAAAAAATTTACCGGTATGACCATGTTGAAGGGCCATTAAATACATTCACACTGTCATGCAACCATCACCACTATCCATCACCAGATTTTTTTCATCTTACAAAATTGAAACTTTACCCATTAAATCTAGACAGTAAAATGCTCCTTGAAGAGATAATGCCACATGGCTTTATGGTGTTGTTGTTTTTTAAAGTGAGTTGTTCCAGTTTCCATTCCAGTTGCTGAGGGGGAAAAATTCATTTACTTCACATCCTCACCAACACTTGGTATTTTCCTTCCCCGCCCCCCTCTCTCTCTTTCTTCTAGTTTGAAATATAAAAGTAACTGAAGCAAAGTTTAGACTGACTCTGGGGAAACCTTTTAACTTTTGGTTTGGTTCTCTGAATTATTAACCATTTCAGACTTCTACTTTGTCCAGCCACGAGTGCGTTTTCGACTTTGTTCGACCTTTTTGGCTTACTCTGCCCCTTGGATGCCATCCGGTCAAGAAAATAAGGTGTGTGTCCCAGGCAAGTCCTGGGTCCTCGGGAAGCCTGAGCGCTGTGCAGGCGACCTTTAGGAGGGCCTTCTTGGGCCAACTTCTCTTTACTAGAACCCACACTCTGGGAGCTCCTCGCCGCCCCCGCCCCGCCCCGCCCCGCCCCGCCCCGGTTCCCGGTTTTCCGCAGCCCAGCCAGCCGGCCGGCCAGCCAGCGCCCGGGCGGAGCCGGCGGGGAACCGGGTCCCCGCGGAGCATGCGCAGACCGAGCCCGGCGCATGCTCCGCAGCGCGGCGGCGCTACAGATGTGCGGAGTGGAGTCTCCCGCGCCCGACCATCCCGGCGGAGCTGCCGCCGAGCCGCTTGTGCTTTGCCGTCATCGTCCTTAAAGTTCGTTAAAAAAAAAAAAGAAAAATCATAGTCATTCTTAAAAGAGCGAAAGAGGGCGCGAGCCGGCCGCGCGGCCCCGCCGGGGGATCGGGCGCGCTGGGAGGAGGTGGAGGGGACGGCGGCGGCGGTAGCGGTTGCGCCGCGACCAGGAGGAGCCGGCGGCGCCGGGCTGGGCTGCGGGGCCGCGGCCGCCCGGGGACGGTGAGTAGCGGCTCGCACTCGGGGGCGGCGGCGCTGGACTCGCCGCCCTCTCCCAGGGCTGAGGATTCCTCCGGGTCCGCTGGAGCAGGACCCGTCTCTCCCCGGCGCCTCGGGATGTGTCTTTCTCTAGGGACTGGAGGGGGATTTGGGGGTCACGAGCCTCCAGGCCCGGCTTCCATCCCCGGCCCAGGCCGCCCAGCGCCCGCCTCCCCGCCTCTGAGCGCGGCGGTGTGGCGGGAGGAGGTGGGCGGCCGCGCCTGCCGGGAGCCCCCTCCCAGCCCCCCGCGTCCGGTCTTCCTGGGTGTGGGTGCCTGGAATTGCCCCTGGGGCGGGAGTGCGCGGCGTGGAGCGGGGGCGAGGCGCTGCGCCTCCTTTCGGGCGGGGTTCCCGGCGGCTTGCTCCCCCCGCCCCGCCAGTTCCCGGACCGGGAAGGGGCGACCCGGGCGGGGCGGGCTCCCAGCTGAGGGGCGTCCAGTGCCCGGGTTCGGTTTGATGGGGAGCGAGGTCCAGAGCTCTGCCCTGGCTCTCAGACCCCTCTCCTCCCTCGGAGGCTCGGAGGGCCCCTCCTTTCCCCCCGCCCCCCCAGTTCCTGGCTCAGACCGCGAGGATATGAATGAGCCGGCCTGCACTATTTCATTGACTCTGGCTGTCACAGAATTGCTTTACTCCAGCCGAGGAGCCCCAGGCAGCTCGCCCCTCTTAGGCAGAGGAACCTGAGCCTGTGGGAGAGAGTAGAGAGGGCCGTGTATTTCTCTACGTTTTCTGTAACTCCTGACATGGAGGTAATTTCATCGAACCCAAGACGCGTTTCACTATTTTTAAAATATAATCACAGCTGTATTTAAGTGCAGGCTGTGATGAAGAAAAAAAAACAACAACCACACCTCTTTTGATCAGTGAGTTAACTCATCCTTTCCATTTCTAACATATAAGACTGCACTAGTTGGCAAAAAAAATCTGTAAAATTAAATTTGCGGTAAAAAAAAAGTATGGAGAGCATTACTGTAAAGCTTTTAAATTGTACTTATTTTCTAAGAACTTAATTGTTTTGATATAGTACTTTAAGACTAGAGAGTAGTGGCTGCTAATCTCAAAATGGTGTTAAAATCTGATATAACTTCTTTTTTCAAATTTTATTATTTTTAAATAACCATATAGTAAAATTGACCTTTTTTTGGAGGTGTATTCTATGGATTTCAGATTCATGTAACCACCATGACAATCAGGATATAGAACAGTTCTACCACCTCCCCCCCCAAAACCTTGGTATCTTTTCCCTAACTCATCAATTACAAATACTCCTCAATTTTCAGTGGGGTTAGGACCTAATAAACCCACTATAAGTTGAAAATAATTTGAGATGCATTTAATACATACTATGCTGTAGGGTATCAGTTGTTTACCCTCATTATTTCCTGGCTGAGTGGGAGCTGACTCCCCCCTCTCCTGATGCTGCAGTCCAGCATCACAAGAGTATATCATACTGTATGTCACTAGCCTGAGAAAAGGTCAAAATGCAAAATTTGAAGTATGGTTTCTACTGAATTCCTATCATTTTCACACCATTGTAAAGTTGAAAATTGTAAGTTGAACCATGTAAGTCTGGGACTATCTGTATTGTTCTTTCCTAGAATTTATATGTGTAAAGAGCCAGGGTCGTAACATCCAAAACCACTAAAGGCTCAATGGAACACTAGGCTGCGTCCACAGCAGTTGAGCGAGCTGAACTGCTGACCTCTCAGGAGAGAGAAAGAGAGAGAGAGAGGTGGAGGTTGATCAACAGCTGCAAAGTCCGGAGAGAAAAGCAGGGTTATCAGACCTTGCTTCTCTCTCCAGGCCTCGCCAGCAGCCAGGGGCAGCTAATTAGCCCCGCCTCTATGATCAGGCCTGGAGATAGGCCTGGAGATGCTAACTGGCATAGAAATCAACCAATCAGAACCAAATCTGGGTGAATTGCGAGGAGTTGATGGCTGCCTTGGAGGTGGAACTTTTGATGCTGACTGGCATAGAAACTGACCAATCAGAACCTATTCTGGGTGAACTGCAAAGGCAGAACCTAAGGTGGGGGCTGAGGAAAGGTCTTAAGGGCAACAGCTGTTTGGTGTAAGGTATAAGAAAGTGATTCATTTTTTTGATGACCAGTTTGGCAGAATAATGCATATGGCTGGCTATCAGTCCAGATATAGGGATTATGTATTTTTGTCTGCCAAGAGCATCTCCTCTTGATGAAAAAGACTCCGCTCCCCCCATTTAAGCAATCCTATTCTATATAATCTATCTATACCAATAAAAGGGTACTATGCTAATTAGACCAGGTTGACTGTCCATCTTCCAGACGTCCAGCTTCCTTCCAAACAAAGCCATGTTGGTGGGGGCTGAGGCAGAGGCAGTTAGGGGTAATCAGGCAGGCAGGCAGAGGCAGTTAGGGGTGATCAGGTAGGTAGGGGGGCAAGGAGAGGTGATCAGATCGGCAGGGGAGCAAGGTAGGGACGATCAGACTGGCAGGGGGGCAAGGTAGGGGCAATCAGGCAGGCAGACAGGTGAGTGGTTAGGAGTAGTCGTCCTGGATTGCAAGAGGGATGTCTGACTGCCAGTGTAAACCGGCAGTCAGACATCTCCCGAGGGGTCCCAGATTGGAGAGGTTGCAGGCCGGGCTGAAGAACCCCCCTTCTGTGCATGAATTTCATGTACCGGACCTCTAATATCATATAAATGGAATCATGTAATATGTAACCTTTTTTTTTTTTAATTGATTTTTTACAGAGAGGAAGGGAGAGGGATAGAGAGTCAGAAACATCGATGAGGGAGAGACATCAGTCAGCAACCAAGGTACATGCCCTTGACTGGAATCGAACCTGAGACCCTTCAGTTCTATCCACTGAGCCAAACTGGTTTTGGCGTAATATGTAACCTTTTGATGATTAGGATCTTTCATTCCTTTTGAGATTCCTCCAAATTGTTGCCTATATCATCAATTTTTTTTAAGTTGCTAAGTAGGATACCGTAAGATGGATGTGTCAGTTTATACATTCATCCATTGAAGGACATTTGGGTTGGTTCCAGTTTTGAGTGATTATGAATAGAACTGCTATCAACATTGGTGTTCAGGTTTTATGGTGAACCTAAGTATTCATTTCTCTAGGCTATTGCTAGGTCGTGTGAAGTATGTTTAACATTTAAGAAATTTGTACACTGATTTCCGGAGTGGCTGTATCACTTTCCATTTTGACCAGTGACGTGAGAGTACTAGTTGCTCCATACCCTCTCTAGCACTTTGTATTGTCAGTATTTTTAAGTTTAGCCATTCTAATAGGCATGTAGTAGTGTCTTGTGATTTTAATGTGTCTTAAATTAATGGCAAAAGATGTTAACTATCTTTTCAGGTGCTTATTTGTTAGATTTCTTAATGTTGAATTTTGAGGGTTCTTAATATACTCTGGATAAAAATTATTTGTTCAACATGTGTTTTGCAAATATTTTCTCTCAGCCTATAGCTTGCCTTTCCCAGAGATGTTTTTATTTTCATGAAGTCTAATTTATCAAGTTTTCATTTTGTGGACCTTTTGGTATCAAGTCTAAAGAATTCTGTCTAATTCCAGATCAAGAAGATTTTCACCTTCTAAAAATATTTTTCTAAAAATTATAATTTTACATTTATACCTGTGATTCATTTGGGGAGTTATTTGTATAAAGTGTGAGGGATTAAACATCAACCTATGAACCAGGAGATCATATTTCAATTCCCAGTCAGGGCGCATACCCAGGTTGCACGCTCTATCCCCAATGGGGCACATGCAGGAGGCAGCAAATCAATGATTCAATCTCGCTCTTTCTCTCTGAAATCAATAAAATAAAATTATATATATATATGTATATATATACATATATATGCATACATACACACACACTATATATATATATATATATATATATAGTGTGTGTGTGTGAGGGAAAGATTTACTTTTTTAAAATATGAATGTTCAGTTGTTCCATCACCATATGTTGAAAAGACTGTCTTTCCATTGAATTGTTTTTGCACTTTTCTAAAAAAAATAGCAATTGGCTATATTTGTGTGTATCTAATGTGGGGTTCTCTATTACATTGAATTATGTATCTTCTCTTTGTTTGAATCATACTTTTTCAATTAACATAGCTGTATAGAATATTAATATCAGGTAATAAGACTTCCTCCAATTTTATTCTTTCGCAAAATTGTTTTAGCTATACTAGTTCCTTTGTCTTTCCATATAAAGTTTAAAATCAACTTGTGTCTAACTACAAAAAAAATCCTGCTGTTACTTTGGAATTGCATCAAACTATAGGTCAATTTGGGAGAATTGCTCTTTTTACTTTATTGAGTCTTCTCATTATGAACATGATATAGCTTTTCATTTATTTAGGTCTTTGTTTCATTAGCATTTTGTAGTTTTCAGTATACAGATCCTATGCATTTTGTTAGATTTATTCTAAAGTATTTAATATCTTTGGAATTCTTATGTCATTTAAAACTATTTGGTTTCAGATTGTACATTGTTAGAGTATAGAAATACATTTGAGTGTTGTGTGCTGCTCTTTATTGTACATCCTTACTAAACTCACTTGTTAGCTGCAGGATTTTTTTTTTTAATTTCTTGGAGTTTTCTACATAAATATTCATGTAATCTGTGAATAGAGACAGTTTTTTTCCCCCCTAATCTGTAAGGTGTTTGTTTGTTTGTTTTGCCTGTTGCCCTACTAGGACTTCGTGTATGATGAATAGAAGTGAGAATGGACATTTCCCATAAAGGGGAAAATGATCACTCTTTCAGAATTTTGATGTTAATTTTGATGCTATTTTAATAGATGTCCTTTATCAGGTTGAAGAAGTCCTTTCCGTTTCTAGTTTGCTGAGAATTTTTCTCACAAGTGGCTGTTGAATTTTGTCCAATATTTCCTTTGCATTACTTGATATGGTGATGTGTTTTTCTTCTTTACTCTATTAATATGGTGGTTATATTGGTTAATTTTTGAGTATTGAACCCACTGGTGTTAATTCTTTAAAAGTTTGGTAGAAGTCTTCGATGACGTCACCTGAGCCTGGAGATTTCTTTTTGACTTTTAAGTTACAAATTCAATTTCCTTAATAGTTCAGGTTATCTGTTTCATAGTGAGTTTGCTAGTTCATACTTTTCAGGGAATTGGTCCATCTCATCTAAGTTTTCAAATTTATGTAGAGTTGTTTGGTATATTATCCTTTTGCGTCTACAAAGTCTGTAATGATTGATATCCCTATTTTATTACTGATTTTGGTAATTTGTGTTTTCTTTTTTCTGTTTGTCGATTTTATTGATCTTTTAAAAAATCTAGCTTTTTGTTTCATTAATTTTCTCTATTTTTCTGTTTTCAGTCTCATTCATTTCTATCCTTTTGCTCACTTTGGGTTTATTTGCTTTTTTTTTTTTTCTTTTTTGAAGTGTGAGCTTAGATTATTAATTTGAGATTTTTCCTAAAATAAGCTTTCACTGCTATAAATTTTCCCTCTACCCATTAGCTATGTCCCATAAATTTTGACATGTCTTCATTTTTATTCAATTACTTTTAAATTTTTCTCTTGAGCTTCTTTGTTGGTCCATAGATTGTTTAGAGGTATGTTGATAAAGATTCAAAAATGAATGATGCTATGGCCACTCCTTTTAAAGAATTTACATTAGATAAACAGTGGGGAGGGGGTTTTCATTGTGGAAACAAATTCTTGCAATTTAAAATAATTATTTTTTGATAAAAACAAGTATAGCTTATTTTATATTGTACAGTTTTTAATGTCATGAAAAAAATAATTTTATTTTCATTTTAAAGCATAGATTTGAGAAATAAGATCTGATCACCTGGAATTAAAGTTGGTACAGAAACCTTTTCAATACCAAAAATGTTGGAGGAAGATATGGAAGTGGCCATCAAGATGGTCGTTGTCGGGAATGGAGCAGTTGGAAAATCAAGTATGATTCAGCGATATTGCAAAGGCATTTTTACAAAAGATTACAAGAAAACCATTGGAGTTGATTTTTTGGAGCGACAAATCCAGTATGTATTTGGTCATTTTATCTTCTTGGTTTTGATTTGTGAACT
Organism: Lasiurus cinereus; assembly: GCA_011751065.1. Lineage (NCBI taxonomy): Eukaryota > Metazoa > Chordata > Mammalia > Chiroptera > Vespertilionidae > Lasiurus > Lasiurus cinereus. The sequence continues at coordinate 67,343,420 of JAAGEH010000018.1, forward strand.
ATATCCAAGACTTTTGCCAGAATAATAGTAACTAATTACAGTCCAGTCCAAGGTGAGTCATGTAGAGGCAGGGGCTCATGAAATAGTTGTTTCTGGTTTTCAGTTACTCATGCTGTAAATATCTTTATTTTTCTGTATTTCCTCATTTTCATCTTTTCCCTTCCTTTCTTACGTTCTTTTCCTATTCCCCTCGGCCTTCCCTTTCATTTTATCTTGTATCTGTTCTGTATTTATTGGTGGCACGTTAAGTACTTCTTAAACAAACTGATACGTGACTCTAGTGAGATTCCATGCACTATTTCATTTGAAAGGAAAGTTACTTGTCTATCAGAATACTTCTCATTTCTTATATTATGGGATCCTTTTGTTTAGAATGTCTCTTCTCTTTTTAAAACTAGGCAAGACTATATAGAAGTTAGAGAGTTAATAATTTGTTTTTACTCTAAAGAAATAAGAGAAAGCAGATTTGGGAGGATTAAATACTTCTGTGAAAAGGAACTCTTTAAGAAATCCTATTTGATTCTAATATTCTAAAAACACATCAAAGTAACACTTTTTGTCAATAGTCTTGAGAACTTTATAGGGTATCTTAAATTGTAAGAGACAAACTAAAATGTATTACGGAAATAAGTAACATTAAACAAATCTGACTTTAGCTAGCCCAGACATTAGCATCCAAGATAATTGCGTTTATTGTTTTAAGGATTGTTGGATTTCTAATTTGTATTCTGTTACCCTGTTTGTAAAACTATTTTTGTGCCTGACTGGTGTGGGTCAGTGGTTGAGCATTGACCTATGAACCAGGGAGTCACTATTTGGTTCCTGGTCAGAGCACATGCCCAGATTACAGCCTTGATCCTCAGGGGAAGGGGGTGGGATGCAGGAGGCAGTTGATCGAAGATTCTCTCTCAAAGGTGATGCTCTATCTCTCTCTCTGAAATCAATAGAAATATTTTAAAAAGAGAAATTTAGAATATTTTTTGTATTTAATTCCTTTAGATATTTTAAGAAGATTGATGCTTGTTTTTTTTTTTTAATTAAATCTTTATTATTCAGATTACTACATTTGTTTCTCTTTTTTCCCCTCCATAGCTCCCCTCCACCCGGCTCCCACCCCTCCCTCTACCCTTACCTCCACCCCATTGATAAGTCCATAGGTGTGATTTTTGTCCAGTCACTCCCTATACACCCTTCCCCCTTTTCCCCCGGAGAATTATCAGTCCACTCCCTTTCTGTGCTCCTGATTCTATTATATTCACCAGTTTATTCTGTTGAGCAAATTTTTAATTCACTTAATTTTTAGATTCACTTGTTGATAGATATGTATTTGTTCATAATTTTTTATCTTTTACCTTTTTCTTCTTCCTCTTCTAAAAGAGTACCTTTCAGCATTTCATATAATACTGGTTTGGAGTTGATGAACTCCTTTAGCTTTTTCTTCTCTGTGAAGCTCTTTATCTGCCCTTCAATTCTGAATGATAGCTTTGCTGGATAGAGTATTCTTGGTTGTAGGTTCTTGCTATTCATCACGTTGAATATTTTTTGCGACTCCTGTCTGGCATGCATCGTTTCTGTTGAGAAATCAGCTGACAGTCGTATGGGTGCACCCTTATAGGTAATGAACTGTTTTTCTCTTGCTGCTTTTAATATTCTCTCTTTGTCTTTTGTTCTTGGTATTTTAATTATGATGTGTCTTGGTGTAGTCCTCTTTAGATTCCTTTTATATGGGGTTCTGTGTGATTCCTGGACTTGTAAGTCTATATTTTTCACCAGATGTGGGAAGTTTTCAGTCATTATTTCTTTAAATAGGTTTTCAGTATCTTGCTTTCTCTCTTCTGGCATGCCCACAATTCTGATGTTGGTATGCTTGAGGTTGTCCCAGAGGCTCCTTACATTATCTTCACATTTTTGGATTCTTTTCTCTTCTTGCTTTTTCAGTTGAGTGTTTCCTGAGCCTTTATATTTCAAGTTTTTGACTTGATTCTTGCCTTCTGCTAGTCTGCTGTTAGGACTCTGTATAATATTTTTTATTTCAGTCACTGAATGTTTAATTTCTATTTGGTCCTTTATCATCTCTAGTTGGTCCTTTTCCATCTCTAGTTGGCTCTTTTGCATCTCTAGTAGGTCCTTTTTTATCTCCTCTTGGGACTCACTAACTTTATCCATCTTTTCTAGGATATTCTTGAAAAACCTTATAAGCGTGGTTTTGAACTCTATCCAGTCGTTTGTTTTCCTCCATTTCTTTTGTTTGTGATCCCTTCCCTTGTCTCGGCATTTTCACTATGCCGGGAGAACTTCTGTGTTGGATTCAGCCTTATGATACCAGACTTGAAAAACCACAGAAGCCTCTCTGTTGAGCTTGGGATGGGTGGAGTCTCAGGGCTTAAGGGGACCGCCTTTCCTTCCAGTCAGCCCCACCCTCCACAGCCCCTGAGTCTCACGTGACTGGGTAATCACTGGAGCGGTCCTTGTGTATGTGCGCGCTGCGCTCTCACAGTGCCTCTAGACCGCTGCCTTTCCGGCTCCCCTGCGCTCCGGGATCACAAGAGTCTGGATCCCCAGGGTTTCGCCCGAAACTGGGGTTTAGTGGAGTTAGAAGTGGCACAGTTGGGAGAGTCTGTCTCCCACCCAGTCCCGAAAGCCGGCGGCACAATCAGCAGTCGGTCCTCTGCACGCAATGCCATGCGCGCCACCAGACTTCTGATCTTTTGCGACTCCCCTAAATTTCCGTGCACTTCTCCCCCTTCACAGTCCAAACTCCCCCCACATGAGTTTCGGCTGGATCTGGGGTTTAGTGTCGTAGGATAAGGGGTTCAATGCCTTTGAGAGTCTCAGTCTCCCTCCTGCCAGAGAAAGCCAGCCAGGTTCGCCGTCACCCGCTCTCTCCACGCGCGTACGTCTCCGTACCTTAGCTTTTTGCAACTCCTCTGGGTCTCTGTGAGCCCCTCTCTTTCCCTCTAGTTGTAGAATTTCCACTCAGCCAGCTTTCCTGTGGTTCTGGATGATGTCCGTTCCGTCTTTTAGTTGTAGTTTTGAAATTGTTGTGCGAGGCAGCAGTGTAGGTGTTTACCTATGCCGCCATCTTGGATTCTCCCTGATGCTTGTTTTTGTACTTGTTATTTGAACCAAATTAATATTTTAAGTATATAGTTGATTCTCATTATTTGTGGACTCTGCATTTACAAATTCACCTACTTGCTGAAATTTATCTATAACCCCAGAATATTACTCTCAGTGCTTTGGTGGTCATTCATGGACATGCACAAAGCAGCAAAAACTTGAGTCACCCTACATTCCCAGTCTAGTTAGAACAAGGCGACAGTCTTTCTTTTTATTTAATCTCTCATAATGTAAACAAGTGTCTTTTTAGTGTTCTGTTTTTGTGCCACATTTTTGTTGGTGATTGCACTGTTTAAGATGGCCCCCAAGCATAGTACTGAAATGCTGTCTAGTGATCCTAAATGCAAGAAGGCTGTGTGATGTGCCTTACAGAGATAACATGTGTGTTAGATAAGCTTTGTTCAGGCATAAGTTATAGTGCCTAGGCTGTGAGTTCAATGTTAATGAATTAACAACATATATGAAATAAGGTGTCTTTAAACAAAACCACACAAAAACAAGGTTATGTATTGATCAGCTAATGAAAATGTAACCAGGGGCTCACAGGAATTTAACCCTGTATTTCCCTAAGAACAGTAGTTTAGTATTTGCTAATTCAGTGTTTGCTGTGACTTAATAGAATGTGAGCAACACAATGGACTGTATAACAAAATAGAGTAAATTTTTGAGTTAAAGGGCAACCAAGCAGGTAAACTGCAGTTTTCCTTTCTAATTCTATCACTTGTGTATCAGAGGAGAGCAAGCATTGACCTGAGGGAATTCCTCTTTCCCAAAACTGCTCAGCTGAGGCCACTAACTATGATTGTTTTCAAAGGGAAAAATATGCCAGGTAAATTCAAATCGTGTGTAAAGTTAAAACTTTGTGGGAATGTCTTTCACCGTTACTTTCTCTTGGTAATTGTATCTGCATTTAAAACTATTCAGATTTTTTCAGAGTGAAAACAACATTTCCAAATTTGAAAAATAAAAATATACACAAAGCTATATTACTACAGACATTTTCTTTACATTTGAAGTCTATCTCTTGTTTCAGAGTTAATGATGAAGATGTCAGATTAATGTTATGGGATACGGCAGGTCAAGAGGAATTTGATGCAATAACAAAGGCCTACTATCGAGGTAAATTATGGGGGTTTTTGTTTGGGTATGTTCTTTTGGCTAAACAGAACTTTACTTTTTTTTTTTTTTGCTTCTCATGGAAAGGGTTCTCTTTAAGAATACTAAAATTAATTTCAAAACAATTTTAAAAATGCCAAGTCATTTTTCTTAAAAGGATCTTGATGAGTGGTAAATAATATTTGTACTGGTCTCTGCCTTTAGAATTACATGACATATACAGACATCCCCAGACCTAGATAGTCAGCAACTGGTAAATGCCTATCTCTGACCCCAAGGGAGTGACTAGATAGTCAGAGAGTGGAAACTATCATATAAAAAAGTAAAGCCCCTATAAATAAGATGACATTTTGTTATTACATGAAATTTCATGGGTAAAGCCTTTTCAGTGCTGTAGGAGTTCAAAGAAGTATACAATACATGTGAAAGGAAAGAACTACAACTGTAGGATTCAAGATCTAAGATGTAGGGTTAAATTCTTCAAAAGAGCTTAGATTTCTAAGTTTCCATTACATTTTTCTATAAAATTTTGTCCTTTCCTTATGGAATTTAAAACAGCATTTTTAGTGTTCCTCCAACTACTGTCAGTGGTGATTGTGATGAGAACAAAGTAACTGAAAGCTTAATCTAGTAACATGTAACATTATAGCCTATTGATGCTTTTGAATATATATTTTGTTTTTTTCTACTTTTGAAAATGTGATTTATTATAATGCAACTAAGGTCTAATAAAAACATAATTACACTAACATATAAGCAGCCAAAAAGTTGGCTTTCTAAATTGTTACCAAGGAAACTTGACTTTCACTGCCCACTCTAAGAAAACATTTTGGGTCCTTGAGAAATAAGGGAGGAATACCTCTCAGGTGTCATCCTAATAAGGTCACCACTCCTTATTGCTCACTCTTTTTACTGTGTCCTTAAAGACTTCCCACCTAGAGAAGCTTTGATTATCGCTCTCCGGTGGATGCCAATTTGGATCTTGAGCATCTGTGTCATGGTGTGAGGTGAAATTATGCTCTTACTCCCAAAGCTCTTAAAATAGATCAAATTATGAATTTCATGAGCATTGACACTCTTGGGTCCAAACTGTACAGTTTATTCCTGAGTAAAAAGTTATTTGTACTTTTTAAGTGGCGTTATTATACCACAACTGCCTCCTCCCCTCTCCCCACACAACACAGGAAAAAATAAAACAGAAAACCTAGGTGGCAACATCAACAGGTAGGAGGAATGCATGAGATTGTCATTATTTTCTTTTTACCTAGTTTATTTTTCTCTAAAGTCTTGACCTGAAATATATGTTCTATTTGTGAGGAAGAAAAATAGGTTGGGCTATTTGTTTTTAAACTTTTGATGAGTTGATATGGTAGTATTACTTTTTAATCACTATGTTACTTTTGGAGAATGCATTTATTACTAGAGGCCCGGTGCACAAAATTTGTGCATAGGGACGGTGGTATCCCTCAGCCTAGCCTGCACCCTCTCCAATCTGGGACCCCTTGAGGGATGTCCTACTACTCGTTTAAACGGACAATCAGACATCCCTCCCACAATCCAGGACTGCTGGCTCCCCACTGCTCACCTGGCTGTCTTCCCGATTGTCCCTAACTGTTTCTGCCTGACAGCCTGATCACCCCCTAACCACTCCCCTGCCAGCCTGATTGATGCCTACCTGCTCCCCTACCAGTCTATTTGCCCCTAATTGCCCTACTCTGTGGGCCTGGTCACCCCCAACTGCCCTTCCCTTCAGGCCTGGTTCCTGCCAACTGCCCTTCCCTGCTGGCCATCTTGTGGTGGCCATCTTTTGTCCACATTGGGCAGGATCTTTGACCACATGGGGGTAGCCATCTTGTGTGTTGGAGTGATGGTCAATCTGCATATTACTCTTTTATTAGATAGGATAGGGCCTGGTACATGAATGGGGACCAGCTGGTTTGCCCTTAAGGGTGTCCTAGATCAGGGTGGGGGTTCCCTTGGGGTGTGGGGTGGCCTGGGTGAGGAGCCTGTGGTGGTTTGCAGGCCAGCTATGCCCCCAGGTGACCCAAGCAGAGGCCCTGGTGTCTGGGATTTATTTATCTTCTGTAATTGAAACTTTGTAGCCTGGAGCGGAGGACTGGGCCTGCCGGAAAGCTTGGCTTCCTCCATTGACAGGAAAACCCAAGTTTCCCTCCTACTTTCCTTGGCTGCAGCCATCTTGATTGGGTTTATTTGCATATTTTCTCCTGATTGGCTGGTGGGCTTGGCTTGTGGATGTGTTTGTGAGTGTAGTGGAGGTATGGTCAATTTGCATATTACTCTTTTATTAGATAGGATTATGAACCTCTAGTTTAAAAAAGGTAAAATTGGTCAAATGTCAAAAATGATTTGATATGTATATAAATAAAAAGGAGAAAATGTTGGAACCATACAGTTAAGTAGATTAATTGGGTCCCTGATTAAAAATGACCAGATAGCCTGGCTGGCATGGTTCAGTGCTTGAGTGTCAACCTATGAACTGGGAGGTCATGGTTTGGGTTGCAGTCTCGATCCCCAGTAGGGGGCACACAGGAGGCAGCCAACCAATGATTCTCTCTCATCAACCAGATTTCTGTCTGTCTCTCTCCCTTTCCTCTCTGAAATCAATAAAAATACATTTTAAAAAAAGACCAGGTAGTTAAAAATATTTTAATTTGTATTATACTTGAGTATTAATGCTTTTTGTTTTTGCCATAAGACTGTGTTTAATATTATTATCTTTTAACTTTTAAAATTTGGTCCATCTAATTAGTTGTTTACTTCTTGTTTGGTACTTTTTAGGTGTTCAGAAATCTTATGACTTTTTTTTACTATATCTACAGAAAACATTCTGGGCCAGAAATGAAAAAGCGTCCGTAACTAGTCCTTACATTGTAATTTACAATGGGTATTTAAATTTATTTCCAGTTTGTTTCTTTTGAACTAAAAGGCTTTAAACAGGTTGGATTTCCCTATATTTCACATTTTAACTTAAAGTAATCTCAAGCATATATAAGTAGATGTCTATTAAAAGCTTTTCTTAAAATGTAACTAACTTTCTTAGTTCCTCCTTATGCTGCTTTTCTTTTTGGTCAGCAGTGGAAGCCACTTAATTTTCAGGTCCTTGAGGAGAGAAGGTTGCTTTCCACACCAATGGATTAAAAATCCTAAACTCTTATCTGATTAGACCACTCTTGACCAGATTACAGTAAGTAGTCAGAGGAACGGGATTATTCTAATTGGCTTGGTGCATTTAGGGCCTCAACTCCAGAGGTTACAGTTAACCTGTCTTAAACCCTGGCTAGTGGACACAGTGTGGGAGGGATGTAATCAGGAAGGGAGGGGAACTGGATGCCAGTTAGGCAACCAGGTAATATCTGCTAGTAGTATAAATTCAGATGATGATGTAATCAAATAGAAATAAAGACTAGGAAGAGAAGGAAAGGGCTAGGAAGCATGAATTAAGTAAAATGTGGATTTAGTGGTGAAACATTACGTTTTATGAAATTATGACTTACTGATGTATGTCCTAGAAATGTACGTATTATTCAAGATGCATAAACATTTTGTAAATTTTATTTTTAAAAAAGAAAAATTTAACTATACTTCATTTAAAAGACCTATTATACCAAAAACCATTGCTCCAAGGCATTTTTATATTATGGAATGCTGGCTTTATTGTATAGTGAGACATGTTGAAACATGACCTTCTTGTAAATTCTAGTAGGTTAGCATAGAGCACAGCTCATATTAGGAAGCCTTTTGGGACCCCAAATTATTCCTCTTAAGCTCTTTTTTAAAAAAAATTCTGTATTGTTGTATTACATATGTCTCTTCTCCCCACCCCCTCCTTGTCCTCTCCCAGCCTTACCCTACCCCACCGCCCAGCCCCTGCTGTCTGTGTCCATTGGTTATGCTTATATGCATACAAGTTAAGTCTAGCCTAGGCAATAGAAATCATATTTAGTATAGAAAGTTGCATATAACATAAAATAATTTTTCATTATACTTTCTTACTGTGATTGGCTCTAAGAAAAAGATGCTTCTTTTATTTATTTATTTATTTTATTTTTTTATTTTATTAATTTTTTATACATATCTCCCCATTGCTCCCCCTCCCTCCCAGGCGTACCCCGACCCCCCAGTGTCTGTGATCATTGGTTATGTTTATAAGCATGCATACAAGTCCTTTGATTGATCACTTATTTACCTCACCTAACTTTAATCTTTCTGCTATAATTTCACAGTCTGTTTGATGCTTTATGATTTTTGTCCTCCTGAGAATTATCAGTCTACTCCCTTTCTGTGCTCCTGATTCTATTATATTCACCAGTTTATTCTGTTGATCAGATTTTTAATTCACTTAATTTTTAGATTCACTTGTTGACAGATGTGTATTTGTTGTTCATAATTTTTTGTCTTTTACCTTTTTCTTCTTCCTCTTCTAAAAGGGTACCTTTCAGCATTTCATATAATACTGGTTTGGAGTTGATGAACTCCTTTAGCTTTTTCTTCTCTGTGAAGGTCTTTATCTGCCCTTCAATTCTGAATGATAGCTTTGCTGGATAGATTATTCTTGGTTGTAGGTTCTTGTTGTTCATCACGTTGAATATTTCTTGCCAGTCTCGTCTGGCCTGCATCGTTTCTCTTGAGAAATCAGCTGACAGTCGTATGGGTGCTCCCTTGTAGGTAATAAACTGTTTTTCTCTTGCTGCTTTTAATATTCTCTCTTTCTCTTTTGCTCTTGGCATTTTAATTATGATGTGTCTTGGTGTAGTCCTCTTTGGGTTCCTTTTCTTTGGGGTTCTGTGTGCTTCCTGGACTTGCACGTCTATTTCTTTTACCAGATGTGGGAAGTTTTCAGTCATTATTTCTTTAAACAGGTTTTCAGTATCTTGCTCTCTCTCTTCTTCTGGCACCCCCACAATTCTGATGTTGGTACGCTTGAAGCTGTCCCAGAGGCTCCTTTCATTATCTTCACATTTTTGGATTCTTTTCTCTTCTTGCTTTTCCAGTTGAATGTTTTCTGCTTCTTTATATTTCAAATTTTTGACTTCATCCTTGCCTTTCTCTAGTCTGCTGTTAGTACTCTGCATAATAGTTTTTATTTTAGTCAGTGTATTTATCATCTTCTCTTGGGTCTCACTAAATTTATCCATCTTTTCTAGCATATTCTTGAAAAACCTTATAAGCGTGGTTTTGAACTCTATATCCAGTCGTTTTTTTTCCTCCATTTCTTTTGCTTGTAATCCCTTCCCTTGTCTCGGCATTTTCACTGTGCTGGGGAAACTTCTGT
>JAAGEH010000018.1:67352958-67402346 GCA_011751065.1 Lasiurus cinereus
CTGTGCTGGATTCAGCCGAAGAAGCCTCTGCTGAGTTTGGGAGGGGTGGAGTCTCAGGGCTTAAGGGACCGCCTTGCCTTCCAGTCGCCCTGCCCTCCACGGCCCCTGAGTCTCACGTGACTGGGTAATGGCTGGAGCGGTCCTTGTGCGCTCGCGCACCGGCAGCTCCTCTAACCGCTGCCTTTCCCGCTCCCCTGCGAACCAGGACCACACGAGTCTAGGTCCCCAGGCTTTCGCCCAAAACAGGGGCCCAGTGGACTCAGAAGTGGCGCAGTTGGGAGGGTCTGTCTCCCGCCCACTTGCGAAAGCCAGCGGCACAATCAGCAATCCGTCCTCCGCGTGGTGCCGTGCGCGATCAGACCTCCGATCCTTTGCAACTCCCCTAAATTTCCGTGCACTTCTCCCTTTTCACAGTCCAAACTCCCCCCGTATGAGTTCGGCTGGATCTGGGCTTTAGTGTCGTAAGATAAGGGGTTCAATGCCGTTGGGAGTCTCCGTTTCCCTCCCGCCAGAGAAAGCCAGCCAGGTACTCCGGCACCCACTCTCTCCATGCGTGCGTCTCCGTACCTCAGCTTTTTGCAGCTCCTCTGGGCCTCTGTGAGCCACTCTCTTTCCCTCTAGTTGTAGAACTTCCACTCAGCCAGCTTTCCTGTGGTTCTGGATGGTGTCCGTTCTGTCTTTTAGTTGTAGTTTTGAAATTGTTGTGCGAGGCAGCAGTATAGGTGTTTACCTATGCCACCATCTTGGATTCCTCCCAAGATGCTTCTTTCTATGCTTTAGATTATATACAGTGTCCAAGAGAATAAGGGACAAGCACTTTAAATCTAGAGAAATATCAATATAACGATTTATAAATATAGAGTAATATCTATATAGTGGTGTGTAAATCTAGAGTAATAACTATATAATTGTGTTTCTGATTGGTCTTTGCCAATGTCAGATTTTACACTGTGTTCTCTAGAGTAGGGTTTCTTTTTATGTGCAAATGAATTCCCCAGGGAGCTTGTTACAATGCAGACTAATTCAGTAGCTCTGTGAGCGGCCCTGAGATTACTACAACCTCCCAGGTGACGCTGATGTTGCTGGTTTTAGGCTATACTCAGAACAAGTCTTGTAGGGTCTTCCAGTTACTTGAGAATAGAACCATTCTCTACATATTATGTTTCTTGGGGAATATGACCTTATTAATCAGGAATATTTGATCTTCTAATTGACACCAAAAGTTTATATAGAGCTCCATTTCCTGATGTGTGGCTTGTTAACTATTAGAAGTTATTCCTTTGTTGGTGGTTTCCTGATATTTATGATAATGAAGTAACTTTTTCAAAAGTGTAATTCTTAGGGTAGGTAGTATAGAAGGGAGATTGAATAGTAGGAAAATTAAGGTCTTTTTAAAATATAGGGAGAGAAAACACATGCTGCTTTTAAATATTAAAGATATAAGATGTCCAAATGACTACAACAGAGAAATTAAAACATTAACTTTCATAAAGATAACCTAGTACCAATACAGAACTGGAAGTCAAAGGAAGAAATAGAAAGTATAACAGTGTTACCATTGTCATTAGCTGGTTATTAATAATTGGAAAGGAGCCCTAACTCAGTGGTCGGCAAACTGCGGCTCGAGAGGCACATGCGTCTCTTTGGCCTCTTGAGTGTGGCTCTTCCACAAAATACCACAGCCTGGGCGAGTCTATTTTGAAGAGGTGGTGTTAGGAGAAGTTTAAGTTTAAAAACTTTGGCTCTCAAAAGAAATTTCAATCCTTGTACTGTTGATATTTGGCTCGTTTGACTAATGAGTTTGCCGACCACTGTCGTAGCTGGTTTGGCTAAGAGTGTTGGCCTGTGGACTGAAGGGTCCAGGGTTTGATTCTAGTCCAGGGTATGTACCTCACTTGCAGGTTCGATCTGTGACCCTTGTTGGGGTGTGTGCAGGAAGCAACCAATCAATGTGTCTCTCTCACATCCATGTTTCTCTCTGTCTCTCCCCTCACTTCCACTCTCTGTAAATATCAATGGAAAAATATTCTTATAGGAAAGGAGCAAAAGGGAGGCCAGACACCATAAGCATGCCATCTGGGCGGCTTCACTATGAAGCTGCATCTTCACACTCCCCAGGGAACCACCAGTCCATTCCCTGCAAATGACTTAGGGAAGGGATCCAACAAAGGGGAGATGGATGCATGTGTAGTAAAGTCAGGGTTATATAGGGAAGGTGCCTGCCAGTTTAACCTGGAAACAAAGATGATTAGCTAGAGAGAATCCAAGATGGCGGCATAGGTAAACACCTACACTGCTGCCTCGCACAACAATTTCAAAACTACAACTAAAAGACAAAATGGACATCATCCAGAACCACAGGAAAGCTGGCTGAGTGGAAGTTCTACAACTAGAGGGAAAGAGAGGGGCTTACAGAGACCCAGAGGAGCTGCAAAAAGCTGAGGTACAGAGACGCGCGCGTGAAGAGAGCGGGTGCCGGAATACCTGGCTGGTTTTCTCTTGCGGGAGGGAAACAGACTCCCAACGGCATTGAACCCCTTATCTTACGACATTAAACCCCAGGTCCAGCCGAAACTCATACGGGGGAAGTTTGGACTGTGAAAAGGGAGAAGTGCATATGGAAATTTAGGGGAGTCGCAAAAGATCAAAGGCCTGGTGGCGCGTATGGCACTGCGCACAGAACAGATTGCTGATTGTGCCACTGGCTTTTGCAAGTGGGCGGGAGACAGACCCAACTGTGCCACTTCTGACTCCACTAAGCCCCTGTTTCTGGCAAAACCCTGGGGACTTAGTCTTGTGTGGTCCTGGTGCGCAGGGGAGCTAGAAAGGCAGCGGTGTAGAGGCACTGCAGGCGCCTGCACACAAGGATCGCTCCAGCGATTACCCAGTCACGTGAGACTTGGGGGCCGTGGAGGGCGGGCCGACTGGAAGGCAAGGCGGTCCCTTTAAGCCCTGAGACTCCACCCATCCCAAGCTCAACAGAGGCTTCTTAGGTTTTGCAAGTCTGGTATCATAAGGCTGAATCCAACACAGAAGTTCTCCCTGCATAGTGAAAATGCCGAGACAAGGGAAAGGATTGCAAACAAAAGAAATTGAGGGAAATAAACGACTGGATATAGAGTTCAAAACCAAGCTTATAAGGTTTTTCAAGAATATGCTAGAAAAGTTGGATAAATTTAGTGAGACCCAAGAGGAGATGAAAAAGGACATACTAGAGACACTGACTGAAATAAAAAATATTATACAGAGTCCTAACAGCAGACTAGAGGATGGCAAGAAACAAGTCAAAAATTTGAAATATAAAGAAGCGGAAAACATTCAACTGGAAAAGCAAGAAGAGAAAATAATCCAAAAATGTGAAGATAATGTAAGGAGCCTCTGGGACAGCTTCAAGCGTACCAACATCAGAATTGTGGGGGTGCCAGAAGAAGAGAGAGAAAGATACTGAAAACCTATTTAAAGAAATAATGACTGAAAACTTCCCACATCTGGTAAAAGAAATAGACTTGCAAGTCCAGGAAGCACACAGAACCCCAAATAAAAGGAATCTAAAGAGGACCACACCAAGACACATCATAATTAAAATACCAAGAGCAAAAGACAAAGAGAGAATATTAAAAGCAGCAAGAGAAAAACAGTTCATTACCTACAAGGGAGCACCTATACGAGTGTCAGCTGATTTCTCAACAGAAACGATGCAGGCCAGACGGGAGTGGCAAGAAATATTCAACGTGATGAATAGCAAGAACCTACAACCAAGAATAATCTATCCAGCAAAGCTATCATTCAGAATTGAAGGGCAGATAAAGAGCTTCACAGAGAAGAAAAAGCTAAAGGAGTTCATCAACTTCAAACCAGTATTATATGAAATGCTGAAAGGTACTCTTTTAGAAGAGGAAGAAGAAAAAGGTAAAAGCCAAAAATTATGAACAACAAATACATATCTATCAACAAGTGAATCTAAAAATTAAGTGAATTAAAAATTTGATGAACAGAATAAACTGGTGAATATAATAGAATCAGGAGCACAGAAAGGGAGTAGACTGATAATTCTCAGGGGGACAAAAATCATAAAGCATGAAACAGACTGAAATTACAGCAGAAAGATTAGTTAGGTGAGGTAGATAGTGATCAAAGGACTTGTATGCATGCATATAAGCATAACCAATGATCACAGACACTGGGGAGTTGGGGTATGCCTGGGAGGGAGGGGTGGCAATGGGGAGATATGTATAAAAAATTAATAAAAATTAATAAAAAGAAAAAAAAAGATGATTAGCTATAAGGGGTTGGGCCACTGCAAGTGCACAAAATTTTAGAATTTTAAAATCCCCAGACAAAGGAATTCTTGCACTCTGGTTCCTCCTTTGTTCCTCTGGTTTTGTTCCTGCTCCTTGTATTCGCCTGTGTTCCTAGAAGCTGCATGGCCCACACTTAATGCACTGATGGACTGCAGCTGGGAACACAAGCTAAGCTAGCCTGATGTTAGATTGGACTATGCAAATAGGAAACAGAAACTTTGGGCAGCAGCTTTAATCCTAGCTCTGCTAAGTATATAGCTAGACTTCTTCCATGGTGGGATGGGGTAGAATGGGAGGAAACCTTAGAAACTCAGGGATTTAATTCCACACAAATAAATGCCACTTATTCTCTCATACCAGTCTTGAAAATTCCTTTTCTTTTGACATCGCAAGAAGCCCACTTCCATTAGCATCCAGTGTGGACATGGAGGGCACCCCACCAAAAATAACAGTATACAGTCATTTTTGAATTAAGGATATTTATAATAGCTAGTATGTTGAGCAGGGCACAGCTCATAAAGTTACCAAAATGCAACTTTCGTTTTGTCTCTCATATCCCTTTATATTTGACTAGAGGCCTGTGCACGATTGGGGGTGGGGAGGGACCGCAGGAGGGCTCCATGGTGTGTCTGGCCCTTCTCGCCTAGTCCCAATCAGCTGGACCCCACCAGCAAACTAACCTACCTGTGGGAGTGTCTGCCCTCTAGTGGTCAGTGTACATCATAGGGACTGGTTGAACGGTCGGAAACTTAGGATATTAGTCTTTTATATATAGAATTAGGCAGCAGGAAGAGGTGCAGTCTTTTACCCTCAATAAAAGCCTTCTTTGTCTTCTCTGTCACTGTCCAGTAATTTTTTTTTGCTGCCTCATAGTTATTTCTAGTCATGAACATGATCTTAATTTGGTAATGAGAATAGCCAGTCATGTGTATTAATCAAAATTCCAAATGTAATTTAGTATTAAATCTCTTATCCTTTCTGGAGTCTTACTTAGCAGGCTAGTACCTGTGGGCTCCGAAAGGAATGTTGGTTGTTTCCTCCTCCCAGTTTCTTCTCCAGCTTGTAGAGATGGTTCTTGATTCCCTTGGGTCAGGCCTAGGAGAAGAGCTAATTGGGGGCAAGAACACTGTGGTAGATATCTAATGTTGGGGCATTTTGGATGGCAGATGTTTAAAGTTGATTTTCTAGGAAATTATCCTGGATTCCTCCAAGGCTTACATTCTTGGGGATGTTTCTCCAAGGCAAATGTATATGTCACTTGGGCAGTTGCTTTGCCCCTTTGTGGGACTTATCATTCCATCTCCATCACCCAATAAATAGCCCTTTGAACATGATTTAAAATGATCCCATGCTGCTCTAGCTGGTTTGGCTCAGTGGATAGAGCATCGGCCTGTGGACTGAAGGGTCCTGGGTTCAATTCCAATCAAGGGCACATGTCTGGGTTTCGGGCTGTGGCTCCATCCCTAGTGGGGGAGAGGTGCAGGAGGCAGCTGACCAGTGATTCTTTTTCACCATTGATGTTTCTATCCCTCCCTCTCCCTTCCTTTTCTGAAATCAATAAAAATATATTAAAACAAAATTCTTGCGGCACACCAGTTGAAGATTGCTGACCTAGACAATAAGTTCCATTATAGGTTAAGCCAGTTTTCATTGAATTTAAACAAAAAATAATAAATAAGATACAATAAAATGACCCCATGCTGGCTTATCTTTTGGATGTGACTCCATGCTTATGTGAAATTCTTATGCATTCTTTGTCTTGTCATCAGGGAGAGTACAGTGATACCCAAATGAGCTCTCTTCTTTTTTTGTCTGTTGGTCTTGTCTTTTTACTCTTGGTCCAAGCTACTGCATCTTTCGCAGGCTTGAATCAAGCAGAATCAGTCTAGAGTTGGCTGGAAACACATATCAAGCTCCTTAAATGGTCTTGCTGAAGTCTGTTAGTGATAGGTTGAGATGAAGGGGAGAAAATGATAGTACTTTTCCCCTATCTATCTTGAAAGAAAGGGTTGGGCTAGACAGTACTTTCTCAAAGAAATCCTTTATTAATCTTCTTTTCCCTACCTTCTTCTCAGTTCTTTAAAAAAAAATTCTTGAAATGCTTGAGGGAGTTCCAGAGTTGTGTAGGATTTATTTACTTTGTAAATTCTGCAAATAATGATCTTCACACACATTTTAGAATCTGGTACTGTCATTTGTTTTTTGGCACCTCAGTCAAAAAGAGCCCTCTTTTAACTTTTTGGCAGAATATTTTCTATGAATGGATGATTGCACTTAGGGAAAATTAAAACAAACAGTCATGCAACATTTGTTAAAATTTTAAAGAAGTAATCTAGGTTTGTCTATTTTTGTTTCATTTTGGTAACATTTAGGTTAAATGAGATGATTTAGTTGCAGCATTCAGTCTGAGGTTTAGTATCAAGTGAACTATTCAGCTTCAGAGATTCATGTGCCATTCTTCCTAAAGATTATAACTACTCTTGTTACAACTTACTTTTGTGATCTCATTCAGATTTTCTATTTTCTGTAGTTTTTTGTCTATTTTCTGTGCTGTACATTGAATAGGTCACTTTTCTCCTTGTTTTTTAGGCACATTGGCTCTTTCTTATGGTGATTGACTGCAACTTACGACACTTAATTCTCTTAGTTTAACCCTCTCTTCCCCCCCAATACACCAACAGAACAGTTCTTGGCACAACTGTGTGGGAGTAATTTATCTGAGAGATACTCCCAGGAAGTAGAAGTAAAGAGACTAGGGAAAGCAGGAGGAAAACTTGTAGAGGGTGCATTAATCAGCTAATTATAACTGTAGGCAATTATAACTGTGAAGGACCATCTAGGCACACTTCAGGATGGCCCTACCAACATGAAGATCAGGCATTTATTCCATCCCCCATAACTTGAAGCTTCTCCCCAGAGACATCAATTCCCCTTCGAGGATTCCACAAACCCAGGGGCCCTCTGAAGCATCAGAAAGCACCTGAGGTAGAAAAGCAGAGAGCATCTGCAGCATGTGCATGAGGTAGGGGATTAGCAACAGGCAGGAACTGTCTCCACAGCTGCAATGGCACCTGGGGCTGAAGGGTGCAGGTACTCCAGTGTCTATGCAAAAAAATGTTTATTTACCTCCCTTGATTACTTAAACATGTCAACATTACATTTCTTCCTCTTCAGAGAGGCACTCTAGCACATTCTCATACTCTTTTGATCTCTCTCACTCAGCACCCCCACTAAGTAATTTGGGGTGTTATGAATATACTTTTTCTTTTATATTATTTATTTATTTATTTATTTGCTTACTTAATTATTTAAAGTATTACACGTCTCCTTTTTCCCTGATTGACCTCCTACCCTCCACTCCTGCCCCTCAGGACAAACCCCCACCGTCCCAGTGTCCGTGTCCATTGGTTATGCTAATATGTATGCATACAAGTCCATTGGTTAATCTCTTACACCTCCCTGCCCCCCTTGTATCATTTTTTAAGTATTTTTCTTTAAGTGTACCTATTGGACCCTCAAATTAAATGACAATTGATTAGATAGAAAATTCTTGGTTTCAAACTAACAAATAGAGTTTTACTATTATAATAAAACTTAGTTAAATCAAAGTTAAAGTATGATTAAATATTTTATTTATAGTTTAAGTAAAATTTAGAATTCAAATAAATATAAATTTATTTACCAGTATACTCATTAATTTTACTCCTTCAATTTTGACCAAGTCTTAGGGTCTATCTGCCTGTTTCCCCCTCACAAATTGTGTAATTAATTTAATCTTTGGGTTGAAACCTTTCTGGAATAGAGAAGATTTTCTCAGACGAAGCCTTTGCTTTTATAGTAATTCTGAACTGCCAGTTTTCTCTTTCCCCATATGCTTTTTCTTTCTACTATATTCTCTCTGGAAATAAACAAATTGTTTTTGGCCTTAGAGTGTCTTAGGTAGCCCAGTATGTATATCTGATTCTTAGAAGGAAACTCTTATACCTGAGGGAATCTGGAAGGAAGGTGTAACAATAAGAAAACATGCTTCGATTCCAGGAAATCCTGCCCCCAGGACATTTTTCTTGTGGCCTACACATCTGCTTTTTGTCACTGTGCCGCTTGATTCAACAACTAATAATTTGTAAAAGAGCTTCTTCCAGAAGGTTGCTGCTTATATTTAATTTTAGATGTAATCAACTTAATGTGATAGTTGATAGATAAAATATTGCCAATGGGTATAGTATGGAATTATACAATTAAACAGGGTAAAAAACTAAATTAAACCTTTTCCTTTTGTATTGTATATATGTTTTTCTTGACCCTGGTTTGTAAATTATATTTGTTAGCATCATTGGTATTCTGCTACTAACATGAGGTAATAACAGATTTTTAGAAAAGTAAATAGAATTATGATTTTTTTCATATATTTTTCTTAAATCTATGCTGAAAGAAATTAAGAAGCAAATGACAAGTACTAACAGGAAGAACTTGGCAACAGCCCACCATTCATATTTAGTTTACCATTCTCTCTAGCTCTTATAATGTAATTAATATATTAATATTTCATGATGCCCCCCCCAAAAAAAAGTTTATAATTTTGAGGGAACTTTGACACTTGTACAAGTTTGAGAACCACTGTTCTTGGTAAAAATTGGTCCTTTGAATTAGAAAATAGAGTTTATACTTAAAAAAATAGTAGAGTGTTAAACGATGAGTTTGCCAGTTATTTACATAAAAAACTCTTTTTTAGGTAAAAGTTGCCCTCACTATGCACAGGATTGTTAAATTAATATAAATAACATGTTTATTTTGTGATCTTACAGGAGCCCAGGCTTGTGTGCTTGTATTTTCTACAACAGACAGGGAATCTTTTGAAGCAATTTCCAGTTGGAGAGAGAAAGTAGTAGCTGAAGTTGGAGATATACCAACTGTACTTGTACAAAACAAGATTGATCTCTTGGATGATTCTTGTATAAAGAAGTAAGATGGCTATTTTTGAAGGGGTGGTGATAATTCTATAAAGTTAAAACCTATTTTAATTTTTGCAGAGACTTACATAATTTAGGGATGTTTATATAAAGAATGCCTTATATTTAAAATTTGTGAGCTGTTCTATGTGATTAGTTTGCTTTAAAAAAAGTTCTTACTGAATCATAAGTAGGGAAAAATAAAGGATTAAAATTTGAAGCTTCTTTTATAATTCTAATTTAGGTCTTTGCACTACAAACCTAGTTCTTCATTTTAAGTCAAATGTAGATAAAATGATAATATTAAAGAAAACATTTAAAACATTAAACATATGAAAGGTGCTTTAATAAAGAGTAAGTAGATAGATAGCCTATGTTGATGAGTTTCATATTGTTTTGTATTTTCAGAACTATTATGTCCAAATTTGTGAATGGAGTTTAGCATCCAGCTAATTTTTTTCTATAAGTATTTGTTCATTGTATTATTAAAGTTTTGCTTATGTGTTCTTATGTAAGTTATCTGTTGCTATATAACAGATTAGTCTAACTTAGTGGCTACAAAAACTACCATTTATTATTTCAGTTTCTGTAGGTCAGGAATTTGGGATAACATGAAGGGCTGTTCTGATTCAGAGTTTTCCATGAGGTTGAGGCAAGATATTGGGTAGGCCTATAGTCACACAAAGACTTGATGGACTGGAGGATCTGTTTCCAGGATGGTTCACGCAGCTGGTCATTGGCAGGGGCTTTAGCTCCTTGCCATGTGGATCTTTCTCTCTATGGCTGCTTGAGTGTTCTTAGACAAAGCAGTTGGCTTCCCATAGTCGGCAAGCCAAGAGAGAGCAAAGCAGAAGCCACATGTCTCTTCAGATCTCACCTCAGAAGTCACGTACTATCGCTTCTGTATGTTACTGAATCCATAGACCTGTGGTCGGCAAACTGTGGCCACATGCAGCTCTTTGGCCCCTTGAGTGTGGCTCTTCCACAAAATATCACGGCCTGGAGAGTCTATTTTGAAGAACTGGCGTTAGAAGAAGTCTAAATTTAAAAAATTTGGCTCTCAAAAGAAATTTCAATCGTTGTACTGTTGATATTTGGCTGTTGACTAATGATTTTGCTGACCACTGCCATAGACCAATATTGATTACAATGTAGGAGGAGACTACACAAGGTTATGAAGACCAGGGGGATGGGGAGATGAGATGGAATCATTGGCAACCATTTTGGAGCTTAGCTATTGTAGTCTTAATAAAATCAGGAGTTCACTATCAGAAGTCATAATAAAACTAAAGTTAGGAGTCCACTCTTGTAGAGACAGCCTTACTATACTGTTCACTTAGGCAGGAAAGTAGTTTCATAGCCAATCAGAATAAAATAAGTGCTGCACTATGTGGTTTTCAGAGTGTAGTTAAATTCGAATGTTTTTAAAACAAAAGAGAAAAAGTATTACATAAAGAAAAGCGATATTTTACTATTTTTAGGCTAGAGTTTAGTGACTTTATGTAGAAGTGTGTGTTTACAGTTACAGTATCATGATTGGTGTTTATCCCCCAGGAGTAGTGAAAACATAAAACCCTGTTCAAGCTGAGAACACAGCTTTTACTGGAGTGAAACATCTGACACCGCCCTCCCCCAAGCAAATCAATAAATGTAGTAAAAATGATTTTTTTAAAAACAAGCTATCAGAAAGCTTTATAAGAATTTTCCCTCCCCATCCCCTTTGATATAGCGAGGAAGCTGAAGCACTGGCTAAAAAACTAAAGCTAAGATTCTACAGAACTTCGGTGAAAGAAGATCTAAATGTGAATGAAGGTAAACTGCTGTTTTAAAAATTTAACAGGAAATCTGTTTTACTCTTCTTAGTCTTCTATTGTGTTGTTTAGAAAACATATGAGAGTAGAATTTTCTTGTCACCTATCATTAAAAAAATTAAAGCATGATGCTTGAGTTTTTAATTATTCACTAATGTCTTGGAATACTTGGTACTCTACAGCAAAACTCTGCTGAGTGTTTGGTTTTTTATCTTTAAAAATATAATTATATGTGTAAGTGTATATTTATGTATGCATACCTCTTAAAATTACTGAATTGTTTTAGAGCTCCACAATAGTGGATATTCTATTAGTCACAATAGCCTTAATTTAATAATATTTCCTAGTTTAAGAAAGTAGTATTAGAGAAAGAGTATTGTTATTTTTCTCATTCTAGAATTGCTACTTACTGTATTAGATAGCAACTGGATTGTTGCCTAGGTGTCTTTCTGGGTAGTTATTTTTTTCACCTAAAGAAATGAGACATCTTTTCAAGACTAAGTCATTTAGTGTTGCTGAATATTAATCACTATACAAGTACTGAAAACTAAAGAGCCAATGATTACAAATACTGTTTTATTTCTTTACTAATAAAATGCCACTTTCTATTTATTAGTATTGCCATTCATTGTACATGGGTATTGCTGAAATAAACTTATAAGTCAAGTATATTTTTAATTTAATTTTAAATTTGTTTAGTACATATAAATATTATAGTAAGTAATGTGCAAAAATATACTTTATAAGTCATATTGACCTGGTAGGCTTTTTGTTCATTTTTATTCTAGTTTTTAAATATTTGGCTGAAAAGTATCTTCAAAAACTCAAACAACAAGTAGCTGAGGATCCAGAATTAAGGCATTCAAGTAGTAACAAAATTGGTAAGTACCCAGGATATTTTAGACCCTACCTGGTAAATTTATTTCTCATTAATTATTATTTTATTTACTATTTTTTTCAGTGTGCTCAGTTAAGAAATTTGATTAGAATATGTTAGATCGGTGATTATTAAATTTAGAAGTATCAGGTCTCTTATTAAAGGTATATTGATTCTCATTGTGTAACACATTAAACACAGGCTTTCTTCATCCCAATATTTAAAGACAGTTTTGTCCATCCTTCCTGTGAGACTTCATGCCCTACTTTTATGTATGTACCCCTTTTATTAGTTCCACCAGAGGTCTTGCTCTTCCTTGAACATGCCCAGGGCTGTCTTACTTTTCACTTTTGCTCATTTTGATTCTTTTATCGAGAATAACCTCCCTTTCCTTCTCTGTTAAAGAACTATTTGTTTTTTAAATCCTCACCCAAAGATATTTTATCCATTGACTTTTAGAATGGAAGGGACAGAAAGAAACACTGATGTGAGAGAGACACATCAATTGGTTGCCTCCAACATGCCCCCAACCAGAGCCAGGAGCCTGCAACCAAGGTACGTGCCCTTGACCAGAATCAAATCCAGGATCCTTTAGTCTGCAGGCCGACCCTCTATCCACTGAGCCAAACCAGCTAGGGCTGTTAAAGAACTATTTATTCTTCATGGACTAATCTAGAAACCTCACTCAACTATGTAGTTGGCCCCGTGCTTTTTCCTTTAAGTGAGCAGAGATCTAAGTCCAGGACATTGCCAGTTGTCCAGTTCCACCTGCTTCCTATAATTCCTCTTTCCTAATAAATTAGATGTCACTTGTCCTGCCTATGAACCATTTATGGAATCTTGTGTCTCTTTTATGGCACTTAACATATAATGTCTTATACATAGCATTATTCTTTGTATACTAACTCACCTATTAGATTGCAAACTTCTTTTTTTCTCTTTTAAAGATTGTAAACGTCTTGTGGGCAGGAATTGCTCGCAGTCACCTTTGTGTTGTTGATAGTATCTCTGGCTGATAGTTCTGTGTGTCAAGGATGATAAACAGTTCAGAAATTCCAGCCCAGTTCAAAACAGAAACTATAATAGTTAAACTTTTTTTTTAATTTATCTTTTTTTATCTACTCATGACTTTATCTGTAGACCATTTTGTTAGTTTAGCCTCCATAAGAAAATCTTACATTACTACCAGCTTTCACATGTCATGTTTTGATTAACATAAAATATCACAAATACTGTTAACTACAAGTCAGGTATTCTTAAAGAAGTTATCTGATATAAAGTTAAATAAGTGATATTATTATTATTATTCATTGATTCCATATTTTAAAAATAGTGAAAAGATGCAGAATAATGTGTACAGTATGTCACCATTTGAGTAGCAGAGGGCAGAAAAAAGAATATATATGTATTTTTGCCTACATATACATAAAATATCTCTGGAAGGATACATAGGAAAATTGATAAAACATGCTTGCTTTAAGGGGAATAAAACTGAGGTGGTGGGAGGGAGACTTCATTGTGAACTCTTTTGAACCCTTTGAAATTTGAACCATGTGTATTTCTATTAAAAATAAATGAAAAGAAAGGCTTAAAGTTGGAAATACTACTGATTCACTAAGAAGCTGGATGTAATCCTGAGACATGTCAGTGTCAACCTCTGTGTCCTATTTCAATTTATTACAGGTGTCTTCAACACATCTGGTGGAAGTCACTCAGGTCAGAGTTCAAGTACCCTTAATGGTGGAGATGTCATCAATCTTAGACCCAACAAACAGAGGACCAAGAAGAGCAGAAATCCTTTTAGCAGCTGTAGCATACCCTAAAATGTTGTAGGCAGGAAAAAATTGTGCAATTCAGTGAGAACTACATCCAGCTGTCATGGTATGTTACAAGGTTTTAGCAGATTTTGCACCTAATGGCTCTGAAAATTGACAGACTTAAATGTTGATCTTCAGTGCTTTTCAGAATGGAGTGAAATCTTTGGAGGAAAAATTACTGCCCTGTGGACTCATTTTAATTTTTTTTACATTAGACGAAGCTTCTCCTGTTTTGGAAAGAATGCTGTAAGAAATGTCAAAAACAGGTTTTGCTGAATTTTAAATGCTGGAAAATATAAATGAAATGCCTAAATATATGGTACAGATTATAATATTATGGGTTAAGAAAAGATATCATTCTTTTTCTAAAATTAGTCATCTACCTTTCCTGGGAAGTAGTATTGAATCCAAGTACTTACAAAAAATAATAATGAAAGGTAAACCCTAAATTTTGTGAGACTGCATTAGTGTGTACTTGCCCAATGTAACCCGTGCAATATCTGTACCATTTCCGGTGTGGAAGTATGCATGCAGGTACTTGGTATTAAAGTAAATTGAAGATATAAGCAGTGTTTAATGAAACAGAATCTAATCCATCCATTCATAGAATCATTTACACATTGTCTATATGTTAAAAGTTTTTATTTTCAGATAAGAAATTTCAGACATATATTTTGCAAAAGAGCTGGGATTTAAAAAGTGTTTTGTGCCAAAAAATATCGTATCCAGTTTTTACAGTGCTTTACTATCAGAATTTATATTGTTTATAGTATCTTTTAAAAGCAGTTTTCCTCTCTGACGGGGTAGATAAAAGAGGAGTTTAAATGTTTTAGTGCTAGGTCATCTCTCAGGTGAGACTTGTTGCAAAATTTTTCATGTTTCCCTCTTAAGTATGGCGAGCTTGTGCTGGCCAAATCCTGGAGCAGACACAGCATGTCTGCGGTTACTCCTTAGGCCGGAAGCATGCTGGTGCTTCCAAGCGCCTTTGCTGCTGATTAAAAACACAATTTTGAACTTTTAGGATTATGCTAACAGTTTTTAAAAATGTAGAAAAGGTGATCTTTTGTCATAATCCACATTATGGATTTTATAATGCCCTGCAACTAAAGCATCTTTTTGTTTACACATTTTTGTAAGGTATTTTAAGATTATCACTTAAAAATTTCTATAACCTTTGATTTGTACAGCACTTTCTCAAGACCTCTGTCAGGAACAAATATAATTTCTTTTAAGAAATGGTTTTAATATGTAGTCATGTGGCAGAGCATGAATTTTGTGACTTGGGACAGTTTTCCAGCTAAGATAATTGCATGAATTCTGTTAAAACTAATTATCATTTATCAATTATTTTGTTTTTAACTGTTTGCAATATACTTTTTTTTTACAGGATTTCAAAATGTGTACAAATAACTTCTTGAAAAATGTGCGATCGAGTTATTTTTCATTATTTGTAAATGCATAATGTTTTATATATTTCTCTTGTATGTTTTCTCTCTCTTTTTTTTTTCTTAAGTCTTCCATCTTCGCCACTCTCATCACCCGTCCACATTAATAGAATTTTCTGGGGCGTGTCGTTGTGGATGTTTGCTTTTCAGAATACTGAAATAATCCGGCATTACATATTTCAAAGTAATATAAAATGTTTATTTTTATGTCACCAGTTGTCCCCACTCTCATTGCTGGCAGTGGGATAGGTGTTGGGGAAAACTCAGCTCCTATCAATGGAAACTTGGTAGTGATTCACCTTTCCTTTTCTGTTCTCTTGAAATATAGTCCCTTTAATTTTTGCACAAAATATATTTTGTATTAGTCTTAGTTTTTAGTATCAGAAAAATCACATTATGTAATATGTTGTAGTTGTATTTCATGTTAATTAAATGTGTGTTGGTAAGTTTGTTACTGTTCCATATAAAAAGTGTAATCTCTAATGGTTGCAGTTCCCCTGATACTTGTAATATAATTTTGTGTACTTAATTTTGTCCTTTTTTTTCCCCAAGAACTGAAGAGAAATCTTTGTTACACATTTGAGTTTTTAATTTGTACTTCTGTATTCTAAATCCAACCCATAATTAATCATTATAAGTTCTCAATTTAATTAATTCTAAAGCCCAAATTAACATTAATTTTCTCCCCCCGAGACCTTTAATTATTTTAAATAACCTTACTCTTAGTTTCTAATGAACCATGGTTGCTGAAGAAAACTTGTGTAAGCCTCTAGGAGGTTGTGCATTTGTGCTCTAATGTATTTTTTACATTATGGCTAATTTTTAGCATTCAGACTTATAGCTCTGTAGCAACTGCCATATTTCAAAGTTCCTGAAGTTTCCTTTCCCTCTTTCAATTGCCTGTTGAATTAAATAGCACACAGAATAGCACATATAAGGCAATATAGTTAATTAAAACCAGGCTAAATGGTTTTCTTTTAATCTGCCCAAAGTTGATAACCCACATATACTTTTTAAAAGTAAAGTAGAAGTGACAATACAAAAAGAGGGGGGTGGACAACTTTCCTCCCTGCAGAGTGAGGTTATGTGGTTGTTTCAGAATTTGGCAACTCAGTGCAGAAAGAACGCTCATTAATGCACCCACTGAGCCTGTCATTGTAAGGGATTGGAGTCTATTCTGAAGATCTTAGAACGAGGAGTTGGCTTCAGGACTTAATATCCCAACTTATAGTGAATTATTTTAATGTAAAATATTAATGGAGAGAATCTTTTTCAAAATCTCTGAAATAATTAACTGGTAATTTGCTGACATGCTTCCATTATTGGATAATCTTTCTCTGAAAACAAAATGAACTATAAAAATTTCCCACACTGCACAATCTAATGAACAGGTAGATTTATTCAGTTTTAACTATTAGTTATGATTATAAACATCACATGTACTGTTTGTTCTCACTCTTTAAATTTTCACCCTAAAACATGTAAGCTTATCTTATTAGTGAATTTGTTTGCTAATAGAAACCATTTCAAACCACGGTGGACTCTTAATATCCAATTACCTAATTCCCAGGTAACTGGATGGATGAGCTTTAATAACTTTTATTAGTATGCCTTTTCTTCTCTCTCTTGAAATATCTATAGTTGGATGTTGGTAGATGGTCTTAAAAATAAAAACTTTGGATTAAAAGGAAATCTCAACTCCTATATTTTGTTACTACTAAATAATGCTTTTGTAAATTTGAATGAAAAACCACTTGTTTGTATTGCTATTGGGTGGCAGTTATGCACGTGAGCTTGATTTAAAATATACTACTTAATAAAAATTTCATGAAATATTAATTCCAATAATTAAAATATAAATGCATTTTAATGCTTGAATTTTGTGTGATATGTACCACCAGTGTGGAACCAAATAGTAAAAGGCATGACTTCTTTAAAAAGCAAAACAACTTAAAAATATTTCCTATTTCAGATATTTACTCTGCTAATATTTAGCATACTCATTTCATTGATAGTAGGTATTTAATGCAATTTAGTAGCACTGTGGTTTAAGTAATTTTCCTTTAAAACTAAGTTTCTTTTCTATTTCTAACAGTATCAGTCTGTTTAAAGAAAAGTTATTTTTTTCTTGTGTTTTGAGCATCTCTCACCAGCCCCTCTTCCAAGCCAAAAAATATATTTACTTGGTTTTGTGGTACAAAATACAGTTCAAATTTATATAACAAGTGCTTTCTGTTAGCTATCATGCAAAGCACCTTGCATGCTGTATCTCTTTTGAAGTTCCTAACAGGAGCATTATCACCCCCACTTTACAACTGGGGAGAGCAGGGATGTGCCTGGGGCTCTCTGAGGTAAGGGGAGGGTGGGGGGCGGCGGGTGCTGTGCCAGGTCTCCAGCAGCAAAGCTTATGGCCTCTCTGTTGTTCTGTCTCAGTTCTTGTACTGTCTTCAGACCTGAAGTCTGAAGGTTACATTTGGGACACAATACTTCCTGGATCCAAATGCTAAGTCCAAGCCCAGGTTTTTCAGTTTTTTCTGATTCCTTTTGTCAAATTTCCTGCATAAACTATGCCTAATTTAACCTGTTCTGGTCACCCTGGAATATGACATATTAAAGCTTGGACTAGACACTAAAATCGGCTCTTTATCAAACATGTGACTGCCTAAGTGACCTGAATGCCCACTACATGCAAAAGAGGCATATTTGCTACACTATTTAGTGGTTTGAAGTGGATAATTGAAAGATTTGTGTGGTCCAATTCAAGCTGTCTACCCTTAGTTCATGTTGAAAACTTAAGAATGTGCTTGTGTCCCTAAGCAGAAGGTCCATTTTATTTGGCTTGCTTGTTGTATGAGTAGACACACAAAAAGAAGTTCAAGCTTACAACTGTCCTTGTCTATTTGGCTCTGACTTTCCATTTTGTTTTTGATTAATTGTAAAATCCATCCTTCAAAAATACCATTATCATGTGGATGCACTCCAAAAATATGAGTGTTTATCACAGCCATGTGAAAGGGACAGATGCACAGGTGTTTCCCAGTTAAAAATTGTTGCATATAATTTAGTGTGCCAGATCCTTACTCTGCTTCTTTCAATGGTTGCTAAATTCTTTCATGCTTTCCAGTTTAAAAATATTAAAACAGAACTGATCCCCTCATTAGGGTGAATTCTGAGTCAGGATACTAGACTGAACTCCAATACAAAGGGCCCTCCCTGCCTGCATCTGTCCCTCAGCATAATATCTCACTTGGCTAATGTTTCATTAAATTAAAGGGAGGACCCATCCATACAGAATACAGGTACCTAGAACAGCGGTCGCCAACCTTTTGGACCTCATGAACCACCAGTGACTGTCTGTGGACCACCGGTTGATGACTGCTGGCCTAGAGGATGCAATACTGGTACTGGGAGGGAAGCACAGCCTGAGGCCAGCAGTTCACATCCAGGGATTTTTTTCAAAGTCAGGGGGTCCTACATTAAAATATCAGGAGGGTCAATTCTGTATCTGCCAGATTTCTAACTGGGCAGCATTGTCACTGCCATCAATAACCAGCACGGACCGCTCTTGTCAGGTCCTCTGCAGGTCCTGCTGGCTCACACCAGAGGAGCTAGGGTGGGTTTGGGAACTCTACTGGGAAGCAGTGCTCATGAGAGATGGCAAAGGGCTGCCCTAATTGTACATTACATTCCAGAAATTACAGCCGATCCTAATTATAGCCATTAGGGCCTATATCAACATGAACAAAACAAACACTAGGAATTCCCTTATATTCCAAATCTACTACCTATATAAAAGACAACAGTTTAAATGAAAGTAGAGTTGTGACACTTCGGAGTTTCATCATTTGAAAATAAGTCACATTTCCATTCTTAAAAATAAATAATCAACAAATTGAGGTCACTGCCCTTTGAACATGGCCCAGGCTGGAGACCAGCGGACCAGGGACTGACATAGCTTGGAGATAGCAGATCTTAGGTCTCGAGTCTGTGACAAGGAGTAGCCTCCAATAAACTTCATTGTAAAGAATGAGATAGAAACAGCGCTGGCATGTTCCATGGTACAGTCCCGGGCTGACATGGAGTCAGTGGAAAGGGGGAGTACTTATTTCCCCAAATAGATGGGATGTACAGATGCTAACAGTCCTTGAGAACTTGAGAAAAACTTGATTGTCTGTTTCTTAATTTTCAAAAAGATGATAAACAGATGGCACAAAAAGAAAATCTTTATCTGACAGTGAACCTGATAACAGCAAATTGGAATCTGCTAGTAAATCAAGAGTCTGCCACCATTATCAATGAGAATGAATGTTCCCCATGAAATGGAAAGATTTAAATGAGGAGAGCTTGGGACTGGCAATTAACACAGCCATGAATATTCTTAGATTGTAATTGCTTTTTATGAAGAGAAACTAATTGAGCATTTTTGTCCAGAAAACAAAGCTCAGAATTGTTTTCATTGATATAAATAAGTAAATATCTGGATCTTAACTTTTTTCCCTTATGCTCTAATAAAAATTGAGTTTGAAATATTTGTTTTGCAGTAGCATTTGGGAAAGCTGAGGGCTTTGTATGTCAATAACACTAGTAATAAATAAAAATATTCTATAGTTACTTCATTTGTTACAGATAAAAGAATAATCAATATACTGGTCAACTTTGTTAGTAAAAAAATGCTAAGTAAAGATGTTTCATATCAAATGTTAGAAAAAAATGCTTACTGCTGGAAAACTCAGTGAAATAGCTACTTTTTAAGTATTGAAGACAGTATAAATTGATAACTTAAAAACAACTGGAATTATGTCAGGCCATGAAAATGTATATAACCTTTAACTCACTGCTGGGAATTGATGAAAAAAAACAAAACACAAAAATTAAATAAATAAAAAGAACGGAAAAGCTCTGCATTAATGGAAACAAGTGTAGTAAGGGGACGGGGTAAGTCAGAGGTTTTAAACTGACAATTTAAGTGGACTTTATAGCAGCATTTAATTATTTTTAAATGCAAGTTCCAACATTGTATTTACATAATGACATTTTAGAGAAATACATGTGGAAAAGATGAAGTGAATATATAATTGTTCACAGTGGTAAAATCAGATGTGATTTTCTCATTTGCTATATTTTCATGTATATCAAGAAATATATTCCTATTATGAGATGTGTAAATCTTTAAGTTCAAAATAATTTGACATGCATGTCAAAGAAAACTACTGAATGAGAGAATGTAAGGAAAGGTTTTTATTGTGTGATTCCTTTTATCCCTGTAATCACACTGCTTGGCTAACATTAAATGTGCGTGTACTGCTGCATAAAGCTTCCTAGTCAACCAAATGCTCCACATGCCCATGTCTCCACACCAGACAAAGCCACAGTAAGAACAGTGATTCTTTTACCCTTAGCCAAGCACGTACTTCCCCCACATACAAAGCATTCATCCACAAAACAGTAAAAAATACATATATATATATATATATATTGGGTACTAGTTACTAGAAGACAATTAAATCTAAAAACTTACAGGAGAAGACAATTCAATCTAAAAACTTACAGGAAGATAATTAAAATATTTTTACTTTTGATTGTTATTCATAAAACTGATTGACACTGGAATATGTTCATCTTCTTTATCAAATGAGTGGTTATGCCTAACATAAAGAACTAGTTATCACTTAAGATAACATGTTATCATTTTCACATCATTGCTCTCAGGTTTGGAAACTAATTAAATCTGCTGTCAGCATTCTGTTGCAGAGCTACGGAGCCCGCTCCTTTAGAATGCTCCAGCAGCTTGATGGCCTTGTCGGAGCTTTCAATATTTCTAAGCAGAGTCTCCAAGCGTCTCTTAATTTTCTTCTGATCTTCAAGTGCACAGCCAATGACTATGGATTGAAACTTCTGATCAACTGGCCCAGGCGGCACCTCAGACGAACACGCACTGTACAGCGACATCAAGTGACTCTTGGCATTTCCCAAATCATTCAGAAATTTACTGACCACTTCATCGATAATCCTGGTGGCGTGCTTTAGGGATTCCTGCTGCTGAGGGTTTCTAATGGTTTCCACAGAAACTTCAACAGTGAGGGTTCGTCCCATCAGACGGTTTGCGGTCAGATTTAATTCTTCTCTTTCTCCTAAACATAAAAAGTTTGAAATACCAATCACTTGGAGTCATAAACTCATCTATGTTGAAGAGATTCAGAACAGGCTTCTCCATGATGTGCTACATTGGCATATGAATTATTTTGAGCTGAAAGCGATCGAGACCCTGAGGGTTCATGAGAAACTGGTATCTCTCCCTTAAAGAATTTAAATTAGGGGGTTTGCTCATCATAAGAATTCTTGCCAGAGATAATTTTTATGACCTATCCATAGGGCAGGGCAAAATTCTCATAACTGAACATCTCTTTTTATTGTCCTGCAAATATCCCTTTCCCCTCTGTAGCTCCAGATGCCCTGTCACTTACCTTAGCTCACACTGCCGAGTACACCTCACTTTACCTTCCTATCTCTACACCCCTCATGTATGGGGAGTGTCTCTGACTCTCTCATGTCTGTGGGGTTCCCATATGAACATATGTAATTAAATTATTTTTCCATTGTTAATCTGTCCCATGTTGATTTAATTACTATACCAGCCGAAAGGATCTAAAAAGCTAAAGAAAATTTTCTTCCTACCCCAACAATGTCAAGAACACTAACACATTTATTTGTGGCTAAATCTATTTTCTGTGATCACCTCTGCTATGAATTTCCTAAGGGTTAATCTTAAAACTATAGCATATAAGATTAACTGATGAAGTGCACTGGTTTAGAGAGGGAGGTTGAAGAGTACCCTTTCCCTGGCCCAGCCAGCATGGCTCAGTGATGAGCATTGACCTATGAACCTGGAGGTCACATTTTGATTCCCAGGGATATATGCCTGGGTTGTGTGCTTGATCCTCAGTGTGGGCATGCAGGAGGCAGCCGACCAATAATTCTCTTGCATCATTGATGTTTCTCTCTCCCTCTCTTCTAAAAAAATAAAATAAAAAGAATTCCTTTCCCTGAAATACTTTTCTTATATACATAGAATACCAGGTGACTTCTCAAGCGGTCATGTTTGCCAAGTCTGGGCAAGTATGGGTTTGTAACTCGGATGAAGATCAGGTCTTAGCACAGCATGAACAGTGAGCATAACCAGGTTTTGTGCTGGTTAAGGCTGCAGAGAGTAAATGTCCTGTATCTCTCCAAAGGATGTGTATGTAGGGGAGGAAAAATAACTATCTATAGAGTTCTTGTCTTAGAATAAATAAAAAGATTAACAAGGACAAAAACACAAAAGTTTATTAACATCTATAACTCACGTATAGTACATGAGTTACTATAGTAACTGAGTAACTCTGAGATAGCTCAGTCACCACCTTAAATACCACCTTCAGCTGAAGACTAAAGGTGTTGGAGAGGGAAGGAAGCCAGTTATGGAAGGTGACCAGGAAAAGCACGGTAAAGAGAGTAAGATTTAATTACAGTGGGCACCTTCTCCACTGATAAAAGTCCTCATGATTCACAGTCCCCTCCTTGGCACAGAGAGGGAGACACCCTTACATGTGGAAAATTGCTTTAAAAATGTAAATTTCTCTTACAAAAGGATATCTTCTCATTTTCCAGAGCTTCTGCTGTGTCTGCAGTTTCTCAAAATAATCAGCTCAAAATATCCTTGTGCCAAAGCGGCATTATTTTGGAGTGGCATATTCTGCGTGTTTATCAGAATACAATGCCCCAAAGTGGGCTGAGAAAAAAGCCATAAAAATGGAGAAAAACTGGCTGAAAATTAGGCCTCAACTTCACTCCCTCAGGGCAAATTTAAGAGGGTCTATATCTTGGCCAGCACCCAAAGGCAATGATGGGGAAAGGGGCTCTGTCAACAGTCAGCAATCCCCTGCCACTAATTCATTTCCTAATTCATTGATCTTTGGAGGGAAGTTCTCTGATTTCCTAATTCATTGATATTTGGCCAGGATGGTGAAGAGACAGACTAGATCTGACCCCACTGTGGACTCTGTAGGCAGACTGCTCACATACTGCACCAGCTACCTGGCCCACTAGCTTGTTCTGTGAAGGAAGCGCCAAATTAGGAAGGAACACAAATCACAGCTGACTTGTTCCTCCAGAGGCAGTCATGCTTTTCATATGAAAATAATGGCACTTTTTTTTTTTACATTAATAGGGTTTTATTTGGGTTTGTAGTTTATTTTATTGCATTTTCTTCTTTTCCCCTCTCACCCTATGCTTTTTTTAAAAAATACATGTTTTCATTGATTTCAGAAATCAATAAGAAGGAAGATGGCAAGAGAGAAACATCAATGATGAGAGAGAATCACTGATTTGCTGCCTCCTGCAAGCCCCACACTGGGAATCAAGCCCGAAACCCTATGCCCTGATCAGGAATCAAACTGTGACCTCCTGGTTCATAAGTCAACACTCAAATCACTGAGCCACTCTGGCCAGGCTCCCTCTGCTTTTAAATCTACAATCCAGTAACCACAGGTTAAGTTCTATACTTGGCCCTATTCTCCACATGTACAGCCACCTTTTCAGCCTGGGCTGGGGAGTACAGTGGGAGAATGATCTCTTGTAATAAACTGACAGCTGCAGCTGCTGTCTGCTTCTCACATTAAATGCTGAAATCGGGTGTGCTCATACCACAGGTCAAGCAAAAACTGATCCATGCTTATCACAAACCCCGTAGAGGGTGTAAAAGATGAGCCCCGTCTATGGAACCAGCTCTCACCATCGCTGATCTGCCTCATGTCCTGGCTGTTCTGGATACTATGGATCATTTCCAGGAGGATTTCTCTCTCTTGCTCAATGGCAGTTGCCGCTTCTCTTAAAGCTTCCACCCTATAAATAGGAAAACAGAACAGTTACTACATGGATGATTACTAGTCCTCACCCTTCTGTCATTCAATTCAAGTTTAAAGGCCATTAGGAACACTTTTCATAAGTCTTTATTCCATTTTATTTTTTACCTTTTAATTTATATATATATATTTATTTATTTAATAAATCTTTATTGTTCAGATTACAATTGTTCCTCTTTCTTTCTCCCATAACTCCCCTCCACCCAGCTCCAACCCATTACTCTCCCCTTACCTCCCCCCGCATTGTCCTCATCCATATGTGTACAATTTTTGTCCAGTCTCTCACTGCACCCCTCTTACCCATTCCCCCCTTAGAAATGTCAGTCCACTCTCTTTCTAGGCCCCTGATTCTATTATATTCACCAGTTTATTCTGTTCATAAATTTTTAATTCACTTGATTTTTAGATTCACTTGTTCATAAGTATTTGTTGTTCATAATTTTTATCTTTACCTTTTTCTTCTTCCCCTTCTTAAAGAATATCTTTCAGCATTTCATATAATACTGGTTTGGTGATGAACTCCTTTAGTTTTTTCTTATCTGTGAAGCTCTTTATCCGGCCATCAATTCTGAATGATAGGTATGCTGGGTAATTTTGATTATAGGTTCTTGCTATTAATCACTTTGAATATTTCTTGCCACTCCCGTCTGGCCTGCATCGTTTCTGAGAAATCAGCTGACAATCATATGGGTGCTCCCTTGTAGGTAATTAACTGTTTTTTCTCTTGCTACTTTTATTATTCTTTTTGTCTTTTGCTCTTGGTATTTTAATTATGATGTGTCTTGGTGTGGTCCTCTTTGGATTCCTTTTGTTTGGGGTTCTGTGCGCTTCCTGGACTTGTAAGTCTAATTCTTTCATCAGGTGGGGGAAGTTTTCAATCATTATTTCTTCAAATAGGTTTTCAGTATCTTGCTCTCTCTCTTCTTCTGGCACCTCCATAAATCTGATGTTGCTATGCTTGAAGTTGTCCCAGAGGCTCCTTACACTATCTTCACATTTTTAGATTCCTTTTTCTTTTTGCTTTTCCAATTGAGTGTTTTTTGCTTCTCTGTATTTCAAATCTTTGACTTGATTCTTGCATTCCTCTAGTCTGCTGTTAGGTCTCTGTATAATATTTTTTTATTTCAGTGTATGTTTAATTTCTAGTTGGTCCTTTTTCACCTCTAGTTGGTCCTTTTTCATTTCCTCTTGGGTCTCACTAAATTTATCAGATTTTTTTCTAGGAAATTCTTAAAAAACCTTATAACCGCGGTTTTAAACTCTATATCCAGTCGTTTGTTTTCCTCCATTTCTTTCGTTTATGATCTGTTCCTTTGTCTCCGCATTTTTGCTGTTTCCCTGAGTTGGTAGAGTAACTTTGTGTGCTAGGTGTCCTATTTGGCCCAGTAGCTCTGCCTCCCCAGTTACCTGAGGTGGACTCTCTTGGTGCACCCCTTTGTGGACTGTGTGTTCTGCCTTATTTTAGTTAAGTCTTGATTATTGTTGGTATCAGTGGGGGAAATTGGCCTCCAAGCCAATTGGTTGTGAGGATCAGCTGTCTACACAGGGAGAACCTCTGTGCTGGAGTCAGCCTTATGATACAAGACTTGCAAAATTGCAAAAGCCTCTTTGTTCATCTTGGATGAGGCAGAGTCTCAGGGCTGAACAGACAACCTTGGCTTGTGCGGCCCCTGGATCTCAATGTCCCTTGGTAATCGTTGCAGCCCTCTATGTGTGTGCTTGCATGCCTCCAGACCTCTGCCTTTTGTGGCTCCTCTGAGTTCCCGTGTGCTCCGGGGACCCATAAGAGTCTGGGTGCCCAGAATCTTGCCCGATACTGGGGTTCGGTGCAGTCAGAAGTGGATTTCAGCGCAGTTGGGAGATTCTGTCTTCCTCCCAACAGAGAAAAGCCAGTGGCACGATCAGCGGTCAGCCCTCTGTGTGGCCACTCGCTCTCGCGCACTTCCAGACCTCTGCCTTTTGCGGCTCCCCTAAGTTTCCGTGCACTCCTCCCTTTTCACAACAGTCTAGACTCCCACCATATGAGTCTTGCCCAGAACTGGGGTTCAGTGCAGTTGAGAGTTTCCGTCTCCCTCCCACTAGAGGAAGCCAGCCAGGCACTCCGCGGCCCATCCTCTGTATGCGCATCTCCGTATCTCATCTTTTTGCAGCTCCTCTTGAGTCTCCGTGAGCCTCTCTTTTTCCTCTAGTTGTAGAATTTCCCCTCATCCAGCTTTCCTGTGGTTCTGGATGATGTCAGTTCTGTCTTTCAGATTAGTTTTGAAATTGTTATGCGAGGCCGCAGTTTAGGTGTTTACGTACACTGCCATCTTGGTTTCTCTTCTTTTATATATTTTTTAAATCCACTTATCCCACTCCCATTTTCCTCTCTGCTCTATTTAATAATTATGTGTTTTTTCTGGCAAAATATGTATTTGTGTATTCATGTTTTCAATTTATATCTCACTCCCAGCATTATTTTATTAAGAACCATCTAATCAATAGCTTCCAATTGTTGCCCAATTCTCCACATGTATATCCACCTGATTTTACCTCTCACAGTGCAGACACTCTTTGTCCTCCAGCTATTTATATTCCTCACCACAAGTAACACTTCAATGAACACATGCCCCTTAAGGACTTGGGTGAGGGCAGAATTGCTGAGACAAAGGGTGTGTGTACCTTCATTTGACTCAGTATGACTGCTCTCTAGAATAGCTATACCAGATCATATTCCTGGCAGCAAAGCACAGGCATCCCTATATCCCCACAACCCTACCAATACTGAGCATTTTCCAATTTTCTAACTATTTATTGACAGTAAATATAGTGATATCTCAATACTTACTTTGCATTTATTTCATTAATAATTTTAGACATCTCTTTGTATCCTTGTTAGCTTACTCATAGCCTTTGCCTGTTTTCTTTTTTAAACAGGGTTTGCTGTCCTCTTGTTGGTTTGAATACTCAGGATATGAATCCCTAGTTGGTTACAGACAATGCAACCATCTTCTCCCATCCTATCATATATGAACACTAGGATAGCTTTCATTGAACAGAGATCCTTATTTTGAATTGATCAAGTTCATCTTTTCCTGGGTTTGTTTTGTCTTATGATTTATGCTTTTGAAATTTTATTTCAGGGTATTCCCCAACCCTAAGTCATATGATGTTGGCCTACATTTTCTTCTATTAACTCTATCATTTTACCTTTTTTCTATGTTTATCTTTTCTTTAAAAAAAAAATCCTTACCTGAGAACATGTTTATTTTTCTTTAGAGATGGAAGAGGAGAGAGGGAAGGTAGAAAGGATGGGGGGGACAGAGAAAGAAAAAGAGGAGGGGGGGACAGAGAAAGAAAGGAGAGAGAAAGAGAGGGAGGGAAGGAAGGAAAGAGAAAGAGGGAGAGGGAAAAGGCGAGGGAGAAAGAGAGGAAGACATTGAGCAGCTGCCTCTCATATGCACCCCGACTGGGAATATGTCCCACATCTGCTTTTGGTGTATCAGATGATGCTCCAACTGAGCCACTGGCCGGGGCTCCTATTTACATCTTAACCCATGTAGAACCCATCTTTGTATGTAGTTAGGTAAGGATACTGTTTTATTTTTCTCCCAATAGTAGCACCTTTTCTCCAACATGATCCACCAAAAATATCTATCTTTCCCCCAGTGACTTGCAGATGGTCTACATCTGAAATCTCTATCCCATTTGACTGTTCTTACAGAAATACCCACTTTAAAAAATTAGCACCTGCCCTGGCCAGTGTGGCTCAATTGGTTCTTGGTCAGGGAACATGCCTGTGTTGCAGCTCAATCCCTGGTAGGGGGCGTGCAGGAGGAGACAGCCAATGGATGTTTTGCTCTCATCTCAATCTTTTTCCTCCCTTCCTCTCTGTTTAAAAATCAATAAAAAAATTTTTTTAAACAGTACCAGTCTTATAATATGCCTTAGTATTTGGTAGGAATAGCCCCCTAATCAAAGAAAACTTACCTATTTAGACTTTTATTCCTCCATATAAACTCTAGAGTAAGTGGGTTGGGTTTTTCAAAAAACTGGGGTAAATTTGATATCTTTCTAATACTATGTTGTCATTCCATGCTAAAACATTACATCTCTATTTATTCAGATCTTCTTTTATGTGCTTTTTTAGAGTTTTGAAGTATTCTTTTCTTTTTTTTATGTCAGGAACCACTATGGCAGTGTTCTGCATAATTTGTAGATATTGTTGTTACTTTGAATAACATATTTTTGATGATATCTTCTAGCTGGCTATTGCTGGTTAGAGACATGCTGTTCTTCTAGTTTCATCTTTTAACTGGCAACCATGAGTTATACTTAATTTTAATGGTTTGTCTTTTGATTTTTGTTGAGCTTCTAGATCAAGCATGTCAAACTTGACACGCTTGTTCTAAATTGATCATAAAATGATAGTTTTTATCTCTTCCTCTTCAATGCTATTAGCTATTTCTTTCTTTCTTTTTTTATTTTAGAGAGAAAGAGAGAGAAACATTGATTTGATGTTC
Organism: Lasiurus cinereus; assembly: GCA_011751065.1. NCBI lineage: Eukaryota > Metazoa > Chordata > Mammalia > Chiroptera > Vespertilionidae > Lasiurus > Lasiurus cinereus. Next base: position 67,381,561 of record JAAGEH010000018.1, read on the forward strand.
CACCTATCCATGCACCACTCACTGGTTGATTTTGTATGTGCCCTGATTGAGGATCAAACCCACAACCTCAGCATATCAGGATAGCGCTCTAATCAACTAAGCTATTCCACCAGAGTTATTAGCTCCTATTTTTCTTTATATAATACTGACTACAATCCTCTGGTACTATAAGCAGTTGTAAGAAAAGGCACCTTTGCCTTTTCTCAAATTTAAAGGGAAAGCCTCTGTAGGTTTTTGGTACAGAGCCATGACCAGACTATAGAAGTACTACTTTTCCCAAGTATACACACCAACACATGAACATACCCAGTCATGTGGAATCATGAGAGCAAGAAAAAGAAATCCTGTACATTTATTTTTATTTTTTTAAAATACATTTTATTGATTTTTTACAGAGAGGAAGGGAGAGAGGTAGAAAGTCAGAAACCTCGATGAGAGAGAGACATCGATCAACTGCCTCCTGCACGCCCCACAGTAAAGATGTGCCCGCAAGCAAGATACATGCCCCCAACCGGAATTGAACCTGGGACCTTTCAGTCCACAAGCCAATGCTTTATCCACTGAGCCAAGCCGGTCTCAGCAATCCTGTACATTTAAATTGCACTGTTTCAAGGGCACTTTCTTGCTATATATTACCCAGCAATTACATAAGTTGCCCACGTCTCCAAAATAAACAGTGATGGATCTATCCCCAGTATCCAGATGGTCTTAGAAACCCAAGATCTGCTGAAACCGGTTTGGCTCAGTGGATAGAGCATCGGCCTGTGGACTGAAGGGTCCAGGTTTGATTCCGGTTGAGGGCATGTACCTTGGTTGCAGGCACATCCCCAATAGAGGGTGTACAGGAGGCAGCTAATCAATGTTTCTGACTCTCTTTTCCCTTCCCCTCTGTAAAAAATCAATTAAAAAAATGTTTTTTTTAAAAAAGGAAAGAAACCCAAGATCACTGAAGATCTAATCCTACTGCTGCCTTAAGTGGATCTAGAAGGAACAACCTCACCAATGTTTTAGCACGTGTCCATTCCATATAAGGATTCCCCCCTCCTCACCCCAACCACACATATTCCTTTCCCCCATAGTCACCCACCTGTTATACCCCAAAATAGCACTCATAATCAGAAAAGTGTCACAGAGTCCCTTTACTCATCAAGATACTAAATATATGTTGGACTTTGCATTTATAAAAGCCAGTAAAAGCAAAGAGTTGGTAAGAATCTTACTACATAATATGGCTAGGAAACAATGAAAATTAATAATCTAAGAAAGAGGAATAATGCAGTATCAGGCCATCTTCTAGCACTATTCATGATGTACTTACACATTGTACATTTGCAAGCTCTCAGATAACCTAAGGCCCAGTACATCTGAAAGAGATTGAGTTGGCACTGATTTGAAATATTTATGCTAAAATCACAAACCATGACTCCAGTATTTAAATGAACCACGTGACTGGTAAATGTGAAGATGCTAAAGAAGAGATTAATTTTTTAACACTCGAGTTTGGATTCAAATGGGAGATGATAAAGAATTGAAAGCTTTCCTAAAAAAACAGGACACTTCATTTATAACAGCAAGTTATAACAGTAAGTTCATGGTGTTAACAAAAAAATGGTTTAAAAGGAGACACTCTAGATTAGAAAATATAACCTGTCATATGAAGAAGTATTTTGTCATTAAACGAGACCAAATATAAAGGAAATTAGATGCAACTTTCATGGGTTTCCCCCCCACACACACATACAAGATTAGAAATGAACAGATATCATCTTTTACAGGACTTCTTACATATATCTTCACATATGCCTTTTTCATATCATAGCAAAGGTAAAATGTCACTCTTCAGAACCAAAGTTGTTTTTGTGTTTTTTTTTGGGCATCCTTGACCTTTCTTTTGCTATTACCTCTTTTGCAACATTCTTTATCCCTGACTCTTGTCCACTGGTGAAACTTTTTCAAAACCCAATCCTTTGCACAGGAACTGTTTCCTTAACAACTTCCCCCCGCCCCGCCTCTGCTTGAGCGCTTAAGAAGGCGTTGGTTAATGTCGCCCTTGGCATACTGTACACCTTTCTAGTGTATGGACTATGTTGTATTTTTAATTTTTTCTTTTTAAAAGCTGTACCCAGATCCCCACTTAGCTTGTTTAAGTAATATTTGTACTGCTTATCAGCTACTGGTATCTTAATACAACTCATATAATCTACCTTTTCATTAATTCTAGAAAATTGTAAGCCATTGTATCTTTGAATATTCCGTCCTCCATTCCATTATTTTCTTCTGGAACTCTGGGTAGACAACTGTTGGACTCTCTCACATTATTCTTCATGGTTGTTTTTTTTTTAACACATCATTTGACAGCACTTTTCTTGGCAGAGAGGGCAGTTCTGTTTTTATTAACAGATCGTGGAAGCAGCTACAAGTCCAAATTGGGAAAGAACCTATCCTCACACCAAGGCCGGCCTGGGATGTGTTTCTGGAAAACTCTCTGCATGAGATCACAACTAAGCAGGCTTTTACCAAAATAAATTGCAGTCAGAATATTCACACAAGGACAGAACTGAAGGGCACTCCTCCTCAGCCAGTTCTCATGTCTCTGACACCCTATAGGTCTCTGCAGCCTGGGTATCAAAACACAAAGTTGGGAGACTTAGAAGAGACCCATCAGCAATTTCACCTGACTGTGGCTGCTCCCTGTCAGCTAATACAGGATACAGTGAGCATTGCAAGGGCGTTCCAGTCCAGCTAATTCAAACCTTAAGTAGTTAATGAAACTCTCCTCGCTTCAATTTTCCTCATCTATGAAACAGGGATAATGAGATGGTGGTTGTGACTGAACGAAGTAAAGCAGGTAAACAAGTTTTCACAGTGACTGACAACATCAACTAAAAAAAATATATACATGAGTGGATATGTGCAATGGGCCCAGGATGAGTGCTGGCGAACATTATGAACTTGGGCTTACAAATAACAAGAATTTGTGTTTTCATCAAGAGGAGTGAAAATGGCAAGCGCTCCTATCATAGATTTATTTGAAAGAATTACTAAAACAGATTCTTAAAATCATCTCTCTCTTCGGAGAGGTCAATGGGGGGGGGAGGGGGGGAGGAGTCATATGTACTACTTTAAACAATAAAAATTTTTTAAAAAGCATGTATCTTGCCGAGACCGGTTTGGCTCTGTGGATAGAGCGTCGGCTTGCGGACTCAAAGGTCCCAGGTTTGATTCCGGTTGGGGGCGTGTACCTTGCTTGCGGGCACATCTCCACAGTGGGGAGTGCAGGAGGCGGCTGATAGATGTCTCTCTCTCATCGATGTTTCTGACTTTCTATCTCTCTCCCTTCCTCTCTGTAAAAAATCAATAAAATATATATATTTTTTAAAAAGCACGTATCTCTTATTCAATACTCTTGTATCAAAAGAATACTACAATGATCACTCATATTTTAGGCAATATAAAATTTTGAAGGGTTATTACTGATCATAACCAAAATATTAAATTACATTCATTACTGAGGTGTAAAAATGGGACTGGTGCTTAGTGTGAGAAGTTACTGTGAGTAGTAGCTCCTCACACTATTGTCAGTCCCTCTGGATTCAGCTCCCTCATTTCCAAGAAAGATAATATCTGCCCTCCTAGCTAAAGGGTTTTTAAGCTTCAAATCACAATGTTTATGAAAAGTGCTTTTGTAAATTATAGGCTGTTATACATTAACTATGGTGCCATCTTGTTTGATGATTCCTTGGACACTGCCACACCCTGAGAAACTTTTAAAACAACCAGAAACTTTCTGGCAAACAAATGATCCATATCATCCCTGTCATTCACCCAACCCGCCAAGTAAGCCACTGCAAATTGATGATAAGAGGGAGAAGGAGCCACAATATGATCAGTTTGGGGAAATTTGTGAACAGCCAATCTCCCATCCTGTCCTCATGCCCTGTGCCATTCTCCACAACCATATCCCATCCCATCTTCACTACCATCCAGAGCCGACTAGGAGCCACACAATATCTGGCACAGAGTGGGTGTTCAATATTTTCCGAATTAAACACTAATTTAAATGGAATTTTCACTTCTTTCAGTAAAATCATATATGCATCCTTATGCTATTCCCACATTTTAAAATACGACATATTGCCGAAACCGGTTTGGCTCAGTGGATAGAGCGTCTGTCTTTGGACTGAAGGGTCCCAGGTTCGATTCTGGTCAAGGGTATGTGCCTTGGTTGCGGGCACGTCCTCAGTGGGGGTGTGTGTAGGAGGCGGCTGATTGATGTCTCTCTCTCATCGATGTTTCTAGCTTTTTATCCCTCTCCCTTCCTCTCTGTAAAAAAATCAATAAAATATATTAAAAAAATTAAAAATAAAATACGACATATTTAAGAAAACTAGTAATGAAGTATTAAGGTCTATAGCTAGTCTTCCTGGGTTCTAGCTATGTGACCTTGGATAAGACTGAACTTCTTAAGTTTCAATTTTCCAAATGGAGAATGGAGGTAATAATTTCCACAGAGGCATGGGGTCTGATATATAGTCAGTGCTCATTAAATAAATAAATGTTAGCATGTGTTATTTATAATTACGATAACTTAAGCAAGGTGTTCTGAGCCACTGATGAATGCAAAAACCAGGTAATGAAACCAGGTGATAAAGGAATCACCTTCTTAGAAGAAATTGAAAAAGACAAGGTAGTGTCCCGGTAAAATTTTAGAAACAAATCACATATGAATGTCATGTTTTCTTTAAAAAAATTCACCTTCTATACATAATTCTTCTAGTTTTTAACAGTGTAGTGCTATGACTTTGTCCATGCATTTGCATTTTCTCTACTTTTACTTATTTTCTAAAACTCTTAGTTAACATTAATGTTAATATTACTTATTTATTAAAGAAACAAAGCTTACAAAAGCTTAAAATGAGAAAAGTCCTTACAATGAACAATTCAATACATATTAATCTTTTCTCCTCAGCTCCAGGGTTAATTTAAAAAGTTATAGTTTAGCCCATACACCAAAAAGTTTCAGGTTTGATTCCCAGGCAGGGCAATGCCAAAGTTTCGGGTTTAATCCCTGGTCTGGGCGCACATACTAGAGGCAACTGATAAATGTTTCTCTCTCTCTCTCAAAATCAATTAAAAAACAAACAAAACATATCCTTGGAAAGATTAAAAAAAAGAAGTTATAGTTTAATCACTTATATACTGTAATCAGAATTCAAGTTATATTAATCAATATTAGAATATAATAAACTCAAATCCAGAGGCTTTCTTTTAGAGATGAGTACTTGACTTAAAAAACATATATATTATTACTTTACTTTAGAGAAAGGAAGGGAGAGAGAAACATCAATATAAGAGAGAAATATCAGATCAGTTAGCTGTTTCCTGAACTCGCCCAGACCGGGGATTAAACCTGCAACCTGGGCATGTGCCCTGACTGGGAATCAAACCTAATAGTGTACATACACAGGTCAATGCTGCAACCAACTGAGTACCCGACTTTTTTGTACCTACCACACATGAGGCATTAATTCAAGTTTGAGGACAATGATTCAGCTTGAAGGAGGGGCAATGACCTCATTACTTTAAGGGGAAATCCTTTCTGATTAGGGAAGAGAAACCCCTAAAATGGTTGGGAACACACCCTCAAAGTTCTAAGGGTGTGTTCTGGGGGGCTCGGCTGGCATGGCTCAGTAGTTGAGCACCCACCTGTGATTCCTGGTCAGAGCACATACCGGGGTTGTGGTCTCAATCCCCAGTGGGACGTGCAGGAGGCAGCCGATCAAAGATTCTCTCTCATCATTGATGTTTCTATCTCTCTCTCCCTCTCCCTTCCTCTCTGAAATCAATTAAGAAAATATTAAAAATAAGAAAAAAGACCTGGGGAGATGTGTGAGTTTCTTGTTATGCTGTTACATAAAAAGAAATATTTTCCAGAGGAACATTAAGTAGCTGAGGCCACTGATCTCTAGTTTTGCTCCACTCTGGGGGTTGATGTAAAAATGTTAGTGCTGAAAGCAATGGAGAAGCATTACGCTTCTCCTGTTCTCTTTTTCTCATTCGCAGCAGAACCCCAGACAGTGGTTTTGGCTCTGGTTTCTCTAGCTGTTGCCATCCATGAAATCACTATGGGTGGAGAATTCTCATCTTCTGACTCCGTTCTTGGGGCAGTAAATACTACATGTCTCATTAGCTAAGATATACTGTGGCTATTAATGCACGGACTTGGAAAACAGACACCTCTTCTTGTGTTGGCGTATTAACTCAGGGAGGATAAAGACACCATGAAATGCTTGGTAAGATGTGTGGCGCACATCCTCCTTCATCCACCCAGAACCTGGTGAAAGCCATGGGGGGGGGGAGGGGGGACTGTGTGCAGATCCAGGAGGCTGTGAGTGCCTTAGTGAGGTCTCCCTTTCACTCCACTTGCACACGATGCACAGGGCGGCCAGGAATCGCAAGGAAGGTTTCATACACCGTTAAAGGAAATACTCATTTCCAAAAGGTAGTATGACTTACCTGGAAATAGTATACAAGCCCACCACTCTGTTAGTCGGTCAGGAACACTGTAACCAGTTAACAGGCAAAAACTTATCCTTTCGGGCCAGGCGCTAGCACTTGGAGGAAGGGGCCGGCCGGCACAGGTCCTCTAAGGAGGCAGGCACACAGTCCACGCGGAGGCCGGCGGAGACAGACTCTCACCTGGAAGCGGCCGGCTCCACTGCACAGAGAGCGCGCGGCCGCCGCACCCGGCCGCCCTCCGCCGCCCTCCCCCGGCCCAGCCTGGCCAGCGGATGAGCTCCTGGCTCTTTACCTTTTTCTTTTTTCGCTCTTCAGTGTTTGGGAGCAGAGCAACCGATCATCCCTGCCGAGGACCGCTCCGCGGCTGCCTCTCTTAAAAACGCGTAACCGGTCACGACTAAGTTGACAACACTTGCAAGACCGCACACCGGCGCCCGGAAGGTTCCAGAAGTTCCGCGGACCGGCGTGCCCCCGGCCCCGGTCGCCAATGACGTCACTTTTACCTCCCCCGTTTTCCTCCGCTCGGACCGCTCAGCTCTGCGGGGCAGCACGTGGCCGCCGAGGGGGCGCGCGCTCGAGGGGCTCTCCTTAGATCCAAGGCGCTTTCCCTCGCACGAGGAGCGGCACCCCGCGCCCCAAAGCACGACTGCTCCGCGTCCCGGCCGCCAGACTGCGGCCGCGCCCCCGCCCCGCGGCCGCGGCCCCGCGCACCTGAGCTCCAGCTGGTCCAGGCTCTCCAGCAGGCGGCTGGAGCGGTCGGCCATGGAGGAGGAGCGGCAGAAGCGGCCCTCGTTCGCTTTCGCGTTGATCTTCGCCTGAGCCATCGGAGCCTCTGAGGCGGGGCGGCCGCGAGGTCACCGGCCTCGCGGGCGGCGGCGAGTGGCGAGCGCGGCGGCCGCAGCGTCACAGTCCCGCGGGCGCCCGCCTCCCTCTGACGCCGCGGGGGGCGGCCGGGAGGAGCCGCGCCGCCGCCGCCGCCGCCGCGTGGCCAAACAAGGGCAGGCGCGCCGCCCGGGCCGGGGGCTCCCGCCGGGCACAGGCTGGGGCGGGGGGGCTCGGAACGAAGCCGGGTGGCGGCTGAGCCACCGCCTGGAGGGGCAGGCGCGGAGGGGAGGCCCTGCCGCGACCCGCGGGCCCCCCTGCTCGGCGGAGCCCGGGACCACCGAGCCGCTGCGGAGACGCGCACCCACCCTCGCCCGTCCCATCCCCAGGAGGCCCGACCCTCCCGCAGCCCCGAGGTTCCCGGTCGCCCACACGCCGAAGGACCGAACGGTAGACCGTGGGCGTATCGCTCCGAGATGGCTTCGCTTAGTGTCTCCCGGCCCCCATAGTCCACAGCAAAAACAAAAACGCTGAAGTCCACGGAGGCAGGGAGAAGAGGTCCCCTTGGGGAAGAGAAGGCATTTAACCACAGCTCCCAGGCGGCCAGTGCTTGCCCGCCTACCCTGTTACCGGTGTCCTGAGATGAGAAGGAAAGCTTGGATAACACCACTGAAGGAATAGGGGAAAAGTGAAAATAGACCCAACTTCCGCAGGGTGAATTGACTTCATTTCAAACCCATTCGAATGAAGGGATTTTTAATGAGTTTTTTTCCCTATTAAAAATTATTCTAGTCGGAATTTTGAGTGAAATAACTGGTATCTATTAAGGCCATTTCACACCCAATTTACGTAAATCTGCAAAAGTGGAATTGGGCTGGGAGTACAAAGATTTATCTAATTTTGCTCTAGCTGGTTGGGACTGAAGGGTCTGGTTTGGATTCTGGTTAGGTCCTGTACCTCAGCCAGGCACATGTGGAAGGCAACCAATGGATGTTTCTCTCTCCCTTCCACTCTATATTTTTTTTTTTTTTTGCCTATTTTAAAACTTGTGATTTGCTCCTATTATAGCTCTACTAGTGGCCTTGTGCATGAAATTTGTGCAGGGGGGGGGCAGTTCCCCTCAACCCAGCCTGCACCCTCTCCAATTGAGGACCTCTTCGGGATGTCCAACTGCTGGTTTAGGCCAAATCCCACTTCTTGCAATCTGGGACCATGGGCTCCTAACTGCTCACCTGCCTGCCTGCCTGATCAACCCTCAACTGCCCTCCCCTGCCCGCCTGATCTCACCCCTAACTGCTCTCCCCTGCTGGCCTGATCTCACCCCCAACTGCCCTTCTCTGTCGGCCTGATCTTGCCCCCAACTGCCCTCCCCTACCCACCTGATCTCACCCCTAACTGCCCTCCTCTGCTAGCCTGATCTCACTCCCAACTGCCTTCCTCTGCCAGCCTGATCTCACCCCCAACTGCTCTCCCCTGCCAGCCTGATCTCGCCCCCAACTGCCCTACCCTGCCAGCCTGGTCTTCCCCCCAACTGTCCTCCCCTGCCAGCCTGATCACCCCTTATGGCCTCTGCCTCAGCCCCCCATCACCATGGCTTTGTCCAGAAGGAAGGTGGATTTCTGCAAAATGGCCAGTTGACCTGGTCTAATTAGCATAGTACCCTTTTAGTAGTATAGAGTATATAGGATAGGACTGCTTAAATGGGGGAGGTGGTGCCTTTTTCATCAGGAAGAGATGCTCTTGGCAGACAAAAATACATAATCCCTATGTGTGGACTGATAGCCAGTTACATGCACTATACTGCCAAACGGGTCATTAAAAAATTGAACCACTTTCTTACAGCTTACACCCAACAGCTGTTGCCCTTAAAATCCCTCCTCAGCCCCCACTTTAGGTTCTACCTTCGCAGTTCACCCAGATTAAGTTCTGAATGGTCTGTTTCTACGCCAGTCAGCATTTCCAGGCCTATTAACAGGCCATTTCACAACCAGTGGTCCCAGATTGCAAGAGGTGGGATTGGGCCTGATCAGAGAAGCAGGGCTGATCAGCAGCCCTAACAGAAGCCAGAGAGAAAGAGAGGCATGGCTGCTGGCCAGGCCTGGAATGAAAGAGAGGGGCAAATACTGATCAGCAGCTGCCTTGGAGGGTATGGGTCAGACCCTGCTTCTCTCTCCCCAGGCCTCTCTCCGGGCCTGATCTGCAGCCCCCTTGCAGTCAGTACTGGGTCTGGGTTCCTGCAGCCACTGCAACCCAGCACTGACTTCTGGTTGGTTGGGTCTCCAGTCATTGTGGATGTTACAGACCCTGGGTTTTTATATATTAGGATGCTTCATATTGCAAAGATGAGAATGTACAGAGTGCATGGAATGATAGGTAATAGCAGTCTAAAGTTGAATCACAATCTTTAATCTGAGATCAAAGCCATTTAAATACCTGAACAGAGAGGAGGCCCTTAAAACTGAAACTCAGTTCCCTAAGACTTCTATCTAAACACTAAACTCTTGGTGTATGGAATTACTTGACCTTGATAAATATATTTTGTCCTGTCATGGCACAAACTTGGAATTCAAATATATTTTGTGAATGGTTTAAAAGTCTATCCAGTAACTTTAGAATCTTAAGCTCTCTTTTTCTCATACACTAGATCCAATTCTTAAGTAAATCCCCGCAGCTCTACTTTCAGAATGTATCCAAATTCATCTCCCTGATTTCACTGCCACCACTCTGGTCCCAGCCACCACCAATTCTTACCTGGATGATACTGCAGCAGTATCTCCAGTCTGGTCTTCCTCCAGACAGTATCTCCTTTTTTTTTTTCAAAAAAATTTTTTTGATTAAGGTATTTATTACGTGTGTCCATATCCCCCCATCCCCCCCCTCTACTCCCATACATGCCCTCACTGCCCCCAGGTATGTTCTCACTGCATTACCTTCAGTAATCCTTCTAAATAAGGCAGATAACACAAACTTATTCTCAGAAACCTTCAATGGCTCCTCATTTGAGTCAAAACCAAGATCTTTTAAAAAGGCCTCAGGAACTTCCTCTATTGCTCTCCTAGTTCATAATAGCCTTCCTGCTGTTCCATGAATATATCAAGCTGACTTTTAGACCTTTTCACCCTCCTTCTAGCACTCTCTTCTTCATACATATTTCCCTGGCTCACTCTGTCAACTTCTTCAGGTCATTGCTCAAGTTCATACGGTCATGATCCTTCTAGACTAACCCACTAAAAATAAGTCTCCCACCACCACACTATCTTTCCCTTCCCTATATTCCTTCATTATACTTATCACCATTGGGTATACTTGCTTACTATCTAACACTCTATCCAACCTCCTCTCCTCCAATGTGTGCTCCACAGAGTAGGCTTTGTTTTTGTCACTGATAAATCTCAAGTGCTTAGAACAGTCCATCACTGGCACATGGCAAATAATAAATATTCTGTGGGTGAATGAATAAAACAAAAAGATAAGCATTTTTGTCAATGTTAGAAACATTTACTTTGGTAATTTAGTTTATCCATAATTTTCTGTAATGTTGTCCATTGATTAAATCTTGCCCCACTTTGTAGCTAAATTAAATTCAAATAATAAAAAAAAATTTAATTATTTTAAATTGCTTAACAGGTAGAAAGGCAATCAGTGACAACTAAAACATGAAACAATTCAATTACCTTTTTAAGGCTCGTGATGAAAAGCTGCTTAATAGAGCAGCGTGTACCTCACACCTGGGTGTGGCAGCTCTGGCACAGAGGCGTTGTTTCTTCCTCATCCCCACATCTGTTTAGCCACACTCCTTTCTGGAATATCCTTTATGCTTCTCACTACTGTGCAAGCTCCTGCAGATGTCTCTAAGGTCTGGCTCAATGACTACTTCCTAAGACCTTACGTGACCATTTTAACATACAAATTAAAAGCACAATGTAGTCATTTTAGAAAAATGGTAAATTCTCAAGCTATAATGTCCACTTAAAATATATATATATATACAAGTAGGTAGATCAGACCTGATATATATATTTAAATATACTTTTATTGATTTCAGAGAGGAAGGGAGAAGAGAGAGAGAGAAACATCAATGATGAGAGAGAATCATTGATCAGCTGCCTCCTGTACAACCAAACTGGAAATCGAGCCTGCAACCCAGGCTATATCCTGACTGGGAATTTAACCGGTGACCTCCTGGTTCATGGGTGGATCGATGCCCAAACACTGAGTCATGCCGGCTGGGCTAGATCTGATATCTTAAAAAATAAAAACACAAATTGATTTCCAATGTGAGTTGAAAAGACTATACTATAAAGAGACTATGCTGTAATAAAAAATATAGCAATGCGATTTCACACTAAAATATGTAACTGCAGAAAAAGAACTAAATTCTAGCCATGATTTTTTTCTTTAAAAGAAATTACAGAAATTTTTCAATTTGGTAAGCAATTACTACTCAAAAACTTTGAGTTAACATTTCTGGCCAAATGACATGAAGCATATACATAAAGACAGTATGACAGCCCTTCTTAGTCTATATTATGTAATATTTTAATTATTCACAATGGGGGCCTCAACATTTAAAAATTAAATATGTAATACCAAATGTAAGAAACTGAAAAACAATTTAATGAATAACAAAATGAAAATACTTACATTTGAAATAAAATTTTTAAAGGGTTAAGGAAGATTATTCCTGAGTAGATCTGGAACATTATTTTTTAAGATTATGTTTACACAAATATATAAAAAAGACTAATATTATTAAAAATAAGTTTAATTCTATGCAAGTATTTTGACAACATTCCCTTTTAAACAGTAGGTAATGCAAATCACATAAAAGTCTAAGCAGGTAAAAGGAATAGAAAAGGTTTCTTTTTAATTATTTCAAAGAAATCAGGGTGTTCTTTTTATTCTAGCAATTATTCCAGCTGCTCTAATTAAAGCAGGAATTACACCTTTGAGTGAAATCCACCAAGAACAGTGCTGGTAACACTTTTAAACTATTTCCACAATTAGTTTCTATTACTGTCTTCTAATAATCATAAACAGGGAAATCAAAGATAATTATATACATAGATTAGTGCCCACATGAGAAGAATTTGCAGAAAAACTAATCTATGGCAGCTTTATTTTCATTTTCACTCCTATAAAAATAAAAACAAACAAAAAAATCTAGAATCACCTGCACTGTACAAGTAAAGAAATAATGCTATTTGGGAAACATATAAACAATAGTCAAGAGCTTTTCTACTTTTCAATTCTTTTAACCTAAATATAGGAATTCCAAGTTAACTGGGAAACTGTCATACCTCTAATAGAATACATGGTTTACATATTTGTATTAACATGTATTTTATTCCTCCATATTTAAAAAAAATCATAAAAATACAAAGCAAATATAAAATTTTGAACATGAGAAAGCAAAAAAAAGCAGTGTTCCAAATACATCTGTACTAGTTAGTAGATTGCTGGCCTTCTTTAGAAAACAAATTCAAGAATTCATTATCCTGAGTTATCTTCAAGGCTACTTGATGCTCTGTGGTAATATCTTTAATTACATTTCCTCAAGGCTTCTTCTAATAGCTTCTTCTAATTCTACATCTGGATTAAAAAACAGAGAATTTTAATATTTAGGGCAGAAAACTATAAACATGTACTTTATGTAAGTCCCATCAACTACATCTGTCTTCTAAAGATGTAAATGAAAATCAAAAAGGAGAAATTTATAACAACTTGGAAGTTTCTCCATAAAGTTTGAATATTTCAGAAAATGAGAACCTGGATATAACCTCAATCTGAGTTATAACATATATGAAGTTAATGTGCTAAGGAACTTGCAAGTTTTTTTCCATTTAGAAATGTAGATAGTTAACCAACTTCTAGAATCACTGATGGGTAGTCACTAAATTCAACATTTAAAAAATCCATGCAGTTATTTCCAAAAAGACTTGATGTAATGCTTATATGACAAAATAGAAATCAGCAAAATCATGAAATGGTAAAATCACACAGGCTATTAAAATTTGTTTTAAGCTTCCTAGTCTCTAAGGCAAAGAGTGAAACTCATGGCTACATATATAATGTTTTCTGAGAAGCCCATATTATACTAGAGGCCTGGTACATAAAACTCATGCACGGGTAGGGTCCCTAGGCCTGGCCGGTGATCAGGGCCGATCAGGGCCTTCTGGCTGCCATCCAGAGCCTTCCTTCATTCTATGCCACCCCCTCGTGGTCAGCACATGTCATAGCAAGCAATCGAACTCCTGAGGGACAATTTGCATATTAGCCTTTTATATATATAGATACACATATGCATTCATTTAATATGCCCATTGTATATCAGGCACAGAAATACAGTAGTGAACAAGAGACATTTTGGGGTTCACAAGTCTCTCCATTTCCTCCTTGAGAATGAAGTGTGGAATTAGCTGTCAATTTCTTAACCAGATTTATCTCATCCCATCCAGGAGATTACCTCTCAAAGACTACTTGGTTCAAAGGACCAGTGATCCCTTTAGGATGCAGCTATATGTACCTTCCTGAGCTGGGATACTGGTGCTCTGTAGTTTAAAATACTATAAGCTGGTATATACTGTGTTTAAGTTAAACCTAGGTTCTAGGTCAGTGAGTTGCCCTCCGATGAATTGAGAGAGATGAAGAAGTACAAAGAAAAGCCAAGAGGCTCTTAGCAAAGGAGAATTAAAAGGACAAGATTTATAAAGATATGAAAACTCATTATGAAGTTACAGTAATTAAGAGTGTGGCACTAGTGCAAGAATAGATGAATAGACCAAAGGAACAGCATATACATCTCAAGAAACAGTTTCCATAAATATATGGAAATGTGATTTATAATAAAGATGGCATTACCGAATGGTGGGAAAAGATGGTCATTTTAATTTAATAAATGGTGGTGTATCAAAAAACATTATGGAAAAGAATAGTAATTTGGAATGTATTAAAATTACTTTTATTCATCAAAAGACACCATTAAATGAGTAAAAAGGCAAACTATAGAGTGTGAGAAAATATATGCAATACATGAAACTTGTGTACCCAGAAAGAACAAAAGGTTTTTAACCCAGAAAAAGCAACCAAAAGATATTCTAAAAGAAAACTTCAAAAATTTTGAAGAGGCATTGACAAAACATTGTTTCAAAATGGTCATGAAATATTACTCAGCAGAAAAAATAGAAATTAAAACCACAAAGAAATACCAGTACATACCCATCACTAACTAAAATTAAGAAGACTAATTTATTTCAGTGATTAGTGAAACCTTAGATCAGTGGTCGACAAATGCATTAGTCAACAGAGCCAAATATCAACAGTACAACAATTGAAATTTCTTTTGAGAGCCAAAATTTTTTTAATATATTTTATTGATTTTTTACAGAGAGGAAGAGAGAAGGATAGAGTTAGAAAGATCGATGAGAGAGACATCGATCAGCTGCCTCTTGCACGCCCCCCTACTGGGGATATGCCCGCAATCAAGGTACATAGCCTTGACTGGAATTGAACCCAGGACCCTTCAGTCCACAGGCCAACGCTCTATCCACAGAACCAAACCGATTTTGGCTGAGAGCCAAATTTGTTAAACTTAAACTTCTTCTAATGCCACTTCTTCAAAATAGACTTGCCTAGGCCGTAGTATTTTGTGGAAGAGCCATACTCAAGGGGCCAAAGAGCCACATGTGGCTTGCGAGCTGCAGTTTTCTGACCACTGCCTTATATCAATGAGAATTCATAAACGCTACTATAAGAAAATAAATTAGAACAAATACTTTAGAAAAACTATTTGGCATTACCTACCAAAATTGAACATAAGCAACCTCTAGGTATACTAGTATATTACCAGAAATGTGGACATATGTACACCAAGAGATATGTATAAGAATATTCATTTAAGTATTACTTATAATATCTGAAAATAATAAACCAAATGACTATAAGTAATAAATAAATTGTGATATTTAAATAAAATAGAATATACAGGTATTGGAAATAAACAAACCAAAATTACATGCTAACATCTGGATGAATCTGTAAAACAATGTTAATTGAAGACATCCAAACATAAAAGAATATAGACTATGCTTTGTTGTCTAATATGATGAACACAGTAAATAGAACTATTCTCTAAGATAATTAAGATGTTGGGATTAGCAGAAAAGGGTATTAGCAAAGTTATATTTTCATGAACTTAAGGATAAATGGATAGGAAATCTCAATAGAGTAATGAAAACTATGAGAAAAAACACAGAACTAACTAGAACTTTCAGAACTGAAAAATACAATATTTGAAATGGAAAATTCACTAGGTGGGTTTAACATTATATGCAGCGGAAAAAAGGGTCAATAAAACAGGAAGGTTGAAATTACTGAAAATGATGAAATAAAAAAAGATTGGAATAAAATGAACAAATGTGTATTTAAGCTGACTAACACGTTTGTAATTAGAGTTCCAAAAGAAAAGGAAACAGAAAGTGAGACAAAACTGTAAGAAATGATAACTGGAAATTTCTAAAACCAGGCGGGTCCTATAAACTTACAGATACAAGAAGCTAAGAAAACCCCAAACAGGATAAATAGATAACTCCATCTAGAGACACTTTTAAAAACTGCTAAAATCCCAGGACAAAGAGGAAATATTGAAAGCAGCAAAAGGAAAAAAGAAAAAAAGACACACTACACATAGAAGAAGAAGAATGCAAATTAGGGTGATTTATCATAAAAAACAATGAAGACCAGATGACAATGAATGACATCTTTAAAGTGCTCAAGGGAAAAGTATTAGTCAACTTGAATTCTAAAGCCAGAGAAAATGTCCTTCAAGATTAAAGGAAAAATTAAGATGTTTTCACAAATGAAATCAGAATACTCATTACTAGCAAAACTTCATCACATAAAATGAACGGAAGTTCTTTAGGTTGAAGAAAAATAAAACCAGCTGGAACATTTAATCTATTGAATATCACTGAAATATCACATAAATATCCATATAAAAATCCTACAGAAATGAAAATATGTAATAATAGAATATTATGAACCACTTTTATATTGGTACATTTGACAATTTAGGTAATATGGATATATTTCTTGAAAAACAATTCTACAAAACTGAAACAAAATGAAACAAAGTCTGAATATATTTGTCTATTTATTACACACACACACACACACACACACACACACACACACACATATATATATATATAAAAGAAAATAAATTTATTATCAAAAGAATTCCTAGAAATTGCCCAACTGGCATGGCTTAGTGATTGAGCATCAACCTGTGAACCAGGAGGTCATAGTTCAATTCTCCATCAGGGCACATGCCACGGTTATAGGCTCAGTCCCCAGAGTGGGGTGTGCAGGAGATAGCTGATCAATGATTCCCTCTCATCATTGATGTTTCTAGCTCTCTCTTCCTCTTTAAAATCAATAAAATTATTTAAAAGGAAGAAAAAAAGAATTCTTAGAAATAAACTCCAGCCAAGATAGTTGCACCTGTGAATTCTATAAAACTTTTAAAGAAGAGAGAAAATTGGTCTTGGAGTAAATTCAACAAAATGGCAGCTCCAAAAATCCAACCCTGCACAGAAACAGTGAAATGCAAGCAGAAACCATCAGAAACAACTTTGTCAAAAGTCTGGAAAACACTTAAAGGTTCACAGCAGTGCAGCAAATAGTACTGGCATTTTTACTTGCCTTTTCCCTACTATCTCTTTGTTTGGGACCCTAGTCCATGGTTCCAGATGGAGCACAGTAGAATTGACTCACAAATTATTGTGTTTGTATTCTAATCTGTCTGGGGCTATCAAAAGAAATGACATAAGGCATTCATCTCTATTTTGTCTACTCAGGACCCACTCAGGACAGAAAAAGCAGCAGGCACTGCACAACAACATTGTAAGGTTAACAAAAACCCACGGACTGGGGCAAAAGATTATGGTTGAAACTGCCTAATACCTATTAGGAAAAGCAGTTAAGGAAATTTCTCCAATAAATTAAGGCATTCAAAAGCACTAATTCAAAAGCATAAGAATTTATGTCTTATATATATAAGACATTCTCAATAGTAGCAAGATTAATAGCTCTTCTCACCAAATACCATGGAGGCCAAAAGTCAGTGAGATAACATATTTAAAGTACTGAAAGAAAAAAGTCTATATCCAGCAACACTATTCTTGAAGAATGGAGGAGAAATTAAGACAGTCCCAGATAAACAAAAGCTAAGGTAGTTTGTTACTAGTAGACCTACCCTAAAAAGAACCCTAATGGGAATCCTTCAGATTGAAACAAAAGAACAAGAGACAGTAGCTTGAAGCTACATGAACAATAGACACTTGTAGGAAGTACTGGTGTGTCTTTTTCTTTTCTGTGACTAAGTCTATGTTTCTCTTTCTCTCCCTTGTCTCTGGTTTCATTTCATTCTCTTTGAAAGAGAAGTAATTATGGGGGAAAAAAGAGAGAGAGAGAGAGAGAGAGAGAGAGAGAGAGAGAGAGAGAGAGAGAGAGAGAGAGAGAATACAGAAATAGGAATTAGAAGACATATATATATAAGTCATGCCCCAATCATTCTGAATCTGTGAATCTGAAGGCAAATGAGTTAATGTTTAGAGCAGAAATTTTCAACCAGTGTGTTGCAAAAAATTTAAAATATGCAATGCCTATTAAGTCAGGAGCGTTGACCTCTTTTCCTTTAGACCAGTGGTTCTCAACCTTCCTAATGCCGTGGCCCTTTAAGACAGCTCCTCATGTGGTGGTGACCCCCAACCATAAAATTATTTCCGTTGCTACTTCATAACTGTAATTTTGCTACTGTTATGAACTGTAATGTAAATATCTGATATGCAGGATGTATTTTCATTGTTACAAATTGAACATAATTAAAGCATAAGGATTAATCACAAAACAATATATAATTATATATTGTGAAATATTTATTTCTAATTACAAATAAATGAAATTTTGTCTTGAATTGTGGTGTAGCATGGGCAACAGTCTTCATATAACAACAGTAAACTACATTGCTACACTTTGCTACACAGAGGAGCCGTGAGTTGGTTCCTAAGACCATGGGAAATAGGTGTTTTCCAAAAGTCTTAGGCAACCCCTGTGAAAGGGTCGTTTGACCCCCAAAGGGGTCTCGACCCATAAAAAAAATGACAACAGCCAACTCAATAACCCTCTAGTGTGAATGAATCAAAATTATGGCTTTTTTTTGGGGTCAGATTGACAAAAAAACATTTTTTGGTGTGTAACAATTTTAGTAATTAATATGTACCAGAGATGAAAAAGGTTAAAAATTGCAGGTTTATAGGGCTAAGTTTTTATGTAAAATGAATGTTTTGCCTTTTACAAGTTTTCAAGATTAAGAGCAATTATTTGCAAAAGTATTAATTTTTCATAAACATTAACTGCATTAAAAAATGAACACACTACTCTCTTAGCCTTTCTTTGGTCTTTAAACTGGCTGATGTTTTACTATTTATATTATAATATTAATAACTAAGGCCCGGTGCATGACATCCATGTATGGGGGAGGGGGTTGGTCTCTCAACCCAACCTGCACCCTCTCCAATCCAGGACCCCTTGGGGAATGTCCAACTGCCAGTTTAGGCCCAATCATGGGGACGGGCCTAAACCAGCAGTCAGACATCTCTCTCACAATCCTGGACCGCTGGCTCCTAATCACTCACCTGCCTGCCTGCCTGGTCACCCCTAACTGCATCCCCCTGCCAGCCTGATCATCCTTTACTGCCTCTGTGTGCTGGCCTGGTTGTTCCTAACTGCCAGCCAGGTTGCCCCCAACTGCTCCCACCCTGCCTGGTCACTCCTAACTGCCACCCCCCACCTCCGCATTGGCCTGGTTGGTCCCAACTGTCCTCCACCTCTGCCGGCCTAGTTACCCCTCATTCCCCCCCTGCCAGGCTAATCACCCCCAACTGCTCTCCCCCGCTGACCTGGTTGCCCCCAATTGCCATTCCCTGCTGACCTGGTCGCCCCACGCAGCTTGCTTGTTCATTCGTTTGGTTGTCCCTCACTACCCACCCTGCTGGCCTGGTTTTAGACAGCTATCTTGTGAGGGTGTGAAGGTCAATTTGCATATCATCTCTTTATTATATAGGATTATATTAATAACTTATTAATTGAAGGAACTCTAAGACAAACTGCTGACATTTACAGAAAAATGGTTTTGCACTGGCAACCACACACATGATGCTGTCTTCTTTCTATTTTAGTGATTTGAGTCAGAATACCTGTTAAATAGGCTTATTTACAGAGCAGACCTCAGATTTGATAATGATGATAATAATAATAATGATCAAAATCACAATAACAGCCATAGCAACTAATACCATGTGTCAAGTTATTCTAGTAAAATAGGTATGTCAGTATTCCCTTTTGTATTTTGTGTGGATTTTTTTTTTAATCTTCACCCAAGGATATTTTCCATTGATTTTTTTCAGAGAGTGTGGAAGAGAGAAGTCAGAGAGAAATATCGATGTGAGAGAAACACATCAACCAGTTGCTTTCTGCATGCACCCCAACCAGGGCCCAGATTCGGGAGAAGCTGCAACCTAGGTATGTAACCTTTACTGGAATCAAACCCAGGACACTTGGGTCCACAGGCTGATGCTCTATCGACTGAACTAACAAGCTAGGGCAGTATTCCCTTTTTTAAAATGAGGAAACGGACACTCAGTGACGTTAAATGACTTGCCCAATATTGCATAATTTCTAAGTGGCAGGGCTGAGTTTTAACCCAGGGAACCCAAATCCAAAATGTGCACTCTATTTCTATCTGGTATACAAAAAAGTTATATAGGATATTTATGATTGGCCTGGGTAGTCAGAGACTGATATTGGTCTATTGATAAAACAAAAAATATGACAAGTCATGGCAGGGGGCAGATGGGAATAGTGGAGCTACTTTTCCCCAAGATAAAAAGCCACATGCAAATTTATGCTGACTTCTACCACCATTTGTCAGGCATTTACTTTGCAGTATTGTGTTAGAAGGAGAAGGAGAGACTTGAGAAGTTATTTTAACTTTTTTTAGTTTTGCTATAAGGTCTGGACTAGAACATCACTTTGCTTTCATGGTACAGAGTTAACAAAATCACCTAAATTCTCCCCCGCCAAATGGCTTCAGTCTTAATTTCCCTTAGCCAATTTCAGAGAGATGAGTCTTCGCAGCTCTAACATACTTTAAGTTTGTTATAAGTTTATTCATTCAATAACCAAGCATTTAGTGCCAAACATTGTGTTAGATGCTGTTGAAATAAAGATAAATAAAACATGATCCTACCTCTTGAGGAGCTCATAGTTCAGTGAAGATGAGACAGGAGGGAGGGAGGGAGGGAAGGAGGGAGGGAGGGAGGGAGGGAGGGAGGGAGGGAGAGAGAGAGAGAGAGAGAGAGAGAGAGAGAGAGAGAGAGAGAGAG
>JAAGEH010000018.1:67402356-67499779 GCA_011751065.1 Lasiurus cinereus
GAGAGAGAGAGAGAGAGAGAGAGAGAGAGAGAGAGAGAGAGAGAGAGAGAGAGAAATAACAGTGTGAGAGAGAACACCTACTGGTTGCCTTCTATATGTGTGCCAACCGGGTATTGAACCTGCAACCTTTTGATATATGGGGAGACACTCTAATCAACTGAGCCATGCTAGCTATGATCAGACAAAAACTTTTTTAAAGCTACTTGGTACAGTACAGAGGGAGCCTAGAGGAAGCAGGAGTTAGCTCTCTCTAAAGACAGAAAATCTAGGAGAGGCATTGACCATCAAAACTTTGTGCTTCCGCTTCCTTGGTCTATAGTTGTCACTAGAAATGCCTGGCTAGCTATGGATAACAAATTCAGATCTTCCCTCCCTCTTCATCTGGATGGAGACAAAATTGCTTACACAAATGATAGTTACATATGATTGAATCTAAAAGTTAACATTTGAGCTAGTTCCTGTTGGGTGAAAAGGAGAAGGGAAAGTAAGGGTATTAGAGGAGAATGCCAAGGAGATCAGATTCCTTAACTTACATGGAACAATGAATGCTTCTCACTTTTATGTTATAATATATAATCCTATATAATAAAGAGGAAATATGCTAATTGACCATCACACCTTCACAAAGATGGTGGTGCCCACAGCCAATAAGGAGGAAATATGCTAATTGACTGCCATGCCCTCAAAGATGGTGGCACCCACAGCCACAAATGGCAGCACCCAGTCCCCTCAGCCCCCCGCAGCCACCCAGGGCCAGCTCGAGGTGCAGGCAAGCCTCAGATGTTGGCTGGCTGGCCTTAGGGATGACCAAACGACTGAGGAAGCAGGCTGCATGGGGTGACCAGGCCAGCATAGGAGTTAGTCAGGGACAACCAAACGACTGAACAAGCAAGCTGTGTGGGGCAACCAGGCTGGTAGGGGGATTAGTGAGGGACAACCAAACAACTGAATAGCAGGCTGCATGGGGCAACCAAGCCGGCAGGAGGGCCATGAAGGGCAACTAGGCTAGAAAGGAAGGCAGGTGGGGGCAACCAGGATGGCAGGGTGGCAGTAAGAGGTGACCAGGCCAGTGTGGGGGAGGGAGTTCAGGGCGACCAGGCCGGTGGGGGAGGATGCAGTTGGAGGCAACCAGGCTGGCAGGGGGGGCAGTTGGGAGAGATTAGGCTGGAAGGGGGGGCAATGAGGGGTGACTAGGCCAGTCCAGGGGCAGTTGGGGGTGACCAGGCTGGCACAGGGGGAAATTAGGGATGATCAGGCCAGCAGAGGCAGGTAGTTTGGGGCAACCAGGCCAGTGGCAGGGGGCAGTTAGGGGTGACCAGGCTGGGTGGGGGGGGGAGTTAGGAGCCACAAAGCTGGCAGGGAGGAGGCAATTAGGGGTGATCTGGCTGGCAGCAGGGGCAGTTAGGGGAGACCAGGCAGCAGGGGGGAGGGGGGAGAGAAAGGGGACAGTTAGGGGTGACCAGGCAGGCAGGCAGGTGAGCAACTAGGAGCCAGCAGTCCAGGATTGTGAGAGGTGTAGACCAGCAGTCAGACATCCCCCAAGGGGTCTTGGATTGGAGAGGGTGCAGGCTGGGCTGAGGGGACCACCCCGCATGCACGAATTTCGTGCACCAGGTTTCTAGTGTATATGATAAGTATATGTAATAAAATATATATAGCAGAAGGAAATGAAAGACAACATACATAACAACACACTTTCGATTTTTCTTAGGCAACAACTTAAAAGTATAAAGTACCTTCTCTTTCATCCTTTAATGATAATACATTTTCCAAACTAAGGAATCACAAAAATGTAAAACCTCTCCAAATCTCCAAACCATGTAATACATTACATAGATAATGCTAGAAATTCTGACACATATTCACTTGTTATACATCTCAGAATTTTCTGGACTAGCTAGGAGCCCACAAAACTGTGAAGGCTCCCCAAATCTGGTTATTTAAAAGTTATAATTTTGTCTGGCATTTTCTATGGGACAGGTTGTATGTAGCAAATAAAGGTTGCAAAGTCTGAACTACATAAATGCTCAATGGTGTTTATTTTGTGATGTCCTTGATAAGCAACTTAACTAGCAGTTTTTATTTAAAAATCATAAAAATTCTTCAATTTGTTTAACTTATCATTATGTGGCTGTTATGCACTAAGCTAGTCCTTGAAAGATCATGATGGGGACAACAACTTGTCAAAAAGCTTGTTTCCAATTAGGCTGCAGATTTACTTTGTTTAACCAATAATTCTGGCTGTAAGAGAGAGATTCATTTTCTACTTCATTAAATGGATGAATCAATTCCATTGCTAGACTCAGATCCCCAAATTCCTAGGAGTACAAAGTTCTAGTATGGTCTCAGTTAAACTAATTTCATTATATGAGAGATCAAGCAAATACATAGAAAACAAATCAGGCCACTGTGTGTGTTTGTTTAGCCACATTTCTCTCCATACATTCAAATCTCCACATTCCCACTCCAACTGTGTCCTTTATGTCAAAGACACCAATGAAAGGTATCAGTGAAGCTTAAAATATTTTTGAAAACCCGTTGTTTCATTTCTTCTCATGATTATTTAAAATCAGTATATAATGGAAAAGCCAAAGTAAAAAAATGGGCATATGGCACAGCCAAATAGTGGTATAGTCAGTAAATTATTTGTTGTAAAAGTTCTCTTTAACCTATGAAAAGAAATATGTAGATTTTCCTTTGAAAAGAGAGAACATTTTTCATTATAACCCATTAATATTTAGACACAGCCCATTAATTATAGAAACAGCCCATTAATATTTAGATGTAAGAGTTTGCTTTCATTGTTCTACTGCAAAGTTTTTAATAAAACTTTTAATCTACTCAAAGTAAAAATTAGGCAATCAAAATTTTCTCTAAGCCCAGAAATTAGCAAACTTTTTCTGCAAAGGGTCAGACGATAATTATTTTAGGCTAGGGCAGGGGTGGGGGATAGTTTATATCAGTGGTCAGTAAACTCATTAGTCAACAGAGCCAAATATCAACAGTACAACAACTGAAATTTCTTTTGAGAGTCAAAGTTTTTAAATTTAAACTTCTTCTAATGCCACTTCTTCAAAATAGATTCGCCCACTCAAGGGGCCAAAGAGCCACATGTGGCTAATGAGCTGCGGTTTGCCGACCACTGGACTGTTTTTGTCACAACTACTCAACCTTGCTCTTGTAATGTAATAGCCACAACACAATCAATACTTAACAGAAGTGTGTTCTAATAAAACTATTTATAGACTAGGTAGTGAACGGGCTTTGATCCAAGGGCCATAATTAGCTGATTCTTGTTCTTGCTTCCTAATTTAGTATAATACCTAAATCATCTTACATGAGAAAATGCAAACTATCCTTTGAATGAGGAGATAACTATTTTTCAACTAAGGGGTAGGAGGGAATAGGGGGGATGAACAGATGAGAGGAGGAAAAAAACAGATAAGATATACTCAAGAAGGGAAAGGATTAATTATTCCATTAGGTTACCTTCTGTGGATCTGAATTCTTCTTCCATTGAAGTACTTTTTACTCCCAGGTTGTCATCACTGTCACATTCTATAAGGTAGAATCAATAAATGCAAATGAATTTCTGAAGAAGTTATTGTGCCATAATTTATGTATTCTCAAACAACATTTATCAATGACTTCTCCCATATCCAAGCTTACTAATTACCATCTATTAGAATACCAATTTCCCTTTAGGTTTGTTTTTTGTTATTGTTGTTTAATTTTTTGTAAATGATTATCAAGTTACATTATATAAATCAAGAACAAAATAAAAATTAATGAAATAGGCAATTCAATTTTAGTTCTATAGTCAAAGAATTATTTGAAAAGTTCTTTTAACATAACTATTGAATAGAAAATTCTATTTAAAAAAACCAAAATATAAGACGCTAGTAAACTCCAAAGTTTCACTTGCATGAAATCATCTTACAACCTTGGTGCCATATAAAATCCTATATTTTAAAAAACCATATGCATTCATCTCTATAGAGACCAGAGAATTAACAATGCCTCTGCATGGGACAAACTTATTCAATTCATGTCTTATATGCTTTTATAATAAGAGCTAAGGCTTTATGAAGATAACCTAACTGACCAGGTATTGCCAAAGTCACTTCAAATTTGAACCATAGTGTATCAATGACCTAATCTTTGAGTTTTTGGCTTTTTATTTTAACTATATTCTCTCTCTCTCTCTCTCCCTCTCTCTCTCTCTCTCTCTCTCTCTCTCTCTCTCTCTCTCTCACACACACACACACACACACATACACGAACAAAAGAAAGTTTATAGTTGTGAGTATGCAAAACAATTTATTATTGTATTATTATTGTTTTCCATATAAACAACTGTAAACCAACTTTTGCCCCACCCTATATATAGCTCAGAATGATGGAATCAGAGTTTAAATACCTAAACACATGTCAAATGGATGGATTTGCTTCTCTGGAATATTTAAAAACTTAAAATATACATTAAAAAATTAAAGACTTATAATTATTTATAAATAAAAATCACTGCATATCCCTTATATTCCTTTGCTGAAAAAACTTGTTATTACAAGTTATATTTTGCCAGTCCAGCAAAAATACGATTGCTTTTTCTACATTGTGTTATATGCACTCGATACTTCAAATATTTCAAGCACTGTTTCAGGGAAATAAAACATTATAGTTACAGCTTTAAGAATAACAAATTAAGTTTAAAACATTAGGTACAAAGGTAAAATACTCAAGCTTTCTGTTACTATAATTCAAGTCAAGGCCAGTCAAAAATAGATATTTTAACTGGTCTAAACAATTCATCATTGCAGCCACTGCAGGATGTGAGCTCCATAGAGACAGCTCTGTGTCAAGTGTGAGCAGGACAGGCACTGAGGGAAAGTAACTAGACATGGGTAAAGGGATTTCTAGGAAGCCGAGAGGCAAAATGTCATCTGCTTTCTTTGTGCAAACCTGCCTAGAGGAGCACAAGCAGCAGCATCCAGATGCTTCCATCAACTTCTCAGAGTTTTCTAAGAAGTGCTCAGAGGTGGAAGACCATGTCTGATAGAGAGAAAGGAAAATTTGAAGACATGGCAAAAGGTGGACAGGCCCATTATAAAGGAGAAATGAAACCTCATATCCCTCCTAAAAGGGAAACCAAAAAGAAATTCAAAGATCCCAAAGCACCTAAGAGGCCTCCTTTGGCCTTTCTCGTTTTATTATCCCCAAACAAAAGGAAAGCTCCTGGCCTCCATCGGTGATGTTGAAAAGAAATGGGAGAGGTGTGAAGTAATACTGCTGCAGGTGACAAGTAGCCTGACAAAAACAAAGGTGACTAAGCTGAAACATGGAAAGACTATTGCTGCATTCAGAGCTAAAGGAAAACCTGAATGAAAAAAGCAAGAAAAAGAAGAGGAGGAAGATGAAAATGAAGAGGAGGAAGACCAGTTGGTTCTAGTGTGTGTTTGTTTTCTCTTGTCTATAAAACATTTAATCCCCCTTTAAACATTCACTCATTTTTTTAAATTGAAATGTAGAGTTGTGTAAAATTTGTTTTTAAACTGTATAGTGTCTCTTTTGAATAGTTAACACACCACTAAATGTGTCTTTAGATAGCCTTGGTCCTGGTGGTATTCTGACATTCTGAATGTTTTGCTGACCTTCTGAACGTTTGATGCTAGGCTTAGCTTGATACTAGTTTGCAAAAATTAAAAATGATTTCCTTTCCTCAATCAGCTCTATCAGTAGTAGAGAATTTCATTCTATTTTCAGAACTTTGACAGAATTACATCACATAGATTTTAGAGATGGTGTCCAAAGCAACAACATATAATTTCATTAACAGGCTGAGGAAACAACAGGCAGGTAGACTTTTAGAATGAAGTTCAACCATTGTTTTAATATATATTAAATATATAATAATATATATTAAATATATAATATATATATAATAATATATATTTAATATATAATGCCTATTCCATAGAGCTTGATGCTACTTCAATAATCTATACTTTCACAGCATGAGTGAACTTTTATATTCAATTTTTAACAAGGCTTTTAAAATCTATGTAATTGATATGATTCTATACATACCAACTATGCTTAATACCCAACCCCATTCATTCCCAAAGAAAGTAGATACAACAATGTCCTAAGCCCATAAACCAGAAAGTCCAAGGAGAGTATTCAGATTCAATAAGAATTTTCTTAAAGCCTAGTAAACTGTGTTCTCAACTTGAATTCACTAATATATAACAAACAGCCTATGCTCAAATTCATTTTTGCATTACTAGAAAAATATATTCTAGGTAAATTAATACTTTGCATAAAATTGCAAAGAGGATGTTTAATTTACGTAAGACTGTTAAAACTATTAAATATAAAACAATGTCTTTAAAAAGAAAATCTAACATTAATCAAGTTAATGTTCTTTCACTAAGCTACATATGGTCAAGTTTTTTATATAAACATATCATTAAGAGCCCACAAACATTTTTATATAAGCAATGAAACAGTGAAAAATGATAATTCAGACATTCAATCAAAGAATTTGTCTAAGGTAGGTGTAAAAATCTAACACTTGGAAAAATAAAACCAAACAAAAAACTCTTAAAATATGTATGGTTAGTGTAGTAAGAACAAGAAGCAGAGTCATTTCATCTTAGGAGAATGCATTACAAGCAGGAAAGCATCATACAAGGTAAATGAAAAGTGGTGCTTGCATGGCTTCTATAACTCAGCATGCGCTCATCACATTGAGATTGCATTTCTACAGTCACAAGAAAAGAAAGTGGGTCTTATTTGTTAAATTATGAGACAAAAGATCCTAAGGATTTTATAATGCTGATCTCTTCTCTTGGCTATGATTGACATGCAATCAGCTTACTTTTTTAAGTACCAGAATCCAAAATTGAGTCTTTTTATCTTCTGAAAACAGAACAAAACCCTACATCTTCCTGAATGTTATTAAAAAAACAACAAAACACCTCATATTTGATGTCTTTACTAAGTTGATTCTGCAAATATTGTGAGACTGAAGCAGAAAGATTTTCATTATCTTCATTCTTCCAGGATATGTTGAGAGACAATAATTCATACTGGAGTCTCTCTATACCTTAAAATCAGGTATTTGTATTGGTGATACTGATGGGGAAAAAAACACATGTGGCCACATGTAGCTTATTTTTAACCTTTTTGGACCTCTGCTTCCTCATCTGTAAAATGGGGTAACTTAACACATCCTAACTCATAATGTTGCAAAGAGGATTAAACAGCATGTGGAAGAAGTTCTTTAAACATCTTCAAACACTACAGATATAAAAAGCAGCTAGCCTGATAGCTGGCACATAATAGGTTCTCAATGAAGGTTAGTTTCCTTTCTCTTTTCTGAAACATTTATGTGACAAGTTATATTTGCACCTTTGAAACATGAGGCTTAAATTAATTAACATATATTTATGAAAAAAAAATGTAAAAGATCTAAAAGAGCCTCTACTTGGCTCCTCTAATTAGGATTACTGTAAAGGCAAATTTACGTATCTTGGCAAATTTTTTAAAAAGTGAAGAATATTATAAAATAAAATTGATGAAGGATAAGGGGGCAACGGTGTTAATTAAGACAGATTAATATTTTAAAATACCTCTATAATGATATATTTTTATATATCATAGCTGTAATAAAATGTTGGTGCTAAAACTCTGATGCGTAGGAGAGAGAATTTACAGGTTAAAAACCATGATGTATTTAAATTTCAAAATTAGTATAAAAACTCACTTTGTCACAAAGAGAACTGATTTAGCTTAATTAACCAAGTCAGAGAACTAAAAATGTTACCAGTAGTAAAGCTGCTTACCTATCTGTTACCTTCCTACCAAGCAAAAGAGTGATTAACTTATGGCCAAATGAAACCAGCAACTCTAAATATCTCTATTTTTACTAAGATAAGTACCTCCTGAAAAAATTTGTCTGCCGTTCCAGGTATCCACTGGCAGTCTCAGAAAGCATCCCCGCAGGTGGGGGTGGGGGTGGGGGTAGGAGGGGAGAGGAAGAGGTACTATTGCATAATTTCACTATCAGGCAATTTGATGTGTTTAAATTGTTTATGAAGAAAAAAACTGTGTCTTTAATCAAGTAACTGAATACTATGATTCTGCATAACTTTTTTTAAAATTTTAGAATTACAAAAGCATCTTTAAATTTAGATCTAAATAAAATATGATTTAACTTAGATTTCTTTGGCCACTTAATATTAATAATTTTCATGACTTTTAAAATGTAATGGCCACAACATATGAAAAGATGCTCAACATCACTAATCATTAAGGAAATACAACTCAAAACCACAGTGAGATACCACTTTACACCCATTAGGATGGCTTCTATTAAACACAAACAAAAAGCAGAAAATAGCCCTGGCTGGTTTGGCTCAGTGAATAGAGGTTTGGCCTGTGGATTGAAGGGTCCCAGGGTCGATTCTGGTCAAAGGCACATGTCCAGATTGTGGGCTTGATCCTCTGTAGGGGGTGTGCAGGAGGCAGCAGATCAATGATTCTTTCTTATCATTGATGTTTCTACTCTCTCCCTCTCCCTTCCTCTCTGAAATAAATTTAAAAAATTGTTATAAATGAGCAGAAAATATTAAGTGCTGGCAAATGTGTAGAAAAATTGGGAACCTGGTACACTGTTGGTGAGAATATAAATAAAATGGTATTGTCCCTGTGAAAATTAGTAAGGTAGTTTCTCAAAAAATTAAAAATAGAATTGCATATAATCCAGCTATTCCATTCCTGGGTATACTAGTATACTCAAAAGAATTGAAAGCAGGGTCTTAAAGAGATATTTGTACACCCATACTCATAGTAACATTATTCACAGTAGCTAAAATATGGATACAATTAAAGTATCTACCGATTAATAAGTAGATAACCAAATTGGGTGTATATATATATAGAACAGAATATTATTCAGCTGTAAAAAGGAAGGAAATTCTGACATATGCTATAACATTGATGAAACTGAGGACATTGTTATGCTAAGTGAAATAAGCCAGTCATAAAGACAAGTGCCGCATGATTTCATTTACATGAGATACTTAGAATACTCAAAATCAGAAAAAGTAGAGTGGTGGCTGCCAGGGCTGGTGGGAAATGGGAATGGAGAGTTATTGTTTAATGGGTATAGACTTTCAGTTTTGCAAAATGAGAAGAGTTTTGAGAAGGATGGTAGTGATGGCTACACAACAATACAAATGTAGTTGAAACTACTAACCTGTATATTTCAGGATGATTAAGATGATAAAGCTTATGTTTTGTATATTTTACTACAATAAAAAAGTTGGAAAGACTAAAAAAAAGTCTATTAGCTAAGAATCATATTTTTCTTTTTATAGTATTAATAAAAATAGCTATTTATAGTACCCATAGCACTTTATATATATCACTAATTTCTGCAACCTTATCAATATGAAAAGTTGAGTAACTTGCCTGAAATCACACAAAAATTCAGAATAAAGTATACACGTGCTCCCAAAGAGCAGTAAGTTCAAAAGGGCACTGATTGTGAACAAATGATTATAAAACCCAAAAACCTAGAGCATAAAAGAGGCATTCAGAAGGGGAAAATCAACATATAACAATAACCTATATCTTACCTCCAACCCTAATCTACCCATGCAGACCTACTCATATTCAGTTCTCATTCCAAAGTTGAAATAAAGGCAAATCAGTAAAGGCTTCACATTCTAAATTGCAAAACAAACACTCCCAAAGGTATCAGCAAAAGAGAAGAAAAACGGGGTTGGCAAAAGTAAAACTGTAAGTATTTTACAGGATATTAAATAAATGTTAAGGGAAAGAGGATGGCAAAAGAGTAGAAAAAGACATTTGGAAAAAACAAACAAACTAGCAAAAACAACAACACACAAAAAAAAAACAAACCTTAAAAAAATAGGTAAAACCAAAAACTGCAGAACAGAAAGATAAAAGTCAATACTAAGACATGACATAAGATGTAAGAGTTAATTTTCCTTTAAGGTGTATAGTTGATCTTGATTAATGAATTATTCCTAAGTTTGTGGAAGTGAATTAATTCATTGTAGTAAGTGATCCAACAAAATTCTTCAGAATGGGTTTTTAATCAAAATGTGGCTCCAAATAAGTTGAATGAAAAAAACAGCTAGGTGAATAACTGCAGTTATTCTCTTCTACCCACATTTACATCAGAAGTTCTGAAAAAAGGAAAACCCCTTCTGAATCTCTAGAATTACATTTTTTCTTAAATACTGGTAAAACTGGACAATAGTACTCCCTTTGTTTGAACAATTTCAGAAAGACAGAGAAGAGAGTGTAAGTTCCAGGACTAGGATGGGGAGTACCTAGCCCTTCCAAGGAACTAAAGAGCCTGGCCAGAATGGCTCAGCGGTTGAGCATTAACCTATGAACTTAGAGGTCATGGTTCAATCCCAGGGTGGGACATGCAAGAGGCAGTCAATAAAAATATATGTATATAAAAAAAGACAACTAAAATATGATCTTTCAGAGCTTCATTTTGTCACTGTCAAGTTCTTATATGGTCTTTTTCTTGGGGAGGAGGGATATTGACATATTATTTACTGCTTTCTGGATTCACCTTTAAGAACTTTGTTTTCTGAAATATTAAAGATAAATTTGGAATTTCAGAAACAAAGTGAAGATCTAGATTCTTAGTTTTGTAAAATTATACTAACATTATTTTATATCATGAATATATTATATACATGAATATAGGCTTTCTCTATTAGATCAAAAATGTTTCAAAAGATTATGAATTCATTCTAGTCTAAAAAAGTTAAGAATGGAAGTGAGGTAAGGAAAAAAATAGAAGTATGAGAGCATGATGGGTTTAGTGAGCAGACAACAGTTCACTAGTGGACAGCAGTTTATTATTTCTCTCAGCAGTGAAGTCTCCTCCTCTTAGGCGGTTTACACTGTGATTGCAGCTGCATACCTTTGGTGGTATCAGATATGCTATTTAACAAGGCACACATCATATCACCCTCTAAATGGTGAGGGTTTAGTATATGTGCTGGCCGCTGAGTCTTCTTAAACTGATTCTCTAACTCCAGAAAACCTTGATCTCCTGAGAGGATGGTGAAAGGAATTTGCTTGGGTAGTTGTTCATCTAGACGGCCAGCCTAAGTTGGAACAAATAGCAGATGTTGATAAAAATCAGCATTTGAGTTTCAAATCAAGTTACATCTATTTCAGAATGCACACCTAGAAAGGATACAGATTGTTTCCTAGTTCCCACCAAAGTAAAGATCTCCTTCATAAATGAAGTAGACCACATTTAATGAAATATAAAATACCATCAACTAAAAGATAAGCTATTTTATGTGGAAAAAAGGGAGGAAGGGAGGGAGGGGCCAAAAGGAATCTAATAGGAGGCCCCTATCATAAAGCTAAAATGCTATTAATCAACCACAGAGAAAAGGTAAGCAATGTAACTAGCATACTCAATATTGGCACTAGATAGGTGGAAAAAGAAATCTCTTGTGGTTTAAAACATAAGCATCATTCAACAAGTTTTCAGAGTACTAGTAAATTCATGTTATAAATGTGACACATAAATCTTTAAGCCGAGAATTTAATTTAAACTGGGTCTCAAGCTGGTTGTTTCTCTGGGTGACTTGCAAAGCAGAAACAAATGCAAATCCTGTCTAGTCAACAGTGATTGTTAAGGTGCCTCCCAATTTCAGAGATGTTAAAACATGAAAGTGTCTTAGTATACTTTAAGTGCAATGTCATCTCTTGATCATTTATTCCATAAGTAGTTGAGACTTTACTATGGTACCTAAGAGTCTGATAGAAGTTAGGGAAAAAGCAATAAATAATTAAGCTCTAGTCTCTGCCCTTATAGTAGTCATAAGTAGAACCTAATATAGAAGGCTTAATACAAAAATATAACACTGAAGGATGATCTACAATCTCGTTATGATTAAAGTGTGTGGGGGGGGTCCAAACAGGTCCTAGATTCACATTAAATCTGGAATAAAACAATGACTCACATGCATACATATGGCAAAATCAGCAGCATCTTTTCTTTTACTACAACGAGGATGAAGGAAGAAGCATCCAATCCTATTCAGGTAATTATATATCTTACAGTTGAGTGGAGGCTTCCAATTGGTGTTTCCTCCTATTATTTTTTAAAAAGGCATAAATGATAGTCAAACAGGAGAAAAAGAACCAGACACTAGATACAACTGAAAATTTTATCAAGAAAACACACTAGGAAAAAAAAAAAGTGTTCTAAAGAGAAAGTACCAGATTAGAATGCAGAACAACTCAGTTCTAGTGCAGGTATCACCATCTTGTTGCTTTACAATCTTGGGAACGTTGACCAACTTCCCTGAATCTGCCTATTCATCTGAAAACTCACAGGGATATTAAGGAGAATCAAAAGTAATGTGTGAAAATTCTTTGAATGGTATCATTCCAAATGAATGTAAGCATTAATGGTTTTTCACAAATATGTCAAGGCTGTCTAGTGGAGAGACATGATGGGCAATCAGCAAAGCTAGATTTACTAAAAGGCTATACTGGCTAACTTATCCAGGTCATTATGTTTCTATCTTAAATACCAATTCTCTTTATATGTGACTTCCTATCAAATATGAAGTATATCAGATGCTCATTATACTAAACTTCTGTAAATCAAAGAAGTCTTTCTCCAAGGTTTGGTCAATGGTTTGTAAAAAGATTTAGATAATATTTACATTTTTTAATAGTAGCACAGTTGCCACAAGGCCCAAGTTCAAAAGCTAACTCTGCTACTTATTAGTTTTATACTACTTTAGAAAAAATAAACTTCTCAGCCTACTTCTTTATATGTATTTTAAAATAAGTAAGCATGTATTAGCACCAAGTATAGTACCTGGCACATTGAAGGTATTAAATAAAGGCTTTTTCAAGCTGTATCTAAAGATCGACAAACTTTGAGTCACTGAAAAGCTAACACTTACCACAGAGAAATGTAGAAAAAAATATTCTAGCAGAGTAACTATCATGTGAATTGACAATATTGCAATATATTCCTATGTTCTGTTCAGGAAGGTGCAAGAGGAGTCTTTTAAAGTGAACCATATTATAAGAAGAAAATAAAAGGAGGACTGCCTTAAATGTTTTCCTTATTAACCATACCTTGAAAGCCCCAAATAAATGTTCCTTGGTTTAGATGCCCTGGTAGATGACCAAAAAAGTTGGACCAATTATCAAAATCTACAAATACTATGTGAGTCATGGTTCGCAGGTAATCCAAATCTGGAAGCTCAACAACTTCATCTAAGAAAAAACACATTAATATGGATTCAGTAAGAATTAGCTAAAAACATTTCAATTTCTCAGAGGATATGCAAAATATTAATCTTGCATGTTATTCTCAACTAAACCTTTTTGTAAAGTTCAAACCTGCACATGACACAGTACATTTAAATTGGATAATTTCATTCTTTTCCTAATATAGACTGACTTATTAGTAGCCCTCTGGCTTGTGATTAAACACCATATAGAGCAGAAATGAGATAACCTACAACCTGCACCATAAAGTGGTACATAATAAGCATTGGTGACACTTCAGTACTTCACTATAAGCATATCGTTCTTGATTCTCTCAGGTTCTTTCATCCTCTACCACTCTCCAATTCTCATTCTCCTTCCCTTTCCCTTCTTTCATACTTTTCTACCTTGACAAAGCCTTAAAGTCTCTAGTGGTAGCAATGCAAACCTTAAAATATTAAATTATTTATAAAATAAATAGCTTCTATTTCACCTAATAGAGACTCCCTCAAATATACCACTGTATCTCCTCCCATTTCCAAGCCACCCATCATCTTATATCTTTTCTTAAAATCCTAATTAGTATAGATTTAGATACTACAATCATCTTCTATTAAACATAACCAATCCAAATTTCCAAAAAATAATCAGAAGACAATAGAAAAGCAAAAGAAAACATAAAATGGGATGACCACAGGTTTACTGTTTGAAGTAGTGTTAAATAGGTCTGTAGTATGTCAGTTAATAATTTGTTACATAAAATACGCCATGATTAAAGGTAATGCTGAGATCTACATGTACCAGAGAGTAAGCCTATAAAAATTCAGTATTTCATAAGATTACTTTATTAGCCAAATTTTTCACATACCCTCATTGTTCACTCTACATGATAAAATTTATCAAGAGTTAATAGTTATGATGAAGGAATTAAGCAAAGAAAAAAACAATAGTTACAACAGTTCATAGGTACAGACAACAGTATGATGTTTAACAGAGGAAAAGGGGGGTAGGAGGAGGTAGAAAAGAGTAAAGCGGGGATAGATAGTGATAGAAGGAGACCTGACTTGGGGTGGTGAACACATAATGAACTATATAGATGATGTATTATACAATTGTATACCTGAGACTATATAATTTTATTAACCAATGTCAACCCAACAAATTCAATAAAAATTTTTAAAGGATATAGACTTGCAGGTATACTCTAAACAAAACAAATTATATTTCTAAACAAACAAAAAAAAACCAACAACAACATTGTACTCTTCTAGGCTTAATCTTACCACATAAGAGAAGGAAAGTCTAGGTAAGAACAAACAAGGGATCCACACCTCATTTCTCTCCCTGGTTTTTTCTAACACTTATAACTCTACTTCTAATTCCTATTTTAACTTTAAGTAAAAGCTTTGATTAAAAACAAATCATAACAAAAATTATACAAATTCTAAAGTGACCTTGAAGATTTCTTGTAATTATAGAATAAGACCAAAAATAGAAACAAAAAGAATTCTACTTGATTTATCATCATTTGAATTAAAATCAAAATAGTATGTCCAGGATAACTTTAAAATCTTACTTTCTGAAACACTGTAAATTTCCTTTATCTCTCAAATCCCATGCCTTTTGTAAAAGAAAAAATGTTATCTAAACACATACTACTTAAAGCTAACATACATTCTTGGTCCCCTTAAGTTTAGGAAATGGCTGGCTGGATGTAGTAGTAGGAATATAAATCCTTGCGAAGTGTGTTACAGTAATTAACTAACGTATCATCCAATTATGTTTGTTGCTTCAAAACTGAATCACTAGTTTTCACAAAAATTATGGCTACAATACACATTTATACATTAATACAGAAACCTGCACAGACATCAGAGTGATAAAGCATACCTATATTCTGACAGCTGAGGTCATTCTCGACTCCTTTCTCCATGTCTGAATTTTTTGGATAGCTTGCTGCCTGTTTCAGTTTTCTCTCTGTACGGGAGGCATTGGCAGCAAACTTGTACGGGCTTGTTTTTTCAAATCCAAAATGCGCCACACTGGCTTTCTGTAAGAAGCAATGTTTTGTATGGAAGTGCTGCTGAGCACTCTCAGGATCATGAAACCCTTTGGTGCAGGTGCCACACTTGATTACATACTGCTGCTCCTCCTCCACTCTCTTTGCTTCGCTGTGCACTTGATGGATGTGAGTGTTCATATCGGCTGCATTCTGTGCTGTTGCTGAACATAAACTGCAGCGAAACCACAATTTACCTTTATCCAGCATCGTTTGGAGACATCTACTAAAATCTTCCCTTCTGTTGATTTTACAGATGTAACTCTCACGACAACCACAGGTTAACAGATTACCGGTCTCTAGAACAGGAAAATCATTCTCAGTTTTAATTGAAATTTCAGTTTTTTCCGGCACAAACACATAATCTATGCTGTGATGCTCCTTATAATGACTCAAAAATGCTTCTTCCACATTAAAGGTGAGATCACAAAGTCCACAGAAGTACTTAATCTTTATCTCATTGTCATGTGCATCTTGGCAATGTCGGTAAAGTGTTTCTATCTTGTGAAAAGTCTTTTTGCAATGGGCACAGCTATATCTATGAAACTGGTGACTTGCTAAAGACATGCAATGCTGTTTTACACAATCTTGGGAATCAAACATATCTTCACAGATTCGGCATTGCCATTTACCCCTTGGAGGACTGTTTGGTGGGGAATGATCAACAATAGCAATAGTTGAAGAAGGATTCTTAACAGTCAAATTACTCCCCAAGGTAGAGGATGATGGCAAAGATTCACTTTCTACCTCATCTGTCTCATAAAAATACCTGTGACCACTATGAAATTCAGTCACATGTGCCATGATAGTTTCTTTCCTTGTTAACTCCTTTTTGCACGTTCGACACCAGAAAAGAAAGTTATTTAAATGTGCCCCTCCATGTATCCGACTCATATGTAAACGGATCACACCTGAATCTTCACATACCTTTCCACAGACTACACACTTAAAACACATTGTATTTGCTGAGAAAACATGCTTTTCTACTAAATCTTCACTTGGGAATCGTTGGTGGCATTCACAAAACCAAGTTTTAACAATTGACTTTCCTTTCTGGTCACAAACCGCATCTTCAAGGCTTTTATCTTCTAAATTCATCTTCTTTTTCGGAATGGTACTGCAATCTTGTGAGCTAGATTCTTGGAAAGACATAGTTCTTTTAAGTGATGAAAATTTCGATTGATCTAGAAATAGATCCAAGTCAGAAGGAGATTTTTTCCCTTCACTGATGTAGCTATAAAGTAAGACTGATTCTTCCATTGAGTTAATGACTCGGACTTTGTGTCCTAAATTTTGCTTATGGTTTCGAGTACTGGTTTCATTCACAAAGGCTTGGTTGCAATTTGGACAATAACCTCTTAATATGAATTTCTCTGCAATCTGGGCAATGCTTTTCTCAGCTACAGCTACAGGACCAGCATTCCGACAACGAACTCTAAAGTGGATAAGAAAAGGTAAGAGTTTAAGCAAAACAAAACAAAACAAAACAAAACTCATAGACACAACAGTAGGGTGACTGCTAGAGGGAAAGGGGGGTGGGAGATCGAAGACGGGGTAAATGGTGATGAAAGGAGACTTCACTTGGAGTTGTGAACACATAATACAATATACAGATAATGTATTATAGAATTCTATACTGACACCTATGTAATTTTATTAAGCATTGTCACTGCAATAAATTCAATAAAAAAAAGTTTAAAAAATAAAGTGGGTAAGAAAAACTCTCCATAAGTATTTTCTAAATGCAGTGTCTCTGCTTTTATTGTAGGAATCCTATCTAATAAAAGAATAATATGCAAATTAATCATCACTCTACTATACTGACAAGCCACACCCACCAGCCAATCAGGAGGCTTAGGTTTCCCTGGCAAGGAGGAAGCCAAGCTTTTTGCACACCCTGGCCAGCTGAGGCCTCCACTCAAGGCTACAAAGTTTCAATTATAGAAGGTAAATAAATCCCAACAAAAATGGCTGCAGCCATGCAGCAAGCAGGAGGCTTAGCTCGGGTCAAGGCTACAAAGTTTCAATTATAGAAGATACCAGGGCCTCCGCTTGGGTTGCTGGGGGGTATGGTTGGCCTGAAAACCACCACAGGTCCCTTTCCCAGTCCACCCCATGCCCCAAGAGAACCCCCACCCTGATCTGGGACACCCTTCAGGGCAAACTAGCTGGCCCCCACCTGTACACCAGGCCTCTATCCTATCTAATAAAAGAGTAATATGCAAACTGACCATCACTCCAACATACAAGATGGCTGCTCCCATGTGTCAAACATGGCTACCCCCATGTGGACACAAGATGGCTGCCACAAGATGGACAGCAGGGGAGGGCAGTTGGGAAGGACCAGGCCTGCAAGGGAGGGCAAATGTGGGCGATCAGACCAGCAGGGGAGGGCAGTTAGGGACAATCAGGCTGGCAGGGGAGTAGTTAGGGGTGATCAGGCTGGCAGGCAGAAGTGGTTAGGGGCAAATCAGGAAGGCAGGCAGGCGAGCAGCTGGGAGCCAGCAGTCCTGGATTGTGAGAGGCGTCCCAGATTGAAGAGGGTGCAGGCTGGGCTGAGGGACATGAATTTCGTGCACTGGGCCTCTAGTTATAAAATAAATAACATATACATAAGCAGTAAAAGATATTTCTCAATAAAGGTGAAGGTTATATAATACTAGAGGCCTGGTGAATAAAAATTCATGCACTGGAGGGGAGTCCCTCAGCCCGGCCTGACCCCTCTCACAATCTGGGAGGCAACTTGGCGATCAGGGGAATGCAAGGCCCCATCACACCACTGCTACTGCCACTGCCAGCAGTGCAAGCAACGGCTGACCCTGGTTTCCTGAGCCTTGGTCAGGCTCTGGCTGGCTGAGGTGACTGGGGGACTCTGGAGGCAGGTGCAGGGCAAGGCCTTGCTATGCCGCCTTCTGCCCTGGCGGGGCTGAGGGGACTGGGCCATCTTTGAGGGCAGGGCAGTCAATTAGCATATTCCCTCTTTATTAGATAGGATCAGATAGGATTCTATTAGCTCAATGTACCTGCGTATTATCTACATTTTGTCTGTTTCTATCCTATATACAAAAGGGTAAAACTAGAATCAAAAGATTTCTAAAA
Source organism: Lasiurus cinereus (assembly GCA_011751065.1). Taxonomy (NCBI): domain Eukaryota; kingdom Metazoa; phylum Chordata; class Mammalia; order Chiroptera; family Vespertilionidae; genus Lasiurus; species Lasiurus cinereus. The sequence goes on from JAAGEH010000018.1 coordinate 67,420,823, forward strand.
AATCAGACAAACTTAAAAAAAACTAAGAACAGAAATCAAATACACTGACAAAGGACCTTAGCAGACAAGCAATAACTTCTTTATAATTAAACTGGGTAGAGGAATGCTACAGTAAGATTCTCAATAACCTGGTATCCATTCATTAAGAACTGATATACTTTGTTGGGAATATGCCATGTCAATAGTTACTTTTATATTAAAGAATCAGCCCAAAAATTAACTGAAAATAAATCTTCTCCTCTAGGGTAAAAGAAAAATGGAACTGTGCTTCAACTGTTCCTTTCACTATTAAACTCCAAAGAGAACAGACCTGCTACCATCCCATATATTTAATATATTTTAAAAGTGGAAAGTTATACTGAGTATGGTCTTTACTTATAATAGGATTAAACTGAAAACAAAAACTAATAATAAAAATCCCTAAGTATTTGGAAATTACATCCCTAAATCTTTACAAGTTAAACAACACATTTCTAATAAATCTACATGTCAAAAAAAAATATTAAAAGAGAAAAGATAAAATCTTTTTAAGTTAATGAAAATAAAAACAACTTATAAAAATCTGAGGAATGCAGGTAAATCACTACTTAGACAAAAATTTTTAACTTTAAATGTTTATATAGGAAAAGAAGGTCCTAAGTCAATCTAAACTTCTATCTTCAAAAGCTAAAAAAAAACCCTTTTCTGGCAGAGACAACCTCCATAAAACCAATATGCCTGGCCCAAAGGAGCTCCTTCTTCCCTCTCCAGAAGAGAAGAAGAAACACAAAAAGTGTATGGTGCAGCGCGCCCCAATTCCTACTTCATGGATGTGAAATGCCCAGGATGCCACAAAATCACCACCATCTTTAATGTGCACAAAAAATAGTTTTGTGTGTTGGTTGCTCCACTATTCTCTGTCAGAATAGAAAGAAAAGCCAGGCTTATAGAAGGATGCTCCCTCAGAAGGAAGCAGCACTGAAAGCACCTTAATTCAAGAAGAGTAGAAAACCAAGTCAATAAATACATTTTGAATACAAAAAAAAGTTAGAAAAAGTTAAGCAAATTAAACCCAAAGTTTAAAGACCAGAAATCAACAAAGTAAAAAATTAGAAAAAAACAGAGAATCATCAGTGAAATCAAATGCTGGTTGTTTTAAAGATCAACAAAAATCTGTTCAAATATAGATTATAGAAATAAACGTAAAAGCTTTTAAAAAGCTTAACTTTTTAAAAACTGAAGGAAACAATATGTATTCCTAAAATAAGAATAAGCAAAGGTTTCTCAGGACAGAGAAAATGTAACTATTTTTAAAAATCTATAAATTATACTTAATGAGATTAAAAACTTCTCATCAAAAGACACAATTAACAATATGAATATGCACCAGATTGGGAGAGAAAGCATTCACAGTACATTTACCTGACAAAAGATTTATATCAAGAATATATAAAGAGGGAGGAGAATCCAAGAGGGCGGCATAGGTAAACACCTACACTGCTGCCTCGCACAACTATTTCAAAACTACAACTAAAAGACAGAACGAACATCATCCAGAACCACAGGAAAGCTGGCTGAGTGTAAGTTCTACAGCTAGAAGGAAAGAGAGGGGCTCACCGAAACCCAGAGGAGATGCAAAAAGCTGAGGTACGGAGACGCGCACTCTGAGAGAGCGGGTGCCCAAGTACCTGGCTGGCTTTCTCTGGCGGGAGGGAAACGGAGACTCCCAACAGCACTGAACCCCTTATCTTACGACACTAAACCCCAGATCCAGGCGAAACTCATACAGAGGGAGTTTGGACTATGAAAAGGAAGAGGTGCACGAAAATTTAGGGGAGTTGCAAAAGATCAGAGGTCTGGTGGCAGGCACGGCACTGCGTAGAGGACAGATTGCTGATTGTGCCGCTGGCTTTTGCGACTGGGCAGGAGACAAACCCTCCCAACTGTGCCACTTCTGACTCCACTAAGCCCCTGTTTCGGGCAAAACCCTGGAGACCTAGACTCGTGTGGTCCTGGTGCACAGGGGAGCTGGAAAGGCAGCGGTCTAGAGGCACTGAGGGTGCTTGCGCACAAGGACCGCTCCAGCGATTACCCAGTCACGTGAGACTCAGGGGCTGTGGAGGGCAGGCCGACTGGAAGGCAAGGCAGTCCCTTAAGCCCTGAGACTCCACCCATCCCAAACTCAACAGAGGCTTCTTCGGTTTTGCAAGTCTGATATCATAAGGCTGAATTCAACACAGAAGTTACCAGGATAGTGAAAATGCTGAGACAAGGGAAGAGATCACAAACAAAAGAAATGGAGGGAAAAAAACGACCGGATATAGAGTTCAAAACCACGCTTATAAGGTTTTTCAAGAATATGCTAGAAAAGTTGGATAAAGTTAGCGAGAGCCAAGAGGAGATGAAAAAGGACCAACTAGAGATGCAAAAGAGCCAACTAGAGATGGAAAAGGTCCAACTAAAGATGATAAAGGACCAACTAGAAATTAAACATACACTGACTGAAATAAAAAATATTATAGAGTCCGAACAGCAGACTAGAGAAAGGCAAGAATCAAGTAAAAAATTTGAAATATAAAGAAGCAGAAAACATTCAACTGGAAAAGCAAGAAGAGAAAAGAATCCAAAAATGCGAACATAATGTAAGGAGACTCTAGAACAACCTCAAGCGTACCAACATCAGAATTGTGGGGGTGCCAGAAGAAGAGAGAGAGCAAGATACTGAAAACCTATTTAAAGAAATAATGACTGAAAACTTCCCACATCTGGTAAAAGAAATAGACTTACACGTCCAGGAAGCACACAGAACCCCATATAAAAGGAATCTAAAGAGGACCACACCAAGACACATCATAATTAAAATACCAAGAGCAAAAGACAAAGAGAGAATATTAAAAGCAGCAAGAGAAAAACAGTTAATTACCTACAAGGGAGCACCCATACGACTGTCAGCTGATTTCTCAACAGAAACGATGCAGGCCAGACGGGAGTGGCAAGAAATATTCAAAGTGATGAATAGCAAGAACCTACAACCAAGAATAATCTATCCAGCAAAGCTATCATTCAGAATTGAAGGGCAGATAAAGAGCTTCACAGAGAAGAAAAAGCTAAAGGAGTTCATCAACTCCAAACCAGTATTATATGAAATGCTGAAAGGTACTCTTTTAGAAGAGGAAGAAGAAAAAGGTAAAAGCCAAAAAATTATGAACAACAAATACATATCTATCAACAAGTGAATCTAAAAATTAAGTGAATTAAAAATTTGATCAACAGAATAAACTGGTGAATATAATAGAATCAGGAGTGCAGAAAAGGAGTGGACTGATAATTCTCAGGGGGAAAGAGGTGAGGGGTGTACAGGGAGAGACTGGACAAAAATCGTACACCTATGGATGAGATCAATGGGAGGGAGGTAAAGGCAGAGGGAAGGGTGGGAGCTGGGTGGAGGGATGCTATGGAGGGGAAAAAAGAGAAACAAATGTAACAATCTGAATAATAAAGATTTAATTAAAAAAGAAAAGAATATATAAAGAACCCCAACTCACATTTAAGGCAAACAATCTAATTTTTAAAATAGGCAAAAGACTTGAACAGATATTTCACACAGATAAATGAATGGTCCTAAGTACATGAAAAAGTGCCTAACATCATTGTTCATCAGAAAATGCAGATTAAAAACCACGAGACACTCAAAGGAATAGCTAAATGAAAAAGACTGGCAATACCAAATCTTGGTATGGATATAGAATAACAGGAATTCTCCTACCTTGCTGCTAGAAATATACACTAAAATGTTTAGTAGTTTCTTAAAAACTAAATACACAACGACTTTTTGACCAAGCAATTCCACTTCTAGATATTGATCCAAGAGAAATGAAAACATATATCCATAAAAAAAATTTGTACAAAATGTATATATCACCTTTACTCAGAATAGCTAAAAATTGTCAATAATCTATTAGTAACTGTTCATCCACATGAGAATGAATAAACAAATTGTACTATATTCATACAGTAGAATACAGTGCTACTCACCAGTAAAAAGGAACAAAGTACTGACCAATATGGATCAATCTCACAGATACTATGACAAATACAGGAGTACATACTATATGATTCCATTTATATAAAGTTGAAGAAGAGATAAAACTAATGTAAGATATAAAAAATATAGTATCAGAATGAAAATTACCTGGAAATGAGAGGGTGAAAAATGTTGGGAAGAGACCCAATGGAACTTCCCAGAGAAGTAACATCCTATATAACAAAAGGGTAATATGCAAATTCACGCTACCAGCAGAATGACCCGGGAACAACTGGTGGCTATGATGCGCAGGAGCTGCCCCCTGGTGGTCATTGCACTCTCACAGGGGAAGCTCTGATCAGCCACAGGCCTGGCTGACGGCTGTGAGCACAGCATGGTGGCAGGAGCCTCTCCCACCTCTTTGGCAGCATAAAGGATGGCAGCACTAAAGATGTCTTTGGGCCCACTTCCCAGACCTAAGCCACAGTCAGACATCCCTCAAGGGCTCCTGGGCTGCCAGAGGGATATCTGACTGCCAGCTTAAGCCCGATCCCCCAGGGAAGCAGGTGGACATCCCCTGAGGGGTCCTGGACTGCAAGAAGGTGCAGGCTGGGCTGACAGATCTCCCTTACCAGTGCACACATTTTTGTGCACTGGGCCTCTAGTATCATAGTAAAAGTGTAGGTTAAACAGAAGTATCCATTTGTCAAATTGTGAAAGTTAAAATTGTACAATTGTAGCCTGGTCAGTATGGCTCAGTGGTTGAGCATCAACCCATGAACCAAGAGGTCACTGATTCAAATCCAGGTTAGGGTACATGCCCGGATTATGCCTCAATCCCCAGCAGGGGACATCCAAGAGGCAGCCAATGTTTCCATCTCTCTATCCTTCTCACTTCTTCTCACCCTAAAAATCAATTTAAAAAAATTTTAAACAAATACAATGGTAGATAAACTTTTAATGCATTTAAAAAAATAATATTTTTAAAAAAAGATGTAAGAGACAAAGCATCTTAATGTACAGACTATGTCTGATTCCAGATTTCAAAAAACCAAATACAAAAAAAAACCAAAAAACTTCATGACAAAAAAAAACCCAAAAAACTTCATGACATAATCAAGGACTCAAGGAAATTCATTAACTAGGCATTCGATATTAAAAAATTTTTGATTTTTTAATGTATGATAATGGTACTAATTTTTTTAAAAAGAGCCCTTATCATTTATGTACACATACTGAAATATTTATAGATAAAATGACATGATTTGCTTCAACATAATCTGCAGGGCATGAGTATATAAATAAAACACACTGCCATGTATTGATAACTACTGAAACTAGGTAAAAGGTATATAGGGATCATTACACTATTCTCCTTTTATATACTGATTGATAATTTCCTTTGTAAAGACAAAAAAATCATACTGAAATCTTCTTGATTAAGATAAATTTGGCCTTTCATGAAATTTAATCTTTCATATGGATAGGATACATTCCATTCTGGTTGACATAAAGCCATACTTCTATTTTAATCCTCTTCTTCACTATATATAACACACAGAGAAAAATTACTCACAGACTTAGAATTATTACCTTGTTTTATATTTACAGCATTATCAATCTATTCACTTCTTCCATAACTCTAATTCTCTCTTATGCTAATTTGGTTATTTTTCAGGAAAATGTACATTCTTGTTTTAAAAGGAGAGAAACAATGGAATAGAGCGGTATTTCTTGAATCCCACTGGTGAAAAGCTTATTGGGCAGAATTCCCTTACAAACCTGAAATGGGCAGTGAGCTCCATATGGGAACGTAGTGTCTGGTGGCAGGCCACACACTTAACTTGAAACGGAACATCTTTGCACAGAGAGATCAAAAGTTTCTTTGCAAAAGATGGAAATGATATTGGATATGCTATTCTCTTGTCATCTGGAAAAAAAAAATCATAACTTGCAAAGATTTGAGTATAGTAAACCAACCTTTCCTCCCTTTTGTCTTCCTGAATATCAGTTGAAGTAAAAGATACTTATATAATAAAAATCTGAAAGTCTATTTTCTAGCCTTAAGTGCAAAAGATGTGGAAAAACACCCAAAATCCCAGGTATCATGTATGTAAAAACATTACTCTGAATAAATGTTTTCTTCCCAAGTTTCTTTTCATTTCTCAAAGTAAACCTTATTTTTAGGTACAGGTAAATACTGAGAATATTTTTTTTAAAAAATAATTAAAAATATTTCACTTTCACAGGTTGCATACTAGTATGAGGATAAGAAACCTCAAAATATATCTCAGAAGTAAGGAAACGCATCAAAAATTAAAGTGGTTTAATAATTTTCAGAAAACATACCACCCAGTTTAAAACGCTGATGAAAATGATTCTTTCCAGACATGTGCTTCATACATTCATCCTTGTCGCTAAAAAGAAGAAAGCAGTTTGGACATGCAAAACACTGAATAATCTGAGGAAGAAGGTTGTTCTTATGTCCATCATCTGCAGCTTCCTAAAACATAAGGCAAAGTTGAATTATAGACAATTAAAAGCAACCAATATTCAAATTTTTAAAAATTAACTTTCAAAATATTTATTAGCTGAAATATTCTCTATCAGTTTTTAATATGAAAACTTCTTCCCTGAGTGAACAATGGTTTTTCTCATGAATGAGGTCCCATATATAAGTGTTTTCCTTGAAAACAATTATAACTATCTTTCTATGACAATATACAAGTATATTTGCTTTCTATGTTTTTCTTTTTTACATACCCATATGCAATATTATATAAATGCATAAATGTTTTCACATCATATACACTTTTTCTAAAGTTTTACTCTGTTCAATCTACTCTGCAATATAACTTTTGTTTACAAATATGTATTTATCCATAAATAGCTCCATGCTTAAAAATTTTACATATACGAACAAACATACAAAGGGGATTGGCATGTTTTATCAAATATTTTCAACTTACGGACTCTTCTGCCTCTTATTCTTCAATATCTAATGGAAAGCCCTAAAACGCAACTGGTATAACTTTAATTCATTCTTCTTAATAATTGTCAACTACTCCATCTGTGGATCTACTATTATTTAGTCAAACATTCTGAGGCCTTATTTTTTGCCACTATAAACAATAATGTTGTAAACATCCTTGAGTATATATTCTTCTTTATAGGTGCTTTCTCTCATTATCAGTGGTCCTATTGGGTTAAAAGATATATTCTTTGAATATTAAAAGATGTTATATGCTTGCTTTTCAAAATGGCTTTACCAACTCACATATCTCCTAGTCTGGCAGCACTAGCTATTATTTTTGCAGTCTGACAGATGTTGTGATACTCATTGTTACTTTAATTGCATTTCCTATCTACTAGGGACTTTGAGCATTTATTCATACAATTCTGTGGATATTCCATATTCTGTAGAATGCTTATTCATATTCTTTATCCTCATATTTCATGGTTTTGTTTTCTTTTTGGTCAACTTCATTATCAAAACTCTTTGTCCAATCCTCTATTTTGCAATTATTTTCAAACATCTGTTAATGAATTCTGTATATGCTCACTTTAAAATTTTGATATAGTGAAACAAGAATGTCTTCTTTTACCATCTAAGTTTCCAAACTTAGTAAAAGCCTCCTTTATCCCCAAATTTGGTAATGGTCTTTAGAGTAACAGCCTTAAAAGTTGTGTCTTCTGCTGAAACCGGTTTGGCTCAATGGATAGAGCGTTGGCCTGCGGACTGAGGGGTCCCGGGTTCGATTCCGGTCAAGGGCATTTACCTTGGTTGTGGGCACATCCCAATAGGGGGTGTACAAGAGGCAACAGATGGATATCTCTCTCTCATCGATGTTTCTAACTCTCTATCCCTCTCCCTTCCTCTCTGTAAAAAAAATCCATAAAATATATTTTAAAAAAAAGTTGTGTCTTCTTAAATTTGTTATCTTAAATTTACATTAGAGATATCAAAGTAGTTTGTGTAGTCTTATGAGATGCAATAAGAAGAGGAACCGTAAATTTACATTTATATTAAGTACATGTCAAGCAAACACCATATTAGGATTCAAAGTGTGCTTTTCCATTTAATTTTTATAATAATCCCATGAAATATTAATTTATTCATTTATAAATAAAAAAATTGAAATTTACATTAAGTCAATAAAATTACCATTCCCCCAACCAAGATGTTACCATAGAAGAGACAAAACTACCATTGAAATACAGCTTTATATGTTTGGTTATAAATTCTATGCTCTTTCCACTATTCTCTATCCCATTTTAATTTGGCAAGTACCACACAAAAGATTACACTGGGAAGATATTTTGTATTTCATTAAAAGGTTCTAAAAGTAAGAGCACTACAAGCATTTATTAACCACCAATTTATACAAATGTCCCCTAATGAAGACCTCTAAACTAAAAAATAAGATAATTTTAATTCAATTCTGAGTTATAAATGTATTCCATATAATGCTCATTTAAATGGTTTGTTCAATAGAACTAAAATGTGGTTCTACATAAAATTTTACTGGAATATAACTGTTACATAAATGTAGTATATTTGCAAATACTATCTACAAACCAGAGGAAGGAATGGGAAACAGAATGTCTGGTTAAGTTAAAGTGCTAAATTTATTTTTACTATTATATTTCCAGTTACATTAAAATAACATATATCATAAAATTTTGCATATACATATATATATAAAAGACAGGAACAATAAAATACTACTTCATACCCACTAAAATAGCTATTTTAAAAGGCAGATAATGAGCAAAGACCGGTTTGGCTCACTGGATAGAGCGTCGGCTTGCGGACTGAAAGGTCCCAGGTTCGATTCTGGTTGGGGGCATGTACCTTGCTTGCGGGCACATCTCCACTGTGGGGCATGCAGGAGGCGGCTGATCGATGTCTCTCTCTCACCGATGTTTCTGACTTTCTATCTCTCTCCCTTCCTCTCTGTAAAAAATCAATAAAATATATTTTCAAAAAAATAAATAAATAAAGGGCAGATAATGAGTGTTGACAAGGATGTAAAGAAATTAGACCCTAGCCAGGTAGCTCAGTTACTTAGAACATGGTCCTGATATACCAAAGTTGTGAGTTTGATCCCGGTCAGGCACATACAAGAAGCAACCAATGAATGCATAAATAAGTAAAACAACAAACTTATATTTCTGTTTCTCTCTAAAATTAATAAAAATAAAAAAATAAGAAGAAACTAGAGCTTGCATACATTGCTAGTAGGAAGGTGACATGGTATAATAATTGCATAACAATTTGGTAGTTCTTCAAAAAATTAAACATAATTATCATATGACCTAATATTCACCTCTCAAAAGTGAAAACATACATCCATAGAGACTTGCACGCTTGTTTATAGTAGCATTATTCACAATAGCCAAAGTGAAAACAATCCAAGTGTTTATCAACTAGATGAATTGATAAACAAAATATGGCATATATCCATACAATGGGCTGAAGGGTCCAAGTGCACATGCCCGGGTTGTGGGCTCGATCCCCAGTGGGGGGCATGTGGGAGGCAGCCAGGCAATGATTCTCTCTCACCATTGATGTTTTTATCTCCCTCTCCCTCTCCCTCCCTCTTTAAAATATATTTTTTTCTTTTTTCTTTTTTAATTAGGAATAAAGTACTGATACATTCTACAACACAGATAAGCCTTAAAAACATTATGGTAAGTGAAAGAATCTTGTCACAAAAAGGGTACATATTCTATTATTCCATTTATATGAAATATCCAGAAAAGATAAAACTGAAGAGACAGATAGTTATTGGTTTCCTAGGACTGGGAAGAATAGGCTAGCAAGGGTGAAAAATAATCTTAGATGACAGAATGGCCCTAGGAACAGAATGAGAAACAGTGGTAGTACCTATTGACCCGCAAGTAACCTTGAGGCACACTGAAGCTTACAGTACATCTACCACCACCACCACTACCACCAACAAAATGGGAGAAAGGCAGGAAGCTATCTAGTACCAGACCCATTGGATGACTTTAATATTCAAGAAACACTAGACTTACTACTCAAAGTGTGACCGAGCAGCTTGAAAATCCTGAATATAAGGCCCCACCTTAGATCTACTGAGTCATAATTTTCATTTTGTAACAAGTGATTCATGTGTAAAGTTTGATTCCCAAGTGATTCGTGTGCACATTAAAGTTTGATAAGCACTAGTTTAGATGGAAGAAATTGGAGATGAAAGGAAATGGGGAAGGAAGCAAGACAAATAATGCAAACTAGATAATTCCGCTCTCATTAAAGAATGTGAGCCTTACAAAATAGAAATCAGTGGTATATGATCTTCTAGCGACCTCTTCTGGCTGATTCAAGATAGGCAATTGCATACTAGTTTAAAGGAAACTAGTTTAAAGGAAAGGTCTTTGTGACATACTCCAAAAAATACGCAATAAGGATTATTTGTTGAGTGGACTTAAGAAGGTTTTAGTTCTCATCATGTGACTAACTCATAGAGCATCTTAAACAAGGTACATTAATTTCATAAAGCAACTCCATAAAAAGTAGGGTTTCTGTGTTAATATTTAGGGCTGCTGGTTTTTACCTATCAAGTTTGCCTGCCCACAATAGTTTAATGTTCCAAATCATTTTGCTCTTCATAAACAATCAGAATTTTGATCCTTATGTGTATCATTGGAGATTGCAAGCTTAAGAGCAGCAAGAAAAAAAATGCCTACTCTTAACTTAGGACATGCTCTTACCTTAGAAAAAAGGTGTTCCTTATATTGTTGTTGAGTAACAAAATTTTTATAACATACTACACACGCAAACGAATTGATGGTAGGTCCATGTAGTGTAATTGTTGGATCACATGGAGAGTGATCAAATCTACTTGGCAAAAGAGAGGTAACATTAGAAAAGCTCACATTCTAGGGACAGCACTATTTGGTTTTATTTGTTAAGCTAAATAAAATTCACACTTTCCTACTAAATATTAAATTATGTTCTTCATATTTAGGAAATATCAAGTGGTTCCCATTAAGGCATTCAATCCTTTCAGATAGTGACCTATAGTTAGCTTAAAATTTCATAAAAGTACTTAAGATCTAATAAAAGAGATTCAGGCATGTCTTGCCAAACTGGTAAATTTCCAGTTTGAAACTACAGAGCCATCATCTTTTCTTTTGCCTTATTTACCATAAAGCTCACAAATAATTTAAATGAACCACTGGAATAATAATCTCAAGTCAAGATTTCTGACACACCTGATTCCTAAAAATGGCTTTTAATCCTTCTAATATTCATTTTAACCATATTAAAAATTTGAGCAGAGACCGGTTTGGCTCAGTGGATAGAGTGTTGGCTTGCGGACTGAAAGGTCCCAGGTTCAATTCCAGTTGGGGGCATGTACCTTGCTTGCGGGCACATCTCCACTGTGGGGCGTGCAGGAGGCGGCTGATCGATGTCTCTCTCTCATCGATGTTTCTGACTTTCTATCTCTCTCCCTTCTTCTCTGTAAAAAATCAATAAAAATATATTTAAAAAAAGAAATTTGAGTCATTTTAAACTGCCTCGAAGACTTTTTAAAATAGTTTAGATACAGTATGCTGCCCACTTATTTGTAGACCACTGAAGCTCCCTCTAAAAATCTCTCCTGGTAAGGCAAGGCATAAGTAGGGTAAGACATCTTTAAACTATTAGAAGAAAATTGTGAAGATAGAAATGTTTAATGACTTTAATACTGTCTTCCTTGATATTTACTTTCCCCTGCTCTAATATTCAAAAATGCAGTAAGTTAATAAGATGGGTTTCATAAGCAAAATATCAATAATTTGGCTACATTTTGTCTTTAGCATTTATTTTTACAATGCCATATTAGCTACTAGTAGACTAAATATCTGTAAGTGTTTTAAGTCTTTTGAAATTTGCATTTATGGGCTGGATTTCTCTAACACTGATCCAATTGCATAGCAGTGCAAAAATCTATTCAAAATTTTATGAGAATTTAAGAAATAAATACATATTTAAAAGCTACATGCTTTTAAAGACAAAATATCACTAACTTCACCAAACTTTCTAGGACACCTAAGGGATGTAATTGTAAATAATTACATCTTAACAACACAAAACAATTTGAATTTGAAATATAAAGTTATAATTACAATGGCAGAGGCACATCATGCTTTCATTTTATGAAATCATTTTGTAACTCACTTGACCTTCAGTGTCCACTATTCTGAGTATCACACTTACCTTTTCAAATGTCCTAAGAGAAGGTGCCCATTATCAAATTCCTTGTTACAGTGCATTATGGGACATGAAATTGCTTTCCCAGACACCTGCATTTGGCCTCCTCTTCGGAATGAGCTTTTTGTTCCAGAATTAATTGTTCCTGCTTTAAGTCCTGCATCATTGAATATAAATTCTTAAGTCTCTATTTCAGATATTTGTCCTTTGGACTGGTAATCAAAATTATGACAAAATAATGAAAAATCAACCACATGCATCATAATTAAATATTTATAAGCTTTCTTATAAAAAATATAGTAACCTAAAAGTAAATCGTTATTTGGGAAAAGAAAAGCAGTTAGTATCTCCAACTAGACTTCTCTTGAGGAAAAAAAAAAATCTGTTTCCTTAAATTCAACATCCAAGAAATATCAAAGATCAAATGCATTAGAAAATCAGTTGCTCTCAGAACCCTTACCTCCCTTCTTTTCATTTATATGTTTGCAAAGATCTTTTCTTATCTTATTTTCTCTTTTAACTATCTTAAATGCATTATAAGGTATAGCTATATTATAGAGGACCTGGGTTCTATAAAAATTATGTTAAACAATGCAACCAAGAGGGCAAGAGAAGTGGAGAGGACAATGAGAGAAAGAGAATAAGTGATACTTTCTGAGGAATCCAGCTATTGATCAATCAGCTCCAAACTGGACATTAAGTTATACAGGTTTCAGTAATAATATTTACAGAACACAAAGCAGAGATTTGTTATTTCTCTTCTTCCAATTTATCCTATTTTGTCTTTTCCTATTTCTCCTTTCAAAGCCTATTAGAAAATAGTTTGCCCATTATTCCCTTCTCTTAATTAATTCCCTCTTATTCTGGTTCATTCTTCATCCCATTTCTTTCTTTATAATCTTGGTCTTACAATCACACAATCTTTAAGACAATATCCCTGGCCAAATTTTGTTCCCACGGAACTCCCAATACATGATATACAATGGAAAATTTGGAATTATATTGTATAAATAAAAAATTGTAAAACTGCCAGGGGGATTCTAATATGAAGATAGTTTGATTATTGTTTCTCTTTTATTATTATTTCTTATGGATTGTTTCAATTAGATATCTTAAATATTTCATACAACAGAAAACTAGGTATTTTTTAATACTATTTTTAAAATTGATTTGAGAGAGAAGGGGGAGAAAGAGACAAAAAGAGAGAAAAGAGCAGAAACAACAACGTGTGAGAGAAAAGCATCAATCAGCTGCCTTCCTCATGCATTTGATAGGGGATGGAACCTGAAACCTGGATGGGTATGTGCCTTGACTGGGAATCAAACCTACAACCTTTTGGTGAATGAGTTGACACTCCAACCAACTGAGCCACATCAGCCAGAGTGGGTATTTATCTTTATGACAGTTGCTACAAAGCCCTTAAGAGTTTAACTAGAGTTGAAAAAAAAATAGCAGTGGAATAGACGGATGTGTCCCGAGCCTTGTCCCTGAGCAGACAGAAAGAACAGCTGAGGTTCACACTGGGAGTGTTTATTGGCGAGTTAAGGGACAGCTATACTCCAGGAGAAGGTGGGGAACTGCTAGACAGGGCTCCCCTGACTAGACAGCTCCCATTGCTGCTGGGTTTTTCTCCTGAAGCCACCAGCTTGGATGCGGAGACCCCACCATGTTGAAGGGGAAAGTGGATGTTATCAGAAGCCTGAAAATCTACAACTGCGGCACCCACTGAATAGCTGAGAGTCCCAAAACACCAGTCCCCAGTTTGCTCAAACATTCAGATTCAGAGGAGCTCTACACTCCACATGGAAAGGTCAGATTTTGCCTAGGATAAGGTGAGATCCCTGGTCCTTCAGGACAGAGAAACATGAGCACTGTAGGAGCTAGAGGACTGGGGGAATTTTGCACCTAGAGAAATCTATGGCTGTTGGGCCTGGCGTGATCCGTGAATGTGGAAGTGGGTCCTCAGAGCTGCTAACAGAGGGGATCTCTAGAAAGCAACCTATTTTGGTCTGACACAGAAGGACAGACTGGTAGTTATTAAAATGTGCTGGCTGCTCGGACAAGAGCGGGAAAGGGGGGCTGTGCAGACTTAAGCTCTTTCCTCTTCAAATCCTTGTTTCTGATTGCTAAGCCCAATACATAGGAATACCCACTTGGGGCCACCCTGGGAGACTGCAGGAGAAAGCTGTGTTTTTTTTGGAACCTGGGGATTAGAGTAAGGAGTGACCGTTGGACAACCAGCTCTGGGGCAGCCCACTCCCACAAACCGGTATTAAATGCCACAGGAAAAGCAGGATTTAAGCACAGCTATACTAGCGAGGACCTATAGTCTCAGAGGTCAATCCAGAAACACTGCCACCCAGGGGCTGACTTACAAATTGACTCTTTTGTGAACACAAATAAAAAAACAAAGAGATTAAGACACACTGCCTGCTTAAAAATCAGGACTGGCTTACAACAATGAGCATCAATGGAACGCAGAGAACTGCAATACTATCCTGAATGGAAAACAGGTGTGCCAAACAGAACAACAGAGGAAGTGAATGATCTTCACCACTGCACATTCTATTTATTTTTTTTTCAACTTTTACATAAGAAACTAATTTTTTTTTATTTTTTCCTCACTTGGTTTTATCTTTTTAATTATTACATTTTTATTTTCAGTCAGTATTATTACTACTACTATTTTAACTATTTAAAAAAACAAGTGTCATTTTATTTCTCTTTATTTTACTTGAAATTAGCATTCTGCATTCTATTTTCATTTTTCCTTTAGCATCATTTTACTCTATCTCAACTCTACCTTTATGCCATCATTCTCTTCCTAACTTTTCCCCTTTTGTTATCCTGTTTCTATTACCACTTTCCTGCTTTAGATTACCCTATTCTTTCTTTTTACTTCGTTAAAATTTCACCTTACTTATATATCTAATTTCCAATTCCCTGATCTAAGTCCATACACACCTCTCTCTTCTTTGTCTTTACTATCCAAAAAATTGTTTTTCTCTCTGTCCTTTTGTTGTTGTTTGCTTGAATGTTGATTATATCAATTTTTTATACTATTTTGTAAGATTGTTTTGCTTATTCTTTTTGTTTTGTTTTGTTTCATTTTTATTTGTTTTTTACTTCTGTTTTTCCTCACCTCGCTTTATATTAGTTGTTTTTTTTAGTTTGTATTAATCTCCAGGTACTTATTGCTGGCATTTGTTGGAATTAGTGGCTGTTCTATGGGAGTTTTCTCCCCATATGTAAAATTTGTTCCTCTTCTCTTTCTTATTCTTTTTTTCTCTCTTACTTTTTTCTTTTTTCTCCCTTCTCCCAATTTCATTTTGGCACTCCCTTCTTTTTCTTTTCCTCTCATTTTCTCTCTTCTTTTTCTCCTCTCCCCTAATTTGTCTCTCTCTGGTGGTCACCATTATTTGTGGCTATTAATATCATGAATACATTTCTGTCCAGGGCCTTGCGTTATACCTCATTGTGTTGTATTTTGTGCCTGTAATTCAACTCAAGAGAGAGAGAACTACATAACGAGAAAGCCAGAGAAGAGAAGCCATGGGGAGACAAAGATATAGCCCACATATGAAAGAAAAGCAGGCATCACCAGAAAAGTAAACGAAATGGAGGCAAGCAACCTGTCAGAGAAAGAATCCAGAAAAATGAACCAAGAGGAAATGAAAAAGAACCAAGAAGATATGAAAAATGGCACCCCTACTGTAAAAAACTAAATAGAAAGCATCAAGAGTAGGCTAGAAGAAGCTAGTGAGCTAGAAGACAAGGTAAAAAAAATTACCAACTATAGCAGCTTCTAAAAAAAATAAAATAAAAAGCTGGAGAACTTAAGGGAACTTTGGGACAGCATGAAACAAAACAACATCTGCATAATAGGGGTTCCAGAAGGAGAGAAAACTGAGCAAGGAATAGAAAACCTGTTTGAAGAAATAATGATAGAAAACTTCCCTGATATAGTGAAGATAAAACCCACACAAATCCAAGAAGCTCACAGAGTCCCGAGCAAAATGAACCCCAAAAGACTGACGTCAAAGCACATTATAATTAAATTGGCAAACACTGACAAAGTAAGAATCTTAAAAGCAGCCAGAGAGACAGAAAGTTACCTAAAAAGGAATCCCCATTGGACTAGCGACTTATTTCTCAACAGAACTCACGAGACCAGAAGGGAATAGAATGAAATATACAAAGTCAGGCAAAGGAAGGGTCTGAATCGAAGAATACTGTACCCAGCAAGGCTATCAATCAAAATTGAAGTTGAAATCAGTAGTTTCACAGACAAAAAAGGACTAAGGGAATTTATTACCACCAAACCAGCAATGCAAGAAATACTAAAGGGTCTGTTGTTAAAAAAAAAAAGGAAGCGAAGAAAGAACACAGGGGTAAAGAATAAAAATGGCAACAAATAAGTACCTATCAATAATAACTTTAAATGTAAATGTATTAAATGCTCCAATCAAAATATATAGGATAACAGATGGGATAAGAAGCATGACCCATATATCTGCTGTCTACAAGAAACCCACCTCAGAAAATAAGATACACACAGACTGAGGATAAAGGGATAGAAAAAGTTTTTTCAGGCAAATGGAAATGAAAAGAAATCTGGGTAGCAAAACTTATATCTGACAAAATAGATCTCAAAGTGAAGGACACAACAAGAAATAAGAAAGGCCACTTCATAATACTAAAGGGAGCAATCTAAGAAGAAGAAATAACTCTAGTAAACATATATGCATCCAATAAAGGAGCACCCAAATACATTAAAAAATCTCCTGGAGGATATCAAGGGAGAGACTGACAGCAATACAATCATAGTAGGAGACTTTAATACCCCACTATCACCACTGGCAAATCCTCTAAGCAAAAAATCAGGAAAGAAATATCAATCCTAAATGACTCACTAGACCAAATGGAACTAATTGACATCTTCAGAACATTTTACCCCAAAGCCACATAATATACATTCTTCTCTAGTGCACATGGGTCATTTTTTAAAATAGACCATATTTTGGGTCACAGGCAAAATATCTTCAAATTCAAGAAGATAGAAATCATATCAAGCATCGTCTCAGATCACAGTGGCATAAAACTGGAAATCAACTACAATAAAAACAATACAAACAAATCAAACACATGGAAACTACACAGCATGCTATTAAACAATGACTGGGTAACCAGAGAGATCAAGGAAGAAATAAAAAACATGATAGCAACACATGACAATGAACACACAACTATCCAAAATCTATGGGACATAGTGAAAGTAGTCATGAGAGGGAAGTTCATAGCTCTAAAAGCCTACTGCAAAAAAACAAGAAACAATGGTAATAAATTACCTAACCCTACAAATCAAAGAGCTAGAAAGAGAGCAATAAGAAAAGCCCGGTGTAAGCAGAAGGAAGGAAATAGTAAAAATCAGAGCAGAGCTGAATGATATAGAGACCAAAGAAACAATACAAAAGATTAACAAAACCAAGAGCTGGTTCTATGAAAGGATAAACAAGATTGATGAACCTCTAGCTAGGCTCACCAAGAAGCAAAGAGAGAGGATCCAAATAAAGAAAATCAGAAATGAAGAGGTGAAATAACAACAGTCTCCTCCAAAATACAAAGGATTTTTAAAAAATACTATGAACAACTCTATTCCAACAAACTGGACAACCTGGAGGAAATGAACATATTCCTAGAAAAATATAACCTTCCAAAACTCAATCAGGAAGAATCTAAACATCTCAATAGGCCAATAACTATGGAAGACATTGAAGCAGTCATCAAAAAGCTTCCTTCCAGCAAACAAAAGCCCGGGATCAGATGGCTACACAGACAAGTTTTACCAAACATTCAAGGAAGAACTAAAAACTACCCTTCTCAGACGATTCCAAAAAATTCAAGAAGGAACACTTCTAAGCTCCTTCTATGATGGCAGCATCACCCTAATACCAAACCAGATAAAGACAACACAATGAAAGAGAATCACAGGCCAACATCCCTCATGAAATAGATGCCAAAATCCTCAAAATTCTAGCAAATTGGATCCAGCAGTACATCAGAAAGATCATACACCATGACCAAGGAATGCAAGGATGGAACAATATCTGCAAATCAATAAACGTGATACATCACATAAACAGATTGAGAGATAAAAATCACATAGTCATATCAATTGATGCAGAAAAAGCATTTGACAAAAATCCAACACCCTTTCTTGATAAAACCTCTCAGCAAGGTGGGAATAGAAGGTTCACACCTCAACATAATAAAAACCATATATGATAAAACCACAGCTAACATCATACTCAATGGGCAAAAACTAAAACCATTTCCCCTAAGAACAGGAACAAGACAGGAATGCCCACTCTCACCACTCCTGTTCAACACAGTACTGGAAGTATTTAGCCATTGCAATTAGAGAAGAAGAAATAAAAGGCATCCAAATTGGAAAAGAAGAAGTAAAGCTGTCTTTATTTGCAGATGACATGATATTGTACAAAAAAACCCCGAAAGACTCCATCCAAAAACTAATAGACTAAATAAATGAATTCAGCAATGTAGCAGGATACAAAATTAATGCAAAGAAATCTATGACATTTATATACACTAATAGTGAACTTACAGAAAGAGAGACTAAAAAAGCAATCCCATTTACCATTACACCAAAAAAATTAAGATGCCTAGGAATAAACTTAACTAAGGAGGCAAAAGACATATAAGTGGAAAACTGAAGGACACTGAAAAAAGAGACAGAGGAAGACATAAATAGATGGAAGAGCCTACCATGCTCATGGATTGGGAGAATCACCATCATTAAAATATCCATACTACCCAAAGCAATCTATAGATTCAATGCACTACCCATTAAAATACCAATGGCATATTTCACAGACCTAGAAAGAACTCTCCAATGATTCGTCTGGAAGAAAAAAAAGACCCTGAATAGCCACAGCAATCCTGAGAAAGAATAAAGTAGGTGGGATCTCAATACCAGATATCAAGCTGTATTACAAAGCCACTGTTCTCAAAACAGCCTGACACTGGCACAAGAACAGATATTTAGACCAATGGAATAGAATAGAGAATCCAGATATCGACCCAAATCAATATGTTCAACTAATATTTGACAAAGGAGGCATGAACACACAATGGAGTCAAGAGAGTATCTTCAATAAATGGTGTTAAGAAAATTGGATACATACAAAAAAATGCAACTACAGTACCAACTTACATCATGTACAAAAATAAACTCAAAATGGATACAGGACTTAAATATAAGACGGGAAACCATAAAAACACTAGAGGAATCCATATGCACCAAAATCTCAGACATATGCCGAAGGAACTTCTTCACTGATATTGCTCCAAGGGCAATGGAAGCTAAAGAGAAAATAAACAAATGGGACTACATCAAAATAAAAAGCTTTGCACAACAAAAGAAACCATCAATAAAACAACAAGAAAGCCCACTGTATGGGAGGACATATTTGCAAATGTTATTACTGATAAAGGTTTAATCTCCAACATCTACAGCTAACTTATACAACTTAATAAAAGGAAGATAAATGATCCAATAAAAAAATGGACAACAGATCTAAATAGAATATTTTCTAAAGACAGAAGGAAGGCCAAGAGACACATGAAAACATGCTCTAAAAGTCACTAATTATTTGAGAGATGCAAATCAAAACGACATGAGATATCATCTCACACCTGTCAGAATGGCAATCATCAACAAATCAACAAAGGATATGTGTTGGCGAGGATGCAGAGAAAAAGGAACCCTCGTGCACAGCTGTTGGGAATGCAGACGGTGCAGCCACTGTGGAGAACAGTATGGAATTCTTCAAAAAACTAGAAATGGAACTCCCAGTTGACCCCATAATCCCACTCCTAGGAATATATCCTAAGAAACTAGAAACACCAATCAGAAAGGATATATGCACCCCTATAAACCCAACCTTGTCATTGAACTAAGGCGAACATTGCAGCGCAGAGAGGAGAAGAAATGCATCCAGGATCGCAGAGCAAGGCGGCCACTGAACTGGGACTAGACCCCAGTCCTGACTCCCGACCCCATCCCCTTTCATCACAATGCGCAGGTTTCCTATTTAGAAGTGTGCACCCAGTTTCTAACGGCAAACCTTGAAGATAGCCTTTGTGTAACCTAGCATTTTCCAAATCCCACTCGTTGCTTTCCAAGGGCATTTCATAGCAGCACAATTTACAATAGCTAAGATTTGGAAATAGCCTAGGTGCCCATCAGCAGATGAGTGGATCAAAAAACTATGGTACATCTACACAACGGAATACTAGGCTGCCATAAAAAAGAAGGAGTTCTTACCATTTGCAGCAACCTGGATGAACTGGAGAGCATTATGCTAAGTGAAATAACCCAGTCAATGAATGAAAAATACCACATGATCTTACTCATTTATGTGAGTAAAAAGATAGATACAGAAGCAATAAGGCATCAAAAAGACTGTAAAATTACAGTGGGAAGGTTAGGGAGAAGTGGGTAGATAAGAGATCAACTGAAAGACTTATATGCATGCATATAAGCATAACCAATGGACTCAAGACACTGGGGGGTGAGGGCATGCATGAGTGTGGGGGTGGAGGGCAATGGGAAGATACGTACACATATAATACATTAATTTAAAAAAAAAAAGAGTTTAACTAGATAATTTTATTCCTTTAACATCATCTAGTTTTAAGATCTCCAAATAGCTATATATGCTTAAGGTTTCAACTATCTTTCTATTCTTTCAGTCCTTCTGCAGGGGCAGGATGGAGGGGGTGGGCAAAGAAAAGGGGAGAGAAGGAGCCACTACTAAAAGCTGTCAAAACACTTATAAATGTGTTCTGCCAAGAAACAATGAACAGCACAGCATTAATCATATTTTAATCTTCAAGAGGCAGTAAATGACAATATACCTTTTTATCTTTTAATTTTTAATGCAGTCAGAATTAGGACAATTTTTATTTATTGTCCATCCACATTCCAGATGTCGTACATTATGACATTTGGCCAAACAGAGGCTCTGGCTAATAGAGAAAACAATAAATTGAAAGAAAATAAGCTTTACCCATGGAAAGGCAAAGTACAAAGAAATTTAAACAGCTCTTTTCCTTAAATAGTATATAGAGAGTGCAGTTTTTAAGTTATTAAGTATTGAAATATATGCAAACTGGCCTAACTGTAAAGATCTATAAAAATAGATTTCTAAAGTTAGAGTAATTATAAAGTACTTAAATTACTTCTAATCAAAAACTGAACTATAATAGTTGGATACTTTGGAATAGATTGAGTGAATCCCTTAATATTACTGAGAAGTAGAATCTCACTTTTTTAAAATTAAAGGATACAACTGTCATCTCTGTTTTCCTCAGTTATACACTCTTCAAAGATCCCAACATTCTCTAAAGCCCATTTGGGAAAGATAAATACCATACCAAATATAGCCCAACACTAAAGCAGCTATTCTAGCAATAGATTCCAAATTTCAGTTTTATAGTGTTGCAAGGACCAAGCAAAAAAGATGAAACAACCACATGAAAAGAGCATAAATTAAAGACCTAAACTCCAGGCTCAAGCTTATCAGTCACCAATGAACCAGGTGTGACCTAAAAATATGTAAAAACATATAGCTAACTAACTCATTTGTGCTCACTTGGCCTGCTTAGGTAAATACACAAACAGATGCTCATGCATTCAATTTACAATGGATTAAAATATTCTGACAATCTGGATTAGGCCTAAAGGGGCATATTACTGGCCCTAAACCATTCTAGACAGGACTTGAAAGTGTTAGATTCATATGAGATAAATGATTTTTAGAAGAGATCTTAGATGTGATAAAGCCTTGTAGTTTCAGTCCATTTCCTCTCAAAATCATCTAGGAATCTTCTCAAAACTTCAGATGCTCTATCTCTGGGGTGAGGCAAAGCTCCTGGGTGATTCTGATGCAGCTAAGGTGAAACCAAAGAACTAATCATTAATAACTACTGAGAAATGAATGCTTATCAAAAAATATTTTAAAAATATATATAGTTTGTAATGATTTCAGAGAGGGAGAGGGAGAAATAGAGACATCAGTAATGAGAGATAATCACTGCTGCCTCCTTCAAACCCCTCACTGGGGATCAAGCACACTATAGAGGCATATGCCCTGACTGAGAGTCGAACCATGACCTTCTGGTTCATGGGTTGATGCTCAACCACTGAGCCATGCCAGTTGGGCTCAAAAAATATTTTTAAAATAACTACACCTTTAAAAGAACACTCCAAAAAGCAAAACCAGTTAGCATAATTTCTAAATCTCTTCTGCTAAAATAGGTCTGGAATACCAAGCAATTATTTTATAGAGCTGAATGAAGTCACATTTGGAACCCAAGTTCTAGGCTTGTTTTCTGTGTTCACGTGAAAACAATTATATAGCCTCCTTTGGAATAATATTCAACTAATATTTATTGAGCATCTCTATGCTGAGCATTCTTTTTAGGCACTGACACAAAATAAGATTAATAAGCACTAGTCTCCATTCCCACAGAGCACAGGGTAAAAATTATATGGGAAATGAATAAAGCACTGTGGGATCAAAAAACACTAAGCAACCAAACTTAAGTAGAATAAATAAACCTAGCAGCCTCTAGTATTGAATATTACCTGTGGGGCCAATCCCACAAGCAAGTAAGAAGAAAGAGGAAAAGGTATTTAAAAAAGAGGATGGGCCAAAACCGGTTTGGCTCAGTGGATAGGGCGTCGGCCTGCGGACTGAAAGGTCCCAGGTCCGATTCCGGTCAAGGGCATATGTACCTTGGTTGCGGGCACATCCCCAGTAGGGGGCATGCAGGAGGCGGCTGATTGATGTCTCTCTCATCGATGTTTCTAACTCTCTATCCCTCTACCTTCCTCTCTGTAAAAAAAATAATAATAAAATATATTTTAAAAAATAAAAATAAATAGAAAGGAGGATGGGGTGAAGTTGGAATTTGCCAAGCACAAACAGATTAGGTGGCAATAAGGAAATATAGTTTCAGAGAGTAGCCAAATGTCAAAATATCTACAAATTACTCTAATTATTTTATAAGTGGTAGTTTGACTCTATTTTTTGAAAGCTCTCTAAAAACTAACTTTAGAACAAGATAAGATATCCAGGTTCAAAGTTGAGCACTGAATGCATTTATAAATAGATATTTAGATATTTTAATGACTTTTTGCGATTAAACTTCCTGCTGAATTAAATCCACAACTAAGGTTTCTGTGGATATTCCCAGCCTTTAAGGGCTTAGTGCTTTTTCTACAAGACAGACTAGAAAAGTTGCCATGGTGAGACAGTTCTACTAGCTTTTAAAAATTCCACAAATTATCTTATTAGTAAGAGAAAATGTTTTATAGTGAGATTTCCAGGAATGTCAGGTCTGCAAAGAGTTAGCGAAGAAGAAGCTACCCAATACATTAGATGAGCCTCCCATGTGGACACTTACAGAATAGGCTGCACTGACAAATAAGTAAACATTCATCCTTTAAATCTCAGCTTAAATTCGATTTCCTCAGAGAAGCTTTTCCTGACTTCAAGTAACCTGTTACACAACCTCCCATACACACATATACTATTTCATGTAATAACTATCCTATCTCATAAAGAGGGAATATGCTAATTGACCATCACTACATTACAAATATGGCTGCATCCATAGCTGAGGCCAAATTCCCTTAAGGAGTCTGTCTTAACAAGCAATCAGCAGGGACCAATCTTTCCCTGCCCCCGTGGGGCTTGCCAGGGACCTCAGGTTGAGGCCCCCACCCAGCAGGGTTTGACAAGGGACCCCAGGCTTTGCCCCCTGCCCTCACCCCCCACCCCAGTGCCAGGCCAGGTTACTTGAGGCCATGCCCTCTGCCCAGTGAAGCTTGACAGGGGATCTCAAGGTGCACTTCCCGCCCTGGTGCAGGGCTAGGGGACCTCAGGCTGCTCCCCCTACCCCAGTGTCAGGCCAGGGGACCTCAGACCATGCCCCTCACCAGGTGGGGCTTGCTAGAAGACTTCAGGCCACAACCCCCACTCTGGCACCATGCTGGGGGACCTCAGGCCACATCCCCCACTCCAGCACTGGACCAGGGGACCTGAGGCTGCACCCCCCTGCCTGGTGGGGCTTGACAGGGGACCTCAAAGTGCACCCCCAGCGCTGGGTTGGGGAAACTCAGGCCACGCCCCCTGTCTAGTGGGACTTGACGAGTGACCTGAGCCTGTGCCCTCCTGCCAGTGGGGTTTGACAGAGGCCTGAGGCTGCATCCTCTGCCCAGCGGGGATTGACAAGGGTGGAACTGGCTGGGTCTGGATCTAGCCTAATGGGGGTGGCAGCCCTGTCTGGGTCTGACGCAATTTTGAGGCACATGTGGGTGGGCAGGGACTTGAATCTTGGTTCCCCTTTTAATGTGCATGAATTTTGTGCACCAGACCACTAGTCCTATCTAATAAAGAGGGAATATGCTAACTGACTATCACTCCATCACAAAGATGGCTGCACCCACAGCTGAGGCCAAGTTCCCATAAGGAGTCTTAACAAGCAATCAACAGAGACCTAAGGCTATACTCTCTCCCACTCCTTGGGGCTTGACAGGGGACCTCAGGCCACATCCCCCACCCAGCAGGGCTTGACAGGGGACCTTAAGGTGTGCTTCTCATCCTGGTGCTGGGCTAGGGGACTTCAGGCTGCTCCCCCTACCCCAGCGCCAGGCCAGGGGACCTCAGGCCGTATCCACCAGGTAGGGCTTGACAGGGGACTTCAGGCCATGCCTCCCGCCCCAGCACCAGGCCAGGGAACCTGAGCCTGCGCCCTCTTGCATGGCTGGGCTTGACAGGGATCTCAGGCTGTGCCCCCACCCAGCAGGGCTTGACGGGGAACCTTAAGGTGCACCCCCAGTGCTGGGTCAGGGGAACTCAGGCCACACCCCTGCCCAGTGGGGCTTGATGGGGAACCTGAGGCTGTGCCCCCTCCCAGTGCTGGGCCGGGAGACCTGAGGCTGTGCCACCTCACCCAGTGGGGCTTTGCAGGGGATCTCAGGCTATGTCCCCCACCTGGCAGGGCTTGACAGAGGATCTCAAGGCACACCACCCGCCCCCGTCTGGCCTGGGTGACCTCAGGCCATGCCCCCCCCCACCTGTCCTTGCACTGGGCCAGGGGACCTGAGGCTATGCCCCTTGCCCAGCAGGGCTTGACAAGAGTGGGAGTGGCCAAGTCTGGATCTAGCCCAATTAGGGGAGAGGGGCGGCTGGGACTGGGTCTCATGCGATTTTGAGGTGCATGTGGGTGGGCAGGGACTTGACTCTGGGTCCTATGGTGTGGCCCCGACACTGACAAGTGGACGTTTTTCACATACATTTTACTAATTTTCTTTAACCTCTGACACTTTTATTATAGAAAAAGGGCAAATAGCAATATTAAAGTATTTCCTCTAATTAATCCCCTTCTAATGTATACGAATTTTGGGTCACTAGTGAAATTATAAATAAAATTAAATGAGCAATATCTAATGAGCTCAAGGATGACTTATATTGCTTTCACTCAAAGTATACTTTTGCCAAAGTAGGAAGGTAATTGGTAAAGTAGGCCGCTATTAAGATTCACTAAAATTAAATGTCAATACTTTATATATTCATTAGCAACCAAATAAATGAACATAATGTCTTAAAACTGTAGGGAAGCTAGGTAACC
Source organism: Lasiurus cinereus (assembly GCA_011751065.1). Lineage (NCBI taxonomy): Eukaryota > Metazoa > Chordata > Mammalia > Chiroptera > Vespertilionidae > Lasiurus > Lasiurus cinereus. The sequence goes on from JAAGEH010000018.1 coordinate 67,446,772, forward strand.
TTCATGTTCCACTCATCTCTAAAGAATACCTGGCATTTTTAGCCACTGGTCCACACACAGTCTTGCTGCTTCTGTGTCAGAATGTCCTCGAATAAATTCCAATTCTTGCAACCCATGAGCATGCTGAAAATCAACTTTTTCCTAAAGATATTAAGAAAAAAAATCAATCAACTATGATTACTAATCTGGTTTCCTTGAGAAAAGATTTTGACATATCAGTGACTAGTAAGTACTGATTATGATTACTCTTTATCCTTGGAACTCCACAACTAGGTCCCAAAACAAAGATTCATGATCTAACATGTTGATCGAATGTTATTTACATCTATACGAAGTTCACTACAACCTATATCTCCAAAAGTAGGGCACTGGTTAAGTAAATTATGATAAGTACATTTCATTAAAGTCAATAGAAACACTAACCACTTTTTTAATAAAGTAGAAACATACTTTCAGTATCAAACCACTAAGTAGTATAAAAAAAAACAAGGCCCAATATAAACAAAGATTAATTTCAAGATATGTGTAACTTAATTTGCAGAGAGGGAAAAGGCTGAAAATAAATATATTAAATTCAATGGCTAAATTCAATGGAGATATGAACAATTAGTTGCATTTTTAAACTTTTGTACTTTTTTCCTTGATTTTTCTTATACAGGGTGGGGCAAAGTAGGCTTATAGTTACTCATGTGGAAAATAATACAATAATTAATTAAATAATAATACAAACATAAATTGTTTCTAGTACTCACAACTGTAAAGCTATTTGTGCCCCACCCTGTACAGTATGAAGAGAAGCCTATTAAATATTTGTTCAGTGAATAGTATTACTTTGAGCAGTCACTTATTAATACTTAATATGTGCCAATATAAAGCACTTATTGCCACCTCGATCAAGGGTTGGCAAACTTTTTCCATAAAGGGCCAGATAGCAAATATTTTAGGCTTTGTAGCTCATACAGTCTCTATTGCAATTACTCAACTCTGCTACTGTATCATGAAAGCAGCCATAGATAATAAGTAAACAAATGGACATGGCTATGCTCCAATAAAAATTTATTTACAAAACAGGCAGCAGACCAGTGCAAACCACTAAATTATATACTTCAGACTATTAAGAGTCTCTAAATATTTCTAGATATATTACTTATAGATCTACTTGCATATCCTCTAATCATGCTGTATCTAATAATTAACACTTATTAACCACCTACCATATGAGGAACTGTTGTAAAAGCATTTTAGATTTAATTCTCACAATAACTCTGATAGGTACTATTGTTCCCATTTTATTTTTTAATATATTTTTTATTAATTTTGAGAAAAAAGGAGAGGGAGAGAGAGATGAGAAACATCAATGATGAGAGAGAATCTTCAATTGGCTGCCTCCTGCACACCCCCTACTGGGGACTGAACCAGCAACTTATCCAAAATTGAACATAGGACCATTCAGTCCACAGGCCAACATTCTATCCAATGAACCAAACCAGCTAGGGCTATTGTTCCATTTTATAATGGGAAATTGAAGCAAACTAAGGTCAAATAAATTGCCCAAGAATAAATAACAATTTCAGGATTTAGACTTTTGTAATCAGATTGTGGATGCATGCACTTAAACAGTTCTGTGTCTCAAAAAGCTTATAACCTTAACAAGAAATGACAAATTCATGAACATTAGATTTTCAAGACATAGGTCAGAATAATGAATGGCCTAGACAGCAATAACAGGAGCTTCTGTCAGGAAGAGTAAGTAGAAGGACAGAGAGATTCAAAATTTTCATCTGAAAAAAATCTTACAATATTCAAATACAGCCTTAGAAGACATTCTTAAAGATGTTAATATGTGTTATATATATTAAAAAATCCTCTGTATCAACTTAAGTATAGAAACACTGGTTTTCATATCAAGTTTAAAAGGTTCCTTTACTTAAGTTACTATAATGTGCCTGTGATTTTTCATCCATAGAGTATGCAGTATCCCAACTTAGCAAATCACTTATTACTTTTTTTCAAAGTGTTTCCTACAGGATCAATGTTCTGAATAACACGCTATGGGAAATCAAGATAGTCTATCCCAGTGGTCGGCAAACGGCAGCTCCCAAACCACAGGTGGCTCTTTGGCCCCTTGATTGTGGCTCTTCTACAAAATACCATGGCCTGGGCAAGTCTATTTTGAGGAAGTGGCATTAGAAGTTTAAGTTTAAAAAATTTGGCTCTCAAAAGAAATTTTAATTGTTGTACTATTGATACTTGGCTCTGCTGACTAATGAGTTTGCCGACCATTGGTCTATCCAAAGAAAGCAATATGGCAAACTTCCAGGGGGCTATAAAGATTTTTTTCTTATTTACAAAATTAAACATAATGTACTGACAATTCCTTATAAAAATCTATCATAATAAAAACTCTTAAATTAAATTACCATGTTGGTGTTAAATATTACTGCATAACAGCTAGTAGCCTACTTATTTTAAACAATGCCAATAATTTATTTTTAAGTTTAAAAAAAATATTCTCTGCCATTTCTCACAACAGAATTTTAACTCTATGGCCTAAGTCAATGCTAAAAAAAAAAGTCTGCTGGCTGAAATCATCTCCAAATGTACTACCACCCTTTTTTCTATATCACAAAGTTACTTTCACAAACTTTAGGGTTACATTACTTCTTGCATGTCATCTTAACTTCTGAAATACCAATAAGTTAAGCTGGTGGCTGGTTATCTAGTCAGCACAGCACATTATCTCCAAAAGTTATTTATTCAACAAAGATTTTAGTGATTTTTCTTTTTCTTTCCTTTAATATCATAAAGACGGGCAATCCACTTTAATAGAGACACTATTCATAAATATTATCTATTTTTAGTCTGAGTAATTAATCAAACACGAGAATTTTTCAAGAATTATTTTTTTTTTTTGCCAAAACCAGTTTGGCTCAGTGGATAGAGTGTCAGCCTGCGGATTGAAAGGTCCCAGGTTCGATTCTGATGAAGGGCATGTACTTTGGTTGCGGGCACATCCCTAGTTGGGGGTGTGCAAGAGGCAGCTGATCGATGTTTCTCTCTCATCGATGTTTCTCTCTCATCGATGTTTCTAACTCTCTATCCTTCTCCCTTCCTCTCTGTAAAAAAAGGATTACTTTTTTAAAAAATTTTTAATTGACTTCAGAGAGGAAGGGAGAGAGAGAGAGAGATGGAAACATCAACGATGAGAGAAAGATCATTGATTGGCTGCTTCCTGCATGCCCCTCCCTGGGGACTGAGTCTGCAAACCAGGCATGTGCCCTGACAGGGAATTGAACCAGTGACCTCCTGTTTCCTGGGTTGATGCTCAACCATCAAGCCACACCTGGCTGGGCAAGAATTATTTTTATTTCAGTTTCATTATCTTCCTTTCTGGGTAGTTTGTTTTTGTTTTCTGTCCTCTAGTTTAAAAAACAAACAAACAAACAAACAAACAACTTATCCATAAAGAGAACCAAATAGGAATAACCACAAAAAAAATCATATATGGATAGCAAGCAATGAGCTAAAACATCTGTGTTGATTAGCTTCTTTTAGAAAACATAAATTTATTCTTTACAATTGGTTAAACAAAAATTTCAAAAAACTTTCTTCAATGCTAAGGTAAGCCTTTAATATAACAAAGGAACATTTACATAGATGGAGGATAAAACTTTCCTTGAGAAAACCCTTGGTTGTCATAGTGACTATAAGATTCTACACTCATCATGAAAGTTTTATTATCTACTAGAGGCTGGGTACACAAATTCGTGCATGAGTGGAGTCCAGTCAGCCCACGACAATTGGGCCATCTGGCCAGGCCAGCTGGGAGGAGGAGCCTCAGACAGTTGGTGGGCCAGCCCTGCCCCCTGGTCAAACTCCAGTTGAATTCCCAGCAGAGGAGACATTTTGCATATTACCCTTTTATTATATAGGATGTGTCCATTAACCTTGCCTGGAAAAAGAAGTTAGCATCACTCAGGAAATCTGCAGAATGGGAGGACAGCTTGCAAATCATTTCTCTCTCAAAGTGATTTTCCCCATGACCCATAAGCTACACATTTAACATAGTTTTGGGAAAGAATATTCCTTAAAGTTGAATAATGTTTCTGCCAGAAAATAATCAATCCTATTTTTTAAATATCACTATTCCTTAAGTATTTTAAATATACAATTAGAAGATTATGCTCTAATTTAATTGGTATTACATAATAAAGTTAATGTCTCCAAATAAACCTAGTTCTAAATTTAAAGATTAATTTATTCTATATCAAATTAGGATATACTAAAACACAAGCTATAGAAATATATACATTCCTTTATAATAACCAATGAGAAAGTAATGAAAGAATAAAAAACAGATGTTAAGATGATAAAATCATAGTACTTATCCCAACCTGGAAGATCATCTCCAACTCTATATCTTTACAGATTGAAGCCCAAAGTCCAATAAAAGATAAGTGACTTGCTAAAATCCAAATAGCTGTTGGAAGAGCCTTGATTTCTTAAATATATATATTTTTTATATTTTTTACAGAGAGGAAGGGAGAAGGATAGAGTGTTAGAAACATCGATGAGGGAGAAATATCGATCAGCTGCCTCCTGCACACCCCCTAGTGAGGATGTACATGCCCTTGACCAGAACTGAACCTGGGACATTTCAGTCCGCAGGCTGACGCTCTAACCACTGAACCAAACCGGTTTTAGCTGGAGCCCTGATTTCAATTTCCATTTTTAAAATCCTACTATGAAGCTTATTTTTTTACCCAACACAACCCAAATGTCTATCCTAATAGACATTTATCAATATTGAGGGAGTTTTATAAATAATTTTATTTGGATCTTTCTAAAGCAAATCAAGAAAAATATATCCCACGAGATTCTAAATTAGGCTTCATTTTCCACATAGCAGTTCTTCTACAATACTGATTCAAATTTCTTTTTTTTTTTTTAGTAATTAATTTAATCTAAAAGGATAGGCTGAAATCTGAGAAAGTGGACTAGCTCTATTTAGTAGAAAATAACCTCTCAACAGCTTATACATACAAACCTGATAAACAATTTTCACCCTTGTGATAAAGTAACCAGAAACCCTTAACTGCTCATTTGCTTTGAGTAATCAAATGATTTTTAATTCCCCAAAATAAAATCCACTAAAGTAAGCCTTTTCTTCCTATATACATATATGATCAGAATCCATCAAACTAAAAACAGAGATGTAAAAAGTTATTATGAATTTCTTTTAAATTGATGTCTAGAATCCATGCTGAACATGGATTCAATTATTCATTTATTACAAATTTCTCTTTATAAATTTATTATAAACAATTCTATAATTTTTAAAAGACCAATTAAAATAGCCACATACCCTGAATGCTCTATTCTTCTCTTCTTTCTGCTGTTTCTCCACTTCAACATGGCGGGCTAGACGAGCCAGAGTTAAGGCAACTTTATCCTTTTGATGGTCAATATGGTCTTTATGCTTAACATTAGCCTATAATTAAAAAACAATTTTCATTCCTTTTAACTAAAAGGAATAACATAGCTTTGGGATAACATATATTTGTTTACAAAAGAGTTGTTGCACTAAAGAACTACTTACTTACCTTTACCACTATCAAATTTCTAAGAAACTGTCTTGTATATTTTATATTTCATGTATTATTTTGTAGGTCAGCCAATCATCCACCAGCACCTTTATTTTCAAAGTTAGATAAACTAGCTGGTAGGACATTTATCATCTTTATTTACTTTAGAATCATCTGGATATTGAAAAGTTTGACATCACTTTGTGCTGAGTCTGTAAGTTAATGTCATCAAGCCATTAATTTACAGTCAAAAAGTACAAACATTCTTGGTTCTAGTTTTGCAGCAATGCCAAACAGTATTTACTTAAGAGAAACTATTGATTTAAAAAAAGTAGATCCAACTTCCAGTTCCCAGTCCAACATGTAAGGAGCTTAGAAGTTGCCATTCCATCCTAACAATGAGCAAAAAGCTGAACAAACTGGTAAATCAACATCTCTTAGATTCATTAAAGTGAAGTGACAGTACTGAGAGACAGGATGGGGGAGGGCAAAGGAGGCCCAGAGGGGGTAGATACAAAGAATCACAGGAAGATCCAGTCATGGGGAACCTTCACACTTTTGTGAATTTACCTCCAGGAGTTCTACCAGGTTCTCACAGTGAAGACTGGACAAAAATCCCCTCATGCTTCCAAAGGAAGATGCCAGATCATTCTCTTCTTAACAAGGTCTGTGCTCAAGAGAAACTTGTACCAGAGTCTAACCTGTTAAAGAGTTTTATCAGAACCTAACAAACCTGGTAGAAGGGAAATACTCAATCTCATCTCCCTTCAGCTTTTCACAGAGGAGAAGAGAAAAAATAAAATCCAGGTCCCTCTAACTAGCTTGCCCTACTGAGGGGAGGGACTCAGAAACACTGCTGAAGTTCAGTCCCAGGTCACACTCTCACCAAGAGGAAGTCCTAATCACAAGGATTAAAGAATGCCATTACTTCTCCCACACCTTACCACTCTATTACTAAAGGCCTAATTACCAGTTTCTTTTACTTAATACATCATGTCTACCATTCAAGAAAAAATTACAAGGCAAAAAACAGTCTGAAGAGTCAAACCAAGCACAGAATGGCAAACATGGCAGAGATGCTAGAACAATCAAATCAGGAATTTAAAACAACTTTGATTAATATGCTAAGGGCTCTAATGGAAAACTGGCAACATGCAAAAACAGATGTGTAATGTAAGTGATATGGAAATCCTAAGAAAGAACCAAAAAGAAATCTGGAGAGATTTTAAAAAGTACTCTAATGGAAATGAAGAATGCTTTGATAGACTTGCTACTGCACACTCTACACTTAAGGATATATCAACAGAAACTTGCAAAACTGAAAAACAAAGAGAAAAAAGATTAAAAAATGTAACAGAATATCCAAAAACTATTCCAAAAGATATAATATATGCATAATGGGAATAATGGAAGAAGAAAGGGATACAAATATATGTGAAATAATAACAACTGAGAATTTTCCCAAGTCAATGTCAGACAATAAACCACAAACCAAGGAAGAAATAAATCCCTCTTTGTTCACAAATGATTTGATCTTTCTAAGAAAAATGTGCAAATAAAATAAGCAATAGTTAGGGGTGACGTAACTTGTACTAGTATAATTAGCAGCTTTATGAATAATTGCCAAAAATTGAACACAACCAAGATATCCTTTAGTAGGTGAATGAACAAATTGTAGTACATCCAAGTGATGAAATATTATTCTTGCTGAAAAGAAACAAGCTATCAAGGCATGAAAAGACATGAAGGAAATGGAAATACATATCACTAAAGGAAACAAGCCAATCTAAAAAGGCATGATTCTAACTATATGGAATTCTGGACAAGGCAAAACTATGCTGACATTAAAAAAGATCTGTAGTTGCCAGGGGCTTTGTGGGAAGGGAGAGAGGGGTAATTTTAGGGTAGTAAAAGTATTCTGTGTAATACTCTAAAGGTGGATACCTATCATTATACATTTGTTCAAAGCCACAGAATTACAAGAGTGAACTCTAATGACTCTGGGTGATAATGATGGGTCAATGTAGGTTCGCCAATTATAAGAAATGTACCACTATATTGGGAAATATTGATAATAGGAGAAGCTATACATGTCTAAATTTTGCTGTGAACCTAATTTTTAAATAAATAAATAAAATCTTAATTTAATTTTTTTTTTCTATTAGAGCCCAGCTAGTGTGGCTCAGGAGTTGAGTGTCAACCCTCTAACCAGAAGGTTATGATTCGACCCCTGGTCAGGGTACATGCACGGGTTTCCAGCTTGATCCCCAATAGAGGATGTATAGGGGGCAGCTGATCAATGATTTTTCTCTTATCATTAATGTGCCTATCATCTTCCCTTCCTCTTTGTGAAATCAATAAAAACTTATTTTTAAAAAAGTAAAAATGATTTCTTTAAAAATATATAGTAAAATCTAGCAAGTATAAATAAAAACGTTATTAGTTATTTTTGTCTGGAGAGTTTTCTCTTTTTTTAATTCTATTTTCTAATATTTCTACAAACAGCATATATAATAAAATTAACAAAATTTCACTTATAATGAACAAGACTGTATAAGGACGGCTAGCAGGTGGTACTTAGCTTTCTATTCTATAATACATTTCAGGATTGAGAGTGAATATTTCATGAAATAGGCATTCATAGATGAATATTAAAAGGCAGTCCACTCATAAAGTCATTTCAGTATGTATTCATCAAGACTAGACAAATGAACTTAAAAATTCAGGTTCTAATAAAATGTCTTTGTGACATAATTAGCTTCCTTTTGAATAAATCTATTAAACATTGAGAAATTACATTTGTGATTGGAAAAGCTAATGATTTTGCTTCTATATTTAAAATCTAAACCAGAAAAGCAGTAGGTCAGGTCTAAGTTTAAAAAATATATTTTACTGATTTTTTACAGAGAGGAAGGGAAAGGAACAGAATTAGAAACATTGATCAGCTGCCTCCTGCACACTTGCTACTGGGTATAAGCTTGCAAGGAAGATACATGCCCTAGACTGGAATTGAACCTGGGACCCTTGAGTTTGCAGGCCGATGTTCTATCCACTGAGCTAAACTGATTAGGGCTAAATTGAATAATATTTTTAATATGTACTATATGTACTTTTAATATTTTAAATACATTTTAAAATATAAATCTATACATATGTTTTGGACTTCTTTTAAGCATATATGTAATTAAAGGATAATACACATTTAAAGTATGTTTTAGTTAGCAAAATTCTTTTTACTTTAAAATAGTAATGGTGTTTGACATCAGAACTGTGTAAAAATATTTACCCAGTAGCCATTAAGTCTGAACTGAAAATGACTTCCTTAATTCTTGCTTGATATCTATTTCTTTTATGTTTGTAAAATAATATAACCTAATCATTGCATTACTAGGGACAAACATCTAAAGAAAAAAAATACAATTTACTAATAAATTTTGTATTTACTTCTAAATACAAAATTTTCATCTGTCTTTATGAAGGGTATATGTTAAATGTAGTTTTATAAGGTATAAGTTAGTGATTTAAACCAAATCCATTATATTTTCAAACAAGAGATTGAGATTCTCAACAGTTTGGTATTAGAAACTATTATTGAGTGCTGAAAAAAACTGGCTACATACTGTTTTATAAAACTTTTCAGGGAGAAACCAAGATGGTGGCATAGATAAACACCTAAACTGTTGCCTCACACAACAATTTCAAAACTACAATTAAAAGACAAAACGGACATCATCCAAAACCACAGGAAGGCTGGCTGAGTGGAAATTCTACAACTAGAAGGAAAGAGAAAAGCACACTGAAACTCAGAGGAGGTGCAGGAAGCAGAGGTATTAAGAAGCACATGCGGAGAGGACTGGCAACTGAGTGCATGGCTGGCTTTCTCAAGGGGAGGGAGACAAAAGCTCCCAACTGCACTAAATGCTAGTTCTGGAGACCCAGACTCATATGGAGAGAAATTGGACTGTCAACAAAAAGAAAAGCACACTGACACTCAGAGGAACTTCGGAAGCCAGAGGTACAGAGGCATGCACACAGAAAGGGCGGGCAACTGAGTACACAGCTGACTTTCTCAAGCAGGAGGGAGACAAAAGCTCCCGACTGAACTGAACTCCAGTTCCGGGCAAAACTCTGGGCACTCAGACTCATTTGGGGAGAAACTGGACTGTCTGGCAGCAGGCGGAACTCGAGATCAATTTTCTCTGAGAGGTACTTGCAGCAATTACCACAGGATACTGAGACACAGGGGTCTATTAGGGCAGGGCTGACAGGAAACCAATGCTGTCTGCACTGCCCTGAGACTCCATCTCATTCAAGCTGAGCACAGAGGCTTTTGCAAATCTTGTCTCAAAAGGATGTCTCCAGCACAGAAGTTCTCCCAGCATAGACACAGCTGATGCTCACAGCCAATTGGCCTGGAGGTTAATTCTTCCCAGTGATACCAACAACAATCAAGGTTTAACTACAACAAAGCCCATAATGGGTGCACCAAGAGTGTCCATCCAGGTAACTGGGGAGGTTGAGCTACTGGGCCCTATAGGACACTTAGCACACAAAGCCACTCTATCAACTTAGGGAAGCAGCCAAAATGCAGCAACAAAGAAATAGATCACAAATGAAAGAAAGGGAAGAAAGCAAATGACTGGATGTAGAGTTCAAAAACATGGTTATAAGGTTTTTCAAGAATTTTTCTAGAAAAGGCCAATAAATTTAGCGAGACCCTCGAGGATATAAAAAAGGACCAACTAGAAATTAAGCATACACTGACTGAAATAAAAAAATATTATACAGAGATCTAACAGCAGACTAGAGGAATGCAAGAATCAAGTCAAAGATTTGAAATACAAAGCAGAAAACACTCAACTGGAAAAGAAAAAAGAATCCAAAAATATGAAGATAGTGTAAGGAGCTTCTGGGACAACCTCAAGCATCATAATTATGGGGTGCCAGAAAAAGAGAGCGAGCAAGATACCGAAAACCTATTTCAAGAAATATGAACGAAAACTTCCCCCACCTGGTGAAAGAAATACTTACAAGTCCAGAAAGTGCACAGAATCCCAAACAGAAGGAATCCAAAGAGGATCACATCAAGATACATCATCATTAAAATGCCAAGAGCAAAAGACAAAGAGAAAATATTAAAAGCAGCAAGAGAAAAACAAATAGCTACCTACAAGGGAGCACCCACATAACTGTCAGCTGATTTTTCAACAAAAACTATGCAGGCCAGATGGAAGTGGCAAGAAATATTAAACATGATGAGTAGCAAGAACCTACAACCAAGATTACTCTACCCAACAAAGCTATCATTCAGAACTGAAGTCAGATAAAGAGCTTCATAGATAAGAAAAAGCTAAAGGAGTTCATCACCAGTATTATATGAAATGCTGAAAGGTATTCTTTAAGAAGAGGAAGAAGAAAAAGGTAAAGATAAAAATTATGAACAACAAATACATATCTATCAACAAGTGCATCTAAAAATCAAGTGAATAAAATCAAATCTGAAGAACAGAATAAAATGGTGAATATAATAGACAGGGGCATAGAAAGGGAGTGGACTGACAATTCTTGCGGGGAAACCAGTGTGGGGATGCAGGAAGAGACTGGAAAAAACTTGTACACTTATGAATGAGGACAGTGTGGGGGGTCCTTTAAGGGCAGAGGTGGAGTGGGAACCGGGTGGAGGGGAGCTATGGGGGAAAAAAGAGGAACAATTGTAATAATCTGAACAATAAAGATTTATTAATTTTTTAAAAAAAAAACCTTTTCAAAGAAGGTCTCTTGAATAATTCCCTCAAATATTTGTCTTATTTTTATACTACTTTTTGAGGTAAAATTGGTATATTACACTATACGTATTAGTTACAAGTATATGGCGTAATTCGATCTTAGCTTACACTACAGAATCATCACCAAAATAAGTCTTGTTACCAACTGTCACCATACTACTGAAGCCCCTTCACTCATTTTATCCATCCTCCAACCCCCAACCCCTTCCCCTCTGATAACCACCAACCTGTTCTCTGTATCTATAAGTTTTGTTTTCATTTTTTTAAGATTGCACAAACAAGTGAAATCAGACAGTATTTATCTTACTTTTTTTCATTGTGTGTGTGTGTGTGTGTGTCACATTTTCTTTATCTATTCATCCATCATTATACATTCTAGTTGTTTCTATACCTTGGCTACTATAAACAATGCAGCAATGAACATATTGGTACATATATCTTTTTTAATTAGTATTTTTTGGGGGTTTTATTTTTCTCAAATTCTCAGAAGTGTAATAGCTAGGTCATATGGAGTGCTATTCTTAATTTTTTGAGGAATCTCCATATTATTTTCCATAGTGGTTGCATCGATTTACATTCCCACAGTGTATGAGTGTTCCCTTTTCTCTACATCCTCTTTAACACTTATTTCTTGTCATTTTGATAACAGCCATTCTAACAGAAGTGAGGTAATAGCTCATTGTGGTTGTGATTTGCATTTCCCTGATAGTGATGTTGAACATTTTTTAGTGTGGCTGTTATTCATCTGTAAACCTTCTTTGAAAAATGTTCATGTCCTCTGCCCATTTTTAATTGAACTGGTGGTTTTTGCTAGTTATTTATATATTTTGGATATTAATCCCTTATTGAACATATAATTTGCAAATATCTTCTCCAATTCAGCAGATTGCCTTTTCATTTTGATGGTTTCTTTTGCTGTGCAACTTTTTAGTTTGATATAGTCCCACTTATTTATTTTTGCTTTTGGAGTCAGATCAGAAAGTAAATGCCACGACTGATGTCAAAGGGGCCTATTTCCTTCTAGGAGTTTTATAGTTTCAGGTCTTACATTCAAGTCTGTAATCAAACATTATGAGTTAATTTTTGTGCATGGTGTAAAATAGTGGTCTAGTTTCATTTCTTTTGCATGTTGCTGTCCAGTTTTCTACTACCACTTATTGAAGAAATTGTTTTGTGTCATAAATTAATTGACCATATATGTGTGGTCAATTTCTAATTTCTAGGCTATTTGGTTCCATTGATCTATGTATCTGTTTTTATGCCAAAACCATACTGTTTTGATTATTATAGCTTTGTAATATAGTTTGAAATCAGAAAGTGTGCTGTCTCTAACACTGTTCTTTTTCAAGATTGCTTTGGCTATTCAAGGTATTTTGTGGTTCCATACAAATTTTAGATTTGTTCTAATTCTGTGAAAAATGCTGTTTGAATTTTGATAAGAATTGCATTGAATATGTGTATGTACTGGATACTATGGACATTTTAATAATATTAATTCTTCCCACACATGTGCACGAAATTATCTGTTCATTTATTTGTGCCTCCTTTAATTTTTCACCAATGTCTTATACTTTTCAGTATAGAGGTCTTTCATCTCCCTGGTTAAATATATACCTAGGTATTTTATTCTTTTTGATGCAATTATGAATGGAATTTTCTTAATTTCTTCTGATAGTTTGTTATTAGTGTATAAAACTTTTGTATATTAACTTTTTATCCTGCAACTTTAATGAATTCATTTATTAGTCCTGTTTTTTGCTGGAGTCTTTAGGATTTTTAGTTTATAGATATTTCCTGACTTATAATGGGGTTATGTCCCAATCAACTTAAGTGGATAAAATTAAGTAAAAGATGCATTTAATACACTTAACCTACCGAATATAGCTTACTTAGCCCAGCCAGTTTTTACTGAATGTGTATCACTTTCACACCATTCTAAAGTCAAAATAAAGCAAGTCAAACCATCTTAAATCAGAGGCCATCTATATAGTATTATATCATCTGCAAATTGTTTTACTTCTTCCTTTCCTATCTCCAGTTGGATGCCTTTTCTTTGGTGGTCTAATTGCCCTGGCTAGAACTTCCAATACTATCCTATATAATAAATAGCTAATATGCTAATTAGACTGAACAGCAGAATGATCCTATATAATAAAGAACTAATATGCTAATTAGACTGAACAGCAGAATGATCGTCCAGATGATCTTCTGATGAAGTTGGGGCTGCGAGGGTTGAGCCCCTTTCACAAATTTCATACATCAGGCCTCTAGTGTTGAATAAAAGGTGGCATCTTTGTTTTGTTCCTAATCTCAGAGGAAAAGCTTTCAACTTTTCACTGTTAATTATATTACCTGGGGGGTAATCATATATGGCCTTAATTATGCTGAGGTACATTCTCTCTATACCTACTTTGTTTAGGGTTTTTACAATAAATGTATGCTGAATTTTGTCAAAAACTTTTTCTGTATAAGATTTTTCTCCTTCATTTTGTCACTGTGGTGTTCATGTGGATTGATTTGCAAATGTTGACCCATCCTTACATCCCCAAAATAAATCCCATTTGATTATGTTGTATGATCCTTTCGATCTACTGTAGAATTTAGTTTGGTAATATTTTGGTAAGAATTTCTGCATCCAAACTTTCTCAAATATTAAATACAGGCACTTTACTTTCCACTCATCAGCTCACCCAAAAGTTGAGCCTATAAGTTATTTGTTATTACCATAACTAGCTAAATTGGTTTTCTAGAAATATTTGCCAAGATCAAATCAAAGAAAATAAAAGATATAAGTAGCAATTCTGCTTTTGTAAAGCAATCTCTAGAAAGTCAGTATTCTCTAGAAACTCAGTATTGAAAAGTAGGTCTTGTACAGGAGAAATTATCATTTTATAACAGCTTATGGCAGTGGACCATTTTTTAAAATATATTTTTATTGATTTCAGAGAGGAAGGAAAAGGGGGATACAAACATCAATGATGAGAATCATTGATTAGCTTCCTCCTGCACACCCGCTACTGTAGATAGAGCCCGCAACCAAAGCATGTGCCTTTGACCCGAATCGAACCCAGACCCTTCAGTCCACAGGCCAATGCTCTATCTACTGAGCCAAACTGGCTATGGTGCAAACCATTTTGTAGCTTTTTTGTAATAAGCAAGTGATTTGTATTTTAAAATCATTATTACTAATCTCTAAAAAATACTTCAGTTCTTGAGTAACTACAAAAATGATAAAAATTAAGCATTTTTTACTGAAAAATATGAATACAGTCACTGGACCACTCTGTGAAATAGAATAATTCTGCTCTTTGTAACACACCAGGTGATATTCTCTATGAGAAAACACTCTGTAAAAATAGTTATTATCCAGAGAATAACAACCCAGTTCCCTGACTCACCAAGGCACTTTTTGGTTACTAAAACAGCTAGAAATTAAAAAAAAAGATGAAACTTGTAGGAGGAAGGAGGGTAGGAATACAGACAAAGGAATATCTATATTCCCTCTCCTTAAAAAAAGGGAGAGAATATAGGTAATACAAAGCAGAGGTTTATTTATATTGTTACTAGAGGCCCAGTGCACGAAAACTGTGCACTCTGGGGAGTCCCTCAGCCTGGCCTAAACCCTCTTGCAGTCCAGGAGCCCTCAGAAGATATCTGACTGATGGCTTGCCGGGGAATGGGCCTAAGCTGTCAGTCAGACATCCTTAGCACTGCTGCAGAGGTGGGAGAAGCTCCTGCCACCACTGCTGCGTTTGCCCATTGTGAGCCCAGCTTCTGGCTAAGCAGGGCTCCTCCATGGGAGCGCACTGACCACCAGGGGGCAGCTCCTGCATTGAAGATCTACCCTCTGGTGGTCAGTGCACATCATAGTGACCAGTCGTTCTGCTGTTCAATTTGCATAGTAGCCATTTATTATATAAGATATCTTGAGTGTCAGCTGGCATTGATTAGTCAGAGGAGCACCAATTGGAGGATGACTATTCCCTCCTACATCTTTATCTTCTATCTAAGGGATCCCAATTTTAAAAAAGCTCAACAGAGCAACTAACTACCTGCAAAAGAGGCATAAATTAACTTTGCAAATTGTATTATCCATCTCACTAGTGCACTTGAACAGAATTCCTGAAATTGCATTACTTCATACAAAGTTAAACTGCCCATCCTAAAGCTCTGGTCCATAGTTTGGTCTAAAGTTTGCACTCCTAGAAGTGCTGTTTACTAGAAGTTTCTTCTGCCCAATTCATGAACTCAAGTCACATCCCCAAAAACATTTTGAAAAGCAACAATTTTCAAGAATTTTATATTCAGATACAGATAAAGCAGAAGAAATAAACACAGCAAAGCAATACAATATTTATTTACCATCTCCAGCAGCAAAGCTTTGGAACCAGGAAACAAGCCTTTTGTACAAAGCAATCTCCTTCCTACTCCAAATGGTTATTGTTTACAAATACAAAGTACACAGAACATCTATGTTTTTTCATCTACTTTATATGAACAAATTTTAAAACATACATACAGCTATACCCCATTCTGTAAAGTAATTTAGTAAGAAGGCTAGTACCATTGAGCCTGTTAAATAAGATTCTTCCTGTATTGTCTTTTGGGTAAACTGCCAATATCTATATCTATAAAAATCCCTCCTAAGAAGGATGACTTTGATTCTCCTTCAGTATAGGACAAAAATAAATAAATAAATGTAACTTTGGAACTTAAAGAAATTTAAAAATATCTCTGAATATAAAGCAAAGCAAAGCAGAGTTACATCATTTTAACCCTGAGTACCACTGCTCTATCTCTGGCACAGGAAAAAAATAAGGATGAATTATGCAGAGAGAATGGTGAAAGTGACAACAGCAGCAAGAAAATCAAACCAGAGGAAAAAAACAACAGGAAGTTGACAAAATGTGCTTTGCATGTTGCTGGAGATAGCACTTGCACAAAGTTCACAGGTCCTTCCTTCAATACAATACCTCATAACTACAATGAAGTAACTTTTTTAGAAATTTCTTCATTTTCTCCAAGTAAGCCAACACACAGAGAAATTACCCACATTTAGCTACTCTGAGGATACACTGCCAATAGACAATCCTAAAGTATGCTACTATACATCCATAATGGGATGTCACATTCCACTTCAGGGACATTATCCTGTTCATCTTCAAAGCTATTCTCTACCACTATCTCAATTCTATTTCAATACTTGAGCTGTCCCTACGGCTAGGGGTGCATTGATTGAGAGCTCTCCTTTGGCTCAGCTCAGAAAGAAAAATAATTGCTCTAGATTCTACAGTGGACTGCAGTACAAATCAACCTCTAGACAGACGTTACTTTCTACAAGTCAAGGCTACACAAACAGTATACTCTGAATAGGTAGGAACCAATGTTTTCATGGGTAATGTATCCTCTTCCTTCAGCTTAATCTCCTCCAATTCTGGCCTCTTAAGGGCCGTTGCTTACAATTCTGAAACCAGAAACACAATGTTCCCATGCCCTGAACACACTGATTCCTTCACCCGATTGCCTTGCTCCTATTCTCCACTAGTCCAACTAACCTTTTTCTGATTGTGTTCCAAACTCCAGCTCAAGAATTTGGTTAAGAAAAGCTTCCTTGACCCTCCAGATGAATCTCTCTTTTGTCACAACTTCATCACAAGCATTTCTCTAAACAGGATAATTACACTGTATTGGTATTCCTTTCTTTTAATATAACATCTCAACACATTGCAGACAGATCATGAAAATTCTCATGTTTTCTGTTCTAAGGCTCATGGCCAATCATACTTTAAAAAGATATTAGCTTGTAAGCACATATAATAAATAACTTCAAAATGCAATGGGTATTTAATTTTAAAGTGTGCCTTTAACTTATGTAAAATATTTTTTTGTACTCGTTCAATAGCAACTTAAATGGCTACTGGGTAAAGCTAGCAATAAAATTACTGGTCCACAATATGTTAACTCCCAGTATCCTCAGACATTCCTTAGTACCTGCCTGCACATGGTAATTATTGAAAGAGATGTTTAACACATTAAAAAGGTTAGTTTTCAACACTGACACAAAATGACAAAATACCATCCATCAAAAATTGTATACATGTACCTACATATCCTAGCTCTTCATTCTACATTCTCTAATTTTTTCTTAAAGTTTATTATGAACATTTCTTAGCTTGCTCTTGAGAAAAGAGACTATTTTACTTTAAATATCTTTCAATGACAGTCCGTTGCTGGGCTTGCAATATAGTTGAATTCAGCCTTAAAAAATTGAAACAAGAAAAACATGATCTGATGACACGAAACTATTACATGCTATTAAATACATCTTAAGTGTATCTGTATTTATATCCAATACCACCCCACAGTAACAAGAAATCTATCAATATGGACAGAAATAGCAGAACTACTGAAGAAAATCTATATTAGGCTTTCGAGTTTTCAAAGTACTTCTAGGCATTACCTCACTTGAAAGTAGAAAAACCCAGAAAATAAGTGTTAATACTCAGGTCAAAGTGTTTGGAATTCAAATACCATGTGCTTTGCATCATTCTACCTTCCTTCCATTAAGCTAATATCCTCAAGTTACCAGCAAAAAAAAATGTTTAAGTGTATATCTCAAAACAAAATGGGTGTAACAAACAAAAAAGAACAAAGAAAAAAAAGCAGTAAGAACCATTACTTAAACCAGGGGTGGAGAACCTTTTTTTCTGCCACGGACCATTTGGATATTTATAACATCAGTCTCAGACCATACAAAATTACCAACTTAAAAATTAGCCTGCTTTATTTGGCCAAACATTTAAGTAATTCACCCCTAATGCCTTGGCAGAGCCAGACCAAATGATTTCATAGCCTTATATGACCCATGGGCCAGACTTTCCCCACCCTTGACTCAAACAATCAGTGCTGAAAATAAATACGATGCAAATAAACAACATATGAAAGAGAAGCCAATGACTATGCATCAAGAAAAATCTTAGTCTAGTACAGTAAAACTTTAATGGGGAAACTAAGATATTAGAGTTTTTTATCTGACAAGTGAAATAACCAGGAATTAGTTAATATAAGGCATCAAATACTAAGGGTTGAGAGTACAGACTACAAATACTAATATATATCAAAGATTAGTATATATCATGGAAGACAAAGATTAGTATATCTCAAATTAGCTAATCAGAGAGGTAAGATTTGAGTGGAACCTTGAAAAATACAGGCAGGCAGTCTAGTACAATGTTGACTTGAGACTATGAAGGAATAGAGCAAGTGGCTTATTGGTAAATTTAATTTCCTCATCTGCAAAATAAGGGTGAATGTCTACCTCAAGTGCCTTGCAACTAGCAGTCTAATAAATATAAGTTCTATAAGTGAAGTTTCTCTCCTCTACTTCCTTCTCAGGCAGATGACGATTAGACTCAAGGCTACCAAGGTGCTTCCAAGATCTATCAAAATATATTTTTGCCAAAAGTAAAAGAAAATTGGTGCTGTTACAAACTATTAAACAAAGACCAACTTGCATGCAATTCTGTGCTCAGATTCTAAATTAGACTATTACAAATTAACTATATTCTACCCAATACAGAAAGGAATGGTCTGCATACCTATTAGCAGGAAGCTTAATGTAAATAAATGTTTTAAAAATAGAACTGAAAATTTAAAACTGGTGACAAAAATTGTTTTCTCCCCATCATTTACATCATTGTTGTTTCACTAATTAAAATACAGATAAAGCTGACCACAAACCAACTAGTTATTTTAGCACATTACTACATTATAAATGAAAGTATTGTGAAACATAGTCATCATAAATAAAAATGGGAGTTAACAAGAGGTCTAATTGCAGCCCTTAAAATTGAATGCTGTGATAGAATCACTCTTATGGGCCAGGGGGGGAAAACAATATGATAGCATATGATAGCTCCTAGGGGGGAAAATAGCATCTCAAAGTTAAGTCTTATAAAGGGACAACTAACAAAACTCATAATAACCCTTGAAATATGTAAGGTCAGAGGGAAAATTTTAAAATTATTACAAGATATAAAGTATTTACTTCACCTCTATGAAGGAATATATTCAAGAATATTTGAAAACTCAATACAACTTGAGAGAGCTCCTAAGTCCTAAAAGTACAGACAACCTGAGAACTCTTGCTGAATTCTTAACAAGGCATCAGAAAGTCTAATAGACCATTTGAAATGGACAACAAAACTAGTAAAGCCCTTAAGACCTAGAGAAAACTGGCTAACTTTAAGATACGTACACATCTCAGAACTGTACTATAAATTCCTGGTGAAGGGATTAAAATCTTTATACAGAGAAAAGATGCAATTGACCATAAGCTATATGTAATAATACATTTGTGTGAAGAATATATAGAAATGAGAAAATAATACTACCATTAAACAAGAAAGCATTAAATACCAATGAAGGTTCAATAGATAGGGGGTAGTTTAAGAGATTGGACTTGCTACTTTTTTTTTTTTTAAGACATTTTAAGAGAAAACTAGAAAATCTCTTACAGTAAAGCTGAAGGCATTGTATTTAAAAATACAAACATAAAGCCACATCAAAATCCTGGCTAGTTCTATGGGTAGAATGAAAAATATAATCTACATCAAAGAGATTAAGAGAAGATCAGATACCATTGTAGAAAGAGGTGTTACATAAAGAAGAAAAGATCAATACAAAGAATGAACTAACTGATATGCTACCATCAAAAGGTCATGGTTGAACTGTGATTGCTTCCAGTAATAGCTAACTGGAAGAAAACATATTTCCAGTAATAGGATACTTCAATGGCACCAAACACTACTATAAAAAAGTTTTCATTATATAAAATCAAGCAAATGAAAAGACAAAGTAGTACAAAAATATCATTCCACTAATCAATAAGAGAAAAAAGATTTAATAAAACAATATTCTCATCATTCACCCAGGAAGGGAAATTCCGTGAAGGACATTTTAATGGCTTACAAAACTTGTTCTATCTGAAAAAAATAACTAAAATATTTTCATTCAATGCAGGGATCACCAGCTTACTGATAACTTCCACCTGTGTATTTTTGTTAAGTGTATCCTCTAATAAAAAGCTATATAGAATGGATCTGGCCAATGCATAAAATATGACAATTGGACTTCTGGTTAACATTAGGTAAAAAAATTATAAATTTCAAAATATGAGAGAACCTAAATAGTGCAAGTCACGGGCCAAATATGCCTCAGATTTTTTAAAAAGTTTTCAGTTATTGCAATCTTTAAAACTCTCTCTACAAAGGTCTAATCCATAATTTCAGCCCTTCATTAGAATCCCAACCAATTAATTACATCTTCAAGAATACTGAATGTGGCATTTAATGCTTATTCATCATGTCATTCAACTCTGTATCCAATTTTATAACTAGAAGGGATTCTGGACTGTGTCTATTCCAACCTTCTTGTACTTGGTAATTGAGAGTTTATCCTGTATGTATTGGACCTCAAAGACATTACTCATCATATCACTCAGTACAGTACTAATGTGATATACTAAATAATATCCAAGAAGCTTGAAAGAGTTTATGCTCCCCTCAAATGTAATTTTGAGGACTAATAATGAAATTATACTGATAAAGAAGCTGCCACACAATTTTAAGAAGTTTAAATTGCAATTACAATGGTAAAGAAGCTGTCACACAGTCTTAAGAAAAATAGAAAGATAAAGTGTCAGCAAATTTACTACTTTTTCCTAATGTCAAATATAAGTTACCATGGCTAGATAGGAGAAAAATGACACAATCAGAAAGCCTATAATCTACAGTTAGAAAACAAAGCTGCCTTAATGCCCCAAAAAACCGAGCCAATCACTATTAAATAAAATGTACTGTTGTGAAGTTATTTAAATAAAGGAGGGACATACTCTACAACCTTCTGAAATGGATAAACAGTGCTATTAAAAAAAAAGCATTCAGAAGGAGAGTACAATTAGATAGTGCAATTAATTGTACAAATGAATAAACTACAAGATTAAAAATCACTGTACAAAATTCACTTATCATCAGCAACATATGCAAGACATCAAATGTTAACTTTTAAACATGTGTGAAATTTAAAAAGGCACTTCATATAACAATTAATGGAAACAGTATTTCCCCATACACAGCAACTACAAGAAATCAGTGTCCACATATAACACTTTGAAGAAAAAGGATCATTAGATACATCCCTTTTGAGAATATCAAATTATTATCTTACAATTATTCCAAGGCCTCCCAGAAAACCTAAAAGTGTTTACACGTAAGAGGATAGCCTAATGGAGAATTTTGTCACAGGCTCTGCACATCACAGGCGCAATATGAAAACTTATCCAATTATGAGTTCCGTATGCTACTGGGGTTGTCTCCCTAAACCAAGTCCTCATTTTTAGTTTCATAACACCATCATCATTCAAGTATGCCAGGGAAAGATTTTAAAGTAACAAAAATCAATCAGATTAATGATGTTTCTTCTGTAGTCAAGAAACTAATCTATAACTACAAACTGTCCCAACTCTATTTTGTCCCTATCCCCACTCAATTGTGAAATCCCTTCAAAAGTTACCTACTTGATTACCAAAATTCAATTATTTCTAAATACCTTTTTACTTGTAGGAAAATCCCCTGGAGAGACTTGGACATAGCAATTAGAGAGTGAAAAAGCACTGTTTTCAGCTTTATTACTGAGCAACATAACATAGGAGAAAGAGAATAGCAATGCTGTTTTAGAAATATTTAAGAAAGGAGGAGCTACATACAACAATGTAGATATAGCTAACTCTACTACTGAACTATACACTTAAAAATGGTTAAGGTGGTAAATTTTAGGTTGTCTTCTTTTAACCACAATAAAAAATTACAAAGGAGGAGCATATTAAGCAGAAGTGCCAACACAATTTCAGAAAATCATACTTAAAGCATCATTTAGTTTGGCTTAGTTTCTGGAAAATAAGAGTATCTCAAAAATCAAATTTGTGGCTGAGAATTTAATTCAAGGAAGGAAAGGAAAAGTGGGAGCAGTCTGAAGTAGCCTTAGCTAATTTGGAACACCTATGTATAGACATACAGAACAGTTCGAAGGTCTCTCTCTCTCTCCAGTGACTAGTCCTTTCACATAAGAAACTGTAGCCCCATGTTGATGGCACATAAGACTACTGGTGTAGAATATATCATGTATTATTAAAATCTTTGTATGATTTCTTAGGCCCCTTTTTCTTTACAGGCAGTTAATTAATGCTCTTCTAGAGTTCAATTTGAAAGATAGTTCCTATAACACTGGCACGGATCTAAAGTAGTAGAAGTAAAACTTAGTGAAAACTCAAAAATATAAAGGTAAATATGAACCCTACATATGACCAAACTTGTAAGACGATGATCTTGACTGTAGTTTAACTTAATCTACAAATAGGACTAAAACAATACGCTCAAAGTATCTAAGTAAATAACTTCTTTCAAGTAGGGATTTTTTGCCTCTTCAACCTCTATAGCACAAATATGGTGTTAAATATGGTTATGATGGAAAGAATGAGATTCCAATAAATTATTAAAAAGTGGGGCTCCAGGAAAACTGTCGATTAGCATTGTGCAAGAACTATGGCAAGAAATTGAAACCACATGAATCCTAAAACAGTGTTATATTCCATTAACAGTAGACCCAAAATATTTCAATCAAGCAGATAAAAAGATGTAGATGTTTGACAAACAAGTTACAAAGTTCTAAGTCTGTCAATTAAAAAAAAAAACTATTTTGGCTGCCAAGCAAGTAATATTGGGTCATGTATTCAGACCCCTTAAACTTGACAATTTTCTCCATTTCTGAAGTCATGCTGTGAAGACAAGGATCTAAGGGCTGGTATACAGCCACTCCCTTGAGCTTGAAAAGATACTGTGAGACATGTATTTGAGGTATCTGCTGCTAGTTCCAGGATAGTAGAGAACTATTAATTAAACCAAAAATCGTCTCTCATGGTAGTAGTCTGACTAGGTTAAGGGAATAATAAACAAAGAACATGTCACTGAAGTCTTGATTTCAGATTTTTAAGAATCTTTAAAGGATACATCATTTAAATAGATATCCAGAAACAGAATTGTGTGAGATGTTCTTTTTACTACATCAACATTTATAGTCTAAAACTTAGGATTTCTCAATAGCCACAATTGATGGCATTCCACTTTATTACAGTAAGGAAACAGGATTGTCAGGCATGTTTGGAATTCTTGCTCTTTAGAGTTCAGATTTGCATGCCTGGATGGTGTAACGTCCTTTATTTCCAGCCATTAATATACATATCTTGTTTTATATTTAAATGTGATGAACTATCAAGCTCAAAAAATTTAACTGTTTAAAGGTGGCTTTAAGAAGGTCATCTTGGTGAAAGGTCCAGATTATCCTGAGAGAACACCATTACTGGGTCTCACAGCTTGGTGATTGATACGAGTTTAATAGGTCAGATGCTTCTAAGTGACAACAACTAAGAATGCTCTCATATGTAACTTGGAGTGGTAATGGTATGATAGCAATAAGTTTTGATGAAGATAGTTAGCTGTGAAATTTTCTAGACATTATAAGTAGAAAAGTCTTTTTCCAGCTGGTGCCCACTGTAGGCCTGTAACATCTAGTCATCCCACTGGAAGCAAACTAGATTTGGCAAAATTTGACTTGAATTCCAGTTCTTGATATACAGCTTCATGGTTGATTTTGAAGTCTCACAGAGCTTGAGTTATATGTACTCAGTGAGTTCATCCTGATATAAAAAGATTTGTCATTCTGTAAAGAATTGACAAGCAAAGCCTGAACAAGGAAGCACTGATAACCTAAAAATGAAGGATTTGCCTCTGTGTTAAACAGAGATCTGGTAAGTAGTGGGTTATTTCCAGGCCATAAATCTGCTGGTCCTCAATTTACCAACAAGATTTTCCTGAGGAATAAATCTTTATATTTTTCTTTCAACACAAGAGGATTCCGATTCCTGAGTACATTCCTCTGTTCTTACTTCGAATCAGAAATAATGGGTAAATCTTTGTCCAACCCTACTTAGATGAAAAGTCTCCACTGCTCACTTGGTCAATAAGCATAATTTTATTTTATACTTCATTCCAACAGACTAGAATTTAAATGTAAGCTAAAGCAATTCCATACATGCATTCAGTTTTTGAGGTGACCTCCTACATGTAGATCTGTTTAAGTCAGAAAGAGCAATACTTAGGATGTTGGATGGCTATACTGCTAAACAAACAGGCTATTAATTCTTGTACCCATGGCGTTCTGGAGATTCTCCCTTTTTTCTATACCTATAGGGGTGGTTTCGGGGTTTGTACCAATCCCCTTTGGAGTACCCTCTATTGTGATAATGTGCTTTCTGATCATGACTATAAAAGTATCGATGTTGGTTATAATATTTGTTGTGGTCTTTATAGTCATTTTCTTTTATACTGTTTTCTTCTGCAACAACAGCATTCACATCTTGTCCAAAGAGGGAAGTGCCATCAAAGGGCAAGTGTGAGATCTTCTCCTGGGTTTTCTTAGTGAGAGATGTAAGTCGGAGCCAGGCTTGCCTTCTGTAGTCTACAGCCATTGCCATAACTCTGACTACAGAGTCCATTATGTCCCTAGTAGTACAAAGCTGCCAAAGGCCTGCATCCATACCATCAGATATTATACATCTTGCTTTTCCACGATCAAACTCTGGGTCATGGACCAGATCCTCCATGTCTTCCCAAAGTTTACGCTGATATTGAGTCATGTAGGCCATGTAGCTAGCAGCTCGGGCTGCAATGGAAGCAGCATGGTAAAATCTACAACCCATGACCTCCATTTCCTTTGAGGTAGAGTCTAGAAGAGATGTTGTGCTTCCTCTTTTGCTATGCTCTAATGCTTCTACAATGGGACCCTCAGCTGGAGGATTTGGTTGAAAAGGAGAGGTATCCTTGGCCACAGGATATACCCTGTGTCCCATGAAAGAAGAAGGATGGCAATCAGCAGGGTCTTTAAAAACCTCAGTGGTGGCAATTCTCAGAAGAGGATGCAGCGGAGGAACCAGACGTTTTTTAGAAGTCACATAATCAGGTTTCCCATCACATGACTCTGCTTCAGATTGTAATGTTACTCTCTTTATAACACCTCTCTGTTCCATTCTCTTCAAAAGACCTGTGAAACTGGTCTGACTGGGATCAGCTGGCTGTCCTTTGTCATCAGCTGAGGGGGATTTGCAATCTACTTCTTCTTCAACTGTAGATAAATTCTCTTCCTTGGAGGTGATGTCCCAAGGAACTGAGGAGTTCTCATTTGGCCTAGAATGATGAAATCTGAAACAACTCCTGGACTGCAGGTCACGTATCACTCGGGACATCTCAGCCACTTGTGTCTGGAGATAGAGGATGGCATCCTGTCCATGCTGTGAAGCTGAAGATTCTGGAGGTAAATCCTCCTTGACCTGTGAGGAGGCCAAAGATTCTTGGGGGACCAGAAGTGGAGATGAAGGCAGATTCTGATAATTTTGTGATGGTTTAAGTGTATCTGTATCAGAGATCTTAAAATCTGAATTATTTTGATCATTTTTTTGGTTCTCCAATGGGTTCTCAACAGAAGAAGGTTGAGAAACTATCCTCTGTGGACTGCTGGTACAACTCCCAGAGGAGCTGTTGTCTCCAATGGGAAGAGGAACATTGCAGCTAGAGCACATTTCTGGGCGATGATTCTCAGAGGATGGCACCTTAGACTCAGGCATTCTCTGGGTTATCCACATGAACAAGAAAACCAAGGAAGAAAAAAAAATGCTTTTAATATGTTAACTTTCAAGTGCAGAGATGCATGTCCAGTAAGTAGAATTCAATTTTTAAAAATTACTATAATTAAAATAATGAATGATGCAATCCACTATTGGTCAGCAAGGGAGCACAAGAATCAATTCCACAAGCTTCACTTTCCCAAAGACCCAATACCAACTACTGGCATTAATCTGGCACTCTGTCCCTGAAAAAAGAGAATATAAACAAGCCCAGTTCAAGTGGTGCCATCCTAGCCAGCTGCTTGGTCCCATGTTAGGATAAGAGGTGGTAAAACAATTGGTAATAACAATTAAAAAAAAAAAATCCCATACAATATATTTAAGACAATAAGAAGGAGCTATTAACTACAAAGAACACTCGAGTTAAGTCCCACTGAGGAAAAAAAAAGTGTTTTTTTTTATAAGTCCTCCATTGTAGAATCACTTTTAAGCCCCTTTAAAAATTCTCCCATTCACTTTCCACGAATAAAAAAACTTTCCAGTTGCATAGTCCTACTTTATGGTTTGTAGTTTTCAAAGAGCTCAAATATATTTTTGTTGCCTCATTTCACCCTCACAACAACCCTGTGAGGTAGGTACTATTTTTATTTGATAAAGAAACTAAGTTTAAAAAGCTACTTAATTTATCCAAAATCATAGAATTAATAAGGAGTAAAGCTGAGACTAAACCTAGATATTTTTAGTCCAAGTCCAAGTCTCAATCCTCTTTTACTACAGAGCAGAAGCTTCTGGCCACCTTAAACAAGACCAAGGAGTTCTGTAACCCACCAAGAAAATAGCCCATTAATAGCAATTTGGGCTACAACAAATGTAGGACAAGAGCCCTACAAAGGGCTCAGCTACTTTGGCTCTCAAAATAAGGAAGTATTAAAGGGTTAAACCAACAACCAAAAAAAAATCACAAGAGAGAAAACTCCAAATATGGGGAATAGAAGAGGTTAAGATATGATGTCTAAAGTAATATATCACCTATAACCCTTCCTACATGCCATTTTCTAAAGGATCTTCACATATCCTTTATTCCAAGATAAAACAAATTTTCTGTGTCTACATGGTTCTGGATGAAAAGGATCCAGTTCTATAGGGTACCTGAAGAGAAACAGGAAAGGAGAAGGACACAAGGAGCCAAAAAGCTTACAGTTTTTATTCCATTTCCCTTTTATCAGATATCATCATCACAAGGCTTAGAACTTTTCCTGTGTCGTGTCATCCTTTCACACCCACAGTGAAAGTGAAGAAACAAAACTAAAAGTAGGAGATATTCTGTGCAGAGGACTTTTTGGACTACCTATATGGCCCATCCTAACAGAAATGGGCCATCCCCTAAGCACTGGTCGGCAAACTCATTAGTCAACAGAGCCAAATATCAACAGTATATCGACTGAAATTTCTTTTGAGAGCCAAATTTTTTAAATTTAAATATATAGGTAGGTACATTGTTATTAACTTAATTAGGGTACTCCTAAGCTGGCCTTTGCTAAAAACGTCCTTAATCTGTTTGAGGTACACTCAAGGGGCCAGAGAGCCACATGTGGCTCGCGAGCCAGTTTGCTAACCAATGCTCTAAAGCAATAAAACACAACCATCACTGATTGGTAACTCTCTTTAGAGAATGCCTAGTAAATGACAAAACTAAAGAAATACAAATCAAATATAATGTACTTACATCACTATGAGAGGTGCTAGGCTCTTCATCATCACTGCTGACCAGATCAATATATTCAAGAACAGGTCTTAATGGTCCTTCCTAGGAAAAAATTGAACAAATTAACAAGTCATGAAGAGTTACTCAAACTAAATTAGCATTTTAAACAATATCTGTTGGGATTGGCAAGAATTTCTCTGAATTCCTTATGGCTGGCAGAAAATAATGAGAATGCAGAGAAAAATATTCAGAGACTGTACATGAATAAGAAATGACGAGCCCTAACTGGTTTGGCTCAATGGATAAAGCATCGGCCTGCGGACTCAAGGGTCCTGGGTTTGATTCCAGTCAAGGGGATGTACATGTTGCGGGCACATCCCCAGTAGGGGGTATGCAGGAGGCAGCTGATTGATGTTTCTCTCTCATTGATGTTTCTAACTCTCTATCCTTCTTCCTTGCTCTCTGTGAAAAATCAATAAAAAAACAACAACAACAAAAGAAATGAAGAGGAGAAAAAGAAATGATGGTGAGGCCTAAGAGGAGGAGGATAAATCCCAGTAAGAGTATTGGGACTATGTCAATTAATACAGAAACAGGTATAAGGTCACAGATATTATGAGCCAGTACTTTTCAAATGTGATGGGTATCAATGGTTTGTTAGATATCCACACTCAAAATCATGGAGTTCTTTGACCAAAAGCTCAGCTTTATCTCCCACTTCTATAGAGTCAAACATTAAACCTAATTCTTCTCTATCATTTCTTCCCATCCATACTGACTCTATCATGAACCAGGCCTTGAATGCTAGGCTTAAAAGCCTTGATTTTATTCTATAGGCAAGAGAATAAAAACTAACATGGAAGTAACATATGAGACTTGTGCTTTAAGATAAATTACATAAAGAAGTATAAAGAGTAGGAAAGGCAGAATAATTAACCAGTCCAGACACACAAAAAAATGCAGAACTAAAGTACTGGTGACAGCAAGAATAGTGTGGTGGTGCATATAGAAGAGAATATATGGGTATAATGGAGAGGGGAGGATGGAGAGCACAAAGATTGCCAAACAAAATCCCAACAACTATAAGTAAAAAAGCGGCCCTACGGTTTCAAGCTTGGGTAACTAGAAGGATACTAATGCCATTAATATAGATTTGGAATACAAAAACACAATGCTGTATTTTGCATGTAATGATGTGATATGCCAATGGTACACAGAGGTATCTGGCAGAGAGCTGGAAATGCGGGCCTCTAATTTGGATGTATGAAATAACTGAGAATAGAGATTGGGGAGTGGCTCCCCTGAAAGCCTATTAACTGTAACTTTTAAAAAAAATCTGAGGGGAGGGGGGTTGGTTGTTGGGGTTGGCCAGAGAGAGGTCAATGGGGGGAAAAGGAGACTTATGTAATACTTTAAACAATGAAGAATTTAAATTAAAAAGAAAAAAATCTAGTACATTGATAACAAGAGGAAGGAACATAGACTGTGGCTGAAGGAAAGATTTCTTAGGATAGAGAAAATTGACTGTTGGCAAGCCAAGGTGATTCATTCAATGAAAACACTAACCGAAAAAGATTCTAGAGTCTGAAGACAGAGGCTATGATCTAGTTAAAGATCCTCTTCCTAAAAGAAGCATCCAGTCTAAAAGATAGCTTGTTTCTCTCCCTGGACTACAACTTCTTTGCAAGCAGAAAATTACTATCCTTGCAGGTAGGTAGTGATCCAGAGAGCAAAACTTTTGGGCAGGTATCATGTAACAAAGTAATTGGGATTTTTGCTAAGCTATAAAAATGGAAATTTAAAAAGGAGGAAAAGAGGGACAGATATTCTCCAATGTACTGTCAACAGAGGTACATCACCTACTTTAAGACTAAAACCTACATCACCTACTTTAAGACTAAAACCTAAAGATTATCAAAATCATACAATTAATCTAAGAAGGAAGTAGAGGAGATAAAAATAGCTTCTACTATTCATATAATTATCTGAATTTGCACTATTCAAGAAATTTGCACTAAAAAAATTTTATTGCATGCCTACAGAAATAGCACACCAAGAAAGTCCTGAGGTTACCAGAAAAACTGAGGTAGGTAAAGAAATAAGGGAGATGAAAAAAAGTAACAGGCACAAAGCAAAAAGTAGAATAGGCAGAAAAAAAAGAATAATGAAAAATGGTCACAAATAGGATTAAAATATAAGTCAAGAAAGAGTAGAAGAGGCAGAAATGAAAACAGACAAGAGAAAACTACCAGAAATTTACTATTGGAGTGAATCATTGGACTGATATGCACAACTAAGCAATGGCAACTTCGTATCATTCACACTAAGAAGAATAAAAATAAATCAGGATAGGTAATTCAGAAGTGAGAAAAAGCAGGAGTCATTTAGGATACCTATTCATTACTCAACAAATAATTATGGAGTTGTAAGTGATAGAATGGTAGAAAGACAAGTGTCCGAGACAAAGAGGTTGAGTGGAAAAATAAGAAGAGAAGTACCCTAAAGGAAAAGATTATTTTATAAACAAATACTTTAATTTCCACAGTAGATATAGAAAAACTTCTACCATAATAAGGGAATCAAAACATTTTAGTACCCCATTTATTTTTCTACTAGTCAGTAACATTTGTCATCCTGCCCTGTATAGGGATTATGCTAAACTTTTCATGCACATGATTTTATTGAGTCCTCACAATTACTTGACAAGGTGATATACTGAATTACTATTATCCAATTTAACAACTGAGAAAACTAAGTGAGGTATATACCTAGTTCTCTAAACACATAATTGGCTGTGTCCCAATGCAACTCTGAAGTAGTTCAAAATATACATAATTTTTTTAATAGTGGTGTGTTTTATTTTTTAATATATATTTTTATTGATTTCAGAGAGGAAGGGAGAGGGAGAGAGAGAAATATCGATGAGAGAGAATCATTGATCGGCTGTCTCCTGCACAACCCCTACACCTAGACCATGTGCCCTTGACCAGAATTGAACCTGGAACCCTTCAGTCCAAAGGCTGAACCTCTACCTACTGAGCCAAACTGGCTAGGTCAATACATATTTTTAAATCCATGCTTATTATCTAAGTTTCTGAGATAAAGATACTTTTCAATATGAGAAAAAGGACTACCTGCTATTATCCCCAACTCTGAATATAACACTGACCAAAAAATAAATGAACTCCTCCAAAGAAATAATGTTTAAAGCACAAAGACCAAGATAATTTCTAATATTTATAATGACAGCTTATTTCCTTAACAAGTATACATGCATGTGGTCCTCCATTTACGAGGTATTTTATTTGAATATGCTCCATACATCAACTAGTAAACCGTCATTCTCATCTCCTCTGTACCAACACCAAATGACAGGATTCTACTTCCAAGGCCACACAATTTAGGAGCAGAAGCACAGGTACAAGTAAAACAGATCAGGAACACAGCTGAATTAGTAATCTAAGTTTAAAAACAAATTTTTTTTTTAAATAAAGGTTTAATTTCTGTTATTAGAAAACTGATTCTCACACAAATCCAAAACACCAATTGCCAACTAACTGGAAAGTGTTGTCAATACAGTAAGATACACACACAAAAAAAGCTTACCTCAGTTTAAAACATATATAGATTTAACCACAGATGTAAAAATCTAATTTAAAACTCTAAATAATTTATTTGGAGGGTTTTTCCATATAGGTAAGTTAGAGGCATAGTTTACTTCTTCAGCCCTGCCAAGTTCAAAAATTTCAAATGGTTCTCAATTGCCTACTTTAAGTTCAAATGTAGTCCACAATTCAAGATCTATACTATCTAGCCCATCCTTTCCTCTCCCACTTGCAAAAATAAAAATCTTATCTTCCAGAACTACACAAAATACTGCTTTTCTAATTTTGATGCCTTTCCTTATTTCTTCTCAAAAGAACCTTTTAAACACATACAAATACTACATATGGCAAAGTAATAAACTGAAGGACTTTTTTTTCTGGTGACAGCACCGTGTATTTTTCATAAAAGAACTTCCTACTAGAATTATTTACATAGTTCTCATCTCCTATTTCATGTCCCACATTAAAATACTGATATTTTGGGGTAAAATTTATTTCCAATTAATATGTGTAGCTCCAAGGTACTTAATTCATGACTTTGTACATTATGAGCTCCAACATTATTTTTATTAAGCTAATTTTAACTCTTAAGACACCCAGACAAAAGATACATTTTTTTTCTTTTTTTGCCTATGACCTACTGCTAGTGAAATATCACTTGAACTATGTGCTCAAGTTATTTATGAAATTATACCTCAGTTTCTTTCACTACTTCCACAGGTTCAACGATTCCACATTAAGCCAATAATCTTGGCTGAAACATAAATCGAATGTGCTATTCTTTTTTTTTTTTTTTTAATCCTTACTTGAGGATATTTTTTCCATCGATTTTTAGAGAGTGGAAGGGATAGAGGGGGAAGTGAGGGAAACTGAGGAGGGAGGGAGAGCAGGAGAAACACTGAAGTTGATTGGTTGCCTCCTGCACAACATGCCTCAACTGGGGCTGGAGATCAAACCAGCAATGAAGGTACAAGTTTTTGACCGAAAATCGAACCTGTAACCATTCAGAACCAGGGCTGATGCTCTAACCATGGAGCAAAATCGACCAAGGCTGATGTGCTGTTTTCAAGTTTACGATAGGTTGCCTCAGCAGTTTTTATACCTTTGTATCTAGAATAGCACTGTGAAAAAGCTTCGAGGCTAAACAGTTTTCTGTGAGTAAATTAAAATATTCAGTTTCAAAAAAAGACATAAAGATGGCTGAAAAAAAAAAGTCATGTTATGAAACAGAAAATGAGAGAAAAAGACCTAAGTGAAAAGTTTTTGTTAGGGTAACATTCTGTTTCTTGATTTGAGCACTGTTTACACAGGTGTACTGGCTTTGCAGAAGTCAAACAGTACACTTATGAATTGAGCTCAATGTTAATTTCAATAAAATATAAATGAAAGGGGTCATTTTGGATCTCTACATCTATTATTTTTCCTTTCCTTCAGCATGCTGTTTAGTTTCAGATTCTATTTTTTCAAACCACAGAAAGAATGATGTGCCATCATGTGGATCAAAGATTAGAAAATTAAATTAACAGCAAACTAATAAATTCTAACCAGAATAAATCAAGAAATGACATCATAATGCTCTTTTCTGTATCTGAATTAATCTTAAGTTAACCAGGGAACTGTTTATTATTTAATTGGATAAGCATTACCTAGGTCCTAGAGGATAAGATTGGGTCACAGAAAGAAGAGTCTGTCTCTAACTGTATTTTAAAATAGAATTCAGGTATCACTGCCATTTAGTGTTATCACTACAAAGGCAGAGGGAATGTTGAATAGGTTTCTAATAGTATTATAATTATACTTGATACATATAATTCATCCGTCCATTTAGAACTATCAAACCTTTGAACCTACAGTTGAAAACAGGAATACACGTTGTGTCAAGCTGGATACACAAAAATGATTGTATATTTTTTAATCTAATATAACAGATTCTCTACATTTCAAATAAAACTTAGAGTTAAACTTCACCTGAATACAAGCTTATATTAGTCACAAGCTACAATTCTTCATCCTAGAGCACCACAAAAAGTATTTTTGAAATCTTATTTTAATAGATTCCATCTGACTTTCAAAGGAAGCCTGTAGCTCACAAAGAATTATGTGTCATTCTTACTTATATTTGCACAAAATATCAAGATAAGTACTCTCCATTCCCAAATATATCAATACTCAGGAAGAACCTGAAATAATTGTCCTAAAGAGCCTGGGAATTCTGTTTCTAAGCATACTTCAGTCACACTCACTGGGGGCAGGATACAATTCTTCTAACCTCCCACGAGTTTAGTTTAAAATGAAAAAGAGTACCATATAGGTCAGCACTGGAGAAAAAGCCACAAATGTTCTTGTGAAAGACTCCTATACAAACCCATTAATAAAACACAATACAACAACAAACTCTCACAATGGCCCTAATGTTGTGTGATACTATACAATATTGTTTAATAACCAGTTTTACAAAGATGTCCCAAAACAAACACAAATACATGTCATATACTCTGCTAAAGAAAAGTTAAACACCTTTAATAACAAACCTCAACTACAGTATTCAAAGGGTACTTTAGAGTAAAGGCATTCTTTAAGCAGAGCCCTTGTCATACAACCGTTAGGGGTGAAAATCATCCCAAAATACATGAGACCCACTTTTTCCCTAAAACAATGCTTTAAAATGTGGTTCAGAGATTTGTCTATCTTTGCATTTTTCCAAAATGAAGATTCCTAGACCCCACCTTCAAATTCTGACTCAATAGGTCCAGAGTGAGGCCCAGGAATGTACACGTATTAATAATACTCATGCTTGAAAACTGTCTCAAAGAGAATAAACTCAGAAAATACAGTAAGTTCCTGGTGATGCAGGTATCTGCATTATGAACATCAACTGTACTATGCTGTAATATCATGACCTCAGAGCTTTGTGACACCTTCAAGCGGGCTGCCTCCACGTTATGAAGCTCACGTTTTGAGTCCTTACAACCCTCCTTGTTTTCTACACCCTTTCTCATCATCAGCTGTCCCTTCTCCCTCACCTGTGTGTCTCCTCTTAGAAGACCCTCCGGACCCAATGCAGTCTGAAGGGAACAGAACTTTGCCTAGCCAGAGGATAGATAAAATGGCCCTCCGCGAAGGCAGGAGAAGAGTGATGGAGGGTACAACACGTCCTCTGGCCAACAGTCTTGGGGATGGCCACCGTGGTTGCTCAGTCTCCTCACCCTCTGCTCCACACGGTCTAGTGCCCATCAGACACGCACACATACTTGTTGGATGATGAATGAACAGGTGAGGTGTGGTCACATAACCGCTTACCACGCAGTCTTTGACTCTGAAAACCCCGAAATGTTGCTACTTACACTCACAAACTGAATGTCATCTTCATTTTCATCCGTTGTGGACTCAGATGCCCCAGGCCCAGCTGGAGAGACAGATTCTATTATCTACAAAAATAAGCCAAAACACGCTTATCTACACAGTCACGTACTTGCAGGAAGAGATTTCCCCAAAAAAGGAACGAAAAAGGAAGTGCTTCAAAAGCAACTTAAGGACACAATTGCACGCAAACCCAACTAAGAACAGAACTCCATGCAGTCGGGTTATGCCTCTGCATACGTGGAGCTGCAGGGACCGGACGGCGAAAACCAGGCCCGGGCCCCTGGGATTCCCCATCGGCTAAGAACGAGGGAGGCAGGCTCCCTGCTGAGGAGCAGGCCTGTCGGCGGAGCAGCAACAACAAGGAGCTCGGGGCCCGGCCAGGGCCCGGGGCGGCCATTGTTGCTGCTGGGTCCTGCTCAGACCTGCAAGATCGCGAACGCCGGCTCGGCCCAGACGCCGGGGACCAGGCATCGCCCCGCGGCGGCGGCCGAGCACCAGGCCTCAGCCAACAAAACACAAAACCCTTCGCGGTCTCCCGACTCACCTCCGGCCCTGGGTCTCCCATTTCTCCGACGGCCTCACTGACAGCACCACCGCTGCTGCTGTCCCTGTGGCCGCCGCTGTGGCTGTTGTCCCTGCCGCCGACGCCGCCACCGCCACGACCTCCCTTCCCGCCCAGCCCCGCTTTGCGCCGCCGTGACCCGCCCCTGCGTGAGCGCCGACGCCGCCGACGCCGCGGGCAGAAAGAGATGCAAAACCGCTTCAGAAGGAGGAGCGGCCAGCTCGGGCCCGCTATCCTCCGGAGCCTCTTTACCACAATCCCGACCTTCCTTCTCCCGCACCGCACAGGACGATGGGAATTGTAGTTCTCTCGTCGCACCCGAGGACGCAGAGCTTCGTTGGAAAAGAGCGGAAAAGGGCCTCAAGGCACAGCGCATGCGTTTCTCCGCGGTGACGTCACAGCAGTTCCACTAAGCGGTGGGTGGGCTTGGTTCTATATATATAGAGAGAGAGATGTGGAGAAGGTTTCGAGTTGGGTTTTACATGGTTGTGGAAGTGAAGTCACTTAAAGATGGTGATGGGGACTAATTTCTGAGTTTTTCTTTTTTGCAAAAAGCCAGGAACGTGGAGGTCTAGCAGAAGTTTGAGATCAGGAAAGGAATCTAATGTATTGTAACAGTACTCAAGGGCTCCCCAGCATGTAATACAACCTGGGAAGAAGATTGATGACTAGCGCTCCAGTCTCCACGTTAGCTTGAAGAAAACGGGCAAAGCTAGAGAGCCCAGGGCCCAATAGGATAGGAAGCTGAGGCCGAGCTAACCTGATCACTAAGCCCCAGACCACGATTTTAAAATGTACAAAGGTGTTCATGCCCTAGCCGATTTGGTTAGAGCTTCGGGCCAAGAGCCTAAGTAAGGGTTGCCCAGTTAGATTCCTGGACCAGGTCATGTACCTCGGTTGCAAGTGCCTGTGGGAGGCAACCAATCCATGTGTCTCTCTCACATAGACGTTTTTTTCTCTCTCTCCCCTCCTCCCTTCCACTCTAAAAGCAATGGAAAAATATCCTTGGGTGAGTTTATATAATAAAACTATATATATATATATACACATACATATATATAGTTTATTATATATATAGTTTAATATATATATACATATACACATATATATGTCTATATTGTGTATATATATATATATTCTCAATCATTACCTTTGTGAAATAAAATAGTTGACTTTTTTACAATGTTCACATTCAAAAAGCAGTCAATAAAATAGTCCACTTATGTTCAACTATTGTTTTTAATTTTTCTCACATAACATCTTACAAAAATCTTTTTTACACATCAACAATTGTCAAAGTTTTTTAAAAGAATTCAAGTTAGAAAAGTCTTTTATATCTTAGATTCCTATTTTTTTCTGTATCTATACAAACCTACCATCTGACCAAACTTACTTATGCTTGTAATAATTATTGCATAATATTTGCTATTTTCTACATTTCCTCCAAGTACTTTAGTGACTTCAGTTGCTTTTCTACTTAGTCAGTTTGAGAAATTTAGAGGCAAATTGAGAATGAGAAACCTGTCTGTTGTGTTCCACAAGAGCTGTATGTAAATATCTAAAACATTTAAATATCTGGGCAAAACTTGTATTTAAGTTTCTCCTAATGTGCTGGTAAAAGGTAAGTGGAACATTTAATGGATTGCTGCTAGGAAGAGTTCTTTGGTAATACTCTTGGAAAGAAAGCGTTATATGGCTAGAGGCCAAAAATTCTTATATCCTTCAATTCAGTTGTCATTGCAAGGATTTATCCTAAGGACATAATTTAATCTGTAAGAAGTTTTATGAAAAATATTTATCACAGGTTTGTTTGTAATAGCAAAAGTTGTAAGACATCTGCTTGTCCAGTGTAGCTCAATGGTTGAGCTTCAACCTATGAACTAGGAAGTCATGGTTCAATTCCCAGTCAGGGCACACAGCTAGGGTTGCAGGTTCCATCCCCAGTAAGGAGGGGTAGGGAGGCAGGAGGCAGCTGATTAATGATTCTCTCTCATCACTGATGTTTCTCTCTATCTTTCTTCCTTTATGAAATTAATAAAAATATATATATATTTTTAAATTGCAAAACATTAAATGTCTGATTGGGGAATAGAATAGTTCAATTGTGGCATGTACTCTATCAACATAACATTATGGTACTTTCACTACCACTGAAAATGTTTAGCAAAATTTTCAAGAACAGATTTCTCCAAAATGAAATATATTTGGCTCAGTGGATAGAGCAGCAGCCTGTGGACTGAAAGATCCCAGGTTCGATTCTAGTCAGGAGCACATACCTTGGTTGCGGTCACATCTCCAGTAGGAGGTGTGCAGGAGGTGGCTGATCAATGTTTCTCTCTCATTGATGTTCCTAACTCTCTATCCCTCTTCCTTCTGCTCTGTAAAAAAAAAAAAAAAAAAAAAATCAATGAAATATATATTTTTTTAAATATGAAACTTATTTATAATATTATCAGAACCATGTCAAGCTACCAAGCAAACCATACCTGAAATAAGAAACCTACTTAAATATTAATAATTTTCTCTGGGTAGCTGGACTATGAGTTTATAAGAAAATCTTCTGAAACCCATTAACAGATTTATAAGCCAGGTTTATTTAGATTGGTGTAACAAATGAGAACAAACCACAGGCAAAACTTGGGAGTCTCTCAATTCTAGGAAATTTAGAAGAGATTGGATTGGATGATTTTAAGGCCAGTCTATGAAGTAGGGTACTATTCAGAATGGGAAGCAGCAGAGTTGTTTGCTGATTGGTTCAGGATTCAAAATGGAGACAACTATGGGCAAATGTTCTTTGTGTGACTGAGGAAATCTTTTTTGTGTTTTACTTGGGATATAGATCTATCATTTTGCTTTATAAGTTAAGATCTTGAAGGGATCCCATCATTGGGTTTGAAAACCACTCTATTTACTTCTATTAGATGAACATAATTTGCTTCTCTAAGCAACATCATAATAGATTTCCAGATCTCTATGTCAGTGGCATTATGTTGACATTCTTCTTTCAACTCATTATGTGACAAAAAATTAATAGCTTCAACTTTAGTTTTGTTTTTATTTTCTATTAATTTTTTTCGGTTCTCGTTGCATGATTATTTATAGAACCATCTGTCTGAACATTAACTGCACAGCAGCATTTAAGATTCTGGAGAACTGGTTCTTGAAAATTAAATGCATTAATAAGGCTCAAACCCTCCTTAAAAATAATTACCCAGTATTCATAAATCTCAAAAAAAGGGAGGGGGGTGTATAATTATCCAGTATTCATAAATCTCAAAAAAAGGGGAGGGGGATAATTTGACTTGGGTAAAAGAGTTCACATATACATAGCACCAAATCTTATACTTCAGTAAGAGCATAAACAATTCCAAAGCAATTCTATCATTAAGAACCATATTTAGTTTGGATTAAATGCCCTGATTTTAAAACCTGGCAACTGAAACGATCTCTGTAACAATTGCTGATGAATTAAGGAGTAGATTTATAGGTATTTATTTCAAAACAGAATATTCTTCTGGAAGAAGGTGGCTTTTATGGAATCTGTTGTCATTGGCATTTCTTGGGAGTTATGGGATCAGAACAAAAATCCTTTGGTTCTATCTATATATATAAAAGGCTAAGTACTAGTTTGAGCATTTGACCTATAGCTATGACATGCAATGAACACCAGGGGGCAGACACTCAATGCAGGAGCTGCCGAGCTGCGGTGACTTGGCAGTGGTGGTTATTGGGTGATATACCTGGAACCAGAGAGGAAGGAGCCTGATTCCAGTGTGAGTTACCTGAGAACTGCCCTTTTGCGACCTGGGACCCCCTCAGGGGATGTTGGAGAGCCAGTTTCAGCCTGATCCCCGCAGGCCAGACCGAGGGACCCCACCTGCCGGAGGGACCCCACCCACTCCTCAGATGCCTTTCAAACCACGGCACCACCTCAAGTGTGGTTGGCTAGGGAGGGACCATGGGAGGTTGTCTCCAGGGCATGTCTGGCCCATCACACCAAGTCCCACTTCGCCAGCCACCTTCTAATTAATTTCCTTTCAATGTGCACAAATCCATGCACCAGGACACTTGTAAGAATATAAAAGACTAATGCTGAGGTCTATAGTGTAATTTCTTTGTTCTTCTCAGGTCTGGAATTCTGTACAAGTGTTATGGTGTAAGGAAAATAAACATGTTGAAGCACAGGATAAAAGAGGGTGGCTTATTTCTGTGGTTGGTTCATAAGTACAAGCCATTTTCCTCATTAGAGCAAGTTGTATTACTTCCTTATTTAGAATATGGATATTTTCCCTTCAAGCAATAATGTATTTGCCTTTTTTTATATATATATTTTATTGATTTTTTACAGAGAGGAAGGGAGAGGAATAGAGAGTTAGAAACATCGATGAGAGAGAAAACATCGATTAGCTGCCTCCTCCATATCCCCCTTTGGGGATGTGCCCACAACCAAGGTACATGCCCTTGACTGGAATCGAACCTGGGACCTTTCAGTCCATAGGCTGATGCTCTATCCACTGAGCCAAACCAGTCAGGCAATGTATTTGCCTTTATTAGGAAACTGAAAACAGTAGTGTTTGATGCTTTTATTGGATATTTTGAGTAATTTGCAAAATTTCCTATACCCTTTTTAGAAATATATGGAAGGTCATCATTCACTGTATTCACATTATAATAATACTATTCCTCCCTGTAAGGCTACTGAACGAGAATTCGTATGGTTTGATTTATAGTGGGCTACAAGGGTTTTCATAACACCATGGACAACCAAGAGTATTAGAACTGGTTTGTATTTATTAAAGAATTCATCTGTTGCATAGTGTTAAGGGTGGGTATAAATTGTAACAATACTGCTGCCAGGTCATATGTTTTCAGATTTATTTAATCTCTTTTATGTGTTAGAATAGTTGTAAATATCTGTTTATTAAAGAGTGACTGTGGAGAGGGAAAAACCAAGATGGCAGCATAGGTGAACACCTAAACTGCTGCCTCACACAACAATTTCAAAACTACAGCAAAAAGACAAAATGGTCATCATCCAGAACCACAAGAAAGCTGCTGAGTGGGAATTCTACAACTAGAAGGAAAGAGAGGGGCTCATGGAGACTGGGACGAG
The DNA here is from genome assembly GCA_011751065.1 of Lasiurus cinereus. Lineage (NCBI taxonomy): Eukaryota > Metazoa > Chordata > Mammalia > Chiroptera > Vespertilionidae > Lasiurus > Lasiurus cinereus. The sequence goes on from JAAGEH010000018.1 coordinate 67,487,225, forward strand.
CTTCAAAAAGCTAAGGTATGGGGACACACGAGTGTAGAAGATGGGTGGCAGAGGGCCTGGCTGGCTTCCTCTAGCAGGAGGGAGACAGAAACTCCCGAATGTACTGAACCCCAGTTCCAACTGCACTGAAACCCAGTTCCAGACGAGACTCAGACAGAGGGAGTCTGAACTGTTGCAAAAAAGGGAGGAGTGCATGGAAACTCAGAGAAACTCAGGGGAGCCACAAAAGGCAGAGGTCTGAAGGCCCACAGAGAGGACTGACTGATGATTGTGCCGCTGGCTTTCTCTAGAGGGAGAAAGACTGAACCTCCCAACTGTGCTGAAATCCAGCTCCGACGGCACTGAACCCCAGTTTCAGGAGAGACCCTGGGGACCCAGACTCATACAGGTCTCCGGAGTGCCTGGACACTCAAGAAGCCGCAAAATGCAGAGGTCTGGAAGTGCACACATGTGCGCACAGAGAGGGCTGCAGCAATTACTGAGGGACACTGAGACCCAGGGGCTGCATAAGGCAGGACTGACTGGAAGACAAGGCTGTCTGCTCAGCCCTGAGACTCTGCCTCTTCCAAGCCAAACACAGAGGCTTTTGCAGTTTTGCAAGTCTTGTAGCATAAGGCTGACTCCAGCACAGAAGTTCTTCCATCGTAGATACAGCTGATCCTCACAACCAATTGGCTTGGAGATCAGTTCCCCCCAGTGATACCAACAACAATCAAGACTTAACGACAACAAGGCTGTCCACACAGTCCACAAAGGGGTGCACCAAGAGAGTCCACTTCAGGTAACTGAGGAGGCAGAGCTACTGGGCCATATAGGACACCTAGCACACAAAGCTACTCTGCTGACTCAGGGAAGCAGCAAAAATGTGGAGACAAAGGAACAGATCAAAAACAAAAGAAATGGAGGGAAAAAATGACTGGATATAGAGTTCAAAACCACAGTTATAAGGTTTTTCAAGAATTTCCTTGAAAAGACGGATAAATTTAGCAAAACCCAAGAGGAGATGAAAAATGACCAACTAGAAATTAAACATACACTGACTGAAATAAAAAATATGATACAGAGACATAACAGCAGACTGGAGGAATGCAAGAACCAAGTCAAAGATTTGAAATACAAAGAAGCAAAAAAAAAAACACACAAAAAAAACCCAAAACACTCAACTGGAAAAGAAAAAAGAATCCAAAAATATGAATATAGTATAAGGACTCTCTGGGACAACTTCAAGCGTACCAACATCTGAATTATGGGAGTGCCAGAAGTGAGAGAGCAAGATACTGAAAACCTATTTGAAGAAATAATGACTGAAAACTTCTCCACCTGGTGAAAGAAATAGACTTACAAGTCCAGGAAGCATACAAGAACTCCAAACTAAAGGAATCCAAAGAGGACCACATCAATATACATCATCATTAAAATGCCAAGAGCAAAAGACAAAGAGAGAATATTAAAAGCAGCAAGAGAAAAACAGTTAGTTACCTACAAGGAAGCACCTATATGACTGTCAACTGATTTCTCAACAGAAACTATGCAGGACAGACAGGAGTGGCAAGAAATATTCAAAGCAATGTATAGCAAGAACCTACAACCAAGAATACTCTACCCAGCAAAGCTATCATTCAGAACTGAAGGTCAGATAAAGAGCTTCACAGATAAGAAAAAGCTAAAGGAGTTCATCAACACCAAACCAGTATTATATGAAATGCTGAGAGGTATTATTTAAGAAGAGGAAGAAGAAGAAAAAGGTAAAGATAAAAATTATGAACAACAAATACATATCTATCAACAAGTGAATCTAAAAATCAAGTGAATAAAAAATCTGATGAAAAATATCTGATGAACAGAATTAACTGGTGAATATAGAAAGGGAGTAGACCGACAATTCTCAGGGAAAGGGTTGAGGGGAGTGCGGAGAGAGACTGGACAAAAATCATACACCTATGGGATGAAGACAATGTGTGGGAGGTAAGAGCAGAGGGTGGGGTAGGAGCCATGTGGAGGGGAGCTATGGGGTGGTGGGGAGAGGAACAATTGTAATAATCTGAACAATAAAGATTTATTAAATTAAAAAAAAGAGTGACTATGGAGAAATTTAAGGCAAGCATAACTAATATTTGTTTCTTCCCACAAGCTGGAGAGTGAAAAGACCTAAGCAGAAGACATATGCTCTGTATGATTTCACTTACAGAAAATTGCGGTAACATGTTTTATCATATTCCCTATCTTATCTTCTCTATACAGTGACATATGTATACATATATTTTTTTTCTGACTCACTGGAGAGTAATGTACATGTATCATGCCTCCTTATCCCTTAATATTCAGGGTGTATTTCTAAGAATCAAGATTTTCTTTGACATAACCATATACTTGTTTACTCTACTTAATCTGCTATAACAATTTACCATAGTCTTGGTGGCTTAAACAATTTATTTCTGAAGCTCTGGAGCTGACCCGTCCAAGATGGAGGTGCAGCAAATGGGTACTTAATGAGAGCAGTTTTCTGAGTTTCAAAGAGTCTTCTTGTATTTTCACATGGTGGACAGCAGAGAAGCAAGCTCTCTTGTGTCTTTTTAATAAAAACAATCGCATCATTAGGGTTCCATCCTCATGACCTAAATAGTAACCTCCCAAAGCCCCCTCTCCAAATACAATCCTATTGGAGGTTGGGGTTTCAACATATAAATTAGGGGAGGAGGTTGACATACACACTTGCAGTCCGTAACAGTACTATTATCAAAATCTGGAAGTTTAACATTGATTTAATACTATTTTCTAGTCTACAGTCCTTATCGCATTTTACCAATTGTCCAGTCCAGGATCACATTAATGCATTGAGTTTATGTCTCCCTAATCTTTAATTTGCAGCAGTTTTTAAGCCTTTGTCTTTTATGATATTGATGTTTTTGAAGTGCCAAGGCCAATTAATTTATGTAATATTCCTCAATTTTGGTTTGTCAGAGCTTTTTCTCTATATATTCAAATTGTGCATTATTTGAAATATTGACAAAATATTGACATTGAGTTTTGAGACGATGATCATTTCTAGAAGCACATGAAGGCTATCTGCCCCTCATTGTAGATGTTAATTTTTTAAGTTTTATTTTTCAGTTATGGTTTATATTCAGCATTATTTAGTATTTGTTTCAGGTGTACAGTATGATTAGGTAATCATATACTTTACTAAGTATTCCCCCTGATATTTACAGTACCCACCTGGCACCCTATATAGTTATTACAATATTATTGACTATATCCCTTCTGCTGTAATTTACATCCCCATAACTATTTTGTAATTATCCATCTGTAGTTTTCAATCTGTTCACCTTTTTCACCCAGTCCCAACACCCCTCCCCTTTGGCAACCATCACTGAGGATATTAATTGTAATCCTCTGATCAAGGTGTCATCCAGTATCATCACTATGTATTTTTTTCCCTTACAACTAATAAGCAATCTGTGGGAATATACTTTCACCACTATGCAAAAACATCATGCTGCTCATGAAACTTATTTCCTTAAATAAAGTATATTCTAATGACTTTTTGTTGTTGTTAACCCTCACCTGAGGATATTTTCCCCATTGCTTTTCAGAGAGAGTGGAAGGAAGGGAGAAAGAAAGTGAGAGAGAAACATTGATGTGAGAGACACACATTTGTTAGAGGAAGAAATAGAACATTGGAGACTAGCTAAATTATAATAAATATTAATCATACTCTGTTAACCATAATTATTCCGTCCTGATTAAAGAAACCACATTGTTTTTTAAAATATATTTTTATTGATTTCAGAGAGGAATGGAGAGGGAGAATATAGAAACATCAATGATGACAGTCATCCATCGCTGCCCTACACTGGGGATCAAGCCAGCAACCTGACCAAGAATCAAACCGTGACTTCCCAGTTCCTAATCTACACTCAACCACTGAGCAATGGAGTCCTTCCCCAGGCTCACTGCCTATACCCTGTATACATTATACCCATTCTCATTCCTTTTGCCTACTTCCACATGTAATCTTTGTCCTATCCAATATAAGCAGCGGTTTATGGGGGGCGGGGGGTGCAGAACAGGTTTTCATGGATGACCTGCTGCTGGCAATATATGCTCAAATATGGTCCAACCACTGCTTAATCGGCTCAAGTAGTAGCAGCCCAGAGCCATTGGTTGTCTGGTTACAATATCAGGGGTTCCAGTAGCTTTTTGTGTGGGTCTATTTTATCTACCAGGAAACTTATAATACTTGTCTTAGATGTAGTTTAGTCATGCTATATATGTATTTTCTCATTGTTTTTTCTTTTGGAATGATTTTACACTCACATGCAGTCGTAAAAAATAGTACAGAGGCTCTAGCTAGTTTGGTTCAGTGGATAGAGCAGCCGTCTGTGGACTGAAAGGTCCCAGGTTTGATTCTGATTGAGAGCACATGCCTGGGTTGTGGGCTCAATCCCCAGTGTGGGGTGTGTAGGAAGTAGCCGATCTATAATTCTCTCTCACCATTGATGTTTCTGTCTGTCTCTCTCCCTCTCCCTTCCTCTCTGAACTGAATAAAAATATATTTTTAAAAATAGAAGAGTAATTCTTTTATAATAGCAAGAGGAGCTATGCTGACCCACTCCTAAGTGAAACCGGTGAAAATTGCATTAAAAAAACACACATTTAAAACATATAGAAGTGGTACTAAGGACAAACAGCAAATAAAATATCTACTCAAGAAAAATCAGAAAATTCTGCAACAAAGACAAGAGTATTTGAACGAAGGCAACTTCTTATCACCCCACTCCTAGCTCAAATCTTCAACCCTCTATTTGGAAACAAAATTAAATATACAACGCTGGATATACAGATCTCTGGATGCAAGAACATAAAAGACTGCCATATTTAAAAGAAAATTTAATTAAAGGCTTTTGAACTCAACTGAACACAAGTTGATATATTAACTCAGTCAGAACTTAAAATATGAGAGAAACCAAGATGGCGGCATAGGTGAAAACCTAAATTTCAGCCTTGCACAACAATTTCAAAACTACAAGTAAAAGACAGAACAGACATCATCCAGAACCATAGGAAAGCTGGCTGAGTGGAAATTCTACAACTAGAAAAAAAAGAAAAGGGCTCATGGAGACTCAGAGGAGCTGCAAAAAGCTGAGGTACAGAGACGCGCACGTGGAGAGGAAGGGTGGCGGAGTGCCTTGCTGGTTTCCTCTGGCAGGAGGGAGATGAGACTCCCAACTGCACTGAACCACTTATCCTACGGCACTGAACCCCAGGTCCGGTGAGACTCATACAGGGGGAGTCTAGACAGTGAAAAGGGAGGAGTGCCGGAAATGAGCAGAGGTCTGGGTATGCACACACCACTTTGCCCAGAAGACAGATGGCTGAGTGTGCCACTGGCTTTCTCGAGTGGGCAGGAGACAGAGCCTCCCAACGGCACCACTTCTAACTCCACTGAACCCCCGTTTCAGGCGAGACCCTGGGGACCCAGACTCATACAGGTCCCAGAGCGCAGGGAAGTCAGCAAGGCAGTGGTTTAAAGGCACGTGCACGCATGCACACAAGAGGGCTCCAGTGATTACCGAGAAACACTTGAGACCCAGGGGCCATGTAGGGTGGGTCTGACTGAAAGCCAAGATGCTCCGAGACTCTACCCATCCAAGTTCAACAGAGAGGCTTTTGCAGTTTTGTAAGTCTTGTATCATAAGGCTGATTCCAACACAGAAGTTCTCTGGCATAGTGAAAATGCAGAGACAAAGGAACAGAACACAAACAAAAGAAATGAAGGAAAACAAATGTCTGGATATAGAGTTCAAAACCACAGTTATAAGGTTTTTCAAAAATTTCCTAGAAAAGATGAATAAATTTATGGAGACCCAAGAGGAGATGAAAAAGGACCAACTAAAAAATAAACATACACTGACTGAAATAAAAAATATTATACAGAGACCTAACAACAGACTAGAGGAAGGCAAAAATTCAAGTCAAAAATTTGAAATATAAAGAAGCAGAAAACACTCAACTGGAAAAGCAAAAGGAAAAAAGAATCCAAAAATGTGAAGACAGTGTAAGGAGCTTCTGGGACAACTTCAAGCATACCAACATCAGAATTATGGGGGTGTCAGAAGAAAAGAGAGAGCAAGATACTGAAAACCTATTTGAAGAAATAATGACCGAAAGCTCTCCTCACCTGGTGAAAGAAATAGATTTACAAGTCCAGGAAGTACACAAGAACCCCAAACTAAAGGAATCCAAAGAGGACCATACCAAGACACATCATAATTAAAATACCAAGAGCAAAAGACAAAGAGAGAATATTAAAAGCAGCAAGACCAAAACAGTTCATTACCTACAAGGGAGCACCATACGAATGTCAGCTGATTTCTCAACAGAAACTATGCAGGCCAGATAGGAGTGGCAAGCAATATTCAAAGTGATGAATAGCAAGAACCTACAACCAAGAATACTCTATCCAGCAAAGCTATCATTCAGAATTGAAGGGCAGATAAAGAGCTTCACAGATAAGAAAAAGCTAAAGGAGTTCATCAACTCCAAACCAGGATTATATGAAATGCTGAAAGGTACTCTTTAAGAAGAGGAAGAAGGAAAAGATAAAAGATAAAAAATTGTGAACAACAAATAGATATCTGTCAACAAGTGAATCTAAAAATTAAGTGAATTAAAAATCTGATGAATAGAATAAACTAGTGAATATAATAGAATCAGGAACATAGAAAGGGAGTGGATGGTCAATTCTCAAGGGGAAAAGGGTGAGGGGGTCTGCAGGGAGAGACTGGATGAAAATCATACACCTATGGATGAGGACAATGCAGTGGGAGGTAAGGATAGAGGGAGGGGTGGGAGCTGGGTGGAGAGGAGCTATGGGGGGAAAAAAGAAACAAATGTAATAATCTGAATAATAAAGATTTATTTTTTTTAAAAAGTTACAATATAATTTTTTTAGTCCTCAGAGAATGAACCAAACATAACTATTTTCTAACATTAATTTTGTAGATTCCTTCTCTGTTTCTCAAAGCACACAGATCATAAACGTGTATCACTCCTAACTATAGTTACATAAAACACCACCAAAATCATAGTGTCCCATTCATTTCTGTCAATATAAAATAAATTATTTTTCCTAAAGACCTATAAAATCCTTTCTTTAAATGTTTTTCAATACAAAAATAGACATGTGGCTCTTCACTTTCCAAAGCTACACCTTTTCCTCCTCACCACAGAGGAGGCCAAGTCAGCATACAAAACCTCATGGTACTGTAATAATGGGGAAGAATGTCAAGGAAATAGCCTTGTAAAAAGAATTTCTATATAATCCCTATGAGAACAACAAACAACATTAACAATACAATGTTTAGGGGGAAATTTTTTTATTTAAAGAAGTGATTTACAACATTACTCTGAACATAGAATGACTAAAACACACACACACACACGCATTATGCAAACATTCATTTTAAAAAAGTATGCTGAAACTGGCTTGGCTCAGTGCAAGGGCATGTACCTTGGTTGCGGACATCCCCATTTAGGGGTGTACAGGAGGCAGCTGATTGATGTTTCTGTCTCATTGATGTTTCTATCTCTCTTCCTTCCTCCCTGTAAAAAATCAATAAAATATATATTTTAAAAAAGTATACACCTTTAACAGCAAATCTCAACTCATCACAGAAATTAGAATGGTTTGGAGTAGAAGTGATTTTAGCTACCTAAATTATCTCTTTAAACAAAGACTTTGTAATGATTTAAGTTTTTGGTGAAAATCATATCAAAATGTATCATAACACCCCCATACATTTCCGAAAGCAATTACAAAGTATGCTGAAAGACTCGTTTACCCTTATATTTGTGCCAAATGCAGATTTCTAGACATCACCTTTAAATTCTGATTCAGTATATCTGGAGTGGGGTCCAGGATCCATCCCCAGCCCTGATCCTGGTGTGTGTGGAAGGCAACATTTATATTTATAAATGCTTGAAAACTACTGTCCCAAAAGGACCTTCATTATGAATATCAATTGTACTATTGAGGAGTTAAAAAGTGAGAGCTAGGCAATCAGGGATAAAACCAGAAAGGGGGGAATGGACAAAGTGGACAAGGGCAGAATGCAGTCTGCTGACTGTATCCCAAGACAAACAAAAGGACCTAGAACTAGACCCAACTAGGCAGGAGAAGCTAAGAAGGGGAGGAGGGTATACCAAGACCTGTGTAGATGGGAACAGTGATGCCATCATAGACCTGAAGTGGCAGTCTTCAATCAGGTCCTTGAGCTTTGAAATGATTGGATATTGTGCAGGATTCTTTAAAGGACTAATCAGAAGCCAGCAGAACACATACCTACCACTAGACAAAGAAGCTTCAATGTAACCCACTTTGGGCCCCTTTCCTGCTGCCCCTTTCAGCAAACAACTAGGACCACCCCATTTTTGGTTTCACTATGCTGTAACATCATTACTTCAGAGATTAGTGACACCTTCAAGCTATCTGCCTCCATGTTATGAAGCTCAGGTTTGACTACTTACAAACCTCCTTGTTTTCAACATCCTTCCTCATTATTAGCTATTTCTTCTCCTTCACCTATATGTCATCTCTTAGAAGATACTCTTTTGTTGTTGTCATTGTTATTAAACCTTACCTGAGGATATTTTCCATTCATTTTCAGAAAGAGTGGAAGGGAGGGGGAGAGACATCGATTGGTTCTCTTCGACTAGGGCCAGGGATCGAGCCTGCAATGAATGATGTATGTGCCCTTGATGAGAATCATACCTGGAACCCTTCAATCCATGGGCCCATGCTCAATCAACTGAGCCAAACCGGTTAAAGCCAGAAGATTCTCTAGACCCATTTCAATACACAATCTTTAGAGACCATAACTTTGCCTAGCCAGAGTATAAAATGGCCCTCCATGAAGGCAGGAGAAGAGTGATGAAGGGTACAACACGTCCTCTGGCCAACAGTCTTTGTGATGGCCACTGTGGTTACTCAATTTCCTAACCCTCTGCTCCACACTGTCTAGTACCCATCAGACATGCATACATACTTGTTGGATGATGAATGAACAGGTGAGGTGTAGTCACATAACCACTTACCATGCAGTCATTGACTCTACGAAAAACCTGAAATTTTGCTACTTAGATTCAGAAACAATTTCCTCTTCATTTTCAACCCTTGTGGACTCAGATGCCCCAGGCCCTGCTGGAGGGACAGATTTTATTATCTACAGAAATAAGCCAGCACATGTCTGACAGCGAAAACCTGCTAAGAACCCCTCCAATTCCCCCACCAGCTCAAGAATGAGGGATGCAAATGAGAAACCAAGATGGCGGCATAGGTAAACACCTAAATTGCTGCCTTGCACAACAATATCAAAACTACAACTAAAAGACAAAACAGCAACCAGAACCACAGGAAGGCTGGCTATGTAGAAATTCTACAACTAGAAGAAAAGAGGAAAGCACATTGATACTCAGAGGAGCTGCAAAAGGCTGAGGTACAGAAATGCAAATGCAGAGAGGACAGGTGGCTGTGTGCAAGGGGGTCTGTGTTCACAGCTGGCTTTCTAAAGCAGGAGAGAGATGGAAGCTCCCAACTGTACTGAACTCCAGTTCTAGGCAAGACTCTGGGGACCCAGATTCATTCGGGGAGAAACTGGACTGTCTGGCAGCGGGTGGAACTCGAGGGCAGCTTTCTCTCAGAGGAGCTTGCAGCAATTACCCAGAGACACTGAGAACCTGGCCTCATAGGGCAGGGCTGACAGGAAGCCAAGGCTGTCTTCTCTGCCCTGAAACTCTGCCCCATATAAGCAGAGCACAGAGGCTTTTGCAATTTTGCAAATTTTGTCTCATAAAAGTGTCTCCAGCACAGAAGTTCTCCTGGTGTAGACACAGCTGATCCTCACAGCCAATTGGCCTGGAGGTCAATTTGTCCCAGTGATACCAACAGCAATCAAGACCTAACTACAACAAGGCTGTACACACAGTTCACAAAGGGATGCACCAAGAATGTCCACCTCAGGTAACTGGGAGGCTGAGCCACTGGGCCCTATAGGACACCTATCACACAAAGCTATTCTACCAACTTGGAAGCAGCGAAAATGCAGATACAAAAAAACAGATCACAAATGAAAGAAATGGAGGAAAGCAAATGACTGGATATAGAGTTCAAAACTATGATTATAAGGTTTTTCAAGAATTTCCTAGAAAAATGCAATAAATTTAGCGAGATTCTCAAGAATATGAAAAAGGACAACTAGAAATTAAATATACACTGACTGAAATAAAAAATACAGAGACCTAATAACAGACTAGAGGATCGCAAGAATCAAGTCAAGGATTTGAAATACAGTGGTACCTCGAGATACGAGTTTAATTCGTCCTGTAACCTTGAGGCGTGGGAAACTATGAGACACTCGAGTCGCGGTAAACTGGTGGGTCGTGTGCAGCTGGCCAATCCACGCGATTACTCCTATCTCAAATGTTGCTCATATTTCAAAGCAAAAATCGCTCGCTCGACGGCTCGTATCTCAAAAATCTCGTATGTTAGGGCACTCATATCTCGAGGTACCACTGTACAAAGAAGCAGAAAACACTCAACTGGAAAAGAAAAAAGAATCCAAAAATTTGAAGATAGTGTAAGGAGCCTCTGGGACAATCACAACATACCAACATTAGAATTATGGGGATGCCAGAAGAGAGAGAGCAAGATACTGAAAACCTATTTCAAGAAATAATGACTGAAAATTTCCCCCACCTGGTGAAAGAAATAGACTTACAGGTCCAGGAAGTGCACAGAACCCCAAACAAAAGGAATCCAAAGAGGATCACACCAAGATACATCATAATTAAAATGCCAAGAGCAAAAGACAAAGAGAGAATATTAAAAGCAGCAAAAGAGACAGTTAATTACCTACAAGGGAGCATCCATACAGTTGTCAGCTGATTTCTCAACAGAAACTATGCAGGCCAGATAGGAGTGGCAAGCAATATTCAAAGTGATGGATAGCAAGAACCTACAACCAAAATTACTCTACCCAGCAAAACTATCATTCAGAATTGAAGGGCAGATAAAGAGCTTCACAGATAAGAAAAAGCTAAAGGAGTTCATCAACACCAAACCAGTATTATATGAAATGCTGAAAGGTATTATTTAAGAAGAGGAAGAAGAAGAAAAAGATAAAGATAAAAATTATGAACAACAAATACATATCTATCAACAAGTGAATCTAAAAATCAAGTGAGCCGAAACTGGTTTGGCTCAGTGGAGAGATAGTCGGCCTGCAGACTGAAAGGTCCCAGGTTTGATTCCGGTCAAGGGCATGTATCCTGGTTATGGGCACATCCCTGTAGGGGGCATGCAGGAGGCGGCTGATCGATATCTCTCTCTAATCGATGTTTCTAACTCTCTATCCCTCTCCCTTCCTCTCTGTAAAAAAATCAATAAAATATATTTTAAAATAAATAAATAAATAAAAATCAAGTGAATAAAAAATCTGATGAACAGAATAAACTGGTGAATATAATAGAATCAGGGGCATAGAAAGGGAATGCAGTGACAATTCTCGGGGAGGGGGGAAGGGTGTGGGGGGTGCGGGAAGAGACTGGACAAAAAGTATATACCTATGGATAAGGACAATGGGGTGGGTGGGGAGGTAAGGGCAGAGGGTGGATGGGAACTGGGTGGAAGGGAGCTATGGGGGGAAAAAAGAGGAATAATTGTAATAATCTCAACAATAAAGATTTATTAAATTTAAAAAAAGAAATATCAATGATGAGAATCATTGACCTGCTGCCTCCTGCACACTCTCTACTGAGGGTCGAGCCTGCAACCTGGGCATGTGCCTTTAACTGGAATTAAACCTAGGACCCTTCAGTCCACAGGCCGAAGCTCTACCCACTGAGCCAAACCAGCTAGGGCGGCACACAGTTTTTTAAAATGTCTTCAACTGAACCAGGTCTGGTTTCTTTTTCAAGAAGGGGAGAAACAACTGTCCTCCCCAACCCCCCACGCCCCCCAGCCAGCTGCTGACTTTAGCACTGTGAGGAGACAGAGGACTGGGAGGCTGAGAAAGACCTGGACAGCATGTGTTTCTGAACTCCCAAGGGACAAGGTGAGCAATTAAAACCCATTTTGCACTTTCCGTATGATCTTGAACAAATTATTTGACCTCTCTGCGCCTCCTTTCCTCAACTATAAAATGCAGTGAGAATGTATCTAACAGTTGATAAGAGGAGTAAATAAATTATTATGTATCAAAAGCTTGAAGTAGTACCTAGTGAATAAAAAAAAGAAAAAAAAAAAGAATGAAGGATGCAGACTCCCTGCTTAGGAGCAAGCCATTGCATTGAGGAGTGGCAACAAAGTTCTTTCCGGGCTGGTGCAGGAGCCAAGGCGGCCGGGGCGGGCGGCCGAGCACCAGGCTTCAGCCAACAAAACACAGAACCTTCGCAGTCCCCTACTTGCCTTTGGCCCTGTGTCTCCCATTTCTAAAAGAGGTGCCTACCTCTTGCCCACTGGAGCCTCTCATAGTCTCCATCTTCCTTTCCATACCC